>CM028377.1:131143602-131186770 GCA_013146195.2 Codonopsis lanceolata | reverse complement strand
TTTGATTCTTATGTTAAATTTATATCCGACAAGACATTACATTAGTTTTATACTTCGCTGGCTAATCGGGTCAGTGACGATTAGCGTGGCAACCGTGTATAGAACTTTGCCTTGTATAGTTTTTGTAGGACTTTTCGTGTTCAATGAAGACCCTTTCTCGCTTCACCTAAGACCTCGCCAAGCTTAAGATCGGAGACCTCGTGTCCACTGACCGCTTCTACGTGTCCTCTTCAAAGATAGCTAGTCGGATTAATTCAAACTTATTTCCATATATTATTTGAATTAATCCAAGTCATTCTCTCGACATGTCAAGCCGCCGAAGCAAAACTTTCCGAAAAGTGTGAAGATTGCCCCTAATCCCTACTTTCTCGCTTCATCTCTCGATCCGACACCAAATCGCCCACCTTTTGAAGATCTCGTAAATGATTATCTCGCCCGATATCTGTGAAGACGAAATTCCTTGATCGATGCCCCATGCATTTAATGCATTTATGAATAGAGTGTTGAAGCCTTCGCCCTTCCAACGGATTCTTTTGAAGTGCACCGCTTTAAATACGCCATTGAAGATCGGAACAAGAGACAAACCGCATGTAATCAATCGAACACTTAAAGAATTGCTCAATCTATACAACTCCAAGTCTTTCAACTCAAGCATTCAATAGATCCTCAACAGATCTAGAAGTCCTCGCCAAAAAAGAAGTCGCTTCTTCAACATTTATTGTTTTATTCTT
Source organism: Codonopsis lanceolata (assembly GCA_013146195.2). Taxonomy (NCBI): domain Eukaryota; kingdom Viridiplantae; phylum Streptophyta; class Magnoliopsida; order Asterales; family Campanulaceae; genus Codonopsis; species Codonopsis lanceolata. The sequence continues at coordinate 131,186,039 of CM028377.1, read as the reverse complement.
CTTGTTGTTTACTTCCATTAACTATTTCTGCATCTAATTAAATATCTTGTATTTACATATTTAATTCCATAGACCCAAACACAAGTCAATATTTTGTACACGATCCATTAGGGATATTCTTTGTAATTGATCTAAGTGGAAAACATAGTGCACAATTTAAATCCAAGGTTGATCGCTTGGTGGTGGACGTAGCACTATTTACAAGTGTGAACCATCTCAAAATACTTGTGTTATTTTCTCGTTTGTCTATTACTTGAACTCGCATAGTTTCTTGTTCATTATATCCATTTCACAGTAACTTAAGTAATCTGTAAAAGGTCTACGGTAGTCCTTATCTGCACTGAACAATTTTCGTCTTCTCCGCTACTTGAAACTCTTCATAAACTTCAAGTAACTTTCAAGGAACTTACTTAAAAGTTTTAAAGTGTTAATAAGCTATTCAACCCCCCTTCTAGCTTATTATTGTGCTCATTGGGACCCACAATTGGTATCGAGCCTTACTTTGAAAACAAGTTTTTCCTAGATTAAACTCTTGAGAGATACGACATAATGGCACAAACACACTATATGCCGCCTACATCTAATGCTAACCACGTCCCAATATGGACGAAGGTCATTTTGATGTATGGAAGGATAAAGTAATGAGATTCATGAACTCTATTGACAACAGATTATGGAAATGTGTCACCGCAGTCAACATATACCAATGAAGGCAAATCGATGAAGATCTTCAAAGAAAAGTCGGGTTGAATCTTGACAAGAAGCAATCAACATAATCACCATTCTCTAGACACAAGCACATACCGCAAGTGATTCGATGTACAACCGCGAAAGAGATGTGGGAAGCTCTTGTAGAATACTGGAGGAGACCAAGACACAAGAGACAATGTAAAATATACATACATCCAAATAGCTTGATTCTTTTCAAAAGGATCCTAAGGAAACCTTGAGACAAGCATACGATCGATTCAAGGAGGTAATAAATAGTTGCTTTTCTCTTGGTAAACGATGACAAAAAGGAAATGAACATGAGGTTTCTAGGCTCTAGGTAGCTTATGGCATGTGAAGACCACTGCTATGAAAGAATCTAAAAACTTAAACGAGATGACTCTTCGTAGTCTCTACGCAAGTTTAAAGGTTTATGAACTTGAAGTTAATCAAGCTCTAGAGCAAGACAAACAGTCAGAACCTTGTTCTGCCATGGTCCAAGAAGAAATCATTGTTGAAAACAAACCTCTACTTCTTCCCGTGAAAATGATTTTTTATCTCGATAATTCAACTGCTATGTTTGTTAAACGATTTCAAAAATTTGTAAAATATGGAAGAAAGAACACCCACCAACAACCTTTCAGAAGATTGGAAAGTCTCATCCTAAGGAAGAGCTTGTGTGTTATAACCGTAGAAACCCGTCATTTTGCCTCAAAGTGTCTAAGCCAAAATTTGAAGCATACCAAAACCCTTTTTAGAAAATTTCAAAACAAAAAGGTATGTTGGTCAAGACATTAAGATAAACAAAGTTGCTACATGGTTTGAAACCGATCTGTAAGAGGAGGAAGAGGATTGTGAGCAAGCTAACTTATGCTTAATAGCTCATGATTCATATCCTACCATGACTCGAAAATGAAGTTGTAGTTTCACCAAGTCCGACAAAAATGAAACCAAGAAGGATACCTTGAAGGAAGAACTTCTCAAGGATAATCAGATATGCTTGAAGAATTTAATTCCTTTGTAGCCTATGTTAAACTAAGCCAAGAACTGTGAGAAATTCGATAAAAAATGAGATTCAAACTCTCAATAGTCAACAAGAGAGTATCAAATCAAGGAAGAAAACAAATTTTTCATGACAAAATTGATCTGCCGACCGAGCACATCAAAGGACTAGACCTAGAGAAAATTGCCTTGCAAAAGACAATTGACTCTGAATAGCTCCAAGGATGCATCGAAGAAATCCTTCAAGCCAAAAATCTAGCTATGATAAACCGGCATAGGATATTCAGATGTGTCTTTTCCGACAATCTCTTCTCGTCAAAGAGGAACCTCCCAAACCGCTAATGATATATCTTTCTCTAAATGTACATTTGGAAATACAGAAGCAAGGCCTGGTTACTCAAGTGTTCCTTATGTTTACCCTAAAGTTCACAAAGGAAAAGCCAAAATGACGATTCAAATGAGAAATTGTAAGTGAAATCTACCAAGAACGACTATGTCAAAAGTCTGGCCGACTAGACCTGCTAAACCTCTACCTAGAATCATCAAGTTTGTCAATGAAATGTATTGTCTTTAATTGTGAAGGTAAACTTAGGTAGATTCTACCGAATCCTCCTCGAAAAGTTCTCAAATGTAAAGCTTGTTAATAACCTACCTAGGAAGATTCAAAGAAACCAATTAAGTCTATCATTCAACAAACAACTGAACCAAAATGGATGCAAGAAAAGAATGATCATAAGCACTCTTCGATGAAGAATCTAACAAATTTCTATGGACTTTCATTTATGTCATTCTTGCTATCAAGTAGCCATCCGCACCGTAATGCTCGCTAAGGTTCACTTAAGATCTCGAGAGACCTAGTTCTCTCAAGGTCAAGGTGTATGGGTTGCAAAGGTTGCTAATCCTTGGGACCCATATAAAGGGTACCTTGTTTTGCTTTAACTTGCAGTGAATGCTTCATGGCTATAGAGTCAAAACAAAGACATCTCGGTACCTAGACAAGGGTCGCTCAAGGCATATGACTGGAACGTAAGTCTTCTTACGATATAAGTAAGCAAAAGGACCCACGCTATCTTCTGAGACAATGCAAGAGGAAAGACAATTGATATGGCTCAATTACTAGAGGAAGTCTCTCCATCAACAAAGTTTCTCTAGTGCAAGCACCTTCGAGCATATCACTATTCTCACAAAAGACTTCTATGCCAATTCAATTCCAACCTGCTTCATCAAAGACAAGGAATCGTGTTTCACAATACCGACCGGCAATAGACAAGGAAACGCCTATGTCGTGGGACTTAAATCTTCTAGGGAGATTCTCAAACTCGTGTCTAGTAGCCAACAATGTTCGTGACACATGGCACAAGCTGCCTCGGGCCACCTCAACTTCAAGCACCTCTCCAAGCTCCAAAATGGGCTCAAGGCTACCTAACCGCCGATCATGACGTAAGTTGCAGCTTGTCAACTAGGAAAACTTTCCAAGTCTTCCTTCAAAAGAAAGTCTGCTTTTATCAACAAACATAGACCTCTTCAACTTCTCGCATATGGATCTCTTTGGACCTATAACAACAAAAGATTTCAGAGACAAGTACACACTTGTAGTAGTTGATGACTACTCTAGATTCACTTGATTGAAACTATGACATCTAAAGATGAAACGTATGATCTAGTCACACGCATCTTTTAGAAGACTTCAAACTCAAAAGCTTGAAGACATTGTGACATAAGATCGACAATGGCACCGAATTCAAAAACAATGGTGTAGAAAGCATCGCGATGACCATGGGATCGGTCACAACTTCTCTCACGGCTTTAGATTCTCAACAAAATGGTGTAGCCGAACGGAAGAACGTAACACCGATTGAAGCAGCGTTTAGAACAATGCCGCGTAAGCTAAACTTCCGAAGTATTTCTCGGGGCAAGTATAAAGCAGCCAACACCGCTTGCTTTACCCAAAATAGATCCCTCAGTAAACAAGTTTCATAATAAAACTCCATATGAAATATGGAGAGGAAGATCCCCAAACATTGATTTCTTAAAATCTTCTATCAGAATGTTTTATTCTTTACAATGGAAAAGAGTATAGAGGAAAATTTGATGCAAAATCGATTTAAGGAATTTTTCTCGATATTCCAAACATTCAAACATTTCAAAAGCATTTCGCATTTTCGAAATCTAATTTAAAAATCTTAGAATCAGGCATGTTTCTTTTGATGAATATGACTTGTTAGAGCCTAGAAAGGTTCGAACGTTGCTAATGATTCTCGATAATGATGAGACAGTACAAATTCAAAGATCTACTTCCTATCGAAAACGGAAATGCAGTAACCCATGTATACCGATAACCCTTCACCTAGACGATACATCTACCGATACCGATAACAACTCTTCTGCTGACCTCGAACCCATCTCTCTCGCTTTTACCCCAAGCACCTTTAGATATCTCATCCTTCTTGTTCACCGAAAATGAAAGTTTTGAAGACTCTATTTCTTCCGAACTGATTTTGGTGAATCTCCTTCTCAACCAACTCCTAATTCTTAAGTGGAAGATTCCACCGTAAGTGATCTTCCTCCAAGCGTGTCGTAGCAAGAGATCATCCAATTTCTCAAATCATTGGTGATCTCAACACAGAGTTCAGACGAGAAATAAGGTTCGAGAAGAAACGCTTGTTTGCTTACGCATTTGTATCGAACTCGAACCAAAGAAGATTGATGAAGCCATCGAAGATCATAATGGATTGAAGCTATGCAAGAAGAGTGAACCAGCTTGAAAGATGTAAGGTGTGGAGTTTAGTTCAAAGACCGATCGATCATCCAAATCATCGGCACTGTGGGTATTCGAAATAAAAGAGATGAAGATGGAAATGTCACGTAAACAAAGCTAGATTGGTTGCTCGTGGCTACCGATGTGAGAAGAAGGAATTGACTTTGATGAAACTTTTGCTCCCGTTGCTAGACTAGAAGCAATCGTAATCTTTCTAGCTTATGCCTCGCTCATGGACTTCAAAGTGTATCGATGGATGTTAAGAGTGCCTTTCTGAATGGTGATCTTCAAGAAATCGATACGTGGAACAACCTCCGTGATTTGTCATCTCCGACAAACGGACCACGCCTACCGACTCAAGAAAGCTCTCTACGGGAAGCAAGCTCCTAGAGCTTGGTATGAAACTCTATCCAAGTTCTTAATTGAACAAGGATTCGTGAGAGGAAGAATCGACACTACTTTATTCATCCTCAAGCACAAAGGCCATTCTCTTCTCGGTACAAATCTATGTGGGCGATCGACATTATCTTTGGATCAACTAACCAAAGCCTCGTGTAAAAGATTCGAGAAGTCGATGCAAAGCAAGTTCGAGATGAGCATGATGGGCGAACTTACCTATTTTTAGATCTCAGATACAACAGACTTCGACTTGAGACGGAATCTTCATCACCAAACCAAATATGCAAAGGAACTAATCAAGAAGTTTGGTCTTGATTCAGCCAAAGGATTTGAAACTCCAATGTCTACCGATCGCCATCTTGACAAAGATGATAAGGGAAAGCAAGAAAACATGACCAAGTACCGAGGAATCATAGGTTCACTTCTTTACCTTATGCTAGTCGACTGACATTATGTTTGTTTGCTTGTGTTTGTGCTAGATTTCAGTGTATCCAAAGGAGTCACATTTGCTTGCCGCCAAACGTATCATCGATATGTTTCAAAACAACAAATCTAGGCATCGGTATTCAAAATCCAACAACTTCAATCTAGTTGGATACTTTCGACATACAGTGAAAGTGAAAGCGTAAGAAGCACCAAAGGGACTTGTCAATTTCTTGGAAACAGACTTGCCTCATGGTCTTGCAAGAAACAAGAGATCAAGTGGCAAACTCAACCACGTAATAATATATTGCCGCAAAGCGCCTGTTGTTCTCAACTGCTATGGATGAAGCAACAATTGGTGGATTACAACATCAAGACCGAAAACCGCCCAATCATGTGTGACAACACATCGCCTATCTCGCCTCCAAAAATCCGGATGCATTCAAAGACAAAGCACATTGATATTCGTTATCATTTTCTCAAAGATCATGTTGAAAAGGTAACATCGGGCCTGAATATGTTCCAACCGAGCATCAATTGGCAGACGCAGGCGTAGCCGGGTGCTATTGGCCAAAATAGCCTGGGCAAAGGCAAGAAGACAAGGCCTAAGTGGCACCTCCAATCGAAGAGGAGCAGCCAAATGGATAAGGAAGGAGATGAAGGAAGGCACAAGGCCAAACTAGCCATTCCTCCCATCCATCCACCCAAGCCAAGCCATCCTCTCAACCACCCGCCCAACCCAACAACCCTCCCCACCTCCCCGCCTCCACACTCCAAACCAAAACGAAGGAGACTTCAGAAACCTTTGAAGACCAGCCATCTAGCCCCTCCAACCTCTACCGATGACGCTGGCCGAAGTCTCCTATTACCGAGGAAGAAAAGAGCTACCGAACCCCAACCCTCTACCGCCACCAACCCACTATACCCTCTACCGACGCACAACCAACTACCGACGCCCAAACCCTACTCACAACCCTTCATCTATACCTGCCAACCCTTCAACTACCCCTTCACCACCTCCTGAGGAGTCTATCCCTCAGAGGAGTTTCAAAATGAGGAGGAGCCACTGTAACCCCAACTCCTCCTCCCCTTCACCCTTTAACTACTCACCCGACCCATCCACACCTTCCTCACCACCCCAATCCCAACCAACTTCTTCCACCACACCACAACCCTTAGATCCTCCCGCCGCCAAGTTCCTCTTTGAACTTTCATCGCAGAGTGCATCTATTCACCTCTTCTCATCAACCTTCTCAACCTCCTCCTCAACCTTCCCTTCAAAAACCCAAATCCTCTTCTACCCCGCTCTTCTTTCTCGGTTCTCTACCGAACCCATTTCCCAATCCTCCCACATCGCTGAAAATTTCGACACCGATATGGAACCGGATTCCCCACCAACTCCCCTCCTCCCTCCCCTATAACCCTATCCTCTTCCACCAAAACCATCCCCACCCAAGACTCATCTTCTTCTGCCTCCGTAACTCCCTCCCCAAACGCCCTTCAAGCCTCAGACTCTCGCTCTCCGCCGACACCATTCACATTGGCCAAGCATCTATTTCCAATCACCACCAATGTTGAAATTTTGTCCCGCTAGATGCCATCTACCAAATGTTAGGCGAACTCACAAGCATATCTACCGCTACCAGAGTAGCCGCAATGCCAAGGCCAACGACGGACCGCCACTACTCTTCGACAATTTCAAGAGGATGTCCGACTCGCTTTGGACAGATGCGCACGACTTCACCGATGTCAAGATCAACGTCAAGCTCAACGAGATGAAGGCCGTATCATAGGTTCCATTTTCTACGAGCTCTTCCACGCCATCACTCTCCATCTTAGCCACTGGCCGTATTCTATTATGGAACTCAACAACCTCGCCGAAACTCGCCCATGACATAATGAATGCCAACCGATCGTGATCCGCCATCACGGAGGAGAAACAAATGAGATCTATCAACGAATGCCGATGGAAGAGAACACCGCGTCTTCGTGAAGAACCGGACTACCGCTCGCTCCACCGCACTCCAACCGATGCGAGATGCCGAATACCAAAGAAGAATGGAAGAGCTAGAGCGAGAAAGAAGAGAAAAGGAGGTCGCAGACAAAGGCAAAGGAAAAAGACCTTGGTAGCTTTTGTATCTTTTCTTCCCTTTCCTTTGTATTTATCTTATTTTTGAAAACTTCACGTCAAATGTAAACATCTTGTTTATGAATACGATGATTACTTGCTTTTTCAAAAATTATATTGTTTAAATTCTTCTTTGCTTTATTGTTTATCTATATGAGAATTTAAACATTTAGTTTAAATTGATTTAAAGCCGATCTATGTGCTATTCTTTGACTCTCTTATTCTTGTATGCACTTAGATTAGTCCCTTGCATCTGAGGTGTTATTCTTTAATAGAGGCATGTCTACCGATTACGTAATATATATAAACTCTCTCGGGCATGCTATTATCTATTAAATAGTTTGTTTTAAAACCCTCATTTGTAGTAATGATGACCGATATAAATAGGAGGAGATTGTTGATTCTTATGTTAAATTTATATCGATCAAGACATTACATTAGTTTTATACTTGATGGCTAATCGGGTCAGATCGATTAGCGTGGCAACCTGTGTATAGAACTTTGCCTTGTATAGTTTTTGTAGGACTCTTTTCGGTGTTCGGAAGACCCTTTCTCGGCCTTCAGGAAGACCTCGCCAGCTTAAGATCGGAGACCTCGTGTCCACCGGTGATCCGCTCTACGTGTCCTCTTCAAGATAGCTAGTGGATTAATTCAAACTTATTTCCATATATTATTTGAATTAATCCAAGTCATTCTCTCGACATGTCAAGCCGCCGAAAGCAACTTTCCGAAAAGCAGAAGACTTTTCGTCTCGAATGAAAGCGAAAGCGGTGCATCGCCCCTACTTTACGCTTCATCTCTCGATCGACACCAAATCGCCCACCTTTTTGAAGATCTCGTAAATGATTATACGCCTCGATATCTGAAGACGAAATTCCTTGATCGACCCCATGCATTTAATGCATTTATGAATAGATTTCGTTGAAACCTTCGCCCTCTCCAACGGATTCTTTTGAAGTGCACCTACTTTAAATATCGCCATTGAAGCTGAACAAGAGACAACAAAGAGACTGCATGTAATCAATCGAACACTTAAAGAATTGCTCGAATCTATACAACTCCAAGTCTTTCAACTCGGTGCATTCAATAGATCCTCAACAGATCTAGAAGTCCTCGTCAACAACAAGAAGCTGCTCTTCAACATTTATTGTTTTATTCTTCTTGTTGTTTACTTCCATTAACTATATTGCACTAATTAAATATCTTGTATTCTACGATATTTAATTCCATAGACCCAAACACAAGTCAATATTTTGTACACGATCCATTAGGGATATTCTTTGTAATTGATCTAAGTGGAAAACATAGTGCACAATTTAAATCCAAGGTTGATCGCCTTGGTGGTGGGACGTAGCACTATTTACAGTGTGAACCATCTCAAAATACTTGTGTTATTTCCTTCTGTTTGTCTATTACTTGAACTGCATAGTTTCCTTGTTCATTATATCAATTTCAGCAGAACTTAAGTAATCTGTAAAAGGTCTACCGGTAGTCCTTATCGGCAGACCTGGAACAATTTTCTTGAAGGTCTTCCGCTACTTGAAACTCTTCATAAACTTCAAGTAACTTTCAAGAAACTTACTTAAAAGTTTTAAAGTGTTAATAAGCTATTCAACCCCCCCTTCTAGCTTATTATTGTGCTCATTGGGACCCACACCTACTTGGAGAGAGAACCGAATATCTCTATGGGTAACCAATGGTAATTGGATGATCACTCAAAACTCTAAGAGCATCCACAGTTGTTCCATTAACCACCATCTCATTTAACGATCTACTTTCAATTTTTCCCCATTCCTCATTTCTATTAAACTAGTGTTTTTTTTTGCACTTATCATTCTCCTTTTCTATTATTTATTACTTAAAATTACGGATACGTTGTTGTAAGTCCAGTTGGCAACAAAATAAGGTTTTGGGGGGGGGGGGTGCATAGCCTTTTAAAAATTTTAAGAGTTATTTTGAAAATCTTCAAAAGATACAGCGGAAAAGATAAGTTTTCAGTATCTAATGTAAAATCAACAGATAGCAGTAGCTACTGAACTTAAAACAACTTGATTTTGTTTTTTTTTGATCACTTAAATATAAAGATCGAATTGAAGAATAATATATAAAATCAAGTATGTAAAGTACTCAAGATTCTAACTATTGAACACTTAAGTAGTTAGAAGCTGCTTAAGAGTATGAACAATAAAAACAACAGGTGAACAGAACACATAATTTGGAGGGGTTCACAGTGTTAAAACTGCTGCGTTCACTACCAAATTGATCAAACTTGGATTTTGAAGTGCACTAAGATTATATATATGCTAAGTGATCTCTAACAGATCAGTGTACAACAAAAACCAGTGTTTGAGCAATTTGATCTAGCAAGAATCAAACTCATGCAACAATTTGTGATCCTTTAAGGATTTGAAAGAATAAAGGAATAAAGAATCAATGATTGTTCAAAACATAAACTAGAAAAAAATATCTATGAAAGAAACTGTCTAAAAATGTTTTGGAGAAGAAGCTTTTTAAGGAAAGATTTGAAGTTCTTGGTTTAAATGAGAGCTTCGACGTGTTTGTATTTTTTTTGAGTGCTGTAGAGAAGGATTTATGAAAGCTTGAGCACGCAATATTGTAAAGGTATGTTCTTCAATCCTTACTTCAAACGATTTATAAAAAAAATCCAGAATTGTAGCCGTTTGAGAGAGCGATGTTGAATCTTGAATTTCTTGATGAAACAATGTTCTGTTGAATGCCCAGAAATTCTGGAAGACTGTAAGAGACAAATAGTATTTCCTAGTATGAAATATTAAAGAGAGTTGTTAGCTAGGTATGAGTATAGAAAGAACATTTATAATATACACGAAAGTCTTCTATGATATGACATGTAAATATTTTTTTTCTTTGAAAAAGTTTACCAAAATAATGCTTTATATTAAGCGTGTGAAGGTCATATCTTTTTCAAATGACTACAGTGTTTTTCAACAGGTAGAAATTTAGAGTATAAGCAGGGGCTGACATTGAGTATCAGTGTAGAAATTTAGAGTATAAGCAGGGGCTGACATTGAATATCAGTTACTAGCTGCTGATGACTTATGTTTCAGGTAGATAGAATGACACTAGAATGTAGGCTGCCAAGCAAAGTCAAAGGGTATCTTCTGTATAAACAACTGAGGATATTTTATCTAATTTAAGGATTTTGGATAAGTAATTAAACTAGCTAGTTTTAACTTAACTATTTTAAGTAAATGTAAGGTATGTGGGTTTCTACAGTTGGTAATATAAAAAAAACGTGACACGACTTCATTTAAATAAAAGTAATTAAAATAATCAAAAGATATAGTAATAGTTTTTCATAAAATATAAAATTTAAAGTATATATTTTATTCTGATTGTGGTAGGTAAATAGAAATAAAAAAGAAAGAAATATATTGAATTATTGATAGTTAGGTTTGTTAATTAAATGATATCACTAATTTAAAGAGTTCTAGAGGGTGCTCATTTAGAGTTGAATTTTTTTTAGAGGGTTTCAAAAAAGATTAATGGATTGTATAAAGAGTGTTTTAAGGTGTAACTACTGTAAATTTTTCAAGACCTTGCTAAACCAAAATTTTAATATCATATTAAGGGCTCGTTTGGTACAGCGTTTTGAAAACACAACTTTTTCAAAACGCAACGTTTTCAAAACGTAGCATTTTCAAAACACAGTTTTATTTTTGTAAACACGTTTGGAAAACTATTTCAAAACGCTATTTTTCATAAACAGACTAGTTGAAAACATAACATATTTTTAAAACGCTACAAATTGGAACGTTTTAAAACGTTCCACGTTTTTAAAACGTTGCGTTTTAAAACGCTGCATTGAAACACTTTTAAAGAGAAAACGCTGCGTTTTTTACCAGCATTTTGACCAAAACGCTCCACCAAACAAGCACTAACTTAGTAACTCATTTAAAAACTTGATTTATTAAAGAGATGATGCAACCATGTATATAAGCTCAACAATTCTTGTAGACGATAATATCCTCTTCTAATATTAAGCTCATGCTGTAATATTTTATTCTTTTTATTCATGAACTTTGGAATCTTATTGGGACCATGGGAATTATAATACCCTTTTAAATATCGTTTCTTGTAATTATTTGATTTTTTAAGTGTCACTATGTGTTTTTTTAAATAATTAATTATATTTTTTTTCTAATACTCTTTTAAATATATCTTGGGTGGCCACTTGGTTGAGTCAACTCCAACATTGCGCCAGCAGGGTTGTTGGTATTAGGAGGATGTGGGAAGCCAAGTCCTTTAATTGGAGTGAGATTGAAGTTGTTTATTTCACCAAACTAATTTGATATTTTCCCTTCTTTTTTGTTTTTTGTTTTTTTTTTTTTGCTTACAAAGGCAGTTATTCCCTCAACCTCACTCACATAAACAAATGTACCTTCACCTCCCACCTTCCTATCTTCTTTTAGACTCCATCCATTTTGTTTAGCTGAATTACAATTCATCAAGAACAAATTAAAAGGAAAAAAAAAGATTTTGAAACTTTATTTGCAAATTGAACTGAATTACAATTTAAAGGTGAATAAGTCTTCTGTAAAACTGTCTTACGGATCATAATTAGTAAGACAGAGCCCTACCCACTCATAACTCAACTCACCAACACACGATGTGTCGGGTCAAGAAAATACATTTTACATAAAATAGCCATAAAACCGTCTTATCTAAGTTTTTGCTTTCAAAGACCATGACTCCCCAACCTTGTTCGGGTTGTCGGTCCGTCATTGATGTCTACAAGACTTCAACTATGTTAAATCTAGAGGAAAACTAGATTTTAGAAAGAGATTTTATTATATTGAAATTAGCAAATTAAATGACAGAGAAAAAAAGCTCAAATTAAAAGCTATTTTAATTCCCCAAAAATTAGGAAGGTAGGGAACCCTGATGAGATTAAGGTTGGACCATTTTACTGAATAACGTGTAATTATTTAACATTGCTTATTTATGCCGTCAACTCCCTTCTGGAAGTTGATTATTTTTATTTTTATTATTAAGGGAAATAAAATAAAATAAAAGGGTCAAATTTGATAGCCAACGACCGGTTAGATTTAACGGAGGGTTCAGTAAGTAGCAGTACAAGAAATTAACCAACAACCGCCATACCACAAAAATAAAAAGACTCCAATTCCTTTCAACATCCTCATTCAACCCCCAACGTCTCTCTCCCCCCCTCCCTCTCTTTAAAAGCCTTCCGTTAAATCTTCAGGCTCAGTCAGTCTCCGGTCATACTATACTCGCCGGTGCTCCGGAGTTCTTCTTAAAAGAGAGCCTTCACTTCATAACATCACAACATTTGAAGGTTTGTCTCTCATTAATTCTCTCTCTCTCTCTCTCTCTCACACCTACACACACGATCCAGAACCTCCCCAGCTGAGGATTCTGCCCATTTAGTACTCCGGTTCACGTTGGCTACAACTGCATTAATGAAAGCCATCAACCGGTGTAATCATTTGGTACTTCGCATGTAATTTGAGCATTCTACATGTGCACTCTCGTACTTAATGAACTATTGAATGTACATATTAAACTACTGAATGCATACATTGATCGACTGAAACCTACACCCGTGATCGAGGTTGCAAGTGATTTTTAGCTGATCACAACTTCACATTATTATCATGTTAAGATAATATTTTTCTTATTTATGTTAATTAGGATCATAAATAATTAAGAAGATGGGAGAAATGAGTGGTTTCCAGTTGGGGGTGATGGGAGCATTGTTTCTGTCAGTGGCATCATCAGTTTCCATTGTTATCTGCAACAAAGCCTTGATGAGCAATCTTGGTTTCCCTTTTGGTAAATTTATTGTTATCTCCTTCTCTTTTATTTGAACTACTCTATTATACTTTATTACTTTTATCGCAAGCAACCTGCATTTATTATTATTATTTTTTTAATCCCCAATTAAATTGGGCAGACACTAGACAAGTCAATTAATCCGCTCTAGTGGTAAAGATATCTTTATCCTAAAAAATAACTTCAAATATCCTTCTTTTTAATTTTTATTGATAATACTAGAACAACAAAAATTGATTTACAACGAGCTTACCAATGCATCGATAGCAGTACTATACAACACAACATTGCATGTTGAAAATCAAATCTGTAAATGAATTTTATCGCTTAAATATTTTTCACACCCCAAAGTTTGCTATAATTTACAGCACATGGTACAACACCTCAACGTAGGAAATAGGGTGTGGAGAGCAAACTTTAGGTGTAGAAAGCCTCGTACATTCTTCATTTGATGATAAGCTATATATATAGTGTGTATGGTGTTGTGAAAGCTCCTTAATTCTTTATTTCATTCTTTTTTTAATCCTTATGTTTGCTGTTACATATTTGCTTAATTTCTTAGTAGAATTCAGAAAAATATAAAGAAAATACAAAAAATCCCAGTGCCAAGAAAATAGTATACCTTTTAAATTAATAAGTCACAATGGAGAATATTAAATCAATGTTAACATACATAGTTACGTTTCAGGTATTTGACTCAAAACAATAGAACTCCCTTAATCCCCGACTTTATTTTTTCGTTTGAAAGTTTTCTTTTTAGGACAATACTTTTATCATTTTACACTTATTTTTTTCCTTCTTACTTCAATTATGGGTCACATATACATAGATTTAAGATACATATTATACCGATATTAATAATCAAGTTAATTATTTTTTCTTAATCCATGTGCCGTGCCCAGTCAAACAAAACAATAATTTTGGGAGAGAGGGAGTATAATAATGCAATGGATTAAACCTAGCTACTCCTAGTTTGAGGTTTCTAATTCTTAATCCCTGATTATTAAGTTTGGTTTTGTCTCGATCTTACGTTTGTTATTGCAGCTACAACCTTGACAAGTTGGCATCTGATGGTAACATATTGCACACTTCATGTCGCCCATCGCTTGAATTTTTTTGACAACAAGCCCATTGACATGAAAACTGTCATCCTCTTCGGCCTCCTAAATGGTGTTTCCATTGGATTTCTCAACCTTAGTCTAGGATTTAACTCCATTGGCTTCTATCAGGTACGTAACTGCAAATAAACCTGTATTAATCTCGACTGATTGCATCAAGTGTTTGTACTATATAAATGCTAAAGGATTTTGGGCACGAAACCGGTTTACATAGTTTTTTGGTCATGTAATTTATAAATTTGGGTTGAATATGCAATTATTCAATTCTTGGGGTGTTTATTTTGCAGATGACCAAACTTGCAATTATCCCTTTCACTGTACTACTAGAAACTCTTTTCTTGAAAAAACAATTCAGGTAATTCTCTTATATTTACAAGGGAAATTGATTTCTCTTTTTGACATGATTTGGTCAACATCCCACTAAATTGATCAAATATTTATGGTTTTGCAGCCAGAAAATAAAGTTATCTCTTTCCCTTCTACTTGTTGGAGTTGGCATTGCATCAGTGACAGATCTTCAGCTCAATTTTGTTGGCACAGTTCTCTCTCTCCTAGCTATCATCACCACCTGTGTTGGTCAAATTGTATCCTTTTAACATTTCTAATATTTTCATCCTCAACATTATAGTTCGAATCTCGGACTTAATTGGCTCCTTTCCGTTACACGATTTCTTTAATTCCATGTCTCGATAACATAAGGTGCATTGAGGGAATCTAGAAATGGCCATATGAATTACGGATACAACTTATGATTATGTTTATTTTCTAATACTAACATCATATAGATGAGAAGTTATTCCTTAATCAGTTGTGCTAATTTCAGCTCACAAACACAATACAAAAGAGATTGAATGTCTCATCCACTCAGCTGCTCTATCAATCAGCCCCATTTCAAGCAGCCATTCTTTTTGTCTCGGGCCCTTTGGTCGATCAGTACCTTACAAAGCAAAATGTTTTTGCTTACAAATATTCACCTCTCGTTTTGGTACTTACTTCACACACTCCTTTCTAATATGCATTAGTCTTCCGTTCCGTTGTTTTGAAATAACTATGGATAAAGTTTTGAAACGCCGCTTTTAGATTGGGATTAAAGCATGTTAATTAGATGAGTAGTGATGAAATGAAATATGTGACAAATTTGCAGGGATTCATAATACTTTCGTGCTTGATAGCTGTTTCAGTGAACTTTAGCACATTTTTGGTTATTGGGAAGACGTCGCCGGTTACTTATCAAGTGCTAGGCCATTTAAAGACGTGCCTTGTTCTCGGATTTGGCTACACCCTACTCCATGATCCTTTTACGTGGAGGAATGTCATTGGAATATTGGTTGCCATTGTTGGTATGGGCTTGTATTCTTACTTTTGCTCCCATGAGAACAAAAAGAAACAATCCGGCGACCTCTCTCCAGAATCTCAGGTCTCACCCCCATCTCTCTCACATTCACACACACAGTTTTGCTAATCAGTTTGAGATTTGAAATGGGATCTTTTATTTTATTTGAACAGATAAAAGACAAAGACGGGACTGCGGTACCACTTTTGGGAGGGAAGAACGTAGGACATCAAGATAAAGAAAGTCATTTCGATGTTATGAAAACAGCGAAAGACTCTCTTGTTTAATAATAAGATGTAGAAGTAGTAGTGATTTTGAGTATTTACGAATTTCTTTTCATGTTCAACTGAGTGTAAATGGTTTTGATTCAATTCTTTTATCTTTTAAATAAAAAAGGTTAAACTTTTCTACTTAATTTCCACTAAATTTGGTCTCGCTAGCTATATACACATGATTAATTACGCAAACAAAAGATTGGAAATTGTTATAAAAACGAAGAAATTCTTGAATTAAGAATTTCAAATTTGTATTTTCAATGCGGAAGCAAATCGGTCAAAAATAATAATATCAAGTATTTGGATGAATAATTGCTAGATAATAGAAAATATAACATAATAAAGTAAAAGGGAACAAATGATTTGATGTGGCGAAATCACAGCTAATTGGGCCATCCGAATGATGAGTTGGATATCTGGGCTTAAATCTGCTTCCGTAAACCTGATTGAGAACACAGAAAACCTGAGTGGAAGTGCAAGGAATTGAATGGCCTCGCGAAACCCCTCCGGCGTGAGAGTAAGTATCGAGTGCGAATGTCAAGAGAGAATTTGACAGAGTTTCTAGGCTCAAGGAAGAGTGTGTGTTTGTGTACCTTGTTTATGGTTATCGGGGGGGGGGGTATTTATAGGCCCCCAATGTCATTGAATCCGTCTAGGATTTAGTTTTCTTAGATACCTTGTCAAATTAGGAGAGAATCTCTTGATTTTAGGCGTGATACGCGGCTGACCGCGTGAATGTAGAAGCAGATAAGTAGAGCTGTCAAAACGGGCCTGCGGGGCGGGTTTGCCCGTGGGCCCGAAAAGCCCGCTGCAAAACAGGGCGGGGCGGGAAAGCCCGCAAACGTAACGGTCCTAAAAACCACTAGCCCAACCCGCCCCGCGAAAGCCCGCGGGCAAAACGGGCAAGCCCACAAAAAATGAGTTTATTTACTTATTTATTTATTTATTATCAATATTTGAATTTATGATAGATTTAAATTTTCGACAAATAAACCATTAAATTCAAAATAATTCAAATAACGAAATAACATAACCATTATGAGACAATACTGATTGCTTGAGGAAATGATTAAATTATTTCACAATCTGATTATACATATAGAAATAGAACTGATGAGAATGACCTTTGCTATTATTTCTCCCTTTTTGGTTTTTGGTCCTGCACTTATGACAACTTCGAAGAACCAAGTGTCCTAATTTAAATTATAATAACTTAGTAAATTAGTTATAAATTATATGGGCTGGGCCGCTTTATGCCTTTATATAAGTTATAAATTATAATAACTTAGTAAATTAGTATTAGTAACTCACAAATTAACAAATTAATTAATTAAGTCTAGAATATGCAGGTTGCCCGCCCCGCAGCCCGGTGATCCTGGTCTTGAATACATCAGCCCAACCCGCCCCTAATAGGTGGCGGGGCGGGCATGCCCGCGGGCTTTTGCCCTATTTGACAGCTCTACAGATAAGGCAAGTGTCCTGCCCAGATATGGAAACCTTTGACTTATCTTGGAGAACAAGTTTTCGGAGTTCTCTGCTCGGCATGTGCCCGGGTGAGCAAAGCTCTGCTCGGCCATAATAGATAGATTTGTAGATGATGTGTAATTTCCGGGCATGGCCCCTGGTCGGGCAGGCATGGCCAGTACTCGACCAAGTTTGGATGGGATGAGTCTGATTCTTTGCCCGATGTGAGTGTGGTCCCGGGCATGGCCCCTGGTCAGGCGGGCAAGGCCTACGCCCGTCCAGGTTTATCCAAGAACTACCCTGTTCGTTATCCGCTATCTTGACTGCTTTGTCCGCTAGGCTGGTGGGTCTCATACTAATTATGTTTGTGACTGGCTCGTAGTGGGCGCTCGTGCCCTGCTCGTGACCCGGCTTGGGCCGGGCACATCAGTGGCCCCTAGCTCCTTGTCTGGCGAGTATTCATGCTTGGAGCGAGGAGCGTACATGCTGGGTGGCATTGCTTTGACTACGGGCTTCAACACTTGTGAATTTTTCAGAAAATAGTAACTGGGGCGATTGCACTTGTGGAAGGTTCTGGAACCTTGGCTGGTGGACAGCTGGCGCGGGTTGAGGAAGCTTGCCACTGAGAGTACTGCGGGACGGGTAGGAGTGGGGCGTGTGAGCCGACAGGAAGGTGAATGAGTTGATGGGGGCTCAGATTTCGGTACGGCACATTAAAAGCGCGTGCTGATGACGGGTGTCGTCTTTTCAAGTACAGTTTTGGCTGAACCCCGCCTATAAGAAGACCTTCCCTCTATCTCTTCAGCCTTTTACCAGCTCTGAGGTTTCTAAAGAGAGAAAAACTTCACATTCTTACTGCCGATTCTTCCGAAGATTTCCCGTGTGCGGTGTTACTATCATTTTCTTCGAGTGATACTTGGTCTTCATCCAAAACGAGATTCCCAGAAGAAGCTTTTGCGAAATCTTGATAGTAAGTTTCTCACCATGTGCTGGGTCTGTTCTTCCATTTTTGAATTTCTGGGTTTCTTCTTCATCTCCAAAATTTTCTGGGTAGAATTAGTGGGGTTGGAAAAGACCATAGGCAGAGATCGAGGAGAATCACCCATAGGGTCCTGCCTGCTAAGCGGACATGGCCCTTGGGTATACTTAGACTTAGGGTTTTCCCCTTTTTTTAATTGTTCAATGCTGCGAGCAAAGTCTGACCTTTATTTTCCTCGATCTCAATGTAGATGTTTGACGGAGAGTACTCGGAAAACGACAGGGAAGCTTTTAGCTATGGCGGGCAAAATGACCCATTGAGTAGCGAGAGGTCGCCTTCCCCGAACGTCGAAGTAGAAGAGGGAGATGAGTCCGCGGCCGGAGAGGCTGTTGTGGCACGAGTCTGTGTGCCTGTAATCACACTTACCGACTCTTCTAGTGAACATAGCTTGTCCGATGGAGAGGTGGAACAAGGCCGCGTGGCCGCTTGTGGGTCGCCCGGGATGCACCCGCGCCCCGTGCGCCTTTGGATAGGGGTGCGCGTACGTGCGGAAGCGGGACACCACGCTTTCCATTCCACCCTCCCTTGTTTAGAGGAGGACGAAATTAAAAATGCGGAAAGGGTGTTGTCTAAATAGCGTGTTGAATACGCCTTGGTAACTTCAGTGAATTTTTTATCCATTATGGGAGCTTTGAGTTTTCTGTATCAAGTTATCCCTTTTTTAGTGGATACCAGGATATAGGTATACATCACCCTTTCATCCCCATTCTCCCTTTTTTAGGGGAAAACGAAAAAGTGCACGAAAGGATGTTGCGAGGCCCCACTATGGATTTTATGAAAATTGTCTTATGGCATATTTTGGATCACTATGAGTGCTTTGAGTTTTCTATATCAAGTTATCCCTTTTTTAGGGGATACCAGGATATAGGAATACATCACCCTTTCATTCTCATTTTCCTTTTTTTAAGGGGAAAACGGAAAAGTGCAAGAAATGAGTGTTGCGATGCCCCACTGGATCCAAAATGTTTTATGGAGTCGCCATCTTTATTTTAAGGAAGAAATAAAGAAAAACCAAAAAAGAAAAACCAGAGATTGTAAAAACGGGTTCCGAGGCTAAGTTACGAGTTGGGAAGGTGCTAGGCATCCAACTCGCCCTTTCGGTCTCAAAAGCGGTTTTTGGCTAAAGTATGCTTTTTGTAATATTTATCTAGCAAATAAATAAAGCATTAACTACCTACAAATACATACATATTTACATTATTTACGGACTTGCAGCCATCTCTTTCCAATAATTACAAATATATTTAAAAATATTTGGCCATAATAATGGCTCTTTTACATGCTATTTTCTAAAATAATCCGGACAGCACAACGACTTATATTTTTACATTGGGCCGGATGGAAAATAGTTTTTTTCTTATAAATAAACCCTTAAAGGCTCACCTTTAAGAGCGTTGGTGTGCTCGCTCTGTCCTTCAGGGAGAGAGAGTCTTTTTGCTGTTGCTGCGGTTGCTGCGGTTCGGGCAGAGTAACGGCTTGTGAGAATTGCTTTTGGGACCCGTAAAATGGGCGGAACAACTGCTTGCTTTTTGACACTTGCTTGCTTGCTGCTGGTGGAATTTGGGCATAACAAGGGCTTATTTCTGGCTAATTTGGCCCTTTTACTCGGGTAGAGAAACGGTTCTTTCCGAGGTTTTCAGACCGGCGAAATAGGGTGGAAACCTAGCTAGGGGGGCTAAGGCTCACTTTGACCGGTTAGATTTAAGTTTGGAGGAGATTTGGCAGGGTTTCGAGGCTTTATAGGAGGATCACTCACTATCTTACTTCGCTCTTTATTTCTTTAGCGTAACAACTACGCGGAGAATTTTTGAGGAAGAAAAAGTGTACTGAAAGCGAACCCCGAAGGCTCTATCTATAGGCTGGACAAGGGACACGGGAGGGATTTCTTTTTCTCTCTTCATGCTTCAAATGGCTGTACAGAGCGCCGGAAATCTTGCACTTTACGCAAACTGTAGCTGTTCTGTAGAACTTGGGATATTCTTGTAGCTCAATCTTGGTGCCTCCCATATATAAACTGGGCGCTGCCCCCACTTTGAGTGCGGGTGGCCCCAACTTTCGAAATTTGGCCTTCTTTTGGCACTTTTGGCCCCTGCATTTCACTGTTTTGCGCATCCTGCTTTGTCTTTTGCATCTTTGAACCCTTTAACTTGACATTTGTTAAGTTTTAACAGGTCTTGATATTTCATGTCATGTTACATACCAGGGGTACAAAATTGGGGTGTCTACACCGCTGGCGGGCAAGCCCAGCACAATTGCCCGAACGAGTGGAGCTTGTGGCCGAGGAGAGGGCTGGTGATGAGATGTCGCTTGACGTTATGGAAACTGTTGCAGTTAATGAGGCCTGTGACTCAGGGGAAGAGAGTTCTGATGACTTCCCAATAGCCCGGAGAAGAAGGTAACTCGCCCGTGCAGGAGATGAGGCTACTACTTCTGCCCCCGTGGCTGATTGGATGTCCGAGGCTGATATTGAGACCCTCTACGCCGCACACTGGGCTTCCTTAGATACCCCGCCAAACTCACTGCGTGGTTCACTTCGCTGGGGGTGGACCCTCAAAATTACCGAGTAGAAAAGGTCGTTTTAGTGGACGGAGAGTACCCTCGCGAGCAGGATGGAAAGCTACTGTTTTTCGCGGACTTTTTCCGAGTAGAGTTGCGTTTACCCTTAGATCACTTCTTCCTTTGATTTCTCAAGGAATTTGGTCCGATGCCCGGCGACTTGATGTTGAACACCGTCCGAGCCCTGATGGTGTACACCGTGGCGTGCCGTCTACTACGGATAGAGCCAACCTTGAAGATATTCCAGCGGCTATTTATTCTGAGCGTCAATGCTTTTGGCCGGGTGCATCTCCGTTCCAACTCTAGCTTTCTCAGGATTCTATCCGAGGTTCTGGGCAAGGTCGAGGCCTGTGATAGGAGAGCCATCTTGATTGAGTGTCGAACGGGCTGGCCGATAATGCCCACGAGCCAGGTAGGCATACACGTCCCTAAGCTTCCCCGTGGTAGATTTACTACTGGTGATTCTGGTCGCTTGGCCATTATACGGACTGCTCTGGGCGTCGTAATAGAGGGGGAGAAGCGTGTTGGCCAGGAAAGTCTTTTTGACTGGAAGGAGTTGGTCTGCAATCCCAAGAATTTGTGTCTGGCCGGTGTGCTCCGGGCTGCTGTACCCGGAGTAGAGCCTTTATGCTCGTTTGAGCCCGAGGAGGCCTGATCGATGTATTTTATACGTCGATTTTATATACTTCTATGACTTAAATTATGTCATTTCACGAGTCTTTTGAGTACTAATATATGTTTTCGGTGAGTTTTGTAAGTTTCAGGATTATTGTGAAAATACGCGAAACTTCAGGGTTTTAAGTGCAAATTACAAGGAAGAGAAAAATTGAAGAAAAATAAAGACTGCACAAACTGGACACCTTGCGACCGCAAGGTAAGCGTCTACGATCCTCGGCCCGGCAATCAAAGAAATCAAAAGCCACCCTTGCTGGGAGACCTTGCGGGACGCAGGTATCCAACACTGCGACCGCAAGGTAGGCGAGAATGCGACTTATTCGGATTTTCACACGCAGTCATTCGATCCAATCACAACTCCCGAGTATATATAGAAGTCGGATGCCGAGCCTAAGCATAAGGAGGGTGGAAGCTCTCTTTACATAGATTTTAGGTAGTTTTAGATTATATAACATAGTTAGGTTTTGTAATTTCAAGTATTGAAGATCAAATCATGTCTCCCATCATCTTCATGCGTTGTTCATCGTCTATGATGAACTAAATCATCCCTAATCTAGGAGGTGGGAGGTAACTTGTATCGAATTTATGTTTTGATTCATGTATATATGTCTATTCAATGCTTGTTGATTGTGTTGTTTATCAATCCCTATATTATTTTGCTTTGAACAAATGAATGTAATCGCAAATAATAAAGGCTTAGAGGTGCGGATAAGCTGCATGACCAAGTGCATATGTCGTATCTTGGCTCACCAACACAATAAATTGGACCTATCGATGCACGAGTGATAAGTTAGGACCAGTTCTTACATGATCTAGGTGACAGATAGATCATAAATCTAGGTGACAGCTAGATTGATAGTTCATGTGCTTAGGATATAGAATGGGTGAATTTTGCGGGGATGGAGGCTGAACCAATTGTTCAACAGACTATATCTATTTTTAGTGAACAAACCCAAGACATCGAATGACATTATTATGAATTGAACATAAAGGAGATATAAGTGAAACCCAGAATCCTAGATTTCCACTCACCATAAGATCTTCATATCTGTTATTACTGTCTAATTAGTTAAACATCTATAACTAGTAGATTAGAGTAGAATTAAACATAAAAACCCCCCTTTAGGTTAATAATTTGCTATCTATAATCGCACTGTTCGTGATCACTTGTCTCTGTGGGTTCGACCCTTGCTTCCGAGTCTATTCTATAATAGTCTTGTCCACTTGCAAGGAAATAGATAAAATAAAACATCGATCAAGGCCCATGTTTATTGGGGTGGCCACCATGGGCAAAATTTATGTGGTCGTTATGATGAGTGCCGAAAGATCGGCCATGACTGCACCCCTGTCTACTCGGTTGCCCCTGGTCGATACTTCATTTCACTTATTATTTTTGATTTTTAATTTTTCATAATTGTCGAACTGATTCTCTTTCCATCTTATGCAGCTATGATGACCTTACGATAGCTCCAGAGACTTGAAGCCGAGGAGAGCGAGAAAGAGTGGCGCTTTGGCGGGAACTAAACGGCCAGTCATCCTTTTGTTCCTTTTGGGCCCCCGGCCAACAAACCTGCGGCTACTAAAAAGACCGCTGAGCTCCCTCCTGTTCAGTCAGTAGCCAGCGTGGCCGACGCTGCTGCTGATAGTGTCGCTGCTACTAAGGCCGCCAGCGGCTGGCAAGTGGCAGGGCTTTCCTCACGCCCTTGTCGTCTGTCGCCCACGAGGCGTAGGCTGTGAGCGTGTCTCCGCCACCCCTTCTCCAGCCCAAGATCCTACCAAGCGTAGTTTGCTCCCGGTTTTGAGATGCCCATTTATTAATGCAGCGGGCCATAGTGAGCGGGCTATCTGAGGTCCCCAACGTTGGACATATCGACTTATCTACCCGTGGTAGTCCTACCGGGTTGGTGGGCAAAGGTATCGTGAAGCGGCTTTTGCAAGAAGATGTCACCCACGACCATGACACTGCCGGCCACGTTTTACTCAGACACATAGTGCTCAGCTTGAGTGAAGTATATCTGTGATAATTTGCCTTGACGATTTACGCTTATTGAATTATGCTGACTTTACTTGTGATTGTACTGCAGATCACTTCCTCATGCATTAACATCTATGACTGCTATGTTGAGGAAAGAGATGCCCGCAAGAAAATTGAGTCTGCGAAGGACGAGCTAGTGAACTCGGTGAAGTGTAAAAGCGAGCAGGTTGTTACTTTGGACAAATCGCTAAAGGAAAGTGAAGCTTCGGTCAAGAGGCTGGAGGCGGACAAACTGTCCCTTGCTGAGGAGAAGACAGCCTTGGTGGCTCAACAAAAGAAGTCCCAGGCCACCGAGGATGCCCTGGTTGAGCAGTGGACACAGCTACAGACGGAGCTCGCCGCGTTGAAGGCCAAGGTGGCAAAAGATGCCGCGGCCATAACCTCCTTTTCTGATCAGTTGTTAGCGGCGAGAGAGAAGGCTGTAGAAGACTTTATTTCCTCTCCTGCTTATGCGTCTAGAGTGCATAAAAAGATCTTCCCCTACTATGTTGTGGGTACCCACCATATCTTGCGCACCTTTCTGGGCGAAATGCGATTGAGATGCCTACTATGGCGGTGAGCCTTTGCTCGACCCTAACTTGTCGAGGCTCGGAACTTGCATCACTTGGTGCCCTACACCCAAGGAGAGCTGGATGCCATTGCCTGCGACGATGCCGAAGATGGGTTGGAGCCTTGGATTCCCCCTACGTGCAACCTGATGGAAACAAAGATGGCGGAGAAAGAAAACCGGGTGGAAAAGGCTGCTGCCCAATTGCAAGTGGAGTTGGAGGCTCTAATGCCGAAGCCGCTGCGGCCAGCGACCCAAACTCTTCCGGACATAGCTTAGATTACCTGAATTCTACTCGGCCTTCGTGCCTTTTAGATCTGTACTTGTAATTTCTTTCTTTTAATGAAAATTGGACTTCGCTGAATGGATGCTTCTGTGCTTGCCTTTTCATTCTTATTTTGCTCGATGATTGTTTCTTTACACGTCTTTTCTGAATTTGATTAGTACTAATATGCGTGCATACGGGGTGGCCCCCGAAAAAAAGTCGAGCAAAAATAATCGTAATTAACCAAGCATGCAATATTGTGTAAGGAGCAACTTAGAAATAATAAGGCTAATTAAGCAGGCATATTACTTAAGCTGTGGTTGTACGGGCAGGAGTCCGGTCTAAGTGCCTAGTTTTGGCCAAGGTTTCGACCGGACATAAAGATCGTGATTTCCCGACATGAGTGCTTGGTACTGGCCAAGGCTTTTGAGCGGGCATGGCCCCTATTGCCCTGGGCGAGCTTCTAGAAGATTGCCCCTGGCGAGGCGGGGGCCTACTGACGGCGGCAACCAACAGCGGGCATGGCCCTTCTTCGATGTGGGCACATCGAAGCGGTTGCTAGTATATCAACTGGGTATAGAGATATACGACTAACAGTGTTGCTCGGTCACTGTAGGAATCCGAGGTAGCTAGCCGCTATCTTATGGGCCGGGCCCCTACCGCCTGGCGGGCATCCTAGTATGTGAACCAGGCATGGCCCCATCTTACTCACGGAGAGGATAAGTTCACTAATACTCGGGTGTTGAGGAAGGTTGACCAAGCATGGCCCTATCTGCTCGTCAGGCGAGCAACTTTTGTCAAGCAATCTGAAAGCAATCGATAAATGACAACAAAATATGAACGAACAAATATGAAAAAGCTTGCCTTTATTAAATAACATTGATGACCCTTAACAGGGCTGAGGGTCCTGCCCGTTTGTGCACTGAGGACTGACTTAAGGATAATACTTTTTTAGGTGATCTGCATGCCAAGGATGCTTCAAGTCTTTCCCTTCCTGAGTCCGAAGTGTGTAGGTGCCCTCTCTTACTATACCGGTGACTTGAAAAGGCCCTTCCCAGTTAGGCGATAGCTTTCCCCGTTCTACCCGTTGACCCGTTACCTCGATCTTTCTGAGTACCCAGTCTCCGACCATGAAAGCTCTACCTCAAACCCTTTTGTCATGATAAGCCTTTGCTCGCTGTTTGTAGTTGACCATCCTGAGTCGTGCATCCGACCTTCTTTCTTCAAGTAGATCAAGGTCTATTGCATGGGCATGTTGATTGTTCTGTTCGCTGTAATGGGAAACTCGATAGCTAGGCAAGGCCATTTCTACTGGGATCATTGCTTCAGATCCGTAGGTAAGTGCAAATGGAGTTTCCCCTGTTGGGCCTCGGACAGTGGTCCTAACCGCCCACAAGGCCGACTATAGTTCTTCTGCCCATTTCCCCGCTCGCCCCTCT
This sequence comes from Codonopsis lanceolata, assembly GCA_013146195.2. Taxonomy (NCBI): domain Eukaryota; kingdom Viridiplantae; phylum Streptophyta; class Magnoliopsida; order Asterales; family Campanulaceae; genus Codonopsis; species Codonopsis lanceolata. Next base: position 131,160,040 of record CM028377.1, on the reverse strand, counting down.
AGGTTTCTTTTTAGTGCATGCAATACTTGTTTGTTCCCGGCCTCTGCTTGGCCGTTGCCTTGAGGGTAAGCGATTGATGATTGCCAACGTTTGACGCTTAGGCGAGCACATTCAGCTGTGAACTTGTCCGAGAACTGGGTGAAGTGATCGGAGATAATTGCCCGGGGCAGTCCGAATCTGCACCATACTTGATCGTGGACAAACTTGATAACATTTGCCTCTGAAATTTTAGCCAAGGGCTTTGCTTCGATCCACTTTGTAAAGTAGTCTATGGTGACCACTGCATAATTGTACCTGCATTGTGCTAGCGGCAATGGACCGATCAAATCGATTCCCCACATGTCGAACGGCCAGGTCGCAACGACTGGAGTTTGTACGGTGGATGGAAGCCTTGGTATGTCTGCATATCGTTGGCATTTGTCACACTCGCAGACATACTTCTCTGCATCCCTTCTAAGGGTTATCCAGTAATATCCCGCGCGCAAAACTTTTTCCGCTAGAGCTCGAGTGCCCGGGTGGCCGCCACATTCCCCTTCATGTACTTCATATAAAACCCCCTTAGTTAGCTCAGGGGGAACACATCGAAGCATAGGTCTGACCTTAGATCGCTTGTACATGATTCCCCCGACTACCGAGTATCTGCAAGCTTGACTTCTGACTATGGTGGCCTTAACTTTGTCCGCTGGGAGGAGTCCTTGTTCGATTTAATCCTTGTAGTCATCAATCCAACTTCTGGTCGCTGGCTCGATCTACATGACTACTGGTCTATCAACGGCCGGAGTTTCCAAATGGTCAATCATTACTAAATGATTTAGTAGTGCTATGTTTGCTTCAGTGATCTTGGACAAGTAGTCTGCTCGCACGTTATCAGCGCGATCAATTCTGATGATCTTCCAGAACTTGAAATTCTTCAAGATTTCATTGGCAAGCTCGCAGTATTTGATCAGGGAAGAGTGATGCACCATATATTCCCCATGGACTTGGTTCACTACTAATTGCAAATATTGATGCATTGCGTTGGTCAGACCATTTTGAGTGGTCCAAAATATATACCAAATCAATAAATTGGCGTGGTCAATTGATTTTGGTATTTTTTTGAAAAAATGAAGAAATTGTGGGCCGATCCTCTTTCATAAGTTTTTTTTATATGTTTTTATTAAACAAACATTTTTTGAGATGAAAAGATGATTATGCTATTAATGAGCCAGAGGCGCGCTAAGGATCACTTACCCATTACATTGCGAGGCATCAATTTGTTCATCGCAATGCATTAATTTGAATCATGATACACAAATTGGATTTGCAATGCAAATATTGGTTTCCTGATGCAGAAATTGGGTTTTTGATGCACAAATTGGATTCCCGATAATTAAATTGGATTTGATTTTGTACAATGCGATGCAAAATCGATGATGCCTAAAATTCTGATATACAAATAGGATTTGATTTGTTCATTATGATGCAAAATCGGTGTATGAAGTGATACTTTGCTCACACGTGTTCGAGTCATTAAGACCATCTCCAACCATGTACCCCAAATTTGGTCAGATTTTATCCAAATTTGGTCAATTTCAGCGCCAAACATTATTCCAACTCGAACCCACAACCCCAAATAGAATATTCATTAGCATATTCTATTTTTATTTCTTTTACTTTATTTATCCACATGTATATTAATTGGCTATTAACCTTTTAAATAATAACTATTAAGATTGCACAATTAATAATTTTAGTATATTTAATAGTTATATGTTTATAATATTATTTACGTCATTAATAATATTTAAAAATTAGTAATTTTTTATAACTAAATTGAAGAAATATAATTTAATAATCATACAAGCACTTGAAAATACCATAAATAATAATAATATCATTTATTTATTTATTAGTTGTATTATCTGATATTAGATATTTATTAGTTTTTAATATATTTTAATTAAGAATATCATATTATAATTTTTTTAACAATTGTAAAATCATTAAAAATTAATTTATACCATGGGTCCCCCACCAATATCAAATTTGGGGGTAGGAACAGTGGAACCCCAAATTTGGGGTAACACTGTTCACTACCCCTAATTTGGTAAAGGGTTTGGGGTTCGGTTGGAGGCCTCAAAACCCCCAAAATGTGGGAAAGGGGGTACCCTTGTAGTTGTTCTAAGGGTATCGTAGTCTATTCTTCCAAAATAAAATACCTTGAACACTTTTAAAAAGTACACAAGGGTGTAGAAATGATTTGTACTATAAAGTACTACATTCACTACCAAAGTAGTTAGCTTTGGATTTTGAAAGATGCACTTGTTTTATCCACTAGGTGAGTAAAGAAGATCTCTAATGGATCATGTACAAAATAGTTTTCAACCAAGTGTTTAATGATGAGAGAATCAATCAATGAAGATTTATCCTCTTAAGTGCTAAAGTAAAAGAACAATTAATGTAAACTAAAGAAGCTGTTGTGAATTCCAGTGTAGAAGATCTGCAGCTTCAATGAGTTTGGTAGAGTGTTAGTTTTTGTCCTTTGATCTCTTGAATGCTTGAGTATTGAAAATGAATGTCTGAATATTGAATGTCTTCAAAAGGTTGTTGTTCAGATCTTCAATGCTTGAATATATATCAAGGGAGATCTTCAGGACCGTTGGGCTAAAATGAGGAAGATGTCACCAACGTTATAATGCATTAAATGCATTCAGTGCTATATAGGTTCTATCCAGCAAGTAGTCATCAGAGATGCAGTGTCGCAGGGGCAGATACACCAAACAGAGTAAGTTTCAGTCATGCAGGAGTGTACAGCTTGAAAGTCTTCTTAGTCAAATGGGGAAATGTCTTCAGACTTTGTTGAATCAGATTCCAGAGGGACAGACTGTCTATACAGTTGTTTGGAGTCAGATAAGGATAGTTGACTTCTTTTGGGAGGGAAATCTGATGAAGATAATTTAAATATTATTTGACTAGATATTAAAATATCTAGTTCAAATAATATATGACATGGATTCCACGTGTTTGGCTATCTTCATATTTGAGCAAAACAGACTTAGAAGACTGCTGATGAGTTGAGCTTTAAGAGCTGTTGTTGAAGCCTGCTGGTCTGCGCCTTGGAAAAACTAACAAAGTAACTATTCATTACAACCTTGATTCTAAAGACAGTTGTCACACTAACCGATACGCATACCTTTTAGCCAATGTTCAATAAAATTAAAAGATGATTCAACCAAATCTAGAACTTATGAGGGTCAACCTCCACCCACTCTCATCAATTCATGGCCAACTGGGTTTTTTCAATCTTCTAGAACTAGAAATTTGTTAGGTTTTCGAGCTGGAGGGTCAAACGACGGGTTTGGGATGATCTATGAGAGTCTCTGCCCCTTCAACCAGACAAAGAGCAGGTCATTGTACCTTCGGTGAACTTTACAGCAAAAAGTTTCTCCTTAGGCCCACATTTCGTTAACCCTTGATTTGGCACCATTTCTATCTTCTTAGTTTTCGAATAGAATCCGTTCACGACAGCTAATAAGATTTGAAAGCTATCAGATGGAAATCGCGTATAACGATATCCAATTGACTGAAACCGACTCCGACCTTTCTTTCTTTTTGGTGGGCGAATAAGATCTCTGCTGTTCTCCTCCGTCTACTAGCAAAGAGATGAGAAATAGCCTAGGGCTTATACCATGACTGGAACGGGTTGGAAGAAGAGGGCTAGATCTAATACTTCTACCACTACGACTTCAAGTAGGATTGGAATGAACGAAGTACCAGTGTCGCAGCCCATTTACAGGCACGATTACAAGAAACTGGTTTGATTGCTAAGAAGAGGTTTTCTTCGCTGGTAATGGAAGGCCAACGCTTTGTTGGGAGACGCTGCTAAGGACCGACGCGATATTGAGGGTGATTTTGACCAGAGATTGCACGAGAAAGTACGGCGGCTATGGTGGGTGATGTGGCTGGAGGTCGGTGGCTAGGGTAGGTGAGAGGATCGGAGATGGAAACGGAGGAGGTGAGTGGGTATTTGGCTAGATATGGAGAAGAGAGAGTGGGTTGCTGGACAGGGTCGTCATTGGAGAGAGAAAGAGGTTCGAGATGGAGAGAACGGAGCGAAGGCCGGTGGCTATGGTGTATTTGGAATATGGCAACCGAATCAATTTTTGGCCAGAGATAGAGTGGGGGGGGGTCGCCGATGGTAGCAGAAGGAGCAGATGGCCAAATATGTTTTGGTTCTTCTCCTCCAATATTGAAACTCAAATCTGTTTCAATATTGAAGATGACTATTTTATGAATTGACACATTAACCTCCTATATTTTTGACATTTTGAAAAGTCAGTCTATATTAAACTTTTAAGGGTAATTTTAACATTTGAAATAATATTAGACAAAAAATGTAACGGTAACGGGGGGAGGGGGAAATTGATCCAAAAAAACGAGTTGAGGGACCACACTAGTTTGTTTTAAGATCCGATGACCAAAACATTCTTTTTCGATATGTCCAGTGACCAAAATATTATTTAATTCTTTTTTTATATCAACGTATTAGTTATTTTATTTACTTCGAATTTTGTTATATGTTAGTGATAGTTATAATAATCATACAAGTTCAACAACAAATGTTGTATATTAAGAAGTATTCCAAAATTTACGTGATTTTCTATCTTTTATTTTATTGTTTATTATTATTTATTAAATTTGTTCGTATGAAAGTTTTTAATATTTGTGTTGACCCTTGGATATTCTAACTACCGCGTTTATATCATTGCATTTTATTATGGAAATCACGATGCGCATATAGGTCAACTTGAGGGGTACCTTAGTACAGCCTACAGCGTATCACCACTGGCTGGTTTGTAGAATAAATTACAAATTAGTGAGACTCACGACTGAGTTTTGGAAAGGAAAAAAATAAATACTCACTTCGATTCTAAATTATTGTTTTGATTTATTTGTTTGAGTCAAACTAGGTATTTTTTAAATTAAAATATGACTTATATTTAAAAAAAAAATTACAAAACATATACGTTGTAGTATTTTTTTTAAGCTTTAGTACAGATTACATATTTTGTAATTTTGAAAGAAACAAAAAATATACGTGAAATTTTCATTTTTAAAATAATAATTTAAGAACGGACGGATTAAAATAAAATTGCTACAATGTTTAGCATTTTGTACTTTTCATTTGGTAGTTGGCTAATTGATTTGTACATTGCAACATCTTTGACAACCTAGATCTACTCATTTAAGAGGTCATTTAACTCACTAAGGGTTTTCTAGTACTATACCAATTAGGATCATAGACACGCTAGGTCCACCTAAGGTTTTTCAGAAAATATTTAATTGTTTTTGGGTTAATCCTTCATTGGTTCCTTGACTATGGATCATTATTATCATTAGTTTCTTAACAATTTTTTGTAATAATTGGGTACTAAAAGTTTTAATTTTCATAGTCACAATCATTTTGATGAATGTTAGAAAAATACCGTTAAGTTACACATATATCTCTCATGAGCACTTAGTAAGGGATAAAATGAAATTTTCACAAACCTAACTTATATCATAATTTGCAAACGAATCCCTAGGATTTGAAAAAAAAGACCACAAGCCCTTCTTCTCCAAATGTCTGAAAAAAGATCATGTGCATTTAGTTTTTCTACAATAAATTATTTTTTCATAAATTTTTTAAATGAAAGAAATCGAAAAAGTGTCCACACAACAGTAAATATACAACCTCAATATTCGAAGGAAAAAACTCATTCTTGTGGTGGTGTTGCGGAAGGAATCATGTGATCGATAACAATTAGAGATGGTAAATGGGCGGACGTGGGTGGACCCAAATGAGCGGCGGGTTTAAATGGGCGGACAAGTAAGTGTCCATTTAATAACATGAGTATATATGTGCGGACACTAAATGGGCATGGGCGCCTATGGACGCTCATTTACTCATTAACATGCATTTATCAAATAAATATAAAAATTACAAAAAAATAATTTTCTTTTACAAAAAAATATCAAAAATTACAACTAACTAACTAACTAACTATATATATATATATATATATATATATATATATATATATATAATTACAACCACAATAATTGGAAAAAAGCCTACATTTTATGTAACATTTTAACCTCTGTTACAATTTCCAATGCAATCACATTTCTAAAAAGAACTCAAAAACTTTACATAACATGTTAGTGTTGGCAGAACCACTAATAATATCAAAACAAGAACATATTTTCACTTTTGCCGTATGTTAATTGAAATAAAATACTCTCTTAGTTCTTTAATTTTTACGTCAAATCAATTGTTTTTAAATGGAAATTTGATATATATATTTTTTTCATAACCAGAAAATACATAATTGATCGTATATAAAAAGTAATATGATATCGAAAAAATAAAAAATGGGTCAATTTTTTATTCTTAAAAAATAACGGTTACTCTCACCATTGCTGACTATTTCTTTGGTTCTAAAAACCAAACCAGAAGAACAAGTAGCAGCCATCTCTCTCTCTAGTGTTCTCTCTAGCCGCACACTCTCTCTGTCTTAAAGAATGATTATTAATAGAAATGTAAATATAGAGAGAGAAACAACTTTGGATTATCAGGTATACAAAAACAAAATTGATCATGAGAGTAAGAGGTGAAAATGTGAGCACCCATTTGTGTCCATATTATGCTCATAAAACTTAATGGTCTAAGTAGGCATTCCCATTTGTACCCAGATTAAAATTTAGGGCAAATTTCAAGTGGGTACAATTTTAGAAAGATCTTTTCATTTAGGTCCATCTATTTTTTGGACATTTCATATAACTACAAATTGGGTGCCAAATGACAAAAATGCCATTAATGAAGATAAATCTCATCCGGCCTAAAAAAACAAAAAAATGTTGATGTCAATGTTTGGTATCAGCACTGTTTTCACAGTTTATTCAACAAAAAAAAATCAAAAATACTGATGTCAAGGCTTGGCATCAGGTTGGCAATCCAGGCATCAGGTTGACAAACCAGGCGTCAAGAATTCAAAAATGTTTCAAAAAATGCTGATGCCAAATCTTGGCATCAGCACTATTTTCACAGTTCATTCACCAAAAAAAAAAATCAAAATTGCTGATGCCAAGGCTTGGCATCAGGAAGACCAAAAAAATTCAAAAATGCTGAATCCAGGCATCAGGTTGATGCCAAGGCTTGGCATCAGGACCTCCCTTCCCTATCACCAACCCCGCCAACTCCACTCTCTCTGTCGCCCACCATTCTTGTCGAGTCTGTTCCCTCAATCTCCATCCCCCGCTGCCTTTGACCAACCACGATCTTCAACCATCAAAGCCCCCATGGCCGCCATCCATCTTTCCCTCCCTCATCTTCTCCAGCCTCCGGCCTCCGACCCCCCTCGTGCCTTGCTTCCCTCTGTCTCCTCGCCTCCGTCTTCTTTCCTCTCGGCTGCACCCACGATCCGGCCTTCATCCTCAGTCTTGTTGCTCCACCTCCGGCGAAAAGCTCCAACAAAGCCGCCAAGGCAAGAAATATCTCCATCTTCGGGCTCTCGCTTAACCCCAGTTCCGGCTATCTTCATCGGAGTCCCAGCGCCATCTTCGTCTTCCTCGTTCAAATCACTGGATCTACGTGGAGAATCGAAGAAAAGAGAACAGATATGGGAAATGAGATGGCAGATGCCTGCTGGATGCAAGAAGATAGAGAGATGGAGTCGAGTTTAGGGGAAAGATGCAGCAATGGTGGGACAAACTGATAGGGGGCCCAGAGTTTTTGATAAAAGGCGAAGGTGGAGCTTGTTTGCTTGGGGTCGGAAATTGAACCAGGAAGAGACGAAGGATGAGGGTTGGGGAGAAGTTTATGTGAGAAATTAACAAAGAAGGGCAGTGACGTACTTTCGCCCCAAAATTGTACCTAAAAGATATGTCCAAAAAATAGCTGGATTCATTTGAAAACATTTTTTAAAAGATGTACCGACTTGTAATTTTTTTCTAAAATTTAAGTGTGCCCATGCCCATATTTTAGTGGACGGTCTAGACGGGCATATGGGCATAGGAAGAATTTGCTACCACTAACAACAACCAAGCTTTCAAACACCTCTCAGAATTTCTCCTTAAACCCCTGGTCTCCATCCAGTGCCGTTAATTCGCTCGCCACCGGTAAAATTGGTATCGTCTTGATTGAATACCCTAAACCTGATAGAATACCCTAGGCTTCTCTGGGGACAAATTTCCCCCAACACTAACCTAATCAATCTCTAGATGTTGATTTTTCATTTCCTCAATAATCCCCAACACATCTGCCGACTCTTTCTCTTTCCCATCTTTTAACTTCAATAACGCCACTCGCATCACACGACCGACCTTTGGGTTGCACGGGCTTGGCATCAGCAAGCCAATCGACGACCATTATATCTTGAACTATCGGTTTTTGTTTATGTAGACAATATAAAATTGTTTGATTAATTAAAACTCTGGCCCCAGTCGGCTTACACAAAACCTCTCTGACTATATTTTTAATCCTCCTCTCTAATGGTTGTAATAAGGTTTCTCAAACCATCTATTTATAATAGTCCTAATAATAAACTCTAAACTAATTAGGAAACACAATACTAATTGACCACTAAATAATAAATAATAGAGATTTCAAAACAAATGCTAATTCTAGTTTGATTGTGCTTGGTTTAATAGTCAACATTGCCTCCCTTAAACCAAGCTCATTGGTCCATCGCCATCTCGAGCAATAATATTCAACGCAATCTTTACAGCTGTCAGTATTTCGTACACTTGAATTCGAACATCGGTCTTCATCTTCACTCGCGATTGAGGACGAACTTTATACTTGATATACAACTTCTTGACTTGTTCTTCACGATAAAAATAATCTTTCATGTTAACCCATTCATCTTCAAACTCACCGATGTAATTTTTATCCAATTCAACATATCCACCAATGCATTATCTAGAGAACTTTATACAATCTTCATTATCCACTTGAAGAAAATACCAATCTTATTTGCCAATAAAATCTTGAAATTCATTGATTGAATAACCAAAACAACACTTCAACAACTCATCTTTGGTAGCACTTGAATTAGGACTAAAAAAAATTTCAATACCAAGAAAATCGATATGAGTATAATTTTCAACGTTCTCAACAACCTTTAAAGCAACAAACTCAAAATCATGAGTCACCCCAAACAAATTCTTAAACTCCATATATTTCTTTTTCTTTGGTTTTTTAAACTGAAACATTTCTTCGTGAGTATAATAGTCTAACGAGATTGTGGTGGACATATTCAGATCTTTGGTGGTGCGCGAACGCAACACGAGCAAGATTACCCGGTCAAACAAGTAATAAAGTGATAAGTAGAGTGTCGAACCCACGAGGAAGCAATTTGGTTGTTTTTAATGAGTACCAAGTACGTTGCAGTTTTAACTATATTTCGACGATCGATTTTGAGTGAATTAACGAATTAATTAAGCTAAAACAAGAAATTAAATAAAGCAATATTAAAATGAGGTTGAGTTCAATGAGAGATGATCTAGGGTTTTGATTTTCAATTGGCTCTTCCGTTGTGATTTAATAAGGAGTTGCTATTAAAACTATCCTATTTTTTTGGAAGTCGGAGATTCAAAAATCACCGTTAAGGGCTGTCGCTTCGTATAACGGTGCTAATTAACGATATAAATTCACGGGCTTTTGCTACGTATGAATTTATCCAATTAATCGTTTCTAAACACAAAACCCCAATTGACTATCTTAAAGAGGATTAATAACGTAGATTAACCCAACCCAAAAACAATTATGTTGTATTTTCCAAAATTACAAAATCATTTTCATGCATCAAGTAATTTTTAAAATCGTGTATTGGGTGATCAAATCAATACAAGCATTAAGAACACAACATAATACCCAAAAATAAGTGAATAGAAATTAATAACAAAACCCTAAATTTAAATCACAACATCCAAGCCAATATATATCAAAACCCTAGGGAATTAATTTAGTTCATAATGCTAAGGAAATAAATCAAATCTTCAATGAAAAATATTGACATTAAATAAAAATATAGATTAAAGTGTACAATACTTTACAATAAAGGAGATGATTGGAGTTCCTTGGCTTCTTTGGCTTCTTTGGCTGAACAATAATAGAGGAACAATGAAGAGAAGGAAGAATGAAGTGTAAAATGGCGGCTGCTTCCTTGTTTGCTCCCAGTTTCTCCCACCTTCTTCTATATTCCAGCCTTTCAGTCCTTTGTTCCAGCCCCCTCTGCCGAAAAATGGTGCTCTTCCATTAATTCCAAGGCTGCTAAGGCACTAAGGGCAATTTAGGGAGAGCAATAAGGTTCTAGGGGCTATTTGGGGAAGAAAAAGGGACCTGGGTCCCGGCTGGGTTTGGGGCAGATCAGGGAAGGGACCGCGGGTCTGGGCTAAAGTAAATGGGCTAGGCTGAGAGAGGAAAGCGGGCTGGAAGGGCGGGTATGTGGGCCGGAAGGGGTAGGAGCAGGTGCGGGTCAGGTTCGATCCACTGAAGATGACGCGGGTCAGCCACTAAGAGGCGGGTGACGTGGCGCTTTCTTGGCTTGACAACACATTAATGAAGGGCACTTTTCATGGAATTGCTCCGGTGCCCCCATTCGTCTGGATTGAGCGCCGAAGGTCTCTCGACTCTCAGGCCTTGCAGATTCATCCTCCGTTAGCTTCTGTGCTTTGAAACTCTTAACGAACTTTAACGGCAAGTGACCAAACTTAACATTGAAGCCCGGAATTGCCTCGATTTGCATATATTGAGCCATAAAACCTCGAATATCTTTGAGATACCTACATGAAGCACAAAATACATAAAAATAATATCTCAAATGCAATTAATTATCAACCAAAGCTCAAAATAACCAATAAAATTCCGAAAAATTAATGAAAATAATGGGAAAATTACAAGCTTATCAATCTTCAAGTTGATTTTTAGTGGAAACACCATCTATCCTTCTCCGGAGGTCCTTCAGTTTTTTCTCTGCTTCGCCACTGAAACGTCCTCTAGCATCTAGAGTTACTCCCTCATCCACAATTAGATCATCATACTGCAGAAGCATTTTCTTCTCAAAACCAGGCTCCTCATTGAACTTGTCCACATAAGTTCCTGCTTTCTTCTTTGCAGCACCATAGGCCTCTGTCCTCCGCTTCTGCTCACCAATTTCAACATTTTCAAGCATATTGACCTCTTGATTAATTTCACCGTCAGCAAGTATACTCTGATCCTTTAGTGTTAAAACAACTGTTGCATTTCCAATCGATTCTTCCTCATTTGTGCCACCACATGTAACTTCAATTACAAACTCTTCCTTCTTCATATCACCACCAAATTCAAAACTTTATTTTTCATCATTATTCTCTTCCAATTCATTTTCTTTTGGTCTTCCATCTACCATATCATGTTTTCTCTTTTCAATTTCTTTTTCCTCATCAATCTTCTTCAAAATTTCTTTCATCTCCTCTATTTTGTTTAAATGTCTTATTTGTTTCTCAATCGTAAATTTATTTTCGGAATAATTCGTTGTCCAATATTCATTAGAAATAATTGGACCTACCAAGTATTTGAAATCACGCTCAAGTTTCTTCCATTCCTCATAATTTTTAAAAGTATGTTCTAGTTTTTTCCAAACCACTTGTAAATATTCTACACTTCCCAATCACAACAAACCTTAAATTTCTCCATGTATCAAGTTTTGTAAAATCGGTCAAACACGAAGCTCTTTCGCTATCGAAAGTGCCTTTAACTCCGAATTATCAAATTGCTCAAATATATCATACGACGATAAGTAACATTCTTTGAGATAATTACTAATGTTAATACTCTAAGAATCATAATTATAAAGAACTAACTTGGAAAAACACATCATTATAAATCAAGCAACTAATTGACTCACCTTTAATATAGTACATTCTCGCAAATAATCACGCTCTAATAATTCTTCTATAAGCTTTTTTCAACTCGTTATCAAACGAACACACATCAATACTCTGTTGAGTCCTTGTTCAAGGGGTCATCACCAAATAGTCAAAATTGCAAACTTGAATAACAATTTTCTCCACAGAACCAACAAAGCTCAAGCTTTTATTGAACTTCTCAACAACCAGGATCGAGCCTCAAGCTCTGATACCAAATGTAGACAATATAAAATTGTCTAATTAATTAAAACTCTGGCCTCGATCGGCTTATACAAAACCTCTTTGACTATATTTTTAATCATCCTCTCTAATGGTTGTAATAAGGTTTCTCAAACCATCTATTTATAATAGTCCTAATAATAAACTCTAAACTAATTAGGAAACACAATACTAATTGACCACTAAATAATAAATAATAGAGACTTCAAAACAAATACCAATTCTAGTTGGATTGTGCTTGATTTAATAGTCAACAGTTTATAGGATGACGCTCAGGTGGGAAGGGTGTAAGGTTTACGTCGTGACGTCGTGTATGGATTTGAATCAGACATAAAGGAAATGGGTGAAGGAGAGAGGATATGAGGAGTGATAATTGAGGATTAGGCCAACAGTGAGGTACATGACTTGGGGGAGAGTGGTTATGGAGTTGAGTCTGTTGACCATTACTTTGAGTTTGTGTTGGGTTTCACTTTAAGAACACAATGTGCTCGATGATTTGGCCAGCGGCGACAATAGTGGTGGACATTTTGGTAGGAGGGATGAAAGGTAGTCATAGCCGAGAGAGAGGGGAAGGAACGAGAGAGATGATAACCCATGTACATTGTGGACACTTTTTCGGTTTCTCTTTCAATTAAAAAATTTATGAAAAATTAATTTGTTGCAAAAAAACAAAATGCACGTGATCTTTTTTCAAACAATTGGAGAAGAAGGCCTTGTGGTCTTTTTTTCAAACCCTCGAGACTCAATTGCAAAATTTTGATAAAAGTTGGGTATGAGAAAAATTCATTTTAGCCCTTACTATTGTGGAAACTGATAAAGTTTAGGAATAATGGCATAGCCTTTCCATTGAATGAATCACCTATTTATAGGGGGATTTACAATTAGGGTTACACTAGGAGAAGGATACAAGAAACATATACAAGGAAGGTAACACAATTAGGAAAGAACTCTACAAGGTAATTACCACTAATTACTCATTACAAATCAACAAGAATAATTAAAAGATATTATTCTCTAACATGCCCCCAAGAATGGACGTCCAGAGGAGAGACCAATCTTGTGAAGTAAGTGATGAAATCGTTGGCGAGCAAGAGGCTTGGTCAAAGCATCGGCTAGTTGATCGGCCGAGGAGACATGGCAAACTTCGCATAAGCCCATCTGAACTTGTTGCGAATGAAATGAAAGTCGAGCCACATGCTTCATGCGAGTATGAAAAACCGGGTTAAAGCAAAGACTCGTAGCGCCCACATTGTCACGATAAATGACTGGTTGAGTCGAGGAGGCGAGGCCGAGTTCGCTAAGAAGAGAGACAATCCACGACTTCGACCATGAGCCCACGCCGGTATTCACTTCGGTCGAGGAGCAAGCTACGGTGCGTTGTTTCTTGGAGCTCCGGAGATCGGGTTCTTTGCCAAGATAGACAATGTAGGCACCGGTGGATGTGTAGTCATCCTTGTTGCCGGCCAGTCGGCATCGGTAAAGGCATGAAGCGAGGAGGAGAGCTGGCGATGAAGGAGGATGCCCGCATCAATTGTGCCACGAGATACCGAAGAACTCATTTGACCGCAATCCGGTGCTCGGTGGTCGGCCTATGCATGAAGCGGGAGAGTTTGTTGGCCGAAGGCAACATCGGCGAGTGAGAGGCAGAATCTTGAAGAGGACCATTGCTCGAAATTTCGGGTGTCGGATCGCGAGAGGAGCACTGTGAAGAGTCAAGGTAGGCGAGGTAGCAAGAGGCGTAGCTCTTGGGCGAGCATCGGTCATGCCATGCGAGCAAGGAGATCAGCCTATATACCACCATTTGGGAAGCGAGCGAAGACCATTTGGGCGCTTAACAACTTCAACCCCAAGAAAGTAGTGAAGATCACCAAGGTCCTTGAGAGAAAAGCGAGTAGCGAGCATGGAGATGAATGTCGAACCCAGTGGTTTCAGTGACAATGATGTCATCCACATATACAAGGAGATAGATGATAGTGCCCGCGATCGAAGGATGAATAGCGATGTGTCGACCACCAGTTTTGGAAGCCGGAGGCAAGAAGCCGCCGCACTCATTATACCATGCTCGGGAGCTTCTTGAGACCATAAATAGCCTTGCGAAGTCGGCACATGGTGAGGTTTGTCCTTATCGGTGAACCCAGGCGGTTGAGCCATGAATACCTCCTCGGACGGGTTGCCTTGAAGAAAGGCATTGTTCACATCCAGTTGACGAAGAGCCCATCCTTGACAAGCGGCCGGTGAGAGAACAAGACGAGCGATTGGTCGGTTTAACCACCATTTGAAAGTCTCGTGGTAGTCGACCCATTGGTGAAATCCCTTGGCTACTATGCGAGCTTTGTAGCGATCAACGGTACCATCGGCATGTCTCTTGATACGGTAGATCCACTTACTGACCAACTATATTGCGAGCATCTCAGGAAGGGACTAGATCCCAAGTCCCATTCTGCGAGCAAGGGCATCAAACTCTTGAGACATGGCACCGGCCACTTCACATCCTTGAGCAGCCCGAGTAACACATGTGGGTTCACGCGTCCCGCTAGGCGGCCGAAAGACTCACTTTGATCTTCGGTTTGAAGATGTTGTTCTTGGAGGCAGTGACTATGGAGGATGTGCCACGGGCACGACGGAGGCGAGAGCATGAAGCCGATGCCGGAGCAACGGGCATAGGGAACCAATGTAGCGAACACAGAATGCAGGCACTAGGTGATCCTCGGCACCTGCTTCGGTGGCCGAGGAGGGCCGAGCAACGGATAAAGTGCAATCCGCGAGAGGGAGGCGGTGGCCGAGGAGGATGGAGCGGGCGCGGGACAAGGAAGCAGTGCGATGTGGTATCCTCGGTACAGTAGCCAATGTGGGAGGTTGGGGGCGTGGGCGGCGAGATCAACCAAATTCGATTAGTGCGGAGCACGGACGAGAGAATCTTGGAAGCGGCAGAATTGCCGGTGTGTATGAGGACCGAGCGAGCGGTTCATGAGGGGTAGCCAAGACTCACTATCATAGGTGTAATGCGGCGAGGTGGTGGCGGGTGGACATGGGAAGGTGGACTCGACAAAGCGAACATGGCCGATATGTACTTGGTGGTGCTCCGAGATCATACGAGAGATAGGCACTCGAGTGAGCGAGTAACCAAGGAAGACACAGTGGAAGCGAGCATCGAGTTTGTGGGCGAGTAAGGGCGGAGCCAATGATACGAGACAACCAAAAGCACGAAGCTTGGCGTAGTTCGGCGGAGAAGAGTGTATGGTAGGAGGCTGGCGAAGCGAGGGTGGGTGTAGGTAGTCGATTTATGAGATAGGTCGCGGTTTGGAAAGCAAACGACCGAGAAGAGCGGCGGAAGAAGCGCGAGAGAAGGGAGGAACTCTCAACAATGTGGCGATAGCGACGTTCGAGAACCATTGTGTTCAGGGGTGTGAAAGGGCGAGGTAAGGTGAGAATGCCATGGGCGGGCCGGGTGGCGGCCAAGCCGAGTCCCGGGAAGCCCCATATACTCGCCGCCATTGTTCGGTAAGAGACTATGGTTGTTTTAAAATAATTTTCCACTAAGGCTTTAAATTTGGGAAAGATGGTGGCGACCTCGGATTTGAGTCGACGGGTAAAGCCGGAGGTAATGGGTATAGTGATCAACAAAGATCACATAGTATTTGAACCAATCAATAGAGGGAAGGGGAGGTCCAACATCGAGTATAAAGAGTTTGAAGAGGAGAGTAGACCACAATAGTATTTTGATGAGAAGGAATTTTATGACTTTTATTAGAAAGGCAATCATTATAATGAATAGAGATGCGGCGGTGTCTAATGCTAAACAAGGCTAGATAATATCGACTTTGGATGGGGCCAGACGGATGGCCAGAACGATGATGCCATCCGATGAGAGACTTCGAGCCGACATGCTGCAGGTGGGCGCGAGGTCCGTGGTCGGCCATTCATACACACCGCCCTTAGATCTGGCCAACAAGATTCTCCTCGCCGCCAGATCCTTCACATGAAAAAAAGTTGGTAAGAACTCAATAGAGGTTTTATTAGAGATGCAAAATTGAGATATGGATATAAGATTCTTTTTCATGTCGAACAAATAGAACATTATGAAGGGAAAAAGTGTGTGAGGTGTATGAAGGGGAGAAACCAGTTGGAGATAGTTAACCCAAGACTATCACCAATGACCATGTCATCCATGCCCGTGTAGTTGGAGTGTAGCGAGATTGCCGAGGTCGCTAGTGACATGATGAGAGGCACCACTATCGAAGAGCCATTTCTGTCCCCGTGTCCGTCAAGTTGCGTCGCCCGTTGCCAA
>CM028377.1:131102407-131143502 GCA_013146195.2 Codonopsis lanceolata | reverse complement strand
ACCACCTATATCTCTGTTTCAATCGGATGCAACGTGATGCAGGTCAGGGCAGAACTCCTTGCTAAACACACATAAAATTATCAAAAGATAAGTGTTAAATAGGGTCCATAAAACTGTGATACTCGGCGATAAACTCGGATCATGACTCTTCTTTTGTCCATTAGAGTCATCCACTTTACGTGAGCATACTCATTCTGTCTCCCAAAAGTCTCCCTTAAATCGAGTCTCTTTCTCGGGCTATCTCCGATAAATCTCTTGAAACTTGCCCATCCCATTTTACAAACTTTGGTTGATTAAATTCATCCGGGGACTTCTCTCAAACTCATTGGATACAGAGGCTCATCACCCTCGAGGCATTTGTCATTTCCATCTCGCCCACGAAGAAAGCGAAAAGGCTACAAAGCCGTGATCCTCAAGAATAAAGCGGCTCATCCTCGCATACATCGGAAGCGGCTCCACAAGGTAAACATGCTTACTCGCTAGGTTGAAAACCCAGAAAGGCTGGCCTAGGCAAAAGTTAGAGCCGCACGAAAAAAAACAAAAAAATAGAGAAAAAAATGGTTCCTCAGGAGGCATTGATTAGTGATCGATGTATTTTATAAATCGATTTTATATGCTTCTATGACTTAAATTATGCTATTTCACGAGGCTTTTGGCTACTAATATATGTTTTGGTGAGTTTTGTAAGTTTCGGGGTTATTAGTGAAAATATGCGAAACTCTGGGGTTTTAAGTGCAAATTTCAAGAAGGGCCAAAAGGAAAAATGAAGAAGAAAGAGCTAAGTTGCTGCAGAATCGGAGACCTTGCGGACGCAAGGTACATCGGACACTGCGACCGCCGCAAGGTAAGCGACGGAAGCAAGACAAGCTTTTGAGGCCGGACATTAATAAGGAACCTTGCGGCGCAAGTATCCAACACCTTGCGACCGCAAGGTGGTCAAATGCTTGATTTTCGGATTTTCACACGGTCATTCGATTGGATTACAACTCCTGTATATATTGAAGTCAAATCCGAGAAACAAAAAGAGAGGCAGTGGACGGCTGGAAGCTCTCTTTAGTAGATTTTAGGTAGTTTTTAGATTGTATAACATAATTAGATTTTGTAATTTCAAGTATTGAAGATCAAATCATGTATCCGATCATCTCCATGTGTCTGTTCATTGTCTATGATGAACTAAATCATCCATAATCTAGGAGGTGGGAGGTAACTTGTATCAATTTATGTTTTTCTTATATATATGATTCTTATATATATGTTCATTCAATTCTTGTTGATTGTGTTGTTTATCAATCCCTATATTATTTTGCTTTGAACAAATGAATGTAATCGCAAATAATAAAGGCTTAGAGGTGCGGATAAGCGCATGACCAATGTGCATATGTCGTACATTGGCTCACCAACACAATAAATTGGACCTATCGATGCACGAGAGTGATAAGTTAGGACCGGGTTCATACATGATCTAGGTGACAGATAGATCATAAATCTAGGTGACATGACTAGATTTACAGTTCTTGTGCTTAGGATATAGAATGGATGAATTTTATGGGGATGGAGGCATTTGAACCAATTGTTCAACGTACTATATCTATCTTTAGTGAACGAACCCAAGACATTGAATGATAATATTATGAATTGAACATAAAGGAGATACAAGTGAAACCGAATCCTAGATTGCCACCCACCATAAGATCTTCATATACGTAATTCTTGCTAATTAGTTAAACATCTAAATATAAATAGTAGTTTAGAGTAGAAATAAATATAAAAACCCTTTAGATTAATAATTTGCTATCAATAAATTGCAAGCTATTCATGATCACTTGTCTCGTGGGTTCGACCCTTGCTTCCAATACTATTCTATAATAGTCTTGTCCACTTGCAAGGAAAAGATTAATTAAAACATCGATCAATTAGTAGGTCTCACTAGTCGGTTGAATTCCGCTTTTGAATGATCGCTAGTCAAAAAAATGGTGACTCAACACATCATTCGTCTCCATTTCAAATATCACCATCAACTCCATACACATAACCTCAAAGCCAACTAAAAGTCACATCTCAAGCTCTCATATTGCATTTCCATCACCTTGCCTTATCTGTCTTAACATGTTTAAGAAACAGATGTTACATGCATTCAAAGTTTTTTAAAAAAATTAATAATAATAATAAAAATAAAAATAAAAAAATCCAAAATTTGGGCGCACAAAAATCCCGAGGAGTGCGATTAAAAACAGCAAGTACATCAAAAATAGCAGAGACAAAAGTCGCAAAGGCAAAGCCAAGGTAAGAAAAGGTAAGTATTTTACCCATTTTCTGTGCATCAATAGCTGTGTTGAAAAACTTTCCTTTAAGGGGCATACAACCCGGATCGGAGGAAAGGTTTTGTTCTCCCAAAGGCGCTGCCTCCCGAGCGGCATCACAACACTTGTTCTCATACACACATCTAAGCGACGAGGAGGCGTCTCATGCATCACTGTCTTTCCTGTCAACACTTGATAGACTACGCTACGGCACATACATCGCGACATACGTCTTTTAAATCATGGATATATCGCATTCGGCGTTGCGATGCAATGGATATTGCATCGTCTTTCGTGAGGTCAATGCGATGGATATCGCATTCAGCGTTGCGATGCAATGGATATTGCATCCGCCCTTCCAGGTCAATGCGATGGATATCGCATTAAGCGTTGCGATGCAATGGATATTGCATCCGTCCTTCTTTGTCAATGCGATGCATATCGCATTCAGCGTTGCGATGCAATGGATATTACATCCGTCCTTTCTTATCAATGCGATGGATATCGTATTCAGCGTTGCGATACAATGGATATTGCATTTGTCTTTCCGTGTCAATGCGATGGATATCGCATTCCTGATGGATATTGCATCCGTCCTTCAGTGTCAATGCGATGGATATCGCATTCGGTTGCGATGCAATGGATATTGCATCCATCCTTCCTTGTCAATGCGATGGATATCGCATTCAGCGTTGCGATGCAATGGATATTGCATCTGTCTTTCTGGGTCAATGCGATGGATATCGCATTCAGCGTTGCGATGCAATGGATATTGCATCCGTCTTTCCGTGTCAATGCGATGGATATCGCATTCAGCGTTGCGATGCAATGGATATTGCATCCGTCCTTCCAGGTCAATGCGATGGATATCGCATTCATCGTTGCGATGCAATGGATATTGCATCCGTCCTTCCTTGTCAATGCGATGGATATCGCATTGATGTTGATCAATGGATATTGCATCTTTCTGGATATGTGCATCAATGGATATTGCATCCGTCTTTTCACGTGTCAATGCGATGGATATCGCATTCGTGATGCGATGAATGGATATTGCATCGGAATAAATGGATTTTGTGTCAATGCGATGGATATCGCATTCAGTGTTGCGATGTAATGGATATTGCATTAAGTCTGTGTCGGCGCAATGGATATTGCGTTTTGTTTTTCGATGCAATGGATATTGCATCCGTTTTCCGTGTTAATGCAATGAATATTGCATTAAGTTTGTGTCAGCACAATGGATATTGCGTTTTATTTTGCGATGCAATGGATATTGCATCCGTTTTCCGTGTTAATGCAATGAATATTGCATTAAGTCTGTGTCGGCGCAATGGATATTGCGTTTTGCGATGCAATGGATATTGCATCCGTTTTCCATGTTAATGCAATGGATATTGCATTAAGTTTGTGTCAGCGCAATGGATATTGCGTTTTGTTTTGTGATGCAATGGATATTGCATCCGTTTTCCGTGTTAATGCAATGGATATTGCATCCATTTTCTGTGTTAATGCAATGGATATTGCATTAAGTTTTGTGTCGACGCAATGGATATTGCGTTTTGTGTTGCGATGCAATGGATATTGCATCCATTTTCTGTGTTAATGCAATGAATATTGCATTAAGTTTTGTGTCGACGCAATGGATATTGCGTTTTGTGTTCCGATGCAATGGATATTGCATTCAGTTTTGTGTCAACGCAATGGATATTGCGTTTAGTGTTGCGATGCAATGGGTTTTACATTTTGATATGCGCTGTTTTCACTAGATTGTAATGGATATTACGACTATCTTTCTGCATAACACTTGTCTGCATTACAACACTTGATCCCCAACAGAGGTGAACTACGTTTGGTCTGATTCCTTGGATAAGGATACGTAGGCAGCCTATTTCGATAGGCACGACCATCACAATAAAAACAAAAAAAAAAGATGAATATTTCAAAAAAAACAAACAAACAAAAAAACAAACAAACAAACACAAGAAAAAGAGGAATATTTCAAAAAAAAAAAAGAGGAATATTTGAAGAAAAAAAAAAGAGAGAGCAAGAAAAAAGGAAAGGAAAAATAATGTTTTCCACTTCACAATTTTCGAAAATACTTGAAGAAAGTTTGCTTTGCCGTGCTC
The DNA here is from genome assembly GCA_013146195.2 of Codonopsis lanceolata. Classification (NCBI taxonomy): domain Eukaryota; kingdom Viridiplantae; phylum Streptophyta; class Magnoliopsida; order Asterales; family Campanulaceae; genus Codonopsis; species Codonopsis lanceolata. The sequence continues at coordinate 131,139,073 of CM028377.1, read as the reverse complement.
GACGACGGATCTTTATCGGTCGAGTGCAGTTTTCGGGAAATTTGAAACTTTTCTGGTTATGTTTGGAAACAAGGCAGCGACCAGCCAGACACAACTTTGAAAATTCTTCTTAACATGTTTCAACGACAAGGTATTGACCGGTTGAAATGTGGGTCCCGAAAAACATTCAAATCTTCATACCGTACTTGACAGCCGTTCTCGACTTTTGGATACGGCTTTTTCGAAAAACACAAAAATCTTTTTCCTGTCGTGTTCTCGATCGAGCTTGACCCGAAGAACATGACATCCTCACTTGGTTGTAGTTTAGGTTTTTGGCCTGAACTACGTTTGGTCTGATTTCCTTTAATAGGGAATACGTAGGCAGCCTACATTAGTAGGTCCGACCATCAGAGCACTTAAAATTCATACCTGCTTAAAAACTACGATAACCTTTTATAACCGACTAAAAATGTCTAGGTTATGGAGTTTGGATAGCATGATAAACTATGCATTATAACCGCTACCAATTGCATTCTCCCGTTCTTAAATGAACGAAATTAGAGAGTCTATTGTTTATCAACGATGTTCGTCTACTCAATAAGCCTTGGGTTACCCATAGACTCCATCGTTGAGGGGCTCTGTAGACACCCCAATTTCGTACCCATGGTATGTGACTGACATAAAATATCAAGAACTGTCAAAACTTAACAAATGTCAAGTTACAGGAGTTTAAAATGCGAAAGGCAAAGCGAGGATCGCGAAGCTTGATGAAGCTGCGAGGGGTGAAAGTGTGAAAAAACAAAGTTGAATAGTATCAATGGTGCCGCACCAAGGCCCTTGGTGCCACCACATCATCCTCTTGGTGCCGCACCAGAGACTTTCCTGTAGCTTCTCTCAGAGATGAAATTGTACAAGTCTCGAAGCTCGCGGTACAACTGATCAATACAGGATGAACAAACTCAAGAATTCATGATGGATCCTTGGTTCTCAACTATAAATAGGAGGCCCCGGCTCCTCATTTCGATTGTTCGCGATAAAAATCGCAGCGAAGTTCGCCTCTCGTTCCTTCGATAAATATTAGTACGAGAGGTGCGAGATAGGTGAGTGGAAGCCCCTAAAGTCTCCAAACCCCGTCCAAACTCCGCCAAAATAAATATCCATAGGTTATAAGTGATCCCTAGCCTAGTTGTTAGGTATCCACCTCACTTCCCCGGCCCAAAAATCCCAAAGTAAGCTGTTACTCTTCCCGAGTAATGAGCTGAAAAAGTAGAAAACTAAGCCGTTATTCCGCCCAACCAAAAAGGCTAAAACCTACCAAAATAAGCTGTCACTCTGCCCGAGTTGACAAGCAAAAAGTCTCCGAAATAAAGCAGTCACTCTGCCCAAATCAAAACAACAACCACACAACAAACAACAAAAAAAAGACTCCCTCTCCCTGAAGGACAAAGCGAGCACACTACCGCTCTAGGAGGTAAAACCTTTAAGGGCGTTATTTATTGTATTTACTTACTTTTCTGTCTTTTATTTTTAAAGTTGTTATTTAAATCCGGCACAATGTAGCCAATATAAGCCGTTGTGTTGCCCGGATTAGAATAGGAAATAGTATGTAAAAGAGCCGTCATAATGGCCAAATATTCTTAAATATGTCTGTAATTATTGTAAGGAAATGGCTGCGAGTCCGTAAATAATGTAGCCATGGATGTATTTGTTTTAATTTTCTGTCTTTTAATACTTTATTTATTTGCTAAATAAATATAACAATAAGCATACTTCAGCCAAAAACCATTTTTGAGACCGAAAGGGCGAGTTGGGTGCCTAGCACCTTCCCAACTCGTAACTTAGCCTCCGAACCCGTTTTCTTTTTCTCTAGTTTATTTTTGTTTTCTTTGGTTTTGCTTTATTTGCCTTAAAATAAAGATGGCGACTCTAAAACTTTCAGATCCAGTGGGGCCTCGCAACACTCCTTCTTTGCACTTTTCTGTTCTCCCCTAAAAAAGGGAGAAATGAGAATGGAAGGGTGATGTATTCTCATATCCTGATATCCCCTAAAAAAGGGATAACTTGATGCGGGAAACCCAAAGCTCCCATAGCGATCTGAACGGGCCATAAGGTTATTTTTAATAAAATCCATAGTGGGGGCGTCGCAATATCCTTTTTTGCACTTTTCCGTTTTCCCCTAAAAAAGGGAAAATGGGAATGAAAGGGTAATGCATTTCCATATCCTGGTATCCCCTAAAAAAGGGATAACTTGATGCGGGAAACCATAAGTTCCCATATTGGATACAAAATCCACTAAAGGCAACCGAGGCACATTCAAACGTGCTAACATAGACATCACTCCTCTCGCACTTTTGATTTCGTCTTCCCCTAAACAAGAGAGGGCAGAATGAGAGCAGTGGATGTCCCGCATCCGTACGTATGCGCACCCCTATCCAAGGGCGCGCGGGGCGCGGGTCGCACCCCAGGAACCTCACATCCCCTTTATTTTCTTTTGGGTCCTGAGGATTAGAAACCTTTTGGGACCCATACCTGCCTAACCTTGAGATAACTAAGTCTCTCAGATTTTGATGTGAACCTTAGCAGGCATTTTGGGGCCAGATGGCCTAAACAATTGCAAGAATGACATAGATGAAAGTTCCATGGAAGACTGTGATCAGCTTTGTCTATATAATGCTTGTGACTTTCTTTCTTCCTAACAGCAGTCTTGGGTTTAGCTAGCTTGTTGACAATAGGCTTAATTGGTTTCTGTTGAATCTTCCTTGATTTGTTACCAACAGACTTAGCCTTGGCTGGTCTGTTGTTAACTTCTTTAGGAGGATTCGGCAGAATTCCTTTAAGTTTATTGTCAATTTTCTTGGGTGCCTTAGCCATTTCATATACAAACTTGACAGGTACCAGCAGAGATTTCATTGGTCTATCGCCAGCAGACTTTGCTTTAGCAGAGTTGCTGTCGACAGACTTTGACTTCTCTACCGTTCCTTTAGCAAGTTTCTCATTAGAAGCCGTCTCTTTGGCTTTCCCTTTGTGAGCCTTAGGGTAAACATATGGTACACTTGTATAGCCAAGTCCATTTTTACCCTTGTTGCCGAAGGTCTATTTGGAGAAGGAAGTATCATCAGCAGTCTCGGAGGATTCTCCTTTCACTGTGACAGAGGAGTATGCAATGCTGGGCTCATCATTATAACCTAAGCTTGATTTGTCTACATTTGGCTTTTGGATAGAGAGGATTCCTTCGAAGGTTTCCTAGAGCTGTTCCAGGAGTCAATTTTCTTTGCAAGGAAATTTTCTCTAGGTCTAGCCCTTTGATGTGCTCAACTAAGCAATCAACTTTGTCACATAGGAATTTTTTTCCCCTTTTATCTTGATACTCTCCTATTGACAACTATTGAGATTTTGAATCTCAGCTACCAGCAGAGATTTTTCAGCAACAAGCTTTTTATAGTTCTTTGCGAGTTTTACATAGGCCACTCTAAAAAAGTTAAACTCCTCAAGCATTTCTTGATTATCCTTGAGTAGTTCTTCCTTACTGAAGTTCTCACAGTTGATCTCACCTTTTACGAAGGGACTAGGTGAGATTTCGACTTCATGTTCAGAGTCATAGGTGGGACTTGATTCATGAGCTATTAAGCATATGTTAGCTTGCTCACAATCTTCCGCATCCTCTTCTGAATCTGTCTCAAACCATGTACCAACCTGTCTCTCTTCAATGTCTTCTGCCAGCATACCTTTTTGAAATTTTTTATAAGGAGGCTTTCTGTATACTTCAAATTTTGGCTTCAGACATTTAGAGGCGAAGTGACCAGGTTTTCTATAGTTATAACACACAAGCTCATGGTTAGATGAGCCTTCAGCAGATTTTCTAAAAGGTTGCTGGTGTGTGTCCTTCCTTCCATATTTTGCAAATTTTTTGAAACGTTTTACAAACATAGCGAATTGTTCGTCTGAAAGTAGAAGGTTTGTTTTCAATTGGGATTTCTTCTTGTACCATGGCTGGCAAGGACAGAGTTCTGAACTGCTTGTCCTGCTCTAGAGCTTGACTAACTTCGAGCTCGTAAACCTTTAAACTTGCATAAAGACTACGAAGAGTCATTTCATTCAAGTTTTTAGATTCCTTCATGGCGGTAGTCTTAACATGCCATAGACTACCTAGAGAGCCTAGAAATCTCATGTTCATTTCTTTCTTGTCATAAGTTTTACCGAGAGAAAAGCAGCTATTTATTACCTCACTGAAACAATTGAATGCTTGTCTCAAGGTCTCATTGGGATCCTTCTTGAAAGAATCAAATTGTTGGATGAAGGTGTACTTACTGTTGTCTCTTGTATCTTGGTTTCCTTACAAGTATTCAACAAGAGCTTCCCACATTTCTTTGGTAGACGTACACCAGATCACTTGTTGGTAAGTGCTGGTGTCTAGTGAGCTTGTAATGATGTTGATGGCTTTACTGTATAGGTCTACTAGTTTTCTTTCATCCTCAGTCCATTCCTTTTCTTCTTTTGGAATCTTTGGCGGATTTCCACCAACGGTTGCCAGAAGGTTTGTCTTCATTGGTACATGACGTCCTTCTAGTACGCACTTCCATAACTTGTTGTCAATAGAATTCATAAAATGCATTATCTTATCCTTCCATACATCGAAATGGCCTTCGTCCAATATTGGGACGTGGTTCGTATTTGACGTAGGTAGCATGTAGTGTGTTTGTGTCATTGGATCGTGTCTCTCAAGAGTTTAATCTTGGAAAAACTAGTTTTCAAAGAGCTCAACTCTGATACCAATTGTTAGTCCAAATGGGCACAATAATAAGCTAAAAGGGGGGGGGGTTGAATAGCTTATTAAACACTTAAAACTTTTCGTAATAATTCCAAGAGCAAGCACTTAGCTGATTACTTAAGTTTGCCGGTGAAACACTACCGGTAGACTTAGCTGATTACTTAAGTTTGCCGCTAAAGGAATAAGTTAAGGGAATGAATGACATTATAAAGCGGTAAATAACAGAAGAAGATTAACACAAGTGTTTTGAGATGGTTCGCACTATAATGAATGTTACGTCCACCACCAAGGCAGTCAACCTTGGATTTAAATGTGCACTATGTTTTCCACTAGTTCTATTACATAAATATCCAATGGATCGTGTATAAAATATTTGACTTGTGTTTGGGTTTTGGGGAAATTGAATATCTGGAGAAACAGAATATTCAATGTGCAGAAGAATAGTAAAGGGTTACAACAGTAAGAAGCAAATGATTAACAATTGATGCAGATCTTCTTGTTGTTGTTGAGAACTTCGTTGATCAGCTAATGATCTCTTGAATGCACTGAATGTATAAATCTTGATGTTGTTCGAAAGATTCAGAGCATTGGTTTCTTCAGTCTTTAATGGCAGTAGTTATAGCTGGGCATTCTTGAGATCGTTGGAGAAGACGAAGTGAGTAACAGCTCTATTAGGTTGAATGCATTAAATGCCTGGAACTGTTTGTTGACTTCTTCTTCAACTGATACTGAGCAGGGAATGGTGAAGAGTTGTTGCAGCAACTAGCAAGTGGGCGACAACCAGAGTTGCAAACCTGCAATAGTTGGTACAGTCTGTATGTGTCAGTTTGTTCACCTTCTCTGTTACTTTTCAGGAGGCGAAAGTCTTCATGCTTTTTCGGAAAAGCTGGAGGGGCATGTCCTGAGAAGTCAGGCGCTAAAAAGAGGATGGATTTAATTCAAATTCAAACTGATTTGAGCTGAATTAAATAATCCACTAAAGCTTGATTAAATGATGGGCTGGACACGTCATGCTTTCTGGGTGCAGACAAGGTCTGCTGCAAGAGGCTGCTTGAAGTCTTCCGGTGAAGCCTTTAGACGAATGTTCCGCTGAACCTATGAAGTCTAGAAAAACTATTATAAGGCAAAGTTCTTATACATAGTTGCCACGCTAACTAGTACGCAGCCCATTTAGCCACTATGTATAGAACCTAATGTAATGAATGAGCAAATGCAAATCAAGATACAATGAGAAACAACATGGGCGCTGCCCATAGTGAGGCTGGGCGCAGCGCCATGGAGGGCTTGGGGTGGCGCCCACGCTCTTTTTTGGCTTGATTTCTGGCACTTTGGCCCCCTGCAATTCACTATTTATTCATCCTGCTTTTTCTTTTACATTTTCAACCCTGTAACTTGACATTCGTTAGTCCTTTTAACAGGTCTTGATATTTTATGTCATGTTACATACCAGGGGGACGAAATTGGGGTGTATACGGGGTGTCTTCTTCGCTAGTTTGTTCTTGATCGGCTTTCTGCTTTATGAATGAAGTTTCAGTGATGAAATCCACCAGGACTTGTGCTCGGATTGTCTTCCTGGGCTCATAATCAATGTCAAACCCTGAGAGCTCGACCGACCATTTCAACATTCTGCCCGCCATGTCTGGTTTGTGCAAAAACTTTCTTAGAGGAAAGTTGGTATATACTGTTATCAAGTGTGCCTGGAAGTAAGCTTTTAACTTCCGGGCAGCGATCACTAGAGCGAGGACAAACTTTTCGACCTCGAAATGCCTTCCTTCAATGTCTGTTAGAGCGTGGGAGACATAGTAGATTGACTTTTGGATTTTATCCTCTTCTCTGATCAGGACTGCAGCGACTGTTGAGTCTGATGCTGCCAAATATATGTATAACTTCTCCTCATGTATGGGGATGCTGAGAAGTGATGGTTGACCAAGATACTCCCTTAGTTCTTCAATATCTTTGGTACAGTCGTCATTACATTCAAACTTCTTGCCTCCCTTCAGTATTCTAAAGAAGGGTAGGCTTTTCTCGAGTGATTTAGTTATGAAATGACTGACGGCCGTGATCCAACCATTAAATTGTTGGACATACTTAATCGAGGTTGGAATGTCCATAGTTGCTAAAACTTTCATCTTCTCTAGATTGGCCTCGATTCCTCTTTCATTGACCATGTACTCGAGGAATTTTCCTGCAATCACTCCAAATGCACATTTGGCTGGGTTAAGTTTCATCTTATTTTTCCTCAGGTTTGCAAAGGTTTCCCTTAGGTCTTCGGAATGGTTAGAGTGCTTGGTTTTAATAACCATGTCGTCGATGTAGGCCTCCGCATTCCTGCCCAGCTGGTCGCCGAACACTTTGTTCACTATTCTTTGGTATGTTGCCCACACGTTCTTGAGGCCAAAAGGCATCATAGCATAGCAATACAATCCTCCTGCAACTCAAAATGATGTGTGTATCTGGTCGGCCAATCACATTTTGATTTGGTGGTACCCTGAATAAGCGTCAACGAAACTGAGGATCTTGTGCCCGAAAATAGAGTCAACAAGCTGGTCAATGCAGGGCAGTGGGTACCAATCTTTTGGACAGGCCTTGTTGAGGTCGGTGAAATCCACACACATCCTCCATTTCCCTCTCGGTTTCTTCACCATCACCACATTTGCAATCCAAGTTACGTACAAAACCTCCTTTATGATTTTGGCCTTTAACAGTTTAGATACCTCTTTCTTGATGGCTGCTTGTTTTTCCCCTGAGAAAATCTGTGCTTTCTGCTGTATAGGGATAAAGTTTGGATCGATGCTCAGCTGGTGCATAGCGACGTTCTCGCTTATGCCCTCCATGTCTTCGATTCTCCAAGCCAACACATCTAAGCTTCCTACCCTGACCTTCCATTTGGGGAAATCGAGGTTAATCACAATTTCATCTAGGTCCTCGTTTGGCTTGATAGTTGGGTGATGATCGATGTCCAAGCTTTAAATTGTGATTATTTTTTCGGCGACCTTGTCTTTCTTGTGGCTGTGTTCGGCGCTTATTGACGTACAGAGTATATGGTTCTCGCTTGCCCTTTTCCCGGACGAGCTGGCGTTCCTAGCTCGCTTTAATTGCTAGGCTTGAGTTTGCTCAGGAAAAGTAGGGATTACTTCTTCCTTCGTTTCTCGGAGCCGCTTGGTCGATCTGCTTATTTCGACCACTTCACCCTCGGGCAGGGTGATCGTCACTTTCTCCTTACTCTTCCTTTCCCTGTAGATGTACTCCAAGAAACTTCGTCGGGGCATTTAAGACCATTCTTATTCCCTTTTCAGTGGGGAACTTTATTCTTTGATGAGCCATTGACGCGACTATAGACACCCCAATTTCGTACCCCTGGTATGTAACATGACATGCGATATCAAGACCTGTTAAAACTTAACAAATGTCAAGTTACAGGGTTTAAAAATGCAAAAGACAAAGCAGGATGCGTAAAACAGTGAAATGTAGGGGCCAGAGTGTCAAATAGGAGGCTGAAAAAGGCTCCAGGCGCCACCACCCAGCCAAGCAGGCGCGGCGCCCAGTTCCTATGGGGTCGGCGCCCAAAGCTCAAACAATGCTCCCCGTTTTGATGTATTGTACAAGCTCTCAAGCACCCAGTACAAGCCAATGAAGCACAAAAGGAAATTACAAAATGCCGAGGGTGTCCCTCCTCTCACCTATAAATAAAGGTGCCGGCTTCAGTTTCAGGGGCCGATAATTCTCACTGTTTAGCGTTGTTATTACGCCGTAGAGAGCGATCGTGAGATAGAGAGAGTTCCTTCCTCCTATAAAGCCTCGAAGCTCTGTCAAATCTCCTCTAAACTCAAAACCAACTGGTCAAAGTGAGCCTTAGCCCCCCAACTAGGATTCCTCCCTATTCCCCCGGTCCAAAAATCCCAAAAAGAGCAATCGCTCTGCTCGAATCCAAAGGCCAAATCCGCCAGAAGCAAACAGTTGCTCTACCCGATTTCCGCCAGTAGCAAACAAACAACAGCAAAAACGCAAGCAGTTGCTCCGCCCGTTTGACGGTGCCTGAAAGCAACTTTCGGAAGCAGTAGCAAAAAAAAACTCCTTCTCCTGAAGGAAGGCAGGCGGCGCACCTTCACGCTCTTAAAGGTAAACCTTTAAGGGTCTTTTATTAAAAAATGTTATTTTCATCCGGCCCAATGTAAAAAATATAAGCTGTTATACTGCCCGGATCTATATAGAAAATAACATTAAAAAAAGCCATTATTATGGCCAAATATTTCTAAATGTATTTGTAATTATTGGAAGGAGGCGGCTACAAGTCTGTAAATAATGTAAATACAGATATATCTTCTTTTTAATGTTTTATTCCATTTGATAGATAAATATAATAAACGCATATTTTTAGGCAAAAAATGTTTTTTGAGACCGAAAGGGCGAGGTGGGTGCCTAACACCTTCCCACCTCGTAACTTAGCCTCCGAACCCTTTTCTTACAAACTCTGGTTATTTATAGTTTTTCTTTATTTCTCTTTAAAATGAAGATGACGACTCTGTTTTAAACATTTTAGATCACAGTGAGGCCTGCAACATCCTTTCTTGCACTTTTTCGTTCTCCCCTAAACAAGGGAGAATGGGATGAAAGGGTGATGCATTTCCTGCATCTTGTTTTCCTCTAAACAAGGGAGTATGAGATACAGGGAAACCCAAAGCACTCATAGCGATCCAAAATACGCCTAAGGTCATGGTGAGGCTCGCAACATCCTTTTTTTGCACTTTTCCGTTTTCCCCTAAACAAGGGACGATGAGAATGAAAAGGGTGATGCATTTTCTGTGCATTGTCTTCCCCTAAACAAGGGAGGGTGAGAAATGGAGAAACTCCCAGGCACTCGTAATGACCTAAGGAAAATTTTCGAAAAGCCCATAGTGAGGCAGGACGTGTTCCCACGCGCCCCCACAACATCCTTTTTTTGCACTTTTTCGTTTTCCCCTAAACAAGGGACGATGGGAATGAAAAGGGTGATGCATTTTCTGTGCCTTGTCTTCCCCTAAACAAGGGAGGGTGAGATACGAAGAAATCCAAAGCTCTCATAATGGACCAAAGCTCACTTAGGTGACCGAGGCGTATTCAACACGCTTTTTGACAACATTTTTTCTGCACTTTTAATTTCGTTTTCCTCTAAACAAGGGAGGACGAAATGGAAAGAGTGATGTCCTCCCCGAGCCGCGTGTTCCCCTAAAGAAAGGAGCGTGCGATCCGGGGGGATTACGATTCCGGGGCACCCACAGCGACCATTTGGAATTTTGTTTGAGATGGAGATCCGAGTATGACGTTGTAGGGAGATGGTAGATCGTAAACCAAGAATTCGACCTCCTCCGTTCGAGGAGTCATGCTCTCTTCTCCCAAGATCACTGTGAGAGTGATCGTTCCCTTTACTGCAACCTTGTGCCCGGTGAACCCCTCCTATTGTACGCTGCTTGGCCTTAGGTGGGCATGCCTAAATTCCATTTCTTTGAAGCAAGCGTAGTACAAAATGTTTCTTCCTGCCCCAGTATCTATAAGTACTTGCTTTACCTCGCTGTCATGCATTCTTATTCGGAGAGTTAGAAGTTGTTAACGAGCGGTTTCACTAGTTGCTATCTCATTGGGCCAAAAGTAGTTCCTCCTGCTTCATCTGTTCGCGGCATCATGTTAACCACGTGCCTCAAATTATAGATCATATGCTTTAGTGGGTGCCACTTGGTGTTACCTCCTGGATAGTATCTATCACATTCCTAGGGCCCGCATTGTTTGGTCGGGGGTTCTGATTTCTCTTTGGCTCTCTTTGCCTTCCCCCTTGGTTATTGTTTCTCTGCTCAAATATCTTGAGCTCCCCTTTGTCTATCAACTTTTGAATGGCCTTCTTCAAGTTGATACATTCCTCGGTTGTATAACCAATATCCTTATGAAAGGCACAACGTTTATTGGGGTTACGAGGATATCGAGTGTCTTTCAGTGGCCATAGTCTATCTATCTTGTCTTGGTCGAGCAGGACATTCATGATATGCTCACGAGTGGTTGTGAGTGGAGTCCAATCAATTTCATCCCACTTATTTCTTTCTCGGTTATCCTTCTCTTTATGTGCTGGCCCCCGGCCTTCCTTGTTCGAGTTATCGTGAGCCCGATGCGTTCCATCGTGCTCCTTCTTCTTCCCATGTTTCTTCGTCTCCTCGGTGTTAATGACCCGAATTTCATGTGCAAACATCTCCCCAACTGAGCTTTGATCGCGCAGCATCATCTCTTGTCTCATCAGTTCTTGCTGCAGGCCTGAAATAAAACACATCTTGATCGATTCTTCCGAGATATACGGTATCTGATCGACCATATCCATGAATCTATCCATGTATGTTTGGTTCGATTCATTTACTCGTTGTTGTATACCGCATAGGTCGGTTTGCTTCTTTGGATGGAGTCCGGTCGAGAAAACTGTGTGACGAACATCTGCCGTAATTTGTCACAAGTTTCGACTGAATCCAACAGAAGGCTAGTATACCACTTTAGAGCCTTGCCCTTCAAGGTCCCAACAAATATCTTTCCCCATGCATCCTCATCTTTAGGAGCCACTGCGTTCATCTTGACCTCAAAGCTTGCCATGTGGTCAACTGCATTTGTTAGGCCTTGATACGTTTCAAAATTTGGGATTTTCTTATCAGGTAGTAGGGCTTTTCTCATTCTTTCTTGGAATGGCCTGTTTTTTGCTGGGGGTAATATCATTGGTTTTCCTTTCTCCATGGCTTCGAGCCTGCCACGAAGGAACTTCACTTCTTGTTCGACTGCCAGGGATGGCTTGTTGGTCGACTTTTGCACCTCGGTGGTCGCGTTCCGACAACTCCTTTGGTGTCCTGCTCCTGATTGTTAGGGTGGGTGCAGTGCCCAGATGTATTGTTCTTCACTATCTCTGTCCTCGACCTGGACTCACCTTCCTCGCTCTTATCTCTTTTGCGACGAGGGTGATTGGTTTTACTAGGATAGGTTAGCCGACTGTGAATGTTGGGCTTGGGTGCTGTTCGCTCATTATATTCTCCAATCTGGATCTTGCACTAGGTCGAGGTACAACTTTCTCCTTCTCTTTGCCTTTGGAGGTAGTTTTTTAAGGGTTTTAGGTCGGCTCCCTATGGGTGTATTGTATTGGTTACCGCTCTTACTTTTTTGTTGAGCATAAACATTTAGAGCTCGGCCTCTTGAATTCCTGCGAGGTAAAGTCTCTGGCGTTCCCAGAACCTTACCTCCTCCAAGTATTCGTCACGCTCGCCTTTTTTGTTTTTCTTCGTTCGAGAATGTTCAATCCGGGCTTCTTCCTCGTCTATGTCGAAGAAGGTGCATGCCTGGCTCATAGCGGCCCCCAGGTTGCGAGCATCCTCTTTTATGCCCCTTCCTCCCACCGCTTTCGAGCTAAAGGTGGCGAGGTCCATGTCAGTTATTTTGCTCGTTGATGAAGGGGGTGGTATGTTTGTTCCCTATTGGTCTTGCTTTGTGGGAGTTTGTTTTTCCATGTCTTTAAGTCACAGTTGAAAAAAGTGAAAAGGGTAATTAAATATTTCTTTCCTGGCAACGGAACCACTTGATCACGCCACAAAGATGGGGTGACTAAGCTGGTGATCCACGTAATGGACCGGAGCTGACGTGTCGATGATTGTTGTCCACGTAATGAATGGGGATACTTGATGTATCAACGTGTTTTATGATATATGGGCTTTGTTCTCTCTTAACTCTGTGACTTGTGTGTCTATCTGTAATCTCTTGTGACCTGAAATGAAACTACCGTTAGGATGCCGAGGTTGTCCCAGCTAAAGCCCTCCGATGTGAGTGTCAATAATCAGGGAATATATGCGTGCCGAAGCTAGGTTTTCCCTTAAGCTTCTGGTGATTACTTTTTATGTGCTTAATGCTTGAAGGTATGTTCTTGAATGTGAATGCCTTAAAAATGGAACTTACGTTTTCTTAAAAGGAAAAGCTTCCTTTTATAATAGTTGTCCTTTGGAGATCATGATTAGAATATGGGTTCCAGGACATAAAATTTGTTGTTGGTCAGCTGGCTGGCAGTTCCTTACTGGTTGATAGTCTATATATAGCCTTACACAGTTGGTGGTTGAGTAATGGCCAAGTTATATATGTTCCTCAAATGTAGGGGCCTATTGCTTGGTCGACTCACTATCAACCTCTTACTGGTTGTTGACCTTTGCTTGCATGGACAACACGTGGCCTCCAATTAAGAACTGACACCTGGTGGTGGTTTGGTCGGAATGCTCGTATGTCGAACAGGGATGTTCCTCGGCCTGGTGGTCGGTATTGCTCGGATCTTGGTACGGTCTTTGGTTGACCCGAGGATTCTTGTTTAACGAGTAGGTAATGGCTAGATCTAATCGGCTCTCTCCTTAGATGACCTGCTGAGTGATGGGACCCCACTTATGCTGAGGTGGAAGCGATGTGTTCACTCCACGTAGGAGGACCTAGGCCGAGCCCCTGCCAGTTCCCACTACCGAAGACAATGAAGTAGATAGGGACTTTGGTAGGTAATAGGGCAATTTAAAAAGGAAATAATAAAAATTGATTTATACGGTTGGAAAAAAAATGGTACTGAAATGGTTGTAAATTTCAAAAAAAATGACCGACTCGCAATTATCTCCTTATTTTTCACTACCTCTTTAGTCGCTATGTGTGTACACATTGTAAAGCATCTACATTGTTACTTCTTCTTATTCATCTTCTTAGTTGAGTCCCACCACCCATACACTTCCCTCTTCTTACTCACTTAAGAATATATCTTCTTATGGTATAATCTTCTTAACATCTTCTTAGTTAGGTCAGACTATCACCTCATTAACTTTACACTTCAATCTTATTTTTATACTTCTTAACAAATAGATTTATTTAACGTTATTTAATATATTCATATTAGTATAAACAAATTAATGTATAAATTAAGACATAAATTATTTTAAAAATAATAATTAAATAATAATTTATCTATAAAACACAAATTATACATAACTCGTAAAATAAAATAAATAGAGTGAGTGAAATCATTAAATTGCAGAATTGGGACCCATTGGATTCCTCCTTCACACGAATCTTCAGGCCATTGTGGTGCATACACCGTGTTTAAAGCATGCATGCACCACACCTTCTCCAGATTAAGCAATTCTTGTTAACCGGTTTTTTTATTTTTAGTGGGGAATAAAAATTAACCTCTCTCTTAAATGGCAACTTTAAGAAGTATCCCCCAATGGCATTCACTCTTCTCCATAAAAGAGTGATGCTAAGAATAGGAAAAAGCATATAAAGGGATGCTCTTATGTTGATCATTTAAGGATAAGTTTTGTGTTGTAAATATGAACGCAGTCCATATTATTCGTGGACCAGTAAAATTGTTCCATTCGAAGTCTTAATTTGGTTCCAAGTAAAGAATGTATTCACAGAAGACAAGACTTGGACTACACATCATTCTTATAAGATCGCTCACTTAAATTTTGCTAAGAAATTTAATGATTTGGATAGCTGCAAATGTGGGGATTTTATCCTTTTATGGGGTCAGACTGGCCCCTCCTAACTACTTAATCGTTGAATTACCGTGATTTTTCCTCTTCACCTTCTCATAAAGATGGGGTACTGGGGCTCCCAGGGGAGAGTTTCCCCTTTTTTGGATACATCATTCTTATAGCATCTCGTGGGAGATTTTTACCCAATTTTTAGTTAGGTATAATTGTCACCATTTTAAGAACTTTTAAATCTTAAAATTTATTTTTCTCAATTCTTATGTCATTTTCACTACTAAATCATTCATTTTAATTATAACTATTTTCTTTTTTTCAAACAAATTAATTAATTAGTGCATTATTTTATAAATAAATTAATTCTGTGGGGGAATTTTTGCTCAAGAATTGTTCTCCTGATGGTTGGAGTCTCCAAGTTGGAGAATTTGGGTAAGAATCTACGTACGCTGTCATCGTCTCTTTCCTTTTAAAGGTCCATATGCTGTTATCGTATCTTTACTTTAAGAAAAGGACCGCAGAGCCTAACAAACCGACCCCGCCAAGCACTCCCAATCTCAACTAAACTTCCTTCCCTGTAATTATCCGCCCTTTCATGATCCTTCTGGAATCTTTCCTTAGTCAAGATTCACTGTACATCTCTTGCTCACTACGTAAAGGGCACTCTCGTCTTTGTAGTCGCTGCCACACTCCCGGTACTTTTCTGTGCAATATATAACAACCTTCTTCTTCCACCCATGGAAAAGATCATCAAGCTTGAGAGAACGAATTTGCTGATATTTGTGCTTATTGTACTGTATTTTTCAACTCAATGGAGCGTTACAACAACAATCGTGCTGGTGTTGGTGGCCGTGGTCACGCCGGTGGAGGTGGATCCAGAGGTGGTCATGGTGGTCGTGGAACTGGTAATGGTAGGGGAGGAAATTACCAGCAGTCTCAAAGTGGTGGCGACAGGGGGGTCCGGCCGGTTCAGGGACATGATGGGATCTATCGGCCACCGGTTACCGACCAAGGCGGTAGGGGGTGTCACACCCAGATGGCTAATAGCCCACCGCCGGCGCAGAAGTGGGTGAACCGGCCAGTTCAAGGACAAGAAGGGACCAATCGGTTACCGGTAGCCGGACCCACAAGTTCTGGTGGAGCCACCGGAGCTGGGGGAAGGGGTGGGACCTGGAGTGATGTTGTGGCTCGGAACAGGGCCCCACCTCCTCAAGCTGCTGCCCAAATAGATCTCCCAGGTATCGATCTTTTAACTATGGAGTACTTTATTAATTAGTGCTGCATTCATATAATTTTGGGTTCATTAATTATGCTTTCGTTGTTCTTACTTTTCCCCCCTTTTCCTCTTTCTTGGAAGATTGTGATCGAGCAAGGCTAACCATACTCATTTTACACCAAAATACGTGTACTATATTCTTATTGGTCGGATATTTTGTGGGTCTCACCACTTCAACCAAAACGTCATAGATTACCCATATTTTGATGTAAAATGAGGGTGACCCAACCATTACTTATTGTGATTTACGTAAAAACAATAAGAATTACATAAAGTTTAATTTGCTTGTAACAATGTTTTAATTTATGTGATTTAAGGTACCCAACTGTCTAAACTAGATTATAATTAATTGCTAGAATCTTTCTATCAGGATTTTCGTTGTCTAAAGCTAATTGATCATTATGATTTCAGACATAAAAATGCTTTCTTTTTTTTATTTTTGCCACAATTTTTTGTCTGCTGTTGACTAGTTGCGTTTAGAGTTTAGACGACAAGATTATCATCTCTAACTAGTTGTGCAATAGTGTTTACATCTGACCATACATCCTTACATGGGTTATTATTATTTTTAGATGTTCAATCCTCGAAAATTTCGGTGCAACAACCTACTTCCATTCAAGGTAATGAGAAGGGTAGAATTGTACCAATGAAGAGACCTGACAGTGGGGGCAAGTCTGGTAATAGGTGTGTTCTTCAGGCCAACTGTTTTTTGATCAAATACAATCCTGAGCAAACCATGTTCTGCTATTACGTGCAAATTGAACTAGAAAAGCCGCCCCAGAGTCTGTTTATGAAAAGGCCTTTGAAATTATCCCGTATACTATGGGAAAAGTTGTTTTCCGACAATCCCAACTGGTTCCCAAGGGGTAAGGCTGTATTTGATGGACACAATGTTTTCAGTTCGGTTGAGCTGCCTACTGGAGTATTCAAGGCTGGTTCCTACATGGCCACTATTAAGTTTGTGAAAGAGGTAAAATATTCTGTATTGGATGATTGTATGAGTGGGGAGTATAACCCTCGGGATGTACTACAGGGTTTTGGCTTGGTAATGAAAGAGAATCCATCTAGGAACGGAATTAACTCCGGTCGGAGCACTTTCCCCTCTCAGTTTAGAAAGGAAGATGACCTCGGCTGTGGTGTGGCAGCTTTTAGAGGCTTACAGCAGGGAATACATCTCTTCTCCCAGGGGTGTACTTTGGTCCCAGACACTTTGGTGTTGCCATTCCGCAAGTCGATGCCTGTGATAGATTATCTTATGGAGACTATTCGTGATTTTCGAGAAGTAAATGATGTCAACAAGTTGAGAAGGGATGTAGAAAGAGAACTGAAAGGTTTGAAGGTCACTGTGACCCACCGTGCTACAGACCACGAGTTCGCAATTATGGGACTAACGAAGAAAAGCACAGGGTCTCTTTCATTTCCATGTGTAGATAGTGAGGGCAAGATTCTGACACATGTCATGGTTGTTGACTACTTTGTGGAGAAATATGGGAAGCACATTGTGTACAAGGATATTCCTTGTTTGGAGTTGGGAGACAGGAAAGATGCAGTTCCAATGGAGTTTTGTGTGATAGCTCCTGGACAAAGGTATCCAAAGGAGAAACTGGATAACAGATCAGCGAAGACATTGAGGGACATATCGATTGTTCCTCCAAATGAAAGGAGGAACACAATTTGCCAAATAGTGCGATCAGAGCATGGACCGTGTGGGTATGTATTACTCCTAAACTTTCTAATGTTTGTGACTACAAATGTAATTTTATCTGTGTGTTTACTGTTTTTTCCCCTTGCTCACAGTGGACAAGTTGCTCAAAATTTTGGGCTTGAGGTGGACAAGAACATGACAGAGTTCACGGCTCGTGTGCTGGAGCCGCCTACCGTGAAGCTTGGCAACGGCATCATTGCAAAACTTGACCAGGATAAATGTCAGTGGAATCTTGTTGGGAAATCTTTTGTGAAAGGCGTACCGATCCTGAGGTGGGCTTTACTAGATTTCAGTGCAGAGGATCGTTCCAATTGCCTGATTCAGGAAAAATTCATCTTCGAGCTGAAATCTAGATGCAAATTTCTTGGGATTCTCATGGAGGATCCCCTTGCAATCCGCTCTACTAATATGGACCAGCTGCGTAGCATTGAAGATGTTCGTGGGAGGCTTGGAGAAGTCATTCGGGAGGCTAGTTGTAAAAGCAAAGAGCGGCTACAAGTTATTTTCTGCATGATGGCTCATAAACATCCAGGGTACAATCTTCTTAAGTTGGTGTCTGAGAAGGAGCTCGGGGTGTTAACCCAATGCTGTTTGTTGGAAAATGCTAACAAGGAGAGAAGTGATCAATTTCTGGCAAATCTTGCTCTAAAGATGAATGCTAAGGTTGGTGGCAGCAATTTCGAGCTTGACTCACCGCTTCCTGGTCTTGAGAGTGAGAACCATGTTATGTTCATAGGGGCTGATGTCAATCACCCAGCTCCACTCAACACAACTAGTCCGTCAATTGCTGCAGTTGTTGCAACTGTCAATTGGCCTGCTGTTAACCGCTATGCTGCTAGGATTTGCCCCCAAGAGCACCGCAAAGAGAAGATTGTGGATTTTGGAAGCATGTGTTTGGATCTGATCAATACTTATGCAAGGCTTAATAAAGTCAAGCCAAAGAAGATTGTGGTTTTCCGTGATGGTGTGAGTGACAGCCAGTTTGATATGGTCCTCAATGAGGAGTTATCGGATCTGAAGAAGGCCATTTATGAGGAGCACTACAAGCCCAACATCACTCTCATTGTGGCCCAGAAGCGACACCCCATTCGTTTCTTTCTTAAGAATGATAGACATGGTGTCCGCGCATCCAATGTGCCTCCAGGTACAGTAGTGGACTCCACAATCACTCACCCCTCGTGGTTTGACTTCTATCTTTGCAGTCACTTTGGGGGCCTTGGTACAAGCAAGTCAACACATTATCAAGTCCTTTGGGACGAGCACCACTTTACGTCTGATGAGCTGCAGAAGCTAATATATTATTTGTGCTTCACTTTTGCTCGGTGCACCAAACCAGTCTCGCTAGTACCACCTGTCTATTATGCTGACCTTGCTGCCTACAGGGGACGCCTGTACTATGATGCTATGATGGAGCTTCAATCTTGTGGTTCTACATCATCCTCGTCCTCTAAAACATCATCGTCATCGTCCTCTGCTGCCTCTTTCGACAAGAGCTTCTTTAAGGTCCACCCAAATCTCCAGGACTCCATGTTCTTCATCTGAAAAAACCCCTCACATGGCTTCAGTGATCTCCCTCATTATTTACTATAGTGAAGGAGTGCACTGTTGCGTCGAAACGCAGGTCAAACCTTCTTTCATATACTCATTTAGAAAAGAAGTTTGTGCGTGAATCTAATGCATTCTATTTCTCGTTCATTGCGGAAGTATCCCATCTTTCGTTTCCTGTGGAAGTACCCCAGGTCATACCTTGTTCCCTACTACACTCACCAGAGGAGTTAGTTCTGTGAATCTAATGTATTTCGTCTCTCATGAGTCCTGCAACTGAGTCCCCCTTGCAGTCACGATTTTTCTGTTCTGTTTCCACGCATAGGTTGTGTCGGTTCATAATATTTCTCGATTACTGTGGAAGTACCCCAATGCATGTCATACTTCCTTCCCTTCTACACTCACCAGTCACCAGAGAAGGAGTTTGTTTCATGAATCTAATGTATTTCGCCTCTCATGCTTCCTGCAACTTAGTTCCCCTTGCAGGCAGGACTCATCAGTTTCCATGCATAGGTTGTGTCGGTTTATAATACAAACCCATGAATCTCTGAATGGGTTTGTGGTCCTCCTGCAGTATCTTTCGATTTATCTTTCTGTTTCTGTTTATGTTTCCCTCACTTGCCATATAGGTTAAGGGAAGGGCACTGTGTGAAAGTCTCGAATATGTTGCTATGGTTTATATTTGAATAAAATCGTTTTGTTTTGCTTTAATTTTATCTACTTACTGTTTTTCATCATACAGTATGAATATGATGGTGTCATACAAGAAGCACTCTGTTCTTGTAGCAGCAGCTTTTATGAAATGCTGAATCTGGTAATTTAGATGTATGGATTGAAGTTCTCGACTCATAACTTTGCATGTTAAAATCTAAGCCTCATTAGCTTTCATGGCCCCTCTTCTTGCAAACATTGCGTCAAATATAAGAGTAATGACAGGGCCGGCCCAAGGGGGAGGTTGAGTAAACTAGGGCTTTAGGCCTCACCCAATAGGAGGCCTCAAATTAAATTATTTTTTTTTATTGTTACTAGGTTTACTAATTAAACTTAATTTACTAATTAATTTTCCAAGTTTCTTAATTAAACTTAATTTACTAAAGAAAAACGGTTATTATTTTTCTTCTTAATTATCTCCTCCGAGAGACGACCACTACGACACTAACGCAGACTCCTCGTCTTCTTCTCCCATCCAGCCGTCCAGGTCTCCAGGCAATGTTACAGACATACATTGATATTATCAATTCACTTATTCACAATTTCACACAATCACACCATATACAATTATTATATACTCCCTCCGTCCCTAAATTATCGTCCTCTTTTCATTTTTCGTCCGTCCCAAAATAATTGTCCACTTTGAAACTTACCTTTTTAGAACATCACTTTTACCACTTTACCCTTACTTTTTCACTCTACTTTAATTATGAACCACATATACATGGACATTAAAGGAAACTACACATTAAACTAATATAAATAATCAAGTCAATTACTTTTTCTTAAACTGTGCGCCGGGTCAATCAGGACGATTATTTAGGGATGGAGGGAGTACATACTAATAGTCTGATTCTGAATCTCTGATATATACAGTAGTGGTGTAATACTCATACTCTAACTAGACTAGTACTCAACTACTCATTAAATCATTTTATATTTTAGTGAGTTCCGTCTTCTACCCTTCTTCCGTTCTTTCTTCGGGACTTCGGTAGTCGGTAGACAGTAGTTCGGCTCTTTCCTTCCTAGGTTCCTAAAGAGGAGGATCGAGATCGATTTGTGAGTTGTGAGGCCGGCAGGCTGCGATCGATCCCCCGTCCTGGACCAGGTTTATTTGTTCTAAGTTCTAACTGCTTTTTTTTTTTTCCTTTTCTTATGCCCTTGATTTGATTTATATTTTACTAGATCTTCGTGCTCGTGCCTATGGCACGATGCCAGTATATCTAATTTCGTCAATTGAAACGCCAACGTCTAAATAGAAGGTGCGATTTTTAAAAAAATGTTATAGTTGAGGGGTACATTACTTCAAATGGTAGTTGAGAGGCGCTATTCTAACGCAACCTATAGTTGAGGGGGGTTATTTGTAAGGAGTTATATGTAACTGACCTATGAACGTTTGATTTTGTGGGGGAATCAACCTACATGTCCAGATAGTCTCAGTCAATTAATTAAGCTTTATTATGATATTATATTAATGTAAGATTGATGTTTTGTTAGGGGTAATGGTTTAGAAGATTAATCTCAGAGTGTGACTGCTCATAATATTAATTGTAGGGGTGACTTTGTAATAGGAGAGAAAATAGAGATTTAAAAGTAGATAACTACTCTCACACATGTGAATGTGTGAGTGAATCTCAACCATTAAATTTTTTAAAATAATTTAATCTCAACCTCTAAATAGCTTTAGTCAATTGCACATGTGTGAGAATGAGCTATATTGTAATATAGATAGTCATTTAATTTAATTTTGTGAAAATACATTGCTTTTTTATTTTAACTTATCAGTTATAAGTTATAGAATTAGATTAGAAATAAGAAATGTTAACTAGAAAATTTGAATCTGGTTATTCGAAACTAAAGAAAAAGAAAAAAAATAGAAGCTTTAATCGAATCACAAAAAGGGGCCATCGAGAAATTTTTCAATACAAATAATAAAATTGAAAGTAGCTCGTCGAATGAAAAAATTAATAATGTAGATGTAGACACAATAAAAATTAACTTTAATAAATAATTTAATAAATGATTTTGCATCTCAAAAAGCATGAAAGATAAACTTTAAATAAAAATATAATAATTTTAATAATAAATTATTATTTACATTAAAAAGGCCTCATTCTATAGTTCGCTTTAGGCCTCCATAACGGTTGGGCCGGCCTTTAGTAATGAATCTCCATTTGAGCCTTTGAGAGAAAGTCAACGAATTGAACCGACTTCGAGTGAGAGAAAGCCAACGATTTGATATTTATTTCTGCTCAATTCTACTTAGACAGTTCATTAATCACATCCGTACTCATGACTCATGAGTCATAGGTGAGTGCTGACATTGTAAGTACTACAAACAAATCATACTACCTACGTTTGATGTTTTTGACTTTTACCTAAAAAGTTCATAACTCCTCGAGCATAGTTTAACATAATACTTGAAATTAACTTGATAAAAGGATTATGGGTCTATTTTTCACTGGAATTTAGTGAATTTGATTTTATGAATTTTAATTTTCTCAGTTTAGTCTCGCCGGCTTGCTAATTACTATCACTTATTTTCTTTTTAATCATTACAAAATGAATAGATTTTTACGGATCTTAATTCGTAAGACGGAGTTTTACTCTGTTTTAACTTAATTCACCAACATACGATGGATTGGGTAAGGAGGATCCGTCTTACAAAAAATATTCGTAAGACTCTCTTACTCAAATTTTACAATAAAAAAATAACTACAAATCCGATGTCCCAAATCGTGAAGTCGTTGCGAATTCTATGTCTATGAATTAAGTTCTCTTTAGGAAAAACTAAACTTGAATCAATTAATATCCAATGTACTTTAGTTCAAGCTTTGGGGCTGAGATAAGGTTGACTCCTTAAAGGATCTTTTATTGATTAATAGTGTGGCAGTTAGGTTTCATTAATCTTTGTGCTGGTTACAAATCTGAGCAACTGACCTTTCAAAAGATTTATCAATCCTTCTACGTCCTTAGCTTATTAAAAAAAATATATAGAACTAATGTATATTTGAAAAAATATAGTAATTTAATTTTTTAAAATACCTATTTATAAGAAAACTCATAGAATAAATTTAAAAAATTAAAGTTAAAAAAATTATAACGGCTATAAATAGTGTACTGTTACAAAAACAAGAATGATCACGTAGAGTGCTCAATAACTACAATGTAGTCAACACCAATCAACAAGTTGATAAACATGAAGCGGTTGAAGTCTTCGACCTATGACTTGGAGCCCTTCAATGGTATGGACACCTCAAATTCGTACCCATAATATATAATGTCCTATAAAATGTTATTATAAATTAAAAATGGACTAAACATTACTTTGTAAACGTTTCAGGAGGCCAAAATGTCAAAAGAAACTCGAAAGGACTCAAAAGGACGAACGATAACAAAAATGAGGAAAATGAAAAAAAATAAAGAAGAATGTTGCGGCCGCCCCCAACTAGTGTCGCGCCCTTCGCCCCTTTGATCTCCGGTCTACTATCGGTGCATACATTTCGTTTTACACCATTTCAGCAAGAAGTACTGGCCTTCCTTCACTGATTTGGCCGGTTGCCCAGACCTCTCTTCGCCTATATAAGGAGGCCTCCCCTCCTGCATTTGGAGACAAAAAAAAAAAAAATCAATTCACTCCCTCCCTCTGTGAGGCTGCCAAGAAGAGAATGAAGAGAAAGAGTCCTGCCTTGCCCCCAATAAGCCAAGATATGCCCAGCCTTGCCTTGTCTTGCCAAGAGCCTTGCCCCAGCAAGCCTAGCAACTAAAAAATCTAGCAACGTTACGCTACCGAAATCTTGCCAAAACACACACATACGCATACCCACCGCCTTTTCCTATTCTGGGCAAACAGCAGCATACTCGCCCACCTTTCACAAATTCATCCTTAGTCGATTAGTGCCTCAGTCACTCTCTATTTTTTAAACACAATTTTAGTGAGTCTTACTTTGAGATGTCGATGTCTACCACTTCAACAAAAAAATTAAGGAAAAAAAAAGAAACCGATAGGGAGCCTTGTCTTGCTAACCTACTCCTTCACATCTCCGTAGATTGGCCGGCCTACACTCTTTCAATAACCTAGGTGATCCAAGGATCATGAGCAACAATTCAAATCTGCGGTTTTCAAACCTCAGGGGTTTCCTTTTCTTTTTCTTTGCAATTATCCATTTTTTGTGCCTAAAAGCCCATCCTCAAAGAGTATGCTTGCAAGTTTTTTGTGTTTTTTTTTTTCTGCTCTCCATTCTTTCAAGTCAAACCAAGTCCTCAAACTGGGGCTTTTCAAAACTATTGGTATGTACTCAAGTCGGCTAAATTGTCATTTGACTTTATTTTTTTTCTTCAGCTTTTCGAGTTTTTTTTCCGAACTTTTGAGCCTTGCTTATTTTCGAGTACCCTAGATTGTCAATATTCTCAAAGATGATGAATTAACTCTTTTGAAAATATGATAACTTTACATGAGTTGATAATGAGTCATCCAGAAGATATGGACTCGCAAATCTTTAAACACCTATGAAATTCAATAAGTAGACAATTCGTCTTGACAAAGATCACCTTCAACCAATTGCGGCCGAGCTGTTAGTAGCACTGGGCTTTCCACCATACACCAACACTCTTTCAAACCCCAGCTTTGCCCATAAACCCAATCCACACCAAACCTCTTATAAATCACATACCCAATTCCTCCAAATCACAAACCATTCCTCGATGACCCAACCCTGTCTAAAACCTAGACCTTCCTACATCAGCCAAATAATTATCTTCATGATCCAGCATCTCAAAAATCGATCTGCTCCACCCTTTTGATCCCAAGAGAGAGAATGTGTCTTTTCAAGCATTCTCCCAAATTGCTCAGAGAGGTCAACAAAAAAAGAGGAGAAAACGCAAGGTTGAAAATTCAAATACAACCTATGGATACAAAACAAAAAACAAATGAAAGAAAAAGAAGAGAGAGAGAGAGAGAGAGCTAGGACGAAAACCCGCAAGAGATGACTAGACAAAAGTTAGAGCACAAAAAGAAGAAGAAAACACTTCTTCGGAGCAAGTCCATCATTTGTCCACCTCTCTCTTACATAAACTAGTTTTCTCAATTTTATTTGGGAGAAATTCAGGCCAGTCCTCTATACAAAGTTTTTAACCATTCTCTTGTTTTTTTTTTTTTTGCAACCGGAAAAAAATCACTTTATGCATCGAACTAGAAGATTTGTGTATCGCAATACACAAAATAAAACATTTTCATGCATTCAAATATACAAAATGATGCATCACAATGCAAGATTTTGTGCCTCAATGCGAGAAGTGATTCGCGGCTCGGTTAAAAACTTTATAAAGGTGAACAGGCTGCAATTTTTCCATTTAATTTCTAGTCTTGGTTTGCCCAAAATGGCACACTGACTCCTACAGAATGTAGCCTACACTGTCTGGGCCAGCTAACACCTACGCGGTCCATTATTCTAGGAGCCATAACAGACAATAAGGCCCGACTCCCCAGACTGAAGCCCAACTAAAGTAATTTCTTGTGGCTGGAGCAGCCAGTCAATAGTTTGTTTCTTTCCATTCCTATTCTTTATAATCCCATTGCACAATTAAGAAAAAAAAATGATAATCCCTCGTCTCTAAGTAAGTGTTCATTTCAAAAAAATTGGATCTCAAAAACAGCACTCCCTCCATTCTTAAATAATAATCCACTTTGACCCGGTTAACTGTTCAAGAAAACATAATTGATTATATTATAAATATTGATGTAATATACTAATATGTGGTTTTCTTTGATGTCCTTGTGCATGTAACTATAATTAAATTAGGTAGAAAAAGTAAGGGTAAATTATTTAGATTATTTTTCTAAAAAAAAAAAGTTTTGAAATAAGATAATTATTTGGAACAGATAAAAATGAAATGAAGACATATTTACCTAAGGGAGTATTTATTTTCATGCAAGTGTACTTTCACCCTTTAAAACATATTGTATCATGTTGTAGTGGAATTTTTAATGTCACATGTTGATTTTAAGGGCTTGTTTGGTAGTCGGAAGGAGATAAATAATATTATTAATCCTAATATCATTAGTACCGTCGCTATTAAAACTCACTTCGGGGTAATGGTAGTTTTGAGATTAAAAATGGCAATCTCAATTTTTTTAGTAAGGGTGCTAATAATATCACTCTCCCCCTTAGTATTAATAGTGAGGGGATAATGATTTTATCCGGGTAACTCGTTCTATTAGTTCAGACCATCTATTGCATACTAAACATCAGACAACTAAACTTAATAATCATGTCTGATATTAATCATGTCTTCCAAACAGTACCTAAGGTTATTAATGTAAACATGCTACTAAAATGGTTCAAAGTCAATTTCCTTAATTTGGATGAAAATTTAAAATAAATACTCATTTAAGGACGAATGGTGTAAAAATTTCTTTACCCATCTTTATTGGTAGTAATGACAATTTGTACCCATACACATAATTAAATCCTTAAGGAACGTGAATTGAAATAAATCCCACTTACAGATTGTGGGAGTTGATTATTGTATTTATAACCACAGTATACAGAAGATAAGGATTACAAAATAGATAATGATAAGATGATAACTACAACAGAATATAACTTAGTGATGGAAGTCAACCAGGAGATCATGTGCAGAGCTGGCAGCAGTGACCTGATACGGTTCAATACCCCCCTCAAGACGAGGGTGGTCTGGTACACACCTGAAGCTTGTTGCGAAGAAATTGAAAACGTGGAGCTGATAGAGGTTTAGTGAAGATGTCTACAGTTTGGTCTTTGGTGGAGATAAACTGAACAGGGAGATCTCGGCGAGCAACCTTTTCACGGACAAAGTGAAAATCGATCTCAACATGCTTAGTTCGGGCATGAAAGACAGGATTGGCAGAGAGATAAGTGGCACCAATGTTGTCACACCAAAGAACAGGAGGAGAGCGAGCTGGAAAATGCAATTCACCCAACAAAGATTGTAACCATGTCAACTCAGCAGTAGCGTCGACCAGGGCTTTGTACTCAGATTCAGTGGATGAACGAGCAACCGTTCGCTGTTT
Source organism: Codonopsis lanceolata (assembly GCA_013146195.2). Classification (NCBI taxonomy): domain Eukaryota; kingdom Viridiplantae; phylum Streptophyta; class Magnoliopsida; order Asterales; family Campanulaceae; genus Codonopsis; species Codonopsis lanceolata. The sequence continues at coordinate 131,112,538 of CM028377.1, read as the reverse complement.
TCGAGAGGACCATGAGACCAGATTAGAGCCAAGAAAGACAGCAAACCCACCTGTGGACTTGCGATCATCAACGCAACCCGCTCAGTTTGCATCAGAGAAGGCCTGCAGCTGGGAAGAGAGAGTCTTGGAGATGAAGAGGCCACAGTTAAGAGTGTGTTTGAGGTACCGTAAGATGCGCTTCACAGTTGTCCACTGAATATCTGTCGGAGCGTGCATGAATTGGCATACCTTATTCACTGGATATGCTAAGTCAGGACGCGTGAGGGTTAAGTATTGCAGGGCGCCAACAATTTGGCAAAACTTGATCGAATCAGAAAACAATCGACCACTAGTCTTTGAGAGCTTGCCTGTAGTAGATAAGAGGGTGGGAGCATGGCTTGGCATTGGACATTCCAGCATGAGCTAAGAGATCCAAGATATACTTTCGTTGGGAGAGAAATATCCCATGAGCATGAGGCTCTACTTGAATACCCAAGAAAAAATGAAAGGGACCCAAGTCACGAAGAGAGAAGTTGGAACTAAGAACCTTAATGAGATAGTGGAGCTGAGACGAAGAGTTACTGGTAACAATAATATCGGCAACATAAACAAGAACTGAATTTTGAGAGTAGACAAATAAAGAGCTATCTGTTTTGGAAGGAGCAAAGCCATGACGAACCAAGGAGGTGGAGAGGCGCTGGAACCAGGCGCGAGGGGCTTGCTTGAGGCCATACAATGATTTATGGAGGCGGCAAACATAATCAGGATGGGCAGGATCAACAAAACCCGACGGTTGAGACATGTAAACTGTTTCATCAAGAAGCCCGTGAAGAAATGCATTATTAACGTCAAGTTATCGAATAGGCCACCCATGAGAGATAGCAATGGAGAGCACAGTGCGAATTGTTGTTGGCTTAATGACTGGACTAAACGTTTCAATGTAATCGATGCCGGGTTGTTAATGAAAAACTTTGGCAACGAGACGGGCCTTATGCGGATCAATGTTACCATTGGCACGACGTTTAATGCGATACGTGAGGTTCAGGAAATGTGCTCCGCGCCCGCGCGCCTCGATAGGGTGCGCGACGCAGCGGATGCGGGACACCACCGCTCTCGCTTCCACCCTCCCTTGTTTAGGGGAAGACGAAATCCAAAGTGCGAGAGGAGTGCTGTCTATATTAGCACGTGGGAATGTGCCTCGGTTGCCTTGAGTGAATTTTGTATCCAATATGGGAACTTACGTCCCCACTATGAATTTTTATGAAAATAGCCTTATGGCCTATTTTGGATTACTATGAGTGCCTTAGGTTTTCTATATCCAGTTATCCATTATTTCGGGGATACCAAGACATAGAACTACATCACCTTTCCATTCTCATTCTTCCTTGTTTAGGGGAGAACGTGAAAGTGCAAAGAAAGATGTTGCGAAGCCCCACTGGATCCAAAATGTTTTAGAGTCGCCACCTTTATTTTAAGGCAAAAATAAAGGAAAACCAGAAAAGAGAACCAGAGATTTTAGAAAGCGAGTTCGGAGGCTAAGTTACGAGTTGGGAAGGTGCTAGGCACCCAACTCGCCCTTTCGGTCTCGAAACGTTTTTGGCTGAAGTATGCTTATTGTCACATTTATTTAGCAAATAAATAAGGTCTTATTTTGACAAGGGAAAATTAAACAGATACATTCGTGGCCACATTATTTACGGACTCGCAGCCGCCTCTTTCCAATAATTACAAACACATTTAAAAATATTTGGTCATTATAACAGTTCTTTTTAGTATTATTTCCTAATAAAATCCGGGCAGCATAACTGCTTATATTTTGATATTGAACCGGACCGGAAATAATACATTTACAAATAAAGATTTTATTGAATAAATAAAGTAAATAAATACAAACTTATCTAAAAATATTTGGCCATAATAACGGCTACATTTAGTACTATTTTCTAATAAAATCCGGGCAGCACAACTGCTTATATATTTACATTGGGCCGGACTAGGAATAATACTATTACATAGAAATAAAAGAATTTAACAATAAAAGCTTACAAACGGCGTAGGGGTGTGCTCGCCTCCCTCGGGAGAGAGAGTCTTTTTCAGTCTGATCTCGCAGTGCAGTTGAAGTTGTGTGAAAAGGCTAAATTGGGCAACAGGCGTAAGCGCTTAATCGGCCTGATACTAAATTTTGGCGAGTAAGGGCTTACTTGGCAGGCCTTTTAAGAGGTTCTCACGATTTTTGGACCAGGGGAAAAAGAGTTACCTAGGCTAGGTCGGTTGGAAGGTTTGAGAGGTGTTTAGCCGATGAAGGAGCCTCTATTTATAGGAGGAGGCTGGGACATCGAAGGAATTTAATTTTCTTCTTCGCAAGATCGAGGGGTACACCGCTAGGCGAATGTGAAATGCGGCAAGTTTTGCATTGAATGTTGGGGAGAAGAGTTTGGGCGCCACCTACTAGAGGTTTGGGCGCCACACCCAAACCTTGGGTGGTGGTGCCCAAACTTCAAACTTGGCCTATTTCTGACACTTTGACCCCCTGCAATTTGTCCTTTTGTGCATCCTGCTTTGTCCTTTTGCAATTTTGACCCTGTAACTTGACATTTGTTAATGTTTTAACAGGTCTTGATATCTTTTGTCATGTCATATATCTGAGGTACGAAATTGGGGTGTCTACAGAGCCCCTCAACGATTGAGCCTACGGGTAACCCGCAGCTTACTGAGTAGACGAACATCGTTGATTAGAATAGACTCTCCAATTTCGTTTCATTTCAAAACGAGGGAGAAATATGCAGCTGGTAGCAGTTATAATGCAACAATTTATCAAACCTCCATATCCTAGACATTTTTAGTCAGTTATAGCAGGTTATCGTAGTTTTTAAGCAAATCTGCAAATTAAATGCTCTGATGGTCGGACCTACTAATGTAGGCTGCCTACGTATCCTTTAATAAAAGGAATCAGACCAAGCGTAGTTCGGCCTAAGCCGAAACAAACAACCAGTTTGAAGAAGAAAAGATTTTCATGTTTTTCGAAAAGCCGTATTTTTACGGTCCGAAACCGTTGTCAAATACGGTATGAAGATTTTTGTGTATTTCGAAAACCATATTTCAACTGGTCTCTATCCGCCTGTGGAAATATGTTAAGAGATCAATCTCCAAATTGTGTCTGGCTGGTCAAATACCTTTCTTCCAAACACAATAAGAGGACCTTCAGATTTTCGAAAACTGTACTCGACCGATCAATACCTGTCATCGAATACGATAAAAATTTTCTTCAAAATTTTTCAAAAATTGCATCTAGCTGACCGAAATCTGCTGGACACGATAAATATTTTCTTTTTCTTCTTCTCTCTTTTTTTCAAATATTCCTCTTTTTTTTTTTTTTTTTTTTTTAGAACAAAAAACCCTTTTGAAAAAGATTCTTCTTTTTATTTTCTGAAGGCAAAATAAGAAATCTTACCTTCCTTACCTTTCTTACCTGTTTGCTTTTGACTGCTGCTGCTGATTCAGCTGATTTGGCTATTTCTGCTGCCTTTGCTGGGGAATTTATTTTCTTCCCTTTTTTTCTTTCCCTCTTTTTTTTTATTGTGATGGTCGTGCCTACCAAAGTAGGTTGCCTACGTATCCCCTTTCAGGGAATCAGACCGTCGTAGTTCATCCCTGCTTGGGATCCTTGGTCTGTTTTTTTTTCTTTTCATTTCTTTTGATTGATTTTTTTTCTTTGATTTTTTTTTCTTTGACTTCTTTTTTTCTGTTTTTTTTTCTTTGATGATGATGATTTTTTTTCTTTGACTTATTTCCCCCTTTTTTTTTTTTTTTTTTTTTTTTTTTTAGGAAGAGGAATTTACCTTTGCTGTTGAATTTTCTGACTTTTCTGCTTGTCTGGTGGTTGATTGGCCGGAGATGTGGACTTTTCTTTCCTTTTGGGTGAAAGATCATCAAATATGGTTAACAAGAATCACTTTTGTTAACTTTCTGTTAAGTTTCAGGGACCACTTTGCAGCTTTGAAATTTGAAGGACTTGGGTGCTGATGCTGATTTGCTTGGAGGGGGAAAAGTGAAAATATCACTTTTCCTCCCTTTTGTCATTACTTACGGGAGAATGAAGGCTTTTGCCTTCATTTCTTCTTCAACTTCATTTCCTTTCCTCCATTGACGAAGGTAAGCTTTCTTCTTTCATTTTTTTTTTTTCATTTTCTTTCCTTTTCTCAATTTTCTTTCGCCAAAAATTTTATTTTCCTGTGCAGATGGCTTCTTCTTCTAGATTTAGAAAAGGAAAGGCGCCGATGGACCCGGAATCTGATAAGAAAAAACAAGAACTTCCTCCCTTGGTTCGGAACAAAGTCAGTTATTATTATTCACAACATGACTGGGGTAACCTGGTGAGGGACTGGTACAAACATGTGTCTAATCTTCCTGATTCCCATGTGAGTATATTTTTCTTCCACCCACTTGATTAATTTTTCAGATCTGTTCAATTCATGTGCTGTTTTGGACTTTTGGAGCATATATATGCAGCTTATGATATTTATACATGTGATTTATAGACTAAAATGATGCAAATTTGGTAATAATGCAGGAAATTTGGACAATTTATTTTTGCGATGCCCAATTTGAACTAGTAGTTACTATTTGATTCTACTATGCATAGTTTATAATGTTAATGCAAATAAGGCTATATGATGCATGTTTTAGCTCTGAAAATATTTTTACATGGCATATATTCACATGGCGGAATTTTCGGAATGAAATGCAGAATTTTCTGAACACATTTTTCGGACATATTTTCGGATATATACATGACTTAACAGATATATTTTATGTACTGGAACATATATTTTATGCATGTTGATGGTATGGGGATATAAGAAATACCAAGTAGATATTATTTTTCCATGGCAGACGGGAATTTAAATTTCTTTTCCGTGCATCCTCAGTACTGCTTTTTAATTAATATATGCAGGAAATGCTGCATGTATCATTTTATTTTGATGCAAATGCGATGCTGAATATACAATGAGATGCTCTTCTTGATGTGAATGCAAAAAAAAATTTTTTTACACAAATAAAAGAAATATGGCATATATATTTTAAATGCAAAGTATATATTCTAAAAAATTATTATTATTATTTTTTTTTTTTTTTTTTTTTTGACATGTATATTTATGCAAAGTTTTTTTTTTTTTGGTATGTACTTGAAAATGAGAATATGGATTTTTATGTACAAAATAATTTTTAATGTCATATGAAAGAAAATATATAAAATTTTTATGATGTATTGAATGTACAAAGGGGAAAGGTTTGTGAGATACTTACCTTGATTTTCCTTCTCCCTTTTTCCTTTTCAGGAACGCGGGGTTCTGGACAAAACTAGGGCCTCCTGCTCCAGTGTTTTGGACATATACCATTTGATGCCTCCGGCAGCTCAGACACTGATAGAGAACACTGGTCTGGGAGTTTTTATGCGGGCTTTTACTCCCTTCCGCAGTTACAGAACCATTTTTGACGTGCTGCGGAACTTTTGGTGGGATACCACCCACACTTTTCACCTCAGCTGGGGAGAGATTACAATGACTCCCTGTGATTTTGCGGCTATTACCGGCATTTCCACCAGTATTGGGCGGAGATTGGAACCAGATTTAACTCTCCGGGAACGTCACGAAGAGGTGGAGGATCTTTTGGGATTCGAACCTGAGTACAAATCGGCTGATATGATAACCATCCCTAGTGTAAAGCAATGGCTTTTGAGGAATGCCGGGCAGGTTGATCCCGAGGATACCGCTGCTGTGACTCGTCTTGCCCGGACATTCTTATTTTTCTTCTTGGGCACATCTCTTTTTGCCAATGCCTCTACCACCTTGAGGGTTTCCTTACTGAGCTGCCTTCGAGATCTGAGCCTGGTGATTGAGTATGATTGGGGGCAGGCTGGCCTGGCCGAGCTTTACTTCAATATGGACAAACTGAGTCGGAATGACTCGAAGGTGATGACTGGTTTTGCCCCTGCCTGGGAGGTACTTTCTTTTTTTTCTTTTTTTTTTTTTTTTTATATTATATATTTTTTTTCTTGCTGACTTTTACCCCCTTTTGTTGTTTTTTCTCTCTTTTTTTTTTAGGTGTGGGCCTATTCTGTTTTTGACTTTTTACTGTGCACACCGCAGTGACGCCTGGGCCCACCATATCTGCTTAAATTTGTGAATGCGAATCGAAAAAAAATAGACAGTGGGGGTCAGTATGTCGAGTCCTTGAATTTGAAGGCCAGAGTGGCAGACTCAACCTCTGGTTCGGTGACCTTGTTTCCTTGGAAGCACCTGGTAGGGCCCATTGAGGTGACTTTGCTTTTGAGCTGTTGCCGGATTTTGATGGTGTCCGTTATGTGTGATTCGCTATATATGGGTGAGCGAGTCAACCGCCAACATGTCTCATTTACGGTAGATCCGGTGGTGCCTCCTCCACCTCCTCCACATGTGATTGAGCCACATCTTATACCAAATAGGCTTCAATATTTGGACAAACATAAGATGCATGTCAGTGACTTCCCAGTGATTGCTTATGAAGATTTCTTAAGGACAATGCTTCATCCTCCTCCTCCTCCTTATCCGATCGGAGGGCAGGCATCTGCTGACGGAGCTTGGGCTGAGCCTTCTTCGCCTGTTCTAGATGCTCGTCTTGAATTTTCCATGCCCGCCAATGCTTTTTCATCCTTTCCTTACCATCAAGATGGCAGGCTTATAAGAGAAGTTATTCCAGATGCAGAGATCCCGGAGGAGTACCGTGTCCCAGATCAGGCCCGAACGGTATATTTTTCACTTTTTTTTCCTGGTTGACTGATGCTTACTTTCAATGATTTTTTTTTTTTAACTAATGCTTTTTCTTTCAGGTCAAAGTGTCCACCTACAAGAAACTTCTGAGGGGCTTTGTTGGTATCAGCAAACTATATCAGCGGCTGGTAGATGATTATTCATGTCGGAATAATAAGGCCATGCGACAGACCAGGCGCCGTAGTGATGATGATGATGATGATGATGATGCTGACGCAAGGCCGAGTCGTATCCAGCGGAGAGGACGGATACGCAGACCTGATGGCACGCTGGGCCCCCGAACCAGGGGAGGTGGCTTACGCAGGGGAAGAGTATAATTCGATCAATAATGTCCTTTCCTGCACATGTCAGCTTTTCTTTTTCTGCTTTTCTGTAAGTAGTAATTAGCATATGTACAAACATGAAGGATGGAATGTAATATAATTTTAAATGGCATGATAAAATAAAATGCACACTCAAAACACATGCAAAAATAAACTATACCGACTTCTAAGGGTAATGGCACACTGTTTTTTAGAAATAAATCAAAAAAGAATACACCTTCAATTTTGAGGAGGCTTTTCTGGCGATTTGCGGATAGGGGAAGAGGCAGCCGCCTCTTCCTGTGCGAAGAACATAATTGAAGCCAATAGCCTCATTTTAATATCTCGTAGGTTTTCAGACGGAGGATTTATTGATGATTTGGACAGAAATCAACCAACAGGGCAATAATGGAGCAAAGTTTGGGCATGGCATACTAGTGATTTGGGCGCCATGCCCAAACCTTATATAGGTGGCGCCCAAATTCAATCTCCTGGAAGCTTTTCTAGGCCACTGCTTGCCACTGCTCGTCCAGTTTGTCATTTTTCCTGATTCTTGCTATAAAAGGGACCTTGGCAATCCTGAAATTTTCACGCCATCTTTTCTCGCCTGCTTTCTTCTTGTCTCAAGAATTCTCTTCTCGCCTTTTTCTTGCCTCATTTGCTGTCCAAGAAAGCTTCACAATTCTGTTCTAATGGCTGCCCCCTATCATACCCCTTTAGAATTAGAAATTTACGAAAACGCCCTTGATTTATGGATTCTTGCCCTTCGGGCTGATGAGCGCGATTGGTTTGATCATCTTTTTGGCTTCAGGTGCCTCCTTTCCTGGAGGAATATTGTAGTTAACTGGGACATGCTGAGGGAGCGCCCTTGCTCGTCCCGTCCTGCATCACCTTTTCAATTTCGGGATGAATGAGATGTGTCCGACTTATGAAGAATTTTGCGCCATGTTGGGAGTTGCAGCTACCCGCAATATTGCCGTACCTTCACCTCGGAGGCGCCCTTATATGGCAATCAGGGAATTATTCCAAGACCGCCGTGAAGCCACCCCTGGTTTTTATAATGGGCAAAATTTTGACTTGACCGTTCTTCCGCGCTCTTTTTCAGAGTTTATAGAGGATGATGTGGACTACTTGAGGCGTCGGCAGACGGCCCTTTTCCTGTGCCTGGTGGGAAGGTATTTGCTGGTAAGTCCCCAAGGATTTGTTGATGTGCGTGCGGTGGACCTAGCATTGCAGGCTCGTGACCGCCGGGCTAACATTGTCCCGGTAATTTTGGCAGAAACTCTGGCAGGTTTAGATGCTTTTTCCAGGGGTGATGAACTCTTTCCTTCTGGCAGTCCAATCCTGGTACACATGTGGCTGGAGGAGCACTTTCAATGCGTGATGGCTCCTGTTCCTTTCGGGGGGAGCTATGATCCAGGGCTTTATGGATTTCGGGGTCGTTTTCCCCAAATTAACTTTTCTAGTTATGACTGGTCCGAGGATTTCTTCCGAAGGGGTTCTATGGACATCTCTTGGGTGATCAATCATTGGGGAATTCGGCAATTTCTCTTGCACTCCGCCGGTTATGCCCAAGTGGTCATGTTGGGTATTAAAAGAACCTCCTTTTATAGCGCGGATAGAGTACTGCGTCAGTTCGGGCTGGAACAGCTTATTCCCGATACGACACGCCCAATGTTCCTGGAGATGAGGAATGATAGGAATCTGGATTTTAATTTTCAGAGGATGTGGCGTTTGGACTTCGATGCTTCAGGATGCCTATTTATTTTCCGACTACATATTCCCCTCGCCCCTTGAATATTTAGCTTGGATAATGGTAATTGCCGAGGGCTCTTCCCCGCGAGATCCTGGCCAAGGCTTAGGAATTTGTTTGGCCGCCACGTAGCCATCGGTATATAGATGCTCGCCTTATGGAGATAGGCGAGGAAATTGAAAGTTCAGCTTGGTTATTCCTCAGTCCCGCAGAGGATTTTCGGCGAGTACACAACATTGAGTTCCAAAGTGGCTCGGTCCGTATGAAGCAGGTCCAAGCAATTGGGAAGCGGCAGGGGCTGTTCCTCCCCTTGAGACTGAATGGGGCACAGGCCTCAGATATGCTGATTTTGAGATTCCTCGACGAGATGATGCAGGCAGGCAGCAGAATCCTTGGGAACCAGAAGTGGTTGCTCCCCCTCCTCAGCCTGAATGGGGTACTGATGTAAGGCATGGTGATGACCCTCAGAAAAATAATCCTTGGGAACCGAAGTGGTTGCTCCTCCCCTCGGATGGGGAACCGGTGCCAGAGATGACGGAACTGGACCCAGTAACACAACAGTTCATGAAAATGGAGACGTCGGTGATGATGAAGAAGATACTTCTCGTGGCTCTGAGAACAGGGGCTCTTCTGTGCCCCGTAGAAGAGGAATATGGGCTCGACTTGGACGCCGCAGTGGATAGACCGCTGAGGCTGGTGCAAGAAGGAAAGGGAGTATCCGGGGACACGAGTGGGGTTGTAGGCGTAATATGTATAATATATGCAAAGGCAAGTTAATGTAAAATATGAATGTCTTAAAATAAATATTCCTAAGTTGCACCTTAGACCATGTAAAATATTTTAAGGTATTTTAATGTGAGCTTTTATTGTAATATTATTTTTCTTCTTGTCGGGCTTGAGCTCTGTTGATGTCGAGGACCGAGATAGTATGCTCGAAGATTCAAAAGAGTGCCTTCCCTCCATTTCTCCTGTTTTTTTTCATATGCTCTTATTTTTGCCTAGGTTTCATTTCCTTTCGGGTTTTCAACCTATCGAGCCCTTTATTTCTCCTTTTTATTGTTCCCTTTTTTTTTTTTTATTATTTTTTTTTTGCTCTAACTTTGCCTAAGTCTCTTTCTGCTTTCAACCTAGCGAGCCGAGAGGGAAAATACTTTGTCGACGTAATGGCTCAGTGATGTACATTTTGAGTTTGTCAAGGTTGAAGGGCTGAACAAGGTCTTCCTTTCTTGGTTGGGCAGGAGCACCTGCACTCCCGACCGGATCTTTGACTATGTATGGCCCCATCCAT
>CM028377.1:131052028-131102307 GCA_013146195.2 Codonopsis lanceolata | reverse complement strand
AAGCTGAAGATGCCATTGAGCCCGCCCGCATTTAAGGTATCTTGGAAATCATCGATCACTTCCATACCGCTAAGGTGATGTTCTTGACTCGAGCCGCAAACAAAAGAGGCTTTGGCATAGGAATCTTACTCATCGACCCTACCGATTCTCACACTCCATTGGCCCTAAGATTGAATTTGAATGCTCCAACAACACCATCGAATACGAAGCTTGCATTGTCGGGCTCGAAGAGGCTCTCCAAAGAAAGGCCAAAATCTTGAAGTCTGGAGACTCGCCCGATCATAAACCAAGTCGGCGGAAGTGAAAACCCAAGATCCCCGACTCCAACTTTATCATGCCAAATTAAACCACAACCTTTTCGGTTTGACTCCATTTCATTCCATTACTTGCAGCGGGGCAATCAATTTGCGATGCGGCCACTTTGGCATCAGCGGTCAATTCGAAACCCAAGTTCAACCCTTTGTGGTCGGGAAGAAAGTTACACCGGCATATTGCTTTCAAATAAATGCAGCTCCTGAGGCAGATCACGAGCCTTGGTACATGGACATTCAAAATTTGCTTCACAAAGGAATCTACCCCCTTGGTCTAGATAAGAAAGGGAAAGTCTCTCTGCGAAGATGGGCATCGCACTTGTGTTCGGCGGTGGTAGCTGCACAAAAAGACACTACCAAGGCCTCAATCTTTTATGCGTCGACCAGGCCAAAGCCGAGCAAATCATGGACCAACTCCACGGAGGCACTTGTGGACCCCACATGAACGGCCACATGCTATCTAAGAAAGTTATCCGGCAGGGATACTATTGGAGTTCACTTGAAACCGACTGCATTCGATGGGTGCGACACTGTGATAAGTGTCAGCGTTTTGCAAATCTGCAGCACGTACCCCCACACATCCTATACAACTCCACAGCTCCTTGGCCCTTCTCAACGTGGGGTATCGACGTCATAGGCCAAATTCACCCAAAAGGATCCAACGGCCATGAGTACGTTCTGGTAGCCGTTGACTACTTTACAAAATGGGTGGAAGCCTCTTCCTACAAAATCTTGAATGCCAGAAAGGTATCCGAATTTATCCGCACCAATATTATATATCGTTATGGGGTGCCTTTCGAGATCATCTCCGACAATGGCTCTCATTTTGAAGGGGATGTGAATCGTCTTCTCGACGAGTTCAAAATTCAAAGACACAAATCTTCTCCCTACCGGCCACAAGCAAATGGTGCCGTTGAAGCAGCCAACAAAACCCTCGAAAACATCATCAGAAAAATGGTCGACACAGAAGAGATCAAGCTGCCGCTAGCCCTCTGGGGCTATCGCACCTCAGTCCGTACACCCACCGGGGCTACCCCTTACTCTCTAGCCTATGGCATGGAGGCAGTACTGCCTATTGAAATCGAAATACCATCATTAAGAGTAATGATGGAGTCTGACATAGCAGAAGTGGACTGGGTCAAAGGGCGATTTGAAGAATTAGCCCTAATCGATGAACGACGGTTGCTAGCCCTCGAGCACACTCGAGCCTATCAAAGACGCATAGCCCGGGCATTCAACAAAAAAGTCAAAGGCCGCAACATCCAGGTCGGAGATTTGGTGCTTCGAGAAAAACCCCCTAGTTATGTGGATACTAGGGGAAAATGGAAATCTCCATGGATGGGGCCATACATAGTCAAAGAGATCCGGTCAGGAGGTGCCGTGCTCCTCACCAACCAAGAAGGAGAAGACCTTGTTCAGCCCTTCAACCTTGACAAGCTCAAAAGGTACTATGCCTGAGCCATTCTGTCCAGCAAAAGTATTTTCCCTCTCCAGCTCGCTAGGTTGAAAACCCGAAAGGGCGGCCTAGGCAAAAGTTAGAGCGAAAAAAAAATAATAATAAAAAAAAGGGAACAATAAAAAGGAGAAATAAGGGCTCGATAGGTTGAAAACCCGAAAGGGCAGCCTAGGCAAAAATAAGAGCATATGAAAAAAAACAGGAGAAATGGAGAGGGAAGGCACTCTTTTGAATCTTCAGGCATACTATCTCCGGTCCTCGACATACAACAGGCTCAACTGACAAGAAGAAAAATAATATTACAATAAAAGCTCACATTAAAATACCTTAAAATATTTTACATGGTCCTAAGGTGCAACTTAGGAATATTTATTTTAAGACATTCATATTTTACATTAACTTGCACTGCATATATTATACATATTCTGCCTACAACCCCACTCGTGTCCCCCAGATACTCCCTTTCCTTCTTACAGCACAGCCTCCAAGCGGTCTATCCCTGCCTGCGACGTCCGCCAAGTCGAGCCCATATTCCTCTTCTACGGGGCACAGAAGAGCCCCTGTTCTCAGAGCCACCAGAAGTATCTTCTTCATCATCACCGACGTCTCCATTTTCATGAACTGTTGTGTTACTGGGTCCAGTTCCGTCATCTCTGGCACCGGTTCCCCATCCAGGCTGGGGAGGAGGAGCAACCACTTCCGGTTCCCAAGGATTATTTTGCTGAGGGTCATCACCATGCCTTACATCAGTACCCCATTCAGGCTGAGGAGGGGGAGCAACCACTTCTGGTTCCCAAGGATTCTGCTGCCTGCCTGCATCATCTCGTCGAGGAATCTCAAAATCAGCATATCTGAGGCCTGTGCCCCATTCAGTCTCAAGGGGAGGAACAGCCCCTGCCGCTTCCCAATTGCTTGGACCTGCTTCATCTGGACCAGGAGCCACTGGAACTCCAATATTGTGTACTCGCCGAAAATCCTCCTGCAGGACCTGAGGAATAACCAAGCCTGAACTTTCAATTTCCTCGCCTATCTCCATAAGGCGAGCATCTATACCCGTGGCTACGTGGCGGCCAAACAAATTCCTAAGCCTTCGCCGGATCTCGCGGGAAGAGCCCTCGGCAATTACCATTATCCAAGCTAAATATTCAAGGGACAGGAATATGTAGTCGGAAAATAAATAGGCATCCTGAAGCCTGTCGAAGTCCAAACGCCACATCCTCTGAAAATTAAAATCCAGATTCCTATCATTCCTCATCTCCAGGAACATTGGGCGTGTCGTATCGGGAATAAGCTGTTCCAGCCCGAACTGACGCAGTACTCTATCCGCGCTATAAAAGGAGGTTCTTTTAATACCCAACATGACCACTTGGGCATAACCGGCGGAGTGCAAGAGAAATTGCCGAATTCCCCAATGATTGATCACCCAAGAGATGTCCATAGAACCCCTTCGGAAGAAATCCTCGGACCAGTCATAACTAGAAAAGTTAATTTGGGGAAAACGACCCCGAAATCCATAAAGCCCTGGATCATAGCTCCCCCCGAAAGGAACAGGAGCCATCACGCATTGAAAGTGCTCCTCCAGCCACATGTGTACCAGGATTGGACTGCCAGAAGGAAAGAGTTCATCACCCCTGGAAAAAGCATCTAAACCTGCCAGAGTTTCTGCCAAAATTACCGGGACAATGTTAGCCCGGCGGTCACGAGCCTGCAATGCTAGGTCCACCGCACGCACATCAACAAATCCTTGGGGACTTACCAGCAAATACCTTCCCACCAGGCACAGGAAAAGGGCCGTCTGCCGACGCCTCAAGTAGTCCACATCATCCTCTATAAACTCTGAAAAAGAGCGCGGAAGAACGGTCAAGTCAAAATTTTGCCCATTATAAAAACCAGGGGTGGCTTCACGAGCAGTGCGGAATAATTCCCTGATTGCCATATAAGGGCGCCTCCGAGGTGAAGGTACGGCAATATTGCGGGTAGCTGCAACTCCCAACATGGCGCAAAATTCTTCATAAGTCGGACACATCTCATTCATCCCGAAATTGAAAAGGTGATCCGACGGGACTGTAACCGGACGCCCTCAAAGATGTCCCGCTTAACTACAATATTCCTCCAGGAAAGGAGGCACCTGAAGCCAAAAAGATGATCAAACCAATCGCGCTCATCAGCCCGAAGGGCAAGAATCCATAAATCAAGGGCGTTTTCGTAAATTTCTAATTCTAAAGGGGTATGATAGGGGGCAGCCATTAGAACAGAATTGTGAAGCTTTCTTGGACAGCAAATGAGACAGGTGAGAAAAGGGAACTGAGAAGAGAATTCGCTACTGAGACAAGAAGAAACAGACTGAGAAAAGATGGCGTGAAAATTTCAGGATTGCCAAGGTCCCTTTTATAGCAAGAATCAGGAAAAATGACAAACTGGACGAGCAGTGGCAAGCAGTGGCCTAGAAAAGCTTCCAGGAGATTGAATTTGGGCGCCACCTATATAAGGTTTGGGCATGGCGCCCAAATCACTAGTATGCCATGCCCAAACTTTGCTCCATTATTGCCCTGTTGGTTGATTTCTGTCCAAATCATCAATAAATCCTCCGTCTGAAAACCTACGAGATATTAAAATGAGGCTATTGGCTTCAATTATGTTCTTCGCACAGGAAGAGGCGGCTGCCTCTTCCCCTATCCGCAAATCGCCAGAAAAGCCTCCTCAAAATTGAAGGTGTATTCTTTTTTGATTTATTTCTAAAAAACAGTGTGCCATTACCCTTAGAAGTCGGTATAGTTTATTTTTGCATGTGTTTTGAGTGTGCATTTTATTTTATCATGCCATTTAAAATTATATTACATTCCATCCTTCATGTTTGTACATATGCTAATTACTACTTACAGAAAAGCAGAAAAAGAAAAGCTGACATGTGCAGGAAAGGACATTATTGATCGAATTATACTCTTCCCCTGCGTAAGCCACCTCCCCTGGTTCGGGGGCCCAGCGTGCCATCAGGTCTGCGTATCCGTCCTCTCCGCTGGATACGACTCGGCCTTGCGTCAGCATCATCATCATCATCATCATCATCACTACGGCGCCTGGTCTGTCGCATGGCCTTATTATTCCGACATGAATAATCATCTACCAGCCGCTGATATAGTTTGCTGATACCAACAAAGCCCCTCAGAAGTTTCTTGTAGGTGGACACTTTGACCTGAAAGAAAAAGCATTAGTTAAAAAAAAAAAAATCATTGAAAGTAAGCATCAGTCAACCAGGAAAAAAAGTGAAAAATATACCGTTCGGGCCTGATCTGGGACACTGCATTCTCCTGATCTCTCGCATCCGAATAACTTCTCTTATAAGCCTGCCATCTTGATGGTAAGGAAAGGATGAAAAAGCATTGGCGGGCATGGAAAATTCAAGACGAGCATCTAGAACAGGCGAAGAAGGCTCAGCCCAAGCTCCAGCCAGATGCCTGCCCTCCGATCGGATAAGGAGGAGGAGGAGGATGAAGCATTGTCCTTAAGAAATCTTCATAAGCAATCACTGGGAAGTCACTGACATGCATCTTATGTTTGTCCAAATATTGAAGCCTATTTGGTATAAGATGTGGCTCAATCACATGTGGAGGAGGTGGAGGAGGCACCACCGGATCTACCGTAAATGAGACATGTTGGCGGTTGACTCGCTCACCCATATATAGCGAATCACACATAACGGACACCATCAAAATCCGGCAACAGCTCAAAAGCAAAGTCACCTCAATGGGCCCTACCAGGTGCTTCCAAGGAAACAAGGTCACCGAACCAGAGGTTGAGTCTGCCACTCTGGCCTTCAAATTCAAGGACTCGACATACTGACCCCCACTGTCTATTTTTTTTCGATTCGCATTCACAAATTTAAGCAGATATGGTGGGCCCAGAACGTCACTACGCAGTGTGCCTGGTAAAAAGTCAAAAACAGAATAGGCCCACACCTGAAAAAAAAAAAGAGAGAAAAACAACAAAAGGGGGTAAAAGTCAGCAAGAAAAAAAATATATATAATATAAAAAAAAAAAAGAAAGAAAAGAAAAAAAAGAAAGTACCTCCCAGGCAGGGGCAAAACCAGTCATCACCTTCGAGTCATTCCGACTCAGTTTGTCCATATTGAAGTAAAGCTCGGCTGCCACCGCCTCAATCATACTCAATCACCAGGCTCAGATCTCGAAGGCAGCTCAGTAAGGAAACCCTCAAGGTGGTAGAGGCATTGGCAAAAAGAGATGTGCCCAAGAAGAAAAATAAGAATGTCCGGGCAAGACGAGTCACAGCAGCGGTATCCTCGGGATCAACCTGCCCGGCATTCCTCAAAAGCCATTGCTTTACACTAGGGATGGTTATCATATCAGCCGATTTGTACTCAGGTTCGAATCCCAAAAGATCCTCCACCTCTTCGTGACGTTCCCGGAGAGTTAAATCTGGTTCCAATCTCCGCCCAATACTGGTGGAAATGCCGGTAATAGCCGCAAAATCACAGGGAGTCATTGTAATCTCTCCCCAGCTGAGGTGAAAAGTGTGGGTGGTATCCCACCAAAAGTTCCGCAGCACGTCAAAAATGGTTCTCAGAATCATGAAGGGAGTAAAAGCCCGCATAAAAACTCCTGCACTGTGTTCTCTATCGTTGTCCGAGCCGCCGAGGCATCAAATGGTATATGTCCAAAACACTGGAGCAGGAGGCCCTAGTTTTGTCCAGAACCCCGCGTTCCTGAAAAGGAAAAAGGGAGAAGGAAAATCAAGGTAAGTATCTCACAAACCTTTCCCCTTTGTACATTCAATACATCATAAAAATTTTATATATTTTCTTTCATATGACATTAAAAATTATTTTGTACATAAAAATCCATATTCTCATTTTCAAGTACATACCAAAAAAAAAAAAACTTTGCATAAATATACATGTCAAAAAAAAAAGAAAAAATAATAATAATAATTTTTTTAGAATATATACTTTGCATTTAAAATATATATGCCATATTTCTTTTATTTGTGTAAAAAAAAAAAAAAATTTTTTTTTTGCATTCACATCAAGAAGAGCATCTCATTGTATATTCAGCATCGCATTTGCATCAAAATAAAATGATACATGCAGCATTTCCTGCATATATTAATTAAAAAGCAGTACTGAGGATGCACGGAAAAGAAATTTAAATTCCCGTCTGCCATGGAAAAATAATATCTACTTGGTATTTCTTATATCCCCATACCATCAACATGCATAAAATATATGTTCCAGTACATAAAATATATCCTAAGTCATGTATATATCCGAAAATATGTCCGAAAAATGTGTCGTAAAATTTCGTGATTTCATTCGAAAATTCCGCCATGTGAATATATGCCATGTAAAAATATTTTCAGAGCTAAAACATGCATCATATAGCCTTATTTGCATTAACATTATAAACTATGCATAGTAGAATCAAATAGTAACTACTAGTTCAAATTGGGCATCGCAAAAATAAATTGTCCAAATTTCCTGCATTATTACCAAATTTGCATCATTTTAGTCTATAAATCACATGTATAAATATCATAAGTGCATATATATGCTCCAAAAGTCCAAAAACAACACATGAATTGAACAGATCCGAAAATTAATCAAGTGGGTGGAAGAAAATATATACTCACATGGGAATCAGGAAGATTAGACACATGTTTGTACCAGTCCCTCACCAGGTTACCCCAGCCATGTTGTGAATAATAATAACTGACTTTGTTCCGAACCAAGGGAGGAAGTTCTTGTTTTTTCTTATCAGATTCCGGTCCATCGGCGCCTTTCCTTTCTAAATCTAGAAGAAGAAGCCATCTGCACAGGAAAATAAAATTTTTGGTGAAAGAAAATTGAGAAAAGGAAAGAAAATGAAAAAAAAAATGAAAGAAGAAAGCTTACCTTCGTCAATGGAGGAAAGGAAATGAAGTTGAAGAAGAAATGAAGGCAAAAGCCTTCATTCTCCGTAAGTAATGACAAAAGGGAGGAAAAGTGATATTTTCACTTTTCCCTCCAAGCAAATCAAGATCAAGACCAAGTCCTTCAAATTTCAAAGCTGCAAAGTGGTCCCTGAAACTTAACAGAAAGTTAACAAAAGTGATTCTTGTTAACCATATTTGATGATCTTTCACCCAAAAGGAAAGAAAAGTCCACATCTCCGGCCAATCAACCACCGTGACAAGCGTAAAAGTCGAAAATTCAACAAAGAAAGGTAAAATCCTCTTCCTAAAAAAAAAAAAAAAAAAAGGGGGAAATAAGTCAAAGAAAAAAAAATCATCATCATCAAAGAAAAAAAAACAGTCAGAAAAAAGAAGTCAAAAAAAAAAAAAAAAATCAAAGAAAAAAAATCAATCAAAAGAAATGAAAAGAAAAAAAACAGACCAAGGATCCCAAGCAGGGATGAACTACGACGGTCTGATTCCCTGAAAGGGGATACGTAGGCAACCTACTTTGGTAGGCACGACCATCACAATAAAAAAAAAGAGGGAAAGAAAAAAAGGGAAGAAAATAAATCCCCAAAGAAAGGCAGAATAGTCAAATCACCGAATCAAAAGCAAAAGCAAACAGTAAGAAAGGTAAGGAAGGTAAGATTTCTTATTTTGCCTTCAGAAAATAAAAAGAAGAATCTTTTTCAAAAGGGTTTTTTGTTCTAAAAAAAAAAAAAAAGAGGAATATTTGAAAAAAAGAGAGAAGAAGAAAAAGAAAATATTTATCGTGTCCAACAGATTTCGTCGGCCTAGATGCAATTTTTGAAAAATTTTGAAGAAAATTTTTATCGTATTCGATGACAGGTATTGATCGGTCGAGTACAGTTTTCGAAAATCTGAAGGTCCTCTTATTGTGTTTGGAAGAAAGGTATTTGACCAGCCAGACACAATTTGGAGATTGATCTCTTAACATATTTCCACAGGCGGATAGAGACCAGTTGAAATATGGTTTTCGAAATACACAAAAATCTTCATACCGTATTTGACAACGGTTTCGGACCGTAAAAATACGGCTTTTCGAAAAACATGAAAATCTTTTCTTCTTCAAACTGGTTGTTTGTTTCGGCTTAGGCCGAACTACGCTTGGTCTGATTCCTTTTATTAAAGGATACGTAGGCAGCCTACATTAGTAGGTCCGACCATCAGAGCATTTAATTTGCAGATTTGCTTAAAAACTACGATAACCTGCTATAACTGACTAAAAATGTCTAGGATATGGAGGTTTGATAAATTGTTGCATTATAACTGCTACCAGCTGCATATTTCTCCCTCGTTTTGAAATGAAACGAAATTGGAGAGTCTATTCTAATCAACGATGTTCGTCTACTCAAGAAGCCGCGCGGTTACCCGTAGGCTCCATCGCTGAGGGGCTCAGACACCCCACCTCGCACTTGATATATGACATGACAAAAGATATCAAGACCTGTTAAAACATTAACAAATGTCAAGTTACAGGGTCAAAATTGCAAAAGGACAAAGCAGGATGCACAAAAGGACAAATTGCAGGGGGTCAAAGTGTCAGAAATAGGCCAAGTTTGAAGTTTGGGCACCACCTACCCAAGGTTTGGGTGTGGCGCCCAAACCTCTAGTAGGTGGCGCCCAAACTCTTCTCCCCCAACACTGTTCAATGCAAAACTTGCCGCATTTCACAATTCGCCCAGCGCGGTGTACCACTGTCTGATGCGCGAAGAAGAAAATTAAATTCCTTCGATGTCCCAGCCTCCTCCTATAAATAGAGGCATCCGGCTCCTTCATTCAACACAGAATTCCTCCGCGAAATTTCTCTGCGTCGTTGTTACGCTGAAGAAATAAACACCGATAGATAGATTTCTAAAGCCTAGAAACCCTGCCAAACCTCCGCCAAACACAAATCCAACCGGTAGAAGTGTTCCTTAGCCCCCCAGCTAGGTATCCACTCTTTTTCCCCGGTCCAAAAATCGTGGATAGAGCAGTTGCTCTGCCCGATTTAAAAGGCCAAAATAGCCAGTAGTAAGCCGTTACTCTGCCAAAATTTAGCCTTTTCCAGTCAAACAAACAAAAAATAAACAGCTACTCCCCGCCTCGATCCCGAGGCCGAAAAGTAACTTTCGAGCGCTTACGCCGCCCAAATTCACACAACTTCAACCGCACTGCACTGCAAAAAAGACTCTCTCTCCCCGAGGGACAGAGCGAGCACACCCCTACGCCGTTTGTAAGCTTTTATTGTTAAAGTCTTTTATTTCTATGTAATAGTATTATTCCTAGTCCGGCCCAATGTAAATATATAAGCAGTTGTGCTGCCCGGATTTTATTAGAAAATAGTACTAAATGTAGCCGTTATTATGGCCAAATATTTTTAGATAAGTTTGTATTTATTTACTTTATTTATTCAATAAAATCTTTATTTGTAAATGTATTATTTCCGGTCCGGTTCAATATCAAAATATAAGCAGTTATGCTGCCCGGATTTTATTAGGAAATAATACTAAAAAGAGCTGTTATAATGGCCAAATATTTTTAAATGTGTTTGTAATTATTGGAAAGAGGCGGCCGCGAGTCCAGAATAATGTGGCCACGAATGTATCTGTTTAATTTTCCCTTGTCAAAATAAGACCTTATTTATTTGCTAAATAAATGTGACAATAAGCATACTTCAGCCAAAAACGTTTCGAGACCGAAAGGGCGAGTTGGGTGCCTAGCACCTTCCCAACTCGTAACTTAGCCTCCGAACCCGCTTTCTAAAATCTCTCTTTTTTCTCGTTTTCCTTTATTTTTGCCTTAAAATAAAGGTGGCGACTCTAAAACATTTTGGATCCAGTGGGCTTCGAACATCTTTCTTTGCACTTTCAATGCTCTCCCTAAACAAGGAAGAATGGGAATGGAAAGGTGATGTAGTTCTATGTCTTGGTATCCCCGAAATAATGGATAACTGGACATAGAAAACCTAAGGCACTCATAGTGATCCAAAATAGGCCATAAGGCTATTTTCATAAAAATTCATAGTGGGGACGTAAGTTCCCATATTGGATACAAAATTCACTCAAGGCAACCGAGGCACATTCCCACGTGCTATATACAAAGACTCCTCTCGCACTTTGGATTTCGCCTTCCCTAAACAAGGGAGGTGGAACGAGAGCAGTGGTGTCCCCGATCCGCACGCACGCCGCACCCCTATCCAAGTGGCTGGGGGGCGCGGGCACATCCCGAACCTCACACCGGTCCTGAACTTTTGGGGGCCTTGGGGCAAAAACAAAATTTGGGGCCTTTAAGGCATGAACAAAATTTTTTTTAATCAAAGACACAACACTAAGGTATATTTTTAGCTCACATCACAGAGCATAACTAGCATATTGTTAATGTAGGGAGGAGACATAACTTTCAAGACTTCATAATATCTGCTTATAAAGATGATGACATTCCAAGAGTTACTCAGGTTAACGTTATATAATTTTTGGTGTCCGCCTCCTACTCATTGTTGTCGGCATTTCAAGAGGGCAACCAAATTAACTAGACAATGCAAAATAAACTACAAAATAGACTTCATCCGGAACACACTACAGAGCCTTTCTCATAACAATCGAGTGGTAATCGGTTGAGACAGCCTCGCACCTCTTCTATTCTCATTAATTCCGTATATGCAGCCTTGGAGATGTTATTTGCTTCTTGAAATGCTAGAAAGTTTGGGTCGCGATCTTCAGTGCGAGGAATGATCCTCCAATTCTAGTTCGAGCTTCCAATTCCAGAAGGTGTTAGATTAGTCTATCACAAAATAAAAAAGTAACCAAACATATGAGAGGCATACTTAGAGCGACTAACTTGATATCTTACCATCCCTGCTTCCCTTAAATGAATAAAGTTCCAGCAGTTCAACGAAGTTGTTAATTTACTACAAGAGCGTAATTTTCTCATAAACTTCGTGTATTTACAATGAAAAGAAACACTTGAACAAGGACCGACCATTGCACCATCTCTCAAAATATCTTATGTGAACTCACAAAGCCAAGCCATTCACCGATATCCATAATCTCCCACAAAAAGAACCTACAGAATGTAGCATATGTAGCTATTGTAAATTTTACAAATTTACTCTAGTAGCATTCTCTAATGTGAATCCATTTAAGTATTAGTTCTATCACACACAATCGTATGTTATATTATAAGCAAATATCTCCATACCACCCTATCACGAAATCATCTCAAACATGCTCTGCGTGCCAATTCCTGAGAGTGATCCTTCGAAGGGCAAACATGCTCTATGCCAATTTAGACATAACTTTAAAAGGTCCAACACCTAGAAACACGTAAGAAAAATTAATGTATCAAATAGCTCTGTAAAAATTTAGATCTTCTAGCATTTTGAGAGGCAAAGTCATCAATAATTTCGTCAAAATTAAGCTTTTCCAACATCTCATTTTCAATGCATAAAATTGCTAACCCATTTAATCTTTCTTGAGACATAGTGGTTCGCAAGTATGATTTTAACAATTTCAGTTTTGAAAAGCTTCTTTCAAATAGATGTTACAAGAATAGGTATAGTTAACATAACTCTATATGCAATAGAAACATTAGGTAAACATCCTAAAGTTTCAACTACTTCAAGAGCTTCAATGGTTGACTTTGTTTCTTTCGGTAAATATATTTCAGCACTTGCAATTCAGAAAATAAATCTTCAACATCAATATCACATTTGTCATTATGTTTTATGGCAGCTTGAAGATTAACACAACATTCATGCAATCTATCATGTTCCAATGAAGAAAACTTCTCAAGATTAAACAAAAAACCAAACATATTCTCGAACATATTCAATGCTTCAAATCTATTTTTTAAAGATGAAATTGCAATATCCACCACAACGTAAAAATAATTAATCCTAAAAGACTCCTCAGCAGATAGTGAAATTTCTTCATGACAGCTTTTCATCAAATTGTTTCTTCCTATGAGTTTTATGCAATTGACGAAAAATGGATCGATTTCCATTTTAAATGCAAGCTCTTTGGCTACTACCATAGCCGATTGAAAACCTTCCTCTCTATATCTTTCAAAATAAGAAATCAAACCTTTCAACATACCGATTGCAACATCAATTTGCATATTTTCAGTTTGTAATTTTTTACTAACAAATGAAATTTTCTTTAAAATTTCATACCATATAGTCATGCCCAGTAAAAATTCAAAACTTTCAAGTTCATGAGTTGCTAAAGACTCGGCCTCACTTCTAGTTTTGGCATCCTCACTAACTCTCGATAATTCAATTAGAGCTTCTCTTATCTCATTAGGCTGAGTGACTATGGCTTTAATACTATTAACATGACTTTCCCACCTTGTTGTTGACAATGGCTTTAAAGTTAATTGATTAACATTACCTTGTAAGATTTTCCATCTCTTAGTAGAACCAGCAAATAAAGTATACATGCGTTGCACAATTCCAAAAAATGAGACAGCTTTAACACATGAATTCGCCATATCACATATTGTTAAATTAAGGGAATGACAAGCACATGGCATATAAAATGCCCTAGGATTGACTTCGAGAAATCTCTTTTGAACACCTTGATGTTTTCCTTTCATATTGGAACCATTATCATAACCTTGTCCTCTCACATCATCAATATTAAGCTTAAGTGATTCTAAAACATTTTGCAGTTCATTGAAAAGAGCTAAACCAGATGTATCATTCACTTGTAAAAACTCTATGAAATATTCTTCTATCTTTATCGAACTACCTAACATATCAACACATCGAATTATCAAAGTCATTTGCTCAATGTGGCTTGCATCTAGAGTACAATCAAGTATCACCGAAAAATACTTTGCCTCTTTTATTTTTTCAACAATTTCATTTCGTACTTTGGAGCTTAACATTGAAATCAATTCATTTTGAATTTATGACTAAGGTAATGATAATGAATTTCCTTGTTCAAAATACGTCTAAAATGCTCTTGTATTACCAAATCAAATTCTGCAATTAATTCAAGTAATCCTAAAAAAAAATATCATTATTATCTTGATAAATCATCTCATTATCTCCACGAAAAGCCAAATTACATTTAGCAAGACATTTTACAACAGAAATAATTCTTACCAAAACCAGTTTCCAATGTTCTTTCTCTTTTTTAATTTGCATTTGTAACGCATAATCAATTGTTGTATTCTTTTTCAACCTAACTTCCAAATCAATCCAAAGTTCTCATATTGATAAGATGCTCAATGTTATTCTCATGTTTTTGAAGTCTTTCACTTAAATGTTTTCAATCATTAAGACCCTCATTTGCTAGCATACTACAATTATGCACCGATTTAAACAATTTGCAACAAAAACAATATATTTTGTTCGCATCTTTTGAGTACACTAGCCATGTTCTATCTTGGTTTTCTCCATTTTTTAATTTTCTTGTATAATAAGAATATGAAAAATGTCTAGAAAGCGCATCCATTGGGAATTGAAGATTATATTCTCTTATCGGACTTTTCTCGATCAAAATATCTCTTGTTTTATTATCAATATTATCTCAAGTTCTTGGATCATATATATTCAAAGCAAGACAAGTTCGTTCAACATTATTTTCATTCTCAAAATCAATTTCATTCTCGATTATAGTACCAATTTCTTCATTCAGATCATCATCATCATGTCTAATTTCATCATGTTCATTCATTATACATTCATTTAATTCTTCTTCATTACTCGAATGTTTCAATTCATCAATCGGATCTTTGACCGGAGAATTGGTTTTAAAAAACTTATCAAGAGCTCCTGTTTGACTTTTAATCATCTCCTCTGTTTTTTTTCTTTTATTTCTTTTTTGACATCCAGACGAATATTTTCTTTATAACATGTTTGCACCCCTAATAGTTTCCAAATTCAAGTCTAAATCTAAAAACACTTATTCACTTAAACACACGATTAAGTGGATCAACTATTGAAACTAAATATAATAAATTATAAAAACAATAAAATGATGATCAAAGACAAAGAGCAATAAAACCTGATCTTTGGCTAATTGGCTCTTCTGTCTTCACTTGGGATTTATATTCTTACTTAATTCTCGATTTCTTTCAAACCACAAACTGTCAACTGAGAATCTACAAAATCAAAAAATAAAATCAAATTTATAATTCGTATTAGGGCAAAATCAAATTTATAATTTAATTTTTTGAGAGAGAATTGATGAGAGAGAAGAGGATAATTTACTAACCAAGAAAATCCACAATTGACGGACGCCGGATGGAGAATCCACGAAATTGGGGTTTGAGTTGTTGTCAAACTAGTGGTCTGGATTCAAGATTCAAGATTGAGGTTTGAAATTGAAGCAAGGTAATTGAGGTTTGAAATTGAAGCACGAATTGTCAAGAAAAGGGAAAAAAGAAATCAGAAGGACCGAAGAAGAGACGAGGAATTTCTTTGAAATCAACTAACAACTGGTTTCGCAATTTCGAATTTCCCATTTTTTGTTTGATTTACAGCCTCTTCTGTTTCTGCTGCTGTGAAGAAATCGAGCCGGTGCTTTGAGGAAATCGAGCCGTCGCTGTGATTTGTGAAGAAATCGAGATTTGCGTTGCGTGTCTGCTCTGCGTCTTTGTCGCCTTTGCCGTTTCCTCTTCCAGTCTTCCCCCATGTCGACAGACAGACTACAGTAAATGACTAAAGGAAAAATGGAATAATAAATATAAATATGGAATATATATACATAATACATAAAGGTGTATAAAATATTTGGGGCCCTTAAAAAATGGGGGCCCTAGGCGGTTGCACTCCTGGCCCTCCTTCAGAACTGGCCCTTCTTCATATCTTTCATATTCTAAAAAATGGATAGTAAGTATTGGAGGAGGGGGAGAGAGAGAAAAAGAGAAAAAGAACGAAATAATAATAATTATTGGAGGAGGAGAGAGGGAGATATATATTTTAGGGGGAAAGATTATTATCCTTCCCGCCAAAATTTATTTCACCTAGGTATCCCACTCAACTTAGGGAAATTTAGTCATTTAAATTTTTTTTAATGATTTTATTTGAGATAATGGATTAAAGAACAAATGTACCAGCTAAAATGAAATCCACGGATCAATATAGGAAATGAAAAACATCTATCACCTTATAGGAAGAAAGGTAAAGTTCAGGGACCAAAATATATATTAATCCTAAAATAAATTACGCCAACAATATCAATAAAAGTTTTAAGTTTTAGATTTCTTGGTAGTAAAATTAAGTTTAACTTTGAATTTTTTTTTGATAGAAGAATAATGTTTGCGACCTTTTGGTTTTGAGAATTTTTAGTGGGACTTTTTTGGTATTTTTCCATACTCTTTAGTTAACATGCATGGTATTCACTGTGTGGTGGGCAGGTACATGTAGGCAGCGAACTGGATACTTGAAGATATCTTCTTCATGGTGGTGAGCCCATGCTTAAGCTTAAGCTTTCACTTAATACCTTAAAGGCTTAAAGTTCTAATTTGTAAGAGTTCATTTCTCTTGACTTCACTTACCACGGATCAGACTCTAATGACATCCATTATCGCCGTGCTAAAACATACGATCAACTGATGGGGTAAGTGACATGCATTTGCGCTATACAATCTTGAAGTAAATTAAAAGTTTTTGATAGTGCAAAGGACCATTGGTGCCCAAAAAGTAAAGTGTTTGTAATACAAAATGCAATGGGAGGGGGAGGGGAGGGATAAAAAATGGCATCCACAAATCATTCCCATAAAAAATTAAAGTTGATATTTATTTGTGAGTAAAACTCATTACATTCTTATAAATTTGTCAACTGAACCGCGCGATGGGATAAAACCTTAAAGTTATGGTAAATTGCGGCAACAACAATAACCATCCCGACAAGCTGGTTTCCAGTGTGGCCCTCTGTTCTTGCACAGGCGTATGCAGTTCCAAAATGAATTTTCGCCTTGTGCACATTGTATTTCGGGTTCACAATCTACGACAATAGCATAATCTTCGCCTACCATGAGAAACAATTACGATCAACAAAATTTTGAGATATATTAAATAAAGGAATACGTTTGAATGTGTGTGTAAGTAGCTATATATATATATATATATATATATATATATATATATATATATATATAAAATGTTATGTTTACAACTTCTCTTACAACTAAATTGTTGTATATATAAGTGTGTGCTCGTGCGTACGGCCACACACACACACATATATATATATATAGAGAGAGAGAGAGAGAGTCTACCAAAAGTGGTTGAGGCAACTGCATTTGAAGATATAACAAGAAGAAAAGTAACGATGCATGGGATCATCAAACCCATCTCCTTTTGATTTCTTTAAGTTGTTGGTACCTTTGGATATTAGTATTGCTTATGGGAATCCTTTATGTAGAGCTTTGAAGAAGAAGATGGCTGTTAAATGTCTTATAAGCATGTATATATACCCGATCGAGCGACTTATTATTAACTTAATCATATAGTTAATGAGCCATTACAACCAAATATTTTGATAATATCATTACAACCAAAGATTTTGATAATATCGTGTTATGGAAGGTAGTCGAATACAAAATTAAATCACGTCTAATTAATTCTGAACACGCACGCACAAACATAATCACACACATAAATAATTGTATTTTGATATATTGTAAAGTGTTAATACTTTTTACCGACCAATAACAATTGATTATAAAAATTTATTTTGAAAGATTAGTACCAAAAATCAATTCTATGCCTGCCATATTGCTATTTTTGAATTTATTTTATACAAACTATTGTTTAAATTAGATTATTTTTTTTATAGAAATGAAGCATCACATATTATCTAAAATTTTTGTAGATAAATAGTTTTATGAATTAATTTTCTTTAGTGAAACATGAAATGAGTCATAAGCATGATAAAAAAAATCAATTAGGAAAAACTAAAAATAGAGAAAATATTATCTTGTCGTTGATGTGCTAAAAAATAATTAAACGATAATATGAAATTAAGAAATATACTACTAAACTTCAAATGACAAGTAAATTAAAGAATAGTTCTGTCCAAACATACATTATTCTAAAGTAATTCTTCATCTGTTCCGAGTAAAAAATCACCATTCGAAAGTCAAACTTTTTTTAAAAAAATACACTTTTAGTAGTTTATTAATAATAAGATAACATTTTTATGCCTTAATTTTTGAATATTGACTTTTTTAGTGAAACATCAAAAAATGATTAGTTGACTTTTTGTCCAAAATAGAGGGAGTAATTAATAAGGAAGTGAATAAGTAAAATATGTACTAAAAATAGTCAATCTATATCTATATGTGTTTGTGTGTATATCAGTTTGTTTGGTAAGACGTTTTGACCAAAAACTTTGCTATCAAAGCAATCTCAATGTTCATTTTTCAAAAAGATATTCCTTTAATGAGAGAAATTGACTATATTACCCTTAATGAACGCTGCAACGATGATTCGTGCGTGAATCGCGGTACGCATGTCTTTTTTGGAGATTTAAATATAAAGAGAACATTAAATGTTTATAAACCGTGATACAAATATATTAATCGCGATATAAAAACAAACAACCATATAGAACATATTAGCCTTTGCATCATGGTATATAACTTCAATTTCTTTATTTAAATATTACCGCGGTGTAAATTTTCTTATTTGCTAGCAGTATTTAAATTTTTTATTTATTAATTAGTTTATAAACAATTGCTTTCATAAAAATTAGTTGCACCGCGGTTGACAAATATTTTAACCGCGATAAAAAAGCAAATGAATCGCGATACATAATACATGTTATACTTTAATTTATGTATAAAAAATCATAAATGTTAACACTGATGAACCACAATACAAAATAAATATGTGAACCACGATACAAAATATATGTTTTACTTTCAATTTCTGTATTAAAATACATGGAAATACATTGAAAATTTATGAAGTCTGAGCATGCCCCAGATAAAAGGTTGCATGGATTGATCGAAATATGTGAGAAATCTTCATTGATCAGCTCCATGTGGTTGTTTATCATCAAGTTGTTTCTCAAGCTTTATCATCAAGTTCATAAAGATGAAGGAATAAGTGGATGTTTTTTTATCTAAGATTTGTATACATCTGAGAATCATAAAGCTTGAGAAGAAACTTGATGATAAACAACATATGAAATTTTAAATACTCTCTTCGTCCCTAAATTATTATCCTGCTTTCCTTTTTAGTCCGTCCCAAAATTATTGTCTTGTTTGAAACTATAACACTTTTACCACTTTACCCTTACCTTTTCATTTTCCTTTAATTATGGACCACATACATATAAGTTTTAAAGTAACTACACATCAAACTAATATTAATAATCTAGTCAAATATGTTTTCTTAAACCATGAGCCAAGTTCACCATGATAATAATTTAGGAACGGATGGAGTAATATATGGAGCAAGAAGAAATAAAAGTAGATAAGCTTGAAAAGAAATGACATTAGATATTTAAAGACGAAATACAGAATAAGAAGAGTTGTTGTCATTAATTTTTGGCCGTTGATATACGTGTTAGATAGTTTGTTTATTTTAATACTGGCTGTTGATATTCTATTCATTTATATATTTCGGTTCAAATAATAGTGTAACGCAGTTCACATATTTATATGCCGTAGTTTACATAATTTTCTGATTGTTGATAGTTCTGCACAATGGCATATAAATATGTGAACCGTAATGCATCTCGTTTTTATTCGTAACGCGGCTTTTGCTCATTAATGGTATTACAGTCTTTTTACGTTTAAAAGTGATCTTTTCCGATTGGAAAAAAAAAAAAACATTAGATCAGAGATGTTAGAATTTTAAAGGGTGGACCGGCCCGGATTTGTCATTTACGAAACTTGCATAAAAAATGGAGCTGTGCGAAATTTCATTAGTAATTCTATGTCTTGTGATCTCGATCTCGCCCCTGATATGTGGCTAGCCCAAAAGTCCCCACGAGACCACCTCCACGCCCACAATGTGGCTCGGGTACAAGTCTGGGTTGGACTGATTACATGGAACAACACTGTAGCCGCCTAAGCTCAAAAGCTATGGGAATCAAAGAATTGATGATTGTAAACCTTGGTCCCTATGGTGAAAACATTGCCTTGGCCTCATATGGATTGGTGGAGAAAATGCGCCCCTAGGTGATAATGGGGGATGAAATGCAATGAACTTGTGTTTAAAGGAAAGAAATGACTGAGTCAAACATGCCATCTCTTTTTCATGACATACTAAAATAGAAATGATTTTGCGAGACGGAGGGAGTAATAAATTAATAAAGCGAAAATTACTTTTTTAAGCAACATATAATTTGAGAGAAACTAATTTAATCTTGAACTTTTAATATCCGAAATATTGCTAATGTACTAATGTTAAAAGTAAAATGTTAACATTATACAAATAATTTGAACAAAATGTCACCTAGTCCTGTTAAGTTCCCATCCAAATTTGTTAACAAACGTCAATCTTGTTAACAAAAAGATTAGATAGATTTTTCAAAAGGTATTTTCGTCGTTTACTGAATTAACTTCATCTTACTCCCTCAAATATCTTGTGACAGCTCAGTATATATATTGTAAATTTTGAACTTATTACTATGCTAATTTGAGTTTTCGAATGCATTTCTTGTTATTAAATAATATATAAACATTTTCAAATAGTTTTGACAGGTTATCTCAACAGCAAACAAAAAGTTTATGTCATCGTTCATGGATGAAAATACCCTTGTGAAAAATTAATGTCATCATTCCGTTAACAAAATTTGATGTCCGTTAACGAAATTGGATAAGGGTTTAACATAATTGGTGATATTTTGTCTAAATTATTTATACTATGTTAACATTTTCCCCAAACATTAGTACATTGACAATATTTGAAATACTGAAATTACGATGTTAAATTAGTTTCCTCAAATTATACGTCGTATAAAAAATAGTTTTCCTTAGTAATAAACTACCAAAAGACTCGCCCATAATATATCCCTTGCCAAACAATTGGGCAAGAAATTTGTATCACATTGCAATGACCATTTCTTAACATTTTAAGTAAATAATCTAAAGAAAGTTAAGTGAATGAAATTTGGATATAATCGAGTTATCTAAATCAATAAATTAATGAGTTACCTATTTTGTTTCATTCTTCTGCCTACAAATCCCCTTAACCATATGCTTAATTTTCAATTTGGTCATTTTATTATTTCAAAAAGTTCGCTAAACTCATTTTATTACCATTTTTACAGTTTAATAAATGTACTTTATCAAAAGTGTCAATTAATTTGTTCTAAAAAGTGGACGATGTTATTTTTGTTGGACGGAAGTTTTCGAAAAGAATTAAATGCTCTTAGTAATATTAAGGGATTTTACTAGCAAATGTTAATAATTGAAGGGTCAAAAGTGAATCCCCATATCTAAATTATACTTAGAAAACACAAATCTTAAATAGGACAATAAAAAAATCAAAAATTGATATCAAAACCAAAACTTTAATTTAAAAATAAGGATGAGATCTACCTCTGGGACCTTTTCCATCTCCTTGACTGTAGTCACTACAAGAAAAAGATGTATTTGTGAATTGTGAAGGCAAACAATCGTCCCAAATATTGCCAGTATTTGGGACGGTTTTGGCTCTCACTCAAATACAAGGGTATCTAATACAATTGTCTCAACCCGAAATCCGTCCCAAATAGTATTAGACACGAAAAAGGTGACGGTTGTGCATGCTTGTACCATATGACATGTATTTGGGACGGTTAGTAATAACCCAACGCAAATAGGTATTTAGCACGGTTTCCTCTGCCTTCCCAAATATGTTTGGCATGATTTTCTATGCCTTCCCCAATACATTTGGCATTGTTTCCTCTGCCTTCCCAAATACGTTTGGCATGGTTTTCTCTGTCTTCCCAAATACATTTGGCACGGTTATTGTTGTCTTCCTAAAAACATTTGACACGGTTTTACTTTGGCTCACCCAATTCTATTGGGCACATTTTTTCACCTTCGTAAATGCACTGTTTTACTTTTTGTGCTTTCCCAAATGTATTTTGTATCAATATCACATTAAACCCACCATTTAATTTTTCAACTACCACAATAAGAATAGATAGTGCACCCATCATTTGCTGCCTCACACTACTCAATTTTAACATTGTCCATACAAATTATCCAAAAGAAAACAATTGCATTTGATTGATATAGTATACAACATCTTACAATATCCATAGAATTCAAACCATGGACTACTAAACCAATAAACATGTCTATCTAACACGTATCCCAATCAAAAACATAAGCAAACATTCAAAATCACAATCTATACATATATAAAAGGAGAAGAGCAAATTTTGGAAAGTTTCGCAAAAAATGACTTTCCAAATTTAGAATCACTTATAATTTGTATATAAACCACTTTTTGCATTGGAAATTGAAAATAAAGAATGTCATTATTATGGTTGATTGGATAAATGATATCAAAACCTCTTCACATTCTTATTTAGTATATTAAAAAAATATGCATAATAGAAACATGAGAGATAACAAAACCAAGTGTTTTTTGTCAATTTCTTTGCGTCAATATCCCGACTAGAAAAAATAAAGATGGAATAAAACAACGATTTTGAAACTAAATCATATACACACAATTTGAAGTAAAACTAATTCACAAACAATCAATTGATAATAATGCCAAGATCAGACATTTTTTTCTCTATTTCATCATAACCAAAGTTATTATTATTAAAAAAATCTATAAATCGAGATAGAACCAATTTTTTTGAGACAACTAGCTTACATGTAAAAAAAATAGAAACCTGATAATTTCTGATTTTTTAGTTACTTATACATGTTAAAAAATTCAGATATAAAAAAAGTACTGATGATGAAATTAATCAACATTCAGATCGAATTTGTTTGTTAGTTGAACTAAATCACGAATTAAAATTAATAAACGAGTTTTGAAGTTAAACAGAGTTTTTGAAATATGTTTGGAAACATGAACATACCAATAAGTTTTCGGTAAGTCGGTAGTCATAGCTTCCGTTGTTGGACTTTCTTTAGGTGGTAACATTGGGGTTGGCCATCGCTGTAAAAAATGTGTAAAAAAAATTGCAATGTGTGGTGAAACTAGGGTAAAAATGTTTTATTTTCGTTTATATACATCAACTAAAACAATTTAATTTTATGAGTGTTCACCGGGTCGCGGTCCAAAAGTTATCTATAGCACGGTTTAAACAAAAATTTTCAATGTCTATCCATCGATCGTTTGAATTTTTGGTTCATTTTTCTTGACCCATCTCCTACATTTTATTTTCCTTATATACTATTTTAATTATTTTTTCTTTATGCCTGATTTTTAAATTGAACCATAATACTTGAATTATTTTGTAAAATTACCAATTTTGAAAAGTATAGTTTTAAGGTTTTATGACAAAACATGTTAGTATATCACAAACAATTTGCCCCTTGTCTGATATTATATGCGCTATCAATTTTTTTTAATATTAATGTAACTTTTATTTATATATATTTATTTGTATATATTTTAATATCATTTTTTAATACGGGAAACACATCAGTGAATTTAAATTTTGTTGAGACTCTAGAGTAGAGAATGAGGGAAAGTGAACCTCAATTCCATTGTTTAGAATTGTAATTGTGGGCTTTAATGTAAATTTTATTGTTTATATCCAAAAAATATTAGAATTGGAATTGAACTTAAATTCTTAATATTTTTATTCTATAAATTGATTTTTTTCTCCAATAGTAAAACATTTTTAAACCTAAAGACTCGTTATTTTCATTAATTTTTTTATTTCTATTAATTTGTTTATACGTTTAGATTTTAATTGAACTCTACATGAGAGCCAAACAAAATAATCTCAATTTTAATGTTACAAAATTATGAAATTCAATTCTACACATCGAACTCATAATCTTTATGTTGCAATCATTTGTGTATTTTATTAGCACCAAAGTTTTAACTATTGTATTGATATGAATATAAGCTTCATGCATCACACGAGTGCTTTGATTATAATTTCATATGATTAACTTCAATTTTTACTGTACAAAGTAAATTGTTTGGTCAAGGACATGTCACTTCGATATCAATTTAAAGATATGTTAAAAAAATTATTGTTTTTATTAACATAATTTTCTATAATTTGCTTTATATGCATAATGAACTCCTGATTTTTCATATAATTATTCGGTTATATAGTTATCATTAAAATTTTATATTGTTTTATTTATATCAATATTGAACAGTGTATTACACGGTTGTGTTGTAGTATATATAAAAACAGAAGTGCATAATTTTTAGAAATTTCCCGCTAAAACTCACTTTTCAAAAATGGAATCACTTATGTTCTGTTTATGTCAAAAAAAATTAATTGAATTTGAGAAATGTCATTTAATGATGTTGACAAAAACTATTCCAATTGAGTTTACTTTTTTTATTTGAAGAATTAAATTCAAAAATGACATATAAATGACATATAACTAATTACATACCAAAGCCATATAACTATTAAATATTACACAAAAATAAAGTAGAAATCATATTTCTAGGCAAGCTATTCATAAGTCAGACAAAGTTCATGTGCATATAACTAATTACAAAAAATATCAATATATAAAAATAATTCGTAAAAATGGTATTTATTCAAAAATATTGAATAGCTTAGTATTATTATAAATAAAAAATAGGCAAATAAAAATACTTGCGATTCTTTTTAATAGATCTTGAAATACAGTTCTAAAATATTTAAAACAAAAAAAAAAACTCTTGGGCTTGACTTTGTTTGTTTTTTAGTTTGGGTTCGTCTTAGTTTAAATTATCACTAGATTTTCGGTCCGTGCTTATGTCACGATGTCAGTATGGAACTTATTCAATATATGAAGCGGACAGTATGCAAATGAATTTAAATATGCAAATGAATTGATATATGCTTGGGATTTTGTAAATATCAGATGAATGCACACTACACAACTGAAAAGAAGACAAAACTCAATAAACTACACAAAAAAATACATTTTATGATGTCCATTACAAATAAGTAGGAATATCGAGAACTTTATGTCATGTTCAAATTAGAGTGACATTTTATATTTTTTTGTTAATTATTTATGTAATTGAAAATTGAAATATAATATATAAGTTATGTTGTTGGAAGAGATACATGTTTTTTTGTGGTTTCAATTAAATAGTCATATAAAAATTAAGATGCAATTTTTTTTAATTACATCACATCAATGAACAATACATATTCTGAAATCTCAAACCGTGAGTTAAATTTGAACGATACATACTTGTGAATATTTTAATTGAATTACATATTCTGAAATATCAAATCGTGAGTTAAATTTGAAGGTTGGAACTCAAATAATGTTGTTTCGCAACATAGTCAATTCACTTGAGTTATGCAATGACACGAGATTAATTGTTATATAAGGTTGAGAAACCATCTTTTAGAAGGTTGAGTTCTTTCAAAGGGCAATTTTGGTGGTACTCTTTTGATTCCAATAATGTCACTGATATTATTTGATCCTAGAATTTCTTTCGAATTCCAGATAAAACTTTTTTGTTGATTATGTCTTACGCAATGTTTATGAATAAAAACCATGGTAAGTCATTGTCTAATATAAGACTCCATTTGAAAGCATATTTTTGGTTATCATCAGTTGTATGTAGCTTTGTCTAGAATTACTATGTGATATATATAGTTGCAATAGTCGTACATGTTGAACGAAAATTATTGTATATAAAAAGTATTCCAAAATTCATATTATTTTATTCAAATTTATAGGATTTTCTATATTTAATTTTACTGTTTATTATTTTTTGTTTATTTTGTTCATATTAAAAAAATTAATTATATATTATTTAACTTTAATTTAGTATATAATTTTATACACATGTACAATCCATGCAACGCATGGGTGCATCACTAGTGATTTAAGAAAGTAGACTACAAATTTGTATCAACAATCTTTCAATAACAAAAGTCCTTTATTTCAGATTTAGTTGTTTGAGTTTTATCCTTTCTTTCAGTGAAGTGTTATTAGCAACTGTAGACACCTCAAATTCATACCCCTAATTTATAAATGTTATAATAATATAATTTATAAATTATAATGGGCTAACAAACGTTAAAATTCCGTTAAGTTAAAGGGGGGGCCAAAGTGTTAAAAGAAAAAATCAAAAGGCAATTGATGACAGGGGGTAGGTGCAAAAAAAGAAAGAAAGAAAAGCTCCCAGGCTCTGCCTCTAAGCAGGAAACAACAAATACAACTGTTATGCTGCCTAAATTCTACAAACTCCCATCGCCTTAACCCATTCTAAGTAAAGCGCAACATTTTGCCTACACGACAATAAAAACAACAAAAAGACTTCCTTTTCCGGAAGGACATGGAAAGCACAGTAGACCGCCTAAGCCTATGCGTACCAGACTCAGACACTCACGCTCTAAGAGGTAAATTTTGTCCTCGGAATTATTTATTCTAGTTTATAAATGAAATTTATATATTTATACTTTACGGGTCTGTAAATATTTTATTATTATAGACGTTATTAAAAGTTTGTTTTCTGTTTCTGTTCATACTTTAATGTAAACATAGTTGTAATTTCTTACTGTTTAATTAGTTTCTTTTTTGTTTATACATGTAATGTGATGTGCATACTTTGGATCCTCCTCAATAGCGTTTGGGCCTCATTTAATAGCCCACTGTATTTTGCATGATGCCCGAAGGATTGGGCCGGGCCCATGCGCAACGAGCTAAATCTATTCCCTCAAATATAAATAACCACCTCTAGTTCATAGAGTGAAGGCTCTCTATCTCTTTTTCTTAGGGAGAACCGCGCACTTGGGGGCTACATGCTCTCTCTTTCGTACTCAGTATACTAATAAACACGTCGGAGGATTTTTTGGCAAGGGCCCTCCCTGCCGACTCACGGTGTTTCTTTTACAGACAATATAGCCAATATCCACCACCGACGACGAGATGACCGCCAAACGGCAACTCCGGCAACCCACGTCCACCGCTACCTTCGGCACTCTCGGTATGATGTTTTTTTGGATGCATCAGTTGGTTCCGTTGCCGAGAACGATTTGATTGACTCTGTCAATTTCGGCAGAACTCTGTTCTATAAGGGTGCCGAAACTCCATTGACAAACACAAGCATGTGAACTGGGTAAAGGAAACGAGATCGAAACAACAAAGGGAAGCCACTAGTAGATACGCCTTGAGTAGACGAGGTCAATGGCGAAGAAGTCATCGCCAATAGAGCCATGTTTCTCCCTCACGCGCCACCTAAAATTGCTGGAGTGGTAATACATGTTGATGCGCCGGAAGTATGATCGGGAGCATTCCTAGTGTGCTACATGAACCTGAGTGAAAAAACGAAGCAACCAATGAATGCAACTGGAAAATATGAGCTCAACGCCATTGAAAACTCCTCCAACGGATGTTGGATGCACCCTTACGCGCCGTCAAATGCTACCAGACTCGTTACCAGACTTAACCATTTTTTTTCTTTTTTCAGGCGGCCATGATTGTTGAAGATAACCCATGCAATGCGCCAACTTCATTATGGGTTACATTCATGGGTGATGTCATCTATGATGTCAGCCCACCAAGGTGTTTCTTTTTCCAATTGTGTCCTTGGCGTTTTGCTAATTTACACGTATACTTATGTTTAGCTTTGCCTTTGCACCAACTGCCCTTTAAAACTAAAAAGTCTATTAAAATTTGGTGCAACACTTATTTCCATAAATTCATGAAATTAAGTGAAACATTGAATTATTTTGATATTATGAAGATATATACCATTTAAACACTTGTTAACCTTGTGGTAGACAATTGAACGATGAATAATGACAACATGCCAAATTTAATTTAAATGTAAAGAATACACTATTAACATGGTTGTAATATCTTTAATTGTAAATTAAAATGCTATAATTACATTGAAACCCGCTATAATGATGCATACTACGCTGCACTACACTGATGTATGTAGTTAAATATGTTTTGCGTCCACAATCGTATTAAATATGTTTGAGATTTCTCCCGGTATTTCATTTAAAATTATTAATCATGACATTTATTATGTAGTACTCCCTCCGTCCTTAAATTATCGTCCTCCTTTCTTTTTTCATCTGTCCCAAAATAATTGTCCACTTTGAAACTTACCTTTTTAGAACATCACTTTTACCACTTTACCCTTACTTTTTCTTCTTACTTTAATTATGGGCCACATACACATGTGCTTTAAAGGAAACTACACATTAAACCAATATAAATAATCAAGTCAATTGTTTTTTCTTAATCTGTGCACCGGGTTAATCAGGACAATAATTTAGGGACGGAGGGAGTATAAAGTAACTTAAATGTGATTAAATCACCAATTATGACACGCAATACATGATATTATGAGAAACATTCATGTCATATATAAATTGCATTAAATACGTCCAATGTACCTTGAATTATTGACTTAATTGACATTATGCACGAGATAACATGATTTATTTACTTATGAATCAAAATAATGATATTGCGTCATTTTTTGGTCGTGTTGTGTAGAAACGTAATTACTTTCTTCCTCACATAAGTTAAATACAGAAAACAAACCCTAATTTAATTAAATTAATAAATATGCTTGATTTGCAAATGAAGCACATAAGGCTTCAGGTATGAAGTCCATGCCAACAAATCCTAGGCTGTCCCCAACAGCTCTACCGTGCTCGAGCACACTACGAGCCTTAATAGGCAGTAACTACTTAGAGATCTAAGCGACCAGAATGACCATACTATATGTCGGCCTCTGCACAAGAGTCAACAATACTGATTAGTGATACTTCTCAACTTCAAGATAAACAATCGCATTCGAGAAATGAGGGCTACACCAAGAAAGAGCAAGCATGATACGCTCCTTCCCGGGAGCTACTCTATACTTTGTGCCTGAGCACGCTATTATTGTGCCCGAGCCACACTATCAAATTTACTTTATGTACGCATGCGCTCTCTGCTTACCGCTCAATTATCAGTTCGCTATTATTGTACTCGAGCCACACTATCAGATTTTGCTCTTTGCACGTATGCGCTCTCTACTTGTCGCTCAGTTATCTCGATTATACTCTTTTTCACGAGTACATGGTATCTCTGCTCATGAAAAAAAGTTGGTGTTCGAGCCTGTTATCTCGATTATACTTTTTTTTTTTCATAAGTAAGAGGTATCTCCGCTCGTGAAAAATGGTTGGTGTTCGAGCCTGTTATCTCGATTGTTCTTTTGTTTTTTTCAAGAGTAAGAGGTATCTCTACTCATGAAAAAAGGGTTGGTGTTCAAGCCTGTTATCTCGATTGTTCTTTTTTTTTTTCACGAGTAAGAGGTATCTCTGCTCGTGAAAAAGGGTTGGTGTTCGAGCCTGTTATCTCGATTATACTCTTTTTAACGAGTAAGAGGTATCTCTGCTCGTGAAAAAAAGGGTTGGTGTTCGAGCCTGTTATCTCGATTATACTCTTTTTCACGAGTAATAAGTATCTTTGCTCGTGAAAAATGGTTGGTGTTCGAGCCTGTTATCTTGATTATTCTTTTTTTTTTTCACGAGTAAGAGGTATCTCTTCTCGTGAAAAAGGGTTGGTGTTCGAGCCTGTTATCTCGATTATTCTCTTTTTCACGAGTAAGAGGTATCTCTGTTCGTGAAAAAGGGTTGGTGTTCGAGTTTACTCGCGATTGAGTTGTATACCGTGCCTACCTACGCTTCTGCTCGCTAGCTTTTCAAAGGTAGTTCTGCTCGCATAGTCAAGTACTAGGACTTAATCTTGGCCCAAGCGGCACTCTGCTCGCTATATAAAGACTTATACAATCAAGTTATAAAGCATACTGGTTAATTAAAATATACAATGGTGGTAAAAAACGACTAAAGTCATGACTCATTCTAGTATTTCTGTTATCTTGTTTGCCAATGTGAAAGTGATTAAGCCCCGGTCATCCTGAGAAATTAAAGAGAATCATGAGCGAAGAGTACTCCTTACCTCCGAGATGAATCTCGAAGAATAATGCGTAGGGGGCTACTGATGTGCATATTTTGGATCCGTCTCAATAGCGTTTGAGCCTCGTTGAATGACCCACTATATTTTACATGATGTCCGAAGAATTGGGCCGGGCCCATGCGCAACGAGTTAAATCCATTCCCTCAGGTATAAATAACTTCCTCCAGTTCATAGAGTGGAGGCTCTCTCTATCTTTCTTTTTCTGAGGGAAAACCACGCACTTGGGGGCTACGCGCCCTTTCTTTCATACTCAGTGTACTGATAAACACGCCGGAGGGTTTTTGGCGAGGGCCTTCCCCGCTGACTCACGGTGTTTCTTTTACAGACAATATAGCCATATATCCACCACCAACGATGAGATGACTCCTGGACGGCAACTCCGACAACCCACGTCCACCGTTACCTTCGGCACCCCCGGTATGATACTTTTTTGGATGCATCATAATGTAAATAAAGTTTTGTTGTTAACATATCTATTTTATTCTTAAGATAGCTTATAAAAATGTCGTTATTATTATCTAGTTTTATTATTTCAGTTGTAGTGTTTCTTTAATTTGTTTAGTAAAATGTAACGTAACTTTCCTTTATTTATTTTGTTATATATAAATATATATTTCTGGATCAAAGTGTATAAAATAAACCAAGCATGTTGGCAAACCCATTGTGAGACCGAAATGGTGAGTTGGGTGCCTAACCCCTTCCTAATTCGTAATTTAACCCCCGAACTCATGCATTCTGGTATTTTTGCTTTTTTTCTGTTTAACCATAAAATAGAGATGACGACTCTATAAATACTTTTTTGACTTCACAATTAGGTCAAACGTATTCCACGTGCTTAATTTTTGAAACTACTTGTATTCATACAAGGAAAGTTTGAAACGAGATTCTCACAAGGGCGACTCTGCTGGGGATATGTTTAAAAAATAAATAAATAAGAGGGCTAGACTCACTTTTTTGGGGTTGTTAATATGTTTGTTTTTTTATTTATATTCTTGGCTTCTTTTATGTATATAATTTTCAGTCTTTCAAATAAATAAAAGGGTTCATTTTTCAATTCAAAGGAAAAAAGCAAAAAGAAATATATTTTTTAAGAGGACTAAAAAAAAAAGAGAAGTCGTTTATTTTTCAAAGAAATAAAATAAAATATAAAGCAAAACAAAATTCGTTTTCCAATTAAAAAAAAGAGAATTCATTTGTTAATAAATATGTTTTTTCAATTCAAGAAAAAGAAAAAGAATCAGAATTTCCAAACGTTGTCTGCAGTATATTTTTCAATGTGTTTGATAAAAATAAAATGAAAATAGCAAAAAGAAAATTCCTTTGAGAGAGTTGAACCACGATGACTCTTAAAAAAATAGATGATTCACACACGTGCACTTACGTAGAAATATTTCGATCGAGCTGTTACCTTTTAACCCGGATAAACATGCCTCAGAATCCTTGTTTACCCGGATGAATTTTTTCTCTTAATCATCCTCAATTTTAATATCAATATTCGCCAACTCGCAAAGTTTCTTTTTAAACGCATAAGTGATCATGCATATTTGTACATTCGTCCATTGTGAAATTGAACAATTCCTTCTTTAGGTACAACCGGTTTGACATTGATTTCCCCATGTAGAGACTCTCCAACTTCTCCCATAAAGCCTTCGTAGACTTTTCGGAGATAACGTTGTAAAGAACACTATCCGCGCAACACTGTCGTATAATGCTAGCCGTCTTTTGAGTAGTTCATCTTTCATATCGTCGGGTTTTGTTTCATTTCCTTCAAAAGCAATCTATTAATCTGCTTGGATCAATACACCTCTAACTTTAACTTATCATAAGCTAAAGTTATTGCTTCCATTAAATTTATCTAATTGGAACTGCGTAAAATTTCTAAATTTTGTCATCTTAAAAAAACTTTAATCTCTTGATCTCAAAATTTTGACTAGCACAAAGCTCTGATAGCAATTAGTTATAAAAACAGAGAAATTCTTGGATTAAGAATTCCAAGATTCTATCTTTAATTCGGAAGTGAATCGGTCGAAAATAATAGCACAAAGTATTTGGACGAATAATGACAAGATAATAGAAAATAGAACGGAATAAAACAAAAGGGAACAAAGGATTTTACGTGATTTAATTCACTCCAAGACAAGCAACAACTTCACTATAAACGATGAGGAATTACAATAGAGAGTTTTCAATGTACTCACCCTACCTAGGTTAAGAGGTTACAAGGACTGACACGATCCCACCAGTGGCGGATGGACGTGTACCGAACCGGTGTCCAAGGACACTGCTGAAAAAAATAGAAAAGGGAGTAAGTTTGTAACTTTTTACAGTTTGACCCCTCCCAAATTTGCTAATGGACCCCTCCCAAATTTTCTATTAAACCCCTACAGCCCCACTAAACCTCCTAAGTCAACTACTAAGCTGTCACTATCTAAGTCTATCTCACACACTTTCTCTCCCCCTGTCCGGCTGTCCTCCACCAATTACTTCCCTCCATCCCTCCTATTTTCGAATTCTCCCAATTAACTTTCCAAGTCCTTTTGGCTGTAATCCTACTTCCCTGCCCAAGTGCCCAACTGCATAAGAAATGAATAAATTAGAGAACCGAGAGAGAGAGAGAGAGAGACGAAGTCAACAACCAAGTGCTCAATAGCCCAAGCCAAGTGCTGCCGCCTTCACTACTTGGTACAATACTTTATTACTTTTTTTTTTGTTTTTCATAAATCATAGTTATATTTCATTTTATTGTATATTTTTAATCTTTCTCAATTAGTCAATTCACAAATCATATATATTTATCCAAAATTAGGGTTTTTGAATTTGAGGGTTATTGGGTTAAAATATAAAATTATTGATTTGATTAATTGATTGATAATTTTATATAGGAAAACAAGTTTTGGCACCTTTGGAACTTTGGTTAAGCTCATATTGATTGGTGAATTTTGGTAATTTAAAGATAAAATTTGATTGTTAGAATTATTTGTTGTTTTGTTGGGTTTCTTGAGATTTTTTTTAAAGCTTATATATGAAATTAGAGGTTTTGTGTTTTTTAAAAAAATTATGCGTTTTCAACATCAGAAAACGCACAAAGGATAATTGTAATGTTTAATTTTTTAATATAATAGTTAAAATTTTGGACACCGATGAACATAATTTTTGGATCTGCCACTGGATCCCATAGAGTACTATACCTCTCACAACCCAAAATAGTCACACACTATTTTGTCTAACACCGCCAAGACCTTGAGACCCTCAATCATGTGTTGTGTCGTCCGTCTCCAATTTATATCTCACAAACTCGGCAAACTCTTGTTCCTCGAAACAATGACCGCACCATCTTTATATATATAAGCAGATCATGTTCACTTTGCTTAATCATAATTAATTAGGATTAAAGACTCCTAATCCATGTGAAGTTAGGAAATCCTTTTCCTAAATTCTACATTTGAGACATATTTTAACATTGAAGATATCTTCTACATGGTGGTGAGCCCATGCGTCTACATAGGTAACATAGCATGTGGTTCAATTCCTATTTAGGAATTGTTTGGACAATCCAATTCAGTGCCGTGGTTTGTAACTTCCCCGTTGAATATTTATTTTAAATAGCCTAAGCTTTCACTTAATACCTTAAAGTTCTAATTTGTAAGAGTTCATTTCTCTTTACTTCACTTAACACAGATCAGACTCTAATGACATCCATCTCACATACTATCACCGTGCTAAAACGTACGGTCAACTGACGGGGTAACTGACATGCATTTGCGTTATACAATCTTGAAGTAAATTCAAAGTTTTTGATAGTATAAAGGAGAATTGGTGCCCTGTGTTTGTAATTTGACCTTTTAATATATTTATGGTCAGTATGATAATTTTTATTTCCACAAATCATTCCCACAAAAAAGTTGATAGTTATCAGTGGATGGTATTTATTTGTAAATCGCGGCAACAACAATAACCATCCTGACAAGCTGGGTTGGAGTTTGGCCCTCTGTACTTGCATATGCGTATGCAGTTCCTAAATGTATGTTCGCTTTCTGCACATTTTTTCCCAGGTTCACAATGTACGACGATAGCATAATCTTCGCCTACCACGAGAAACAAGATCAACAAAATTTTGAGATATTAAATAAAGGAATACGTTTGAATGTGCATGTGTATAAATATATCCAAATTGTTATGTTTACCACTTCTCCTACAACTATTGCTACAATTAAACCTAGCATTGTTGTATATATAAGTGTGTGTGTGTGCGCATACGGCCACACACACATATATATATATATATAGATAGAGAGAGAGAGAGAGAGAGAGAGTCTACCAAAAGTGGTTGAAGCAACTGCATTTGAAGATATAACAAGAAAAGTAACGATGTACGTGATCATCAAATTCATCTCCTTTTGATTTCTTTAAGTTGTTGGTACCTCTGAATTGTACTATGAATCCTTTATATAAAGCTTTGAAGAAGAAGATGACTGTTAAATACAAAATCAAATACCGTCTAATTTTGAATATACACGTAAATAATTTTATTTTAATATCATATCGTAAAGTGTTAATACATTTTAATTACTGACCAATAACAATTGATTCTAAACATTTCTTTTGATTGATTAGTACCAAAAATCAATTCTATGTCTGCCATATTGTTATTTAGGAATTTATTTATACACAATATTGTTTAAATTAGATTAATTTTGTATAGTAACGAAGCATCACATATTATCTAAAATATTGGTAGACAAATACTTTTATGAATTAATTTTTCTATAGTGAAACATAAAAGTCATAATCATGAGATAAAACAAAATTCTATTAAAAAAACAAAAATAGAAAAATACTCTCTTGTTCGTTGACGTGTTAAAAATTAAAAGATAAATGAAAATAAAAAATATATTTCTTAACTTCAAATGACAAAGTAAAATAAAATTAGTTTTGTCCAAACATATATTATTCTAAATTAATAATTACTAATAAAGTAGATAAGTAAAAAATGTACTAAAAAA
Source organism: Codonopsis lanceolata (assembly GCA_013146195.2). Classification (NCBI taxonomy): domain Eukaryota; kingdom Viridiplantae; phylum Streptophyta; class Magnoliopsida; order Asterales; family Campanulaceae; genus Codonopsis; species Codonopsis lanceolata. The sequence goes on along the minus strand of CM028377.1, from coordinate 131,067,540 downwards.
GTAAAAATAGCCTCTCCCACACAACACACACACACACACTGGTTTATATTGAAATAATAAATGATTGTGTGTGTGTATAAGAAACCCAGTATCTATATTTATATTGAAATAATAAAGGATTGTGTTTATATTGAAGCAAAATAAAAACTTTCCTTTCCCATACCTTGACGATTGAGCAAATTAATTGCCGATCCGATCATCGGAGATGCTCTAAGTTTTGGCTGAGAAAAAGCTGAACTACTGATCAATTTGCAAAACTAGTAAATTGAATTGAACGTAACTTTAGAACCAATTCAAACCATGCCAAACCGTAATGGTTTTTCTTAGTTCGATTCGTAACCACATTTCTGGTTTAGTTCGTTATGTTTTAGGTAATAAAGTTTTAACTAATATTTATTACTCTATCTGTTTTCAAATAATTGTCTTCTTTTAAAACTAAAAAAAACACTTTTACCACTTTATTCTTAATTTTTCTATCTAATTTAATTATAACCATATGTTCCAGGGGATTAAAGAAAAACCACACATTACACAAATATTTATAATACAGTCAATTACTATTTTTTAAACGACGTGCCGAGTCAAAAAGGACGATTATTTGAGTCATTAATACAATAATTGAAATATCATCGATAACAATTAGAATTTTGTATAGATAAATTAAATAAAGTTTTATAATTTTTTGTTCAAAGTTTGATCAATCATATTAACCAGGAAAAGTTAAAAAAAAAAAAAACTAAATTTTTAGAACATAGGTAATACTTTACAAAAACGAGTTCTATTATTGTGCTAATCTAAGTTATATGAATTCAAATACGATGATGGTATCCGAGGTTGGTTCATCTTTTTGTGTGTGTTAAATACTCCAAATATGGCACTTTGTGACTGATTATGAACAATATTAGAAGTTAAGAAGGTAAGTATTTTATTAATAATATCGTTTAAACTAATTCTTGTACCTAATAAACATCACAAGGTACAAGATTATCTCATTTGCATTACAAGACTGCATACACAATCATATGTGTATTTATTATATCATTGCATCAAGAGACACTTATTTTCTTTGTGTAGCGTACTAGAAATACTAGTAGGGACGTTGGCCAACAAAGTTGCCAGGGGGATAATAGTTGCATGTAACAAACTTATCCCCGTTACTGCACTGAACTCTAGCACATCCAAGCTGCGTTGACCTACGCCAAACCACTTGCGTATAGTGACCGCATACTCTTCCGCTTTGGCATGAGTTTGAATTATAGTCATAGTACTGCCAGTCGTTCACCCATAAACCCACAGCCTGCCTACCGGTAAAGTCACCACTGCCTGCGGCTAGGTTCTCGCCATAAGGCCCTTCAGAGTGTACGAGGTTGAAGCAACTATCACTTCTCAGTATTTGATTAGCGTAGTTTTGAGCAAAGGCTGCCACGGTGTTGTTCCATACCATTGGCCCAACTCCCACTTGTGCACGAGCCACGTTGTGTGCATCTAGGTAATCCTGGCGTGAGTTTTGGCCTTGCGACGCATGCAACATTGCTAACCCTAGCACACAAACAATTAGAGCTATTGAGATCTTAGACAATGCCATTTTGTTTTTCTTTGTTTGAACCTTTCTAAGCAATATTATCGTAAGTTATTTGTGAAAATTAGTCACCAACTAAAGAGGTATTTATAAGTGTGGGTTGAAAATTCTCCTCCAAGTAAGATTATGCTTCAAATTTGATAATGTTAAGTCTCCATGTGTTGGGATTGTTAAATAAAATCTTACAAATTTTATCAATAACTTTTTATTTACCTAACCAGAGATTAACATAAAACCATATATTGAAGACAACTAGCCATCAGAGAATAGTCTTCTATGGAAAAATAATTATTGCTCTCTAAACGTGCTTCTTGCTTCGGTAAGAACTTTAATTTTTCTGAAGTCAAGGAATAGCATCTAAAGCGCAGACATGAAAACTTTTTTGTTCAATCAAATTATTACTTCCTTCGTTCTTGAAAGAAAGATGTATATAAAGAGGTTAAAATATATCAACACATGTAACCAGTCCGCTACGTATAACACACACTCCGCATTCCGCACTAAACACACACACACACACACACATATATATATATATATATATATATATATGTTTGATGTATTTAGGGTCGCTCATTGCTAATTACTTTGTTCAACGAACCAAAGGAGAACACAGAACACGTATATATAGGTGTGTCAGAGTTGAAATATTCCTCTGAATAAAAGAATGTTTCAAATGTTATTAATTATACTCCGTATATGTTATTGTTAAAGAATCACTAATCCAAAGTCTCTATCTAAAGATAATTAATTTAAAGATTAAATTGCAGTCGGTAATTTGTTACAAATATTTATTTTCTAATGAAGAGTTTTAATCGTATATTGTTTCTAATTGAATCAATAAACGGAACCAAATGAGATTTCTAATTTTAAGTTGGTAAATCTCCACTAAAAAATATATGTTTTTAATGTGATTATTTTAATGTTGAAGCAACCTTAATCCGCCAGATTAAGTCTAATATAGACAACTTGATATAAACCATTTTTTATGATTGTTCAACTATAGATATTCACGCTTACTTTTTATTCAAATAGATGATCTCTTCGTTCCGGGTAAAAAGTTTATTATTCTATTTTGAGATATTTTAATTTAAGAGTTCACTTTTAAAAATTAAGGCATAAAAGTATTACTCCCTCCGTTACGGGCAAAGAGTCTTCGTTTAAAAATTAATGTTTTTTTTTTAAATGATATTTTTAGTAGCTAATTAGTAATAAAATTACTCTTTTATACTTTAACTTTTAAAAGTGGACTCTTTAATTAAAATATTCAAAAATGAAATAGTGGACTCTTTGTCTGAAATGGATGGAGTATCTATTAACTATTACTAAAATAGAAACCACTGCTGGCTGCTTCCACGTGGAAAATTTATATAAAATGCTTAAAGTTCTAAAGGGATTCTATACTGCCACGTGTCACCTACAAAATGGTAAAAAAAAAAAATTTCAAAATCGATTAATTTAAGATAAAATCGTAAAACTAATTAGATAAGATAAAATCCTAAATCTACTTTGATAAGATAAAAAAAAATCATAAAACAAATTTAGGATATAATTTTACAGTTTAATATATAATTTGGTCCCTGAACTTAAAAAAAAAAAAAAAAAACTTAACACTTTAAATTGATTTGGTTCAACATCTTTGACACATCCTATTTTGGTTATTGAACTCAATTTTGGGCACACTGTTAATCCCTCTAGTGACTTTCGTCTATTTTATGGTTAAATTTTCCAGATAATGACCAAAATGCCCTTAATGAAGCTGAGTAGGATTCCTAGGACAACAAATCTTGGACGGAAATATTGCCGCCATCACTTCCCTTCTTGCTTTTACTGTTTCTCTCTCTCTCTCTCTCTCTCTCTCTCTCTCTCTCTCTCTCTTTTATATGTGTGTCTAAAATCTCTTTCGAAAATGTCTCTTTCTCTCTCTTAGAAGTTTTCTCTTATACCTTTGTTTTTTATGTGATCTTTGTAGCTCTATTTTTTCTCCTTTCTCTTTTTTTTATATTCTACCCTAATTTTTTATCACCTCGACACACATTTCTAAGATCTGTTTCATTTTTTTTATTTACAGGAATCGGTTTATGTTCCCATTTAATTTACAACAATTGTTATTTGGTTGGGTGGTTGTTTGTTTATTGGTAATGGGTTGCGAGACATCAAAGCAAACACTATGTTGGAATTGCTAGGCACCATGTTCTCCGATGCCGCGCAGCTACTCAATGCATATGCACCACCCTCCTGAAAGCGACAACGACACTTACCACGTTATAACTCTCACCTCCACTGCCCTCAACTCTCTCAATCACATTCAGTGCCATATTAAAGAACCAATTTCTCCGGTTCCAGGATCTGTTTGTGAAAAGGAAACTGGAAAGAGAAACCAGGAGTTTTTGGTTAGGGTGATCGAGGCTAAGACATGGCCCTAAATGATAGAGGAAAAAGATGAAGATAGAGATGTCGGTTGAAAACGGATGAAGAGATGAAGGTGGGCCATTGTTGTGTTCGTCCAAAGTGGAGTCGGAGATGGCAGATTTGGAGTCGGCGATGAACATAAATGGAGGCGATACCACATTTGGAGACTAATTTTTAAATATCACTTGGAAATCCTCAACTTTCATTAAAGGTATTTTGGGCATTATATTGACAATTTAACGTCACAATGGATGAAGGTAATAAAAAGGACTAACCGTAGGCCAAAAACTAAGTTCAATGGCCAAAACATGAAGAGTTAAAGAAGTTGAACAAAATCAATTTGAAGTGTTAAGTCCAATGACCAAATTATATATTAAAGCTAGTTTTACCATCAAATTTATGATAGAGATTTACGTGATAAATTTTATCACATTTTATTTAATCTTTAACTTAATTAAACTCCTCAATTATAATGGTAAAAGTTTTTTTCGCGAATAGATTTATCACATATGATTTAGATGCGTTTCAATTTATTAGAACTCCTCAATTCTCATGGTAAAATATTTTTTTTTGTTACCATTTTTTTGCTACAAAAATTGGTTAGTATCAGATATATTTTATCACATTTGATTTAAACATGTTTCACTTGATTACGACTTCTCAATTCTCATCGTAAAAGTAATTTTTTTTACCATTCTTTACTGCCAAATGTTTTATATTAATTTATTTTTCTCTCGGTTAGTACGTCATCCTTTCCATTTTCCCACAGTGACAAGAATTACATAAGTGTTAGATTCTTCTACTCTATTTAATAATTTCATCAATAAATACATATAACGGTGCAAATCAAATATGATAAAATCTCTTTCTGTGATTTTTATTTATTTTATTAATAATAAAATTTTAACAAACAAATCTTTTTCAAAATCAGATTTATCTATCCATTCTAAACAATCTCTTTCAAATTCAAATTATGTTCATGTCCTCTAAACAACATATGTTCTTATATCTATAAATTGTATTAGACGATTGAAATGTCTACTCCACCATCATTTGCAAGAGGTTAACCAAATTTTAACTTATCACTCTTAAATTTCTTAGTTTTCAAATTGGTTAGTTGTGTTTTTTTTTCTTCTCAGGTTTTACAATATAATACACATACATGCTAAAAGTGACTGAGAAAATTAAGGAACATATATGATTGTGTATGTGTACATGTGTGTGATTTTTTACAGTATAATAAATTAACTTACCAATTATAGCATGCTTTAGATTTTTTTGATGTTTCTATATGGCTAATGCATGTGTGTGTGTGTGTGTGTGTGTGTTTTAACTTATTATGCATAAGTTTTCATTCAATAGGACATGCATCGAAGCAATGACAAATTGAGTATTGTGCTAGCTATGGACAATTTGACATGCATATATCACCTAAGATTTCATTTATTTACTTTTTAGTATATTTACTTTATATAATTTTTCATCATAATGAAATCTTCCACAAGATATTATTAAGAGAAAAACAGAAGATGTTTCTAATGTTCCTTTTTTATTTGTTTGTTATATCGATGTTATTTTGTTTATTATCAATGTTGTTAATCCTAATCTTATTTTCATTTTGTATGTATTAAACTCATATATGTGTTTGTATGTAAAAAAATATAATATTTAAAAATTCCATATTTTAACCAGGTCAATCAGTATTTATAATATTATATCACTTTGTCTATTTGTAGTAAGTTTTATGACTAGAAACAAAGTAAAGATTAATGTAATATTATGTTACATGTAAAAATCATGTGCTCAGGTCTCTTAATTCTTTTGTATCTTAAACTTTTGATAGAAAATGTTATTTGAAATTAAAAATCTTTAAACATTGATCATAAATTTGAATAATAACATAATATCATAATTGAGAAAGCTGACATGAAAAAGAACCTTATTTTCATATCTCAATTTTGCATCTCCAATAATACTTCTATTGAGTCCTTACCGAATTCTTTTCATGTGAGGGATCTACGGACATGGAGCATTCTACTGACCGAGCAATATAACGATAGTGTGTATGAATGGCCGACCACAGCTCCTTCTATTCGCCTCTCTGCTTGTGTCGGTTCTAAAGTCTCTCATCATGAATGGCATCATCGAGTTGGCCATCCCTCTGAACCTAACCAGTGTCAGATTCTATCTTGTTTAGGCGTAGCTTTAGACACTCCTCGCATCAAACAAAAACCACTACTAGAAAGCGCTTCAAAGAATGGAATTATCGCGACGAAATTTTCCGTCGTGAGACTGAATTGAAAAATGCCTTGACGAATTTCTCGAATGGAAATTCCATTGCTAAAGGTTACCCGGAGGAGCATTGACCAGAAAATCAAATATGTAAACAGCGGAAGACTTTAAAAAATTAAAATAATAATAAACACAGAAGTTTATCAAACAATCTACAAGCTTATGCGTGTAGATCCAATCTTATGGCAAAAAAGATTTAACTAGAAAGATGAAGTGTTTTGACAAGACAATATGTGAAATCACGAAAACCAAAACTCTCACAAGACAACACGTCTTGGAGAGCAAAACCCACAGATCAACAAAGGTAGAGAAAACGTGGGATTTTTTTAAAAAACTTCCTAGAAAGACTAGGAAGACAAACAGCAACATCAGGTCCAATATAGTTCGTGATGAAGCTACACTACAAGCTTCATCCAAAATTCCAGCAACACGATTTTCTGAATTTTCTCTCATTGTATTCTGTATTATCTAAGCTTAATCTACTTTACTCTCTCTACTCTGCACTATATGCTTCTTGTACGCCATGCCCCATATTTATATGATGGTGGAGACCTACAATTTAATTAGGAAACAAAAGACTCCAAAAACTAAAGGATTAGGAAAATCAAAGAGTTAGTTTCCAAATATAGTTTCCTAATTTAAATCAAAGAATATATTCTACACAAATAAGAATCCAACAACTCAAAGGAAATATAATGTTAGAAAATAAAAGATTTGTTTCCTAAATTAGTTTCCTAATATAATTCAAGGATCTTACCAAAGATTTTGTCCAACTTAATTATGAACTCTTGATTGCTTTTGAAAGTATTTAAATATGGTAACATTTAACATTGCTTTAGGACCAAGAAATGTATTCAATATGATAACTTCTTACCATTGCTTTTGGACAAAAAATTAGCACAGCAATAAAATTAATAGAGGAAAATGGGAAGACCCTATTTTACCCTTACAATCTCCTCTTTATTGAACCTTTCTGGTCAAATAAAATGACAAATATTTAGTCAACACCGATTAAACCATCTAACCTGCATTAGTTAGAAAATCTCATCTCCCCCTGAATTTGTGCAAGGTATAAAATCAGAAATCATTTACTAAGCACAAATCAGAATATACAAATGATGCAATCTCATGTACACAAAACAAACATGAAACAATTTATAAGAGATAAAATCACAATGATGAATCTACAAAAAATCAGATTCATCATCATCACCAGAAATAGGAACACTTGACCTCTCTCCACCTATTTGACCGGAGAAGGAAGAGGGAGAAACAATCTTTTAAGAATTCTCAAAAATCAAAGATTTTTTAAAACACAATTAAGTGTTCGCCATGACTTTATCATACCCCTAGCAATAACTGAGCACCTCATATTCAGATTCAATACCTCTTAGTTCCACATAAAAATTGGACATCTACTAAATATTTTTCAACATGAAATTTTTTTGGAAATTGATTTGCATAGTTTGATTTTAGGACAAAAATTCAACAGGCTGATATCCTTACCAACAATGCATGTCTTAAAATATTATGCCTAAAACATGATTACTAAAAGCTAGACAAAAGAAAAAAAATGCAATCACACGCAAGTGATAAAGACTAGATCAAAGGATATAGTTCCTGATGCAGCTGTATTGGGAGATACATTCGTCAAAATTGTGATTTTATGTTCAGTTTTACATTTTTTGTTTTTTCTCAACCAGATTTCTCTCCCAAAATCATAAATTTTTCATAACAAAAATCCATAGGCACTTTATTTCCCTAGAAATATAGCTCTACTTTATTTCAAGCTATATAAAACATGCCACTAGGAACTTTTCACACTATTTACCAAGGGATGTCATTTTACACAAGATCAACCCATGAAATCCAAAGATTCATATATAGTCCCAAGAGAGAATGACGACAAACCTTGTTCATAGGTAGCTATTTTCATTTAGGTAGCTTTCACACTTTTCCAATGGTATCTATTTTTCTCAAGATCAACCTATGAGAACCAAAGTTCCATAGTACCAAGATAAGATGCTACAACCCTTGTACTCACTACAAGAAAATGTAGAATTAGCTACAAATTTTTAACTACGAAAGTTAATTTATAGGTAAATGTACTTATTTAACTACAAAATAAAATTTCATAGTAAATCCGTATAAAATTGGCTACGAAACCAAATTCATAGAAAATTGGTAATCATGCGCGACAAAAGAGCTCTGGTTTGTCGGCAATTGAAGGCGCCAACATTTTCGCGCTTTCATTTTCGCTGGAAAAATTTGGAATGCCCAATTTATTTGAGGGGAAGGGGTTAATTAGAAAATTAAAATAACAGAGGATATAGCATCTTTCATTTGGTAACCCAAACATGAACGGTAGTCTTCTTCCCTATCTTCTCTCTCTTCCTAACCGCCGGTCTTCCCCCTTCTCTCTCCTCCTCCACCGTCTTCCTCGCCCTATGTCTCCCCACCATTCCTCTCAACAACAAAACCCTATACCGCCGCCGCCTCCTTAACCTCACCGGCCGACAAAGATTCACGAGATTCTGGCTTATCTCCGATGACTCCCTGCGACGCTCGTTCTGTGTTGGGGTTTTCGATATGCTGATAGATTGCTCTTCATTCCGCGATTCTTAGGTAATTTCTAATCTCAAATTCTTACCTTTCTTGTACTCACTTTGATTGCTTGAGATTTTTTTTTATTTGTATGAGATTGATTTAAGAGCATCCCATCTACTGGATAATACTCCATCATATTCATGGGGTTTTTTTTTTCTTTTAATTATGTCTTTCCAGTGTTTTTGTTACTGGTTTTATTGGGCATTATAGTGTTACCCCAGCGTTCATTTTCATCCACGTTAATAAAACTTCCGTTTCCATACCAGGAAAATTGGTCCCCCAAGAGAGAGAAAGAGGAGAGAGTGTCAATGGGAGAGATGTGGGTGTTTTACCTAATTTCGCTGCCATTGACGATGAGGATGGTGATGCTCATGCTCATGTACTTTACTGGACCAGATGTCCCTTGTTACGTCCTCTTCACCGTCAGTTACACCTAGTTCAGTTCTCTCTCCACCATCATCCTCATCCCCGCCAACAATTGGGTCGTACGTTCCCCTTTCATTTTTGCACCTAATTTCAGTTTCTATATTCAAACTGTGTTTGCCCCTTTGATAGCACATATCAGTTACTATTATTTCCGCAGATTTTTTAATTGCAGACCCTAGATTCTGCTCAATTGCAAAATTAAACAATAGAGTTTGGTTCCCGAATGGTGTCAAGCTGGTTATGTTAAGTTAGTTTTCTTGCAATGTAGCATAAACGCATTTACTAATCAATTTGAATATAAACTCTTGAAGTAAAGTGCGAGGTGCTCATTCATTGGTTGCTATTTTTGTAGCTGTAGTTGCTGCATGCTTTTTATTTTTTTTGGGTCGTTCAGCTGCAAACTCCCATCAAAGTATTACTTTCATTAGCTGTAGTTCTTGAATTCGATCTCAAGGAGCAATTTAGACTTAAACTGAATCATAACATGTATGACAAAAATGGAAGAAGAGATCAAATGACAGTATTTGTTTTATGCTCCCATCAAAGTATTAGTTTCATTCGATCTGTTTTTCTGGCAAATGAATTATGAAATCACAAGGATTGATAGGTAATTTAGAAACAACTATTCATCTGGCAAATGCATACCTATTGATGTTAAGCCTAGATTTATATTGTTCTGTTTGATTATGTCATGTCAATAAAATTTGGGAAGAGTAGGAAGGATACAGTACATGGCTAGAAAATAAATTCTTATCCAGGTAAAGAAGTCTTAGATTTCTTATAGATTAGATCATGAAGTTCTCCACCATTTCTCGTGTTTCATCTCATTAATTTAGGTACTCATTTGTTTCCAGGACTATCCCTCTGTTCTTTCTCTCTCTGTCTGAATTTTTTGAAATTGGGCTCTTGGATGATTTAAGTTAAGCTTCATGTGCAGGAGAGGAAGCAAGTCCCCTTATAAAGAAATTCTCTTGGTCTTCTGTAATATTGTTGTATGAATATTCCCGAAATTTGATGTAGGTTTCTCTGCAACATTAACACGTGCATGCTGCAGTAGTATGTGCTTCAAGTAAAGTGGCACTATCAGACATTTACTGTGTTTGGCCTGTGGTTATTTGATTTCTTAGTTTTTATCTTTTGAATGTTCTTATTAGAACTGCACTAATGTAATTGATTGACACCGGAGTGTCTTATGAAAATGAATCCACGGAAAGGTAGGGTAGTGATCAAGAGGTTAAAGGTGGCCAATGTCTAGAATGTGCAGAGTGAAAATCCATCCAACTTTAACTAATAAACTGTATTGACTCGGGAAGTTCCAGAAGGTATGGCTATATGCGTTGGAAAGATATACGAGTCTAGTTTAAGGAGAAAGAAACGGTTTGTAGTTTCGATCCTGTGTGGAGTAAGATAAGGAATTTTTGTACAAGGTGTCCGGACTGTCTGCACACAGTTTCTGCAGTCTAGAATGTGCAGAACGAAAATCCATCCAACTTTAACTAATAAACTGTATTGACTCGGGAAGTTCCAGAAGGTATGGCTATATGCGTTGGAAAGATATACGAGTCTAGTTTAAGGAGAAAAAACGGTTTGTAGTTTCGAGCCCTGTGGAGTAAGATAAGGCATTTTTCGTACAAGGTGTCCGGCTGTCTGCACACAGTTTCTGCAGTCTATTTTTCATCATTCTTTTGGTCTTTCCTCTCATTTTCTGCTCCAATAGACAAGGATGGAAAGTTCATCATGTATCTAACCAAGAACAAAGCCTGTTCTGAGCAGGGGCTCATCCATCCCTTGCTGGGAATTCAAATAAATGACACCACAACTTCCATGCAACACGACAATGCAGAAAAAGATGCTTATGAGAAAGTGAACTTAGGAGAAAGTGAAGTCAGACAAGCTCATTTAGCTAAATCCTTGTTTTACATTCGGATTGGTGACAAGGTAAGGTAGATAAGAATTGTAATTCTTCAGTTATTATGGCTTTGCTGCTTTAGCTATGCTTAATATGTAAACATTTACATGTTGATTTTTGGTTCATACAGGAGAAGGCGCAAGACTACATATTGGTGTTTCATACACTACAGATTGGTTTCCTCTACATGGACTTTGATCTTATATCAAATAGCATTGATAAAGCAAAGAAGTAAGCTGGGATGTTACTTTTCTTTGTTCAGTCATGCACTGCCATTTCTAGTGTTTGATAAAGTGTACTTGAGCTTTTGATTGATTTTCTTTTTACATTAATGTCAGATTATTCTAATTAAAATGCTTTTCCTTATCACGTCAAGTCCTGAACTCCTTTTCAGGTGATGATATGTTAATTACTACCATGTGGCAGGTTGTGGATGCACCAGATATCCTGACAGTAATTGAAAAATCTCGTACTTGTCAGAGTTCCTGAACTCCTTGTCAGATTATTCTAATTAAAATGCTTTTCTTTGTTCAGTCATGCACTGTTGTATATTTGTTTCCCTTTCCATTGTTTTATGATTATCTGAACTCTCTACTAGTGTCGATATAAATTCTTTAGCTCCACATGCCCTGAATTTAATTCTCGGGCCTTTTGGTGGCGTGCTCAATAGGAGTATGATAACGTTAGTCTAGTTTTGTTATAAATTTGAAGAAAACTATCTCCACTCTGGTTTTTTTTTTTTTGCTTTCCTCTACATTTTTCCCTCTTAAGGATGTAGCGTCTTGAGTTTCCTCAGTACATTATGTGGTATGGTGATGCTGCTCTAGTATGATTTAGGCATCATAGAAAATTGAAAGATGGAAAGGAAAGGGCAGCCTTTCTCTGCTTTTGGGGGTCCTGAACCTCGTCCTGATATTTTATATAAACTAGACTAACGTTATCATACTCCTTGGAAACGAGTTTGAGATAAATTGTTGATTTGGGGAGTGTGGATTGTTGATTATTGTATTTTATTGATGTTGGTTCTATTACACCGTTGGATGATAGAAAGAAATAATCTAATTACCCCAAACATACTTGTATAAGCCGTAGGCAGTTGTGCTGCTACTCCAAAGCAATACCTACCGGGTAAGCAGTGCACCTAGTTTTTTTTTTTTTTGGTTCTAGTACACAGTTGGGTGATAGACAGAAATTATCTAATTACCCCAAACATACTTGTACAGGCACTCAGGCAGTAAGCAGTTGTGCTTCTACTCCAAAGCAAAAACCTAGCCAAAATGAAAGAGGCAGCATCAAAGCAGCTTTTGAACGTGAGCCATCACCACCACAACCTACTCTTGTTTCATCATCACCATCACAATTATAAAGGACTTCAGAAAGCTCTCATTGTGCAGGTAGTAATAATGACTAAATTCTATCTTTTCTCAACTTCCTTTATAAATACTATGCAATTCCGTATAACATTCAAGTAGAATTGGCCACTTGGAAAAATACACCTGAGAAAATGTTGGAATCTTTTTGTTGTTCACATATGGCTGTTTATCTAGTTTGGAATAGAGATCTCTTTAGTAAAATAATGCTTAATGGTTTTCCATTAGTTCTATAGACCCATTAATTTGCTATTTAACTTTGTATGATGGGGCAACTCGAGTGAACATGGTTCTTAAATTTCTGAGTGTAGTCGAATTCGAATGCCAATTGATGTTTTTACAGTTAGGTGATTTGTTTCTTTGATACTCCTTTACATCTTCCTGTTTCAATAATCCATTTACTGAACCTTTTTTTTTAATTCTTCCTTTTTCCTTTCTCTTGGTAGTGTGCATTTTAGTGTTAGCAGAATAGCAGCAGTTCATAGCCTATGACTGTCAAAAAAATTCAGGGAACTTTGCTTTTAGAAATGTTTGCAAATAATAGTAGTTAGGAACCTACAATTACAATGTCCAAGGAACTCTAGGAAACCTGCCATTAGAAATTATTTGCAAGTTTGCTAGGGTCTATAAGCCTATATCTGTAAAAACTCTTACCTTTTCAGATACTTGCAAATTGTTAGGAGCTTATAACTGGAAGCAAGTTCAAGGAACTCTTACCTTTTCAAAAACTCGCATATTGCTAGGAGCCTATAACTGGAACCAAGTTCAAGGAACCTTGTTTTTTTTTGAAAGAAAGGTTTCCTGATAGATTAGTGATGTTTAATAAAGCTTGGACTTGTCTCCAGTTACAGGCTCCTAGCAATTTGCGAAGTTGAACAATACATTCCTTGATAACTGCCAATGGTCAGACCACCTAGAAACTCCATTCCGACAGTGAACCCTCAACTAGAGGGTGCTAAAAGCAGTTTGAGTCATAAATTTCGGGCTTGAAAAAGCCTTATCCGAAGGGATTTCTATGATGAGGGGAGGTTGGGAGTTCTGCATATCATGCAGTGTCACAGTGTGTGGATCTGGAACCAAGGTTGAGTGGTCTTTTGGTTTCCAAACTGAATTTCTTCCCTTAGTAATCACCTTAGCAATATTCTTCCCATTTAATTATTTGGGGTCAGCCTTCACATTAGTTTCTTTGGATTGGCCCAGCTCCTGATTATTGAGAAAGAGTACAACTTTTCACCGGATATGCAAAGTCTTACTTGACCATTTTCGCTAAGAGAAAGATCAAGATTGATCATTTTTTCTTTCACATATATATGTAAAGCCACTCTTTTCTATTTTCCCTAAGAGATCGATTGAGAAAGAGAGAAAGTGGAATCCCATATATATGAGAAAGCACTCTTTTTGATTGAACCGAGGCAACTTTCTATATGATACTGATGTTAACGACCAGCTCTTTGGTCTTTCTTTCTATGCAATTACCTCATTTCAGGAGTGCTTCTCTTGACAGTTGACATTTCATAGAAGGACTGAAAGTGTTCGTACTTGCTTCCTTATTTCATCTAGCACTTATATTAGATATATGATTTCGGGATGGATTGATCTTAGTACGAGGAATTTCTTATCTAACATCTTTATGGGAATAGCTGACAACACACAGTTAATAAGCACTACCTTAGCACCATGGCTCAGCAACTGGCTAGACCAACCCTCTCTTCTCTTCCTTACTTTGGAAAGCACTTCATTAAAATATTCCATTTTGGCCCTAGCAAAAAATAAAGGAGCACCCTTACTGTACTAAGAAATAGGAAGGCTAGCTTGTTGAAATCCAATCCATTCATGCAAGAAATTGTCTCTAGAGACTTTAAACCTCAAAATATGACCTGAAAGTGTTTTTATCCTGAAAGTGAAGGAATCTTCCATTAAAATAAAGAAAGCAGGGGTTCATGGCTAACTAAGTCTAAAATAGCTTATCTACTTTAATAACTTAGTAGTATTTAAGATAAATAATGCAACAGCAGCTGCTGCTACATCATTAATGTTTCTAGGAGTGTTCTGTAGATACCTTGCAGTGTTTGGAAGTTTGTTATCACAAACTAGTTTCAACCGTTCAATTTCGGTGAAATACGAAGCATTGAGCCATTAATTTGAAATAAAATGGTTATGCAAATTGGTCATAAGAAGCGGTGAGAGAAACCAGTCAACAAGCAGACATGGAATCTGATAAAAGAGCGAGAGTAATGTGTGTTTTATACCATTTTGTGAGTTTTAATCATTATATATATGTATGTATGTATGTATGTATGTATGTATGTATGTATGTCATTTTTTCTTTTCACTGCCCCTATTTATTTTTGCAGATTTTAGGTCATCTTGAGGTGCGAGAGGACTTGGTATATATGACTTTTGTGATATAGCTACTTTTATCAATGAAGAATTACGCAGAAGGCTCATCACGCAAGTTGAGATATAGCCAGCGAGAAAGTCATCTTTTTGTCTTTGTTAATAGGCATGGTTTACATAATTTTGGAAGCGAAGCTAGTTTATCTTGTTTTTGGACAATGGATTGCTCTATATCTACCTAGTCGTAAGTTTATGGTAGGATTCACATTTGGTGTATTAAGATTAGTATTGGTGCATCCATGAACAGAATTGTATATATGCTTTTCATGGTTATATGAAAAAGAAAATATTAATTTCGTAGTTAAACAGTCGCAGGCTTGTTACACATCACCTACAAATAATTTTATAGTTATAAAATAATCCATCGACTACAAATTATTTCATAGTTATAACCCAACAACTACGAATGATTTCAAGTTAAATAACTTTTAACAACTACCATTTATTTCGTAGTTAAATAGCAATACAACAACGGCAATTTTTTATAGTAAATAGCAACCCAACAGCTACAAATTGTTTT
>CM028377.1:130991227-131051928 GCA_013146195.2 Codonopsis lanceolata | reverse complement strand
TTTTCAATATTTTTTGTATTCTATCCCTTCATATTTTCACCTCATATATATATATATATATATATATATATATATATATATATATATATATATATATATATTACTTATTAGTGAACCTTCAAAATTAATCTTTAAAATTTTGAAAGATAAATCTAATTTAATCATTTTGATATTTTCACAATACTTTTACAAATAATAATTATCATTGTTGATGTCGAGGTAAGTATAAAACTTATACTCCCATATATTATGATTTTCTCTTTTAATAATTATCTAATCTAAAAATATAACTTCTATTGTTGTATTTGCAAAGTGATAAATAGACAAATATTTTTTATACTACAAATCAAATATTTCGGTGTTTGATAGTCATGACAGAATATATATCACATCACACAACTACAAATTACAATTTATGTCTACAGTTGATGTGATCTAAATTGGTGACAAAAACTTCCACAAAACAAATTTACAAATATTTTATGGTGGTAGAATATATTCACCGTGTTTGTTTATCAATTTTTATTTTTTTGGTTGAAGTACTTAAAACACAAATTGTGCAAATTTTAGTATCGTTTTCGGTTAAAATAAAAAATAAAAAATAGTTAATTTATAATGGTAAGGTTAATTAATCATATTTGTTTATCAATTTTTTTTTGTTCAAGTACATCCAAGACAAATGGTGCAAATTTAGTTCATGTTTTTGGTAAACTACTTACTACATATTTGTGTGTGTATATATGGACACATAAAAGACAAATAATTCTTGAAATAGCTACACAATACTATAATATAAAAAATCATGTTTATTAATAAATTGAACATGTAAAATAAGAGATAATTATCCTATTATGATTTCAAAGGTTGAAATTTTGATATGTATTCATGCATCGTAATAATTAATAACATCTTTTATCGGCTATTTAGTAGATGTATATGTCAAATGATTGATATACAACACACAATGATTAACAAGTAACAAAATACATGATATCATTTTAATCATATTTCATTATATTCAGAACATTGATATACAAGGTGCAACAAGATAGTGCAAACGTTAAAACAAACTTACAAATTTACGAAAGGATTGAAATAATTTTGATCTGTAAATATTCAAAATAATTTGATTTTCATTTCATAATACGTATTGATCGATTTTCATTTCAAAATATGTGCTCATTTTCTAATTTTGTTTTTTATATTCATTTTGTTTATATATAATTTAATTTAAAAATATATATGTTGTATGCTTAACACACAGATGCAAAAACTAGTACTATATTAATTGTTATTGAAATCTGTCTATTTTTTCGACGATATCACCAATTTTCTAACCTTTTCACACTAGCTAAAATCATACAACTAACAACAAGTGGTCATGGAACTATCCACACGTTTTGATAAAAAAAAAAATATCTAGAATACAATCATATATTTATCATTTATCACATATTAACTACGTATATAATAAATTTTGTGGACACAAAATTTAAATTTATGGAATTAAAATGACTAATATAAATCAAATATGATATGAATCAAACGAATATTTACATTGATTAAATGTTTGGTTGTATAGTGCTTATGTTTTCTTAAGCTCTTCAGCAAATTTATAATTTACACCATCGGTAAATGTCTTAGGTTATGAACCTATTATTCCGTTATTTTTTAATTGTTGAAAATACTATTTTTGAATGATTTTTAATCTTATTATAAAGTTTAAGATTTTATTATTTGTTTGTATTAAATATTTAAAACCACGATATTGCATGCAGTCTTGATTCTCCTACATCTTGAGTTGGTTCTCATACTGTTAGAAAATTGAAGAACTTGAGTTTCTCATATTATTGATCAAAAAGATAATGGAGAGAAAAAACCTCTCTTACAAAATTGTGGAAGAAGTTTTCTGAAAATTTCCCTCTTAATCTTACAAGAGAAACAAGCGGATGTATATATCTTTGCTATTACACAAGAAGCCTAACGGCTTTAACTGCTAAGGGATGGAGAAAAGACTAATCTACCCTTAATGAAAAACTAAATAAACTAACAACAATAGGCTAATTACACCTGACACCCCTGTAAATTGGGAAAGATAGATAGAGAATCAGATTTAAGCACTTCAGTCCTTTTCAGTTTTGATTTCTTTTACTCCTTCAACTTGATCAACATTATCCTTGTCTTTAACACCCCCTCTCAAGTTGGAAGTGGAGAAAAGATTCTTTACTTGCAACTTGCACAGCAATTCAGAAAATTGTACACTTGGTAGGGCTTTAGCAAAGATATCAGCCACTTGAAGATAAGATGGAGTATACTTGGTTATAATCAACTTTTGTTGCACCATATTCCTGACAATGTGGCAGTCAATTTCTATGTGTTTGGTTCTTTCATGGTATACTGGATTGGCAGCTATGTATATGGCGATTTCTTGCATCAGTGGAAGGAAGTGGGAGTGCGTATGCTTGATTTGATAGTCTTTGAGCATTGCTGTAATCCAGATCAGTTCACAGCAGGTGTTTGCCATACTCCTGTATTCTGCTTCTGATGATGATCTGCTGATAGTATGTTGTTTTTTGCTTTTCCAAGATATTAAAGCACTACCAAGAAATACACAGAATCCACTAACAGATCTTCTTGTAATAGGGCAGGAAGCCCAGTCTGAATCACAGAAGGCAGTGAGAGTTAAGGAGGAATCTGAAGGATAGAAGAGACCTTGTCCTGGATTGTTCTTGAGATATTTAACAAGCCTTAAGCCGACTTTCCTTCGATCGAGAAGTTGGTTTGGCCATAAATTGACTTAGGATGTGTACAGCATAGGCAATGTCGAAGTGCAGTGATGGTTAAATAGATCAGCCTTCCTATCAATCTTCTGTAAGGCAAAGGATTACTCAAGGGATCACTAGTATTGACTGCAAGTTTATGATGTTGCTCAATAGGAGTGAGTTTGGGCTTTGCATTGAGAAGACCACAGTCCTTAATAATGTCCACAGTGTACTTCCTCTGATGAAGGCATATACCAGTAGGATTTCTGGCAATTTCCAAACCAAGAAAGTACTTAAGATTTCCCAAATCTTTTACAGGGAATTTGGAATGAAGATAGTCTTTCACTTTGGTGATCAGATCTTTGTTGTTTCCTGAAATAAGAAGATCATCAACATATACAAGAATAACAACAAAATTTTCATTGGATTTCTTAGTGAATAAGGTGTGATCATTGGAAGATTGTATGAATCCAAACTCACATAAGGTATGAGAGAATTTTTCAAACAATTGTCTTGGGGCCTGTTTAAGGCCATAAAGGGATTTATGAAGTTTACAAACTACAGGACCTTTGTCTTTTGGAAGATTATGATTGTATCCAGGAGGAAGGTCTATGTAGATTTCCTCATTAAGATCTCCATGTAGGAAGGCATTTGACACATCCATGTGTATAATTTCCCATTTCTTTAAGGCTGCAACGGATAAGAGAAGTCTAATGGATGTCATTTTAGCCACATGTGCAAAGGTTTCAAAGTAATCATTTCCTTCTACTTGAGTGAAACCTTTGGCAGCTAACCTTGCCTTATATTTATCTACACTGCCATCAGGATTAAACTTAATTCTGATGATTTGGATCCAACTTTATGTCTGTTTTTGGGTAGGTAATCTAGGGTCCAAGTCTTATTATTTTCAAGGGCTTTTAACTCTTCTTCCATGGCTTTACACCACAAAGGATCTTTAGAGGCCTGCTCATAGGTTTGGGGTTCAGTGACAGTGGATATCTTACAAGAGTATTTCATATACTCACTTGAAATTTGATTGAAATTACAATAGTTCTTAAAAGGATAAGGAGACTTGGTTTTAACATTATGTGTTTGGATATGGGAAGGAAGGTCAGTATAGTCTTTAAATTTTAAAGGTATGGTTTTATTTCTTGTAGGTCTAGTTGTGGCTGGAATATTGTCATTTGGTTGAGTACTAGTATCCTTATTAGATTCATTATCTTTGTTATTAGTATCTTGAGTGGCAGTGGTGAATTGGTCCTCTTCATTGTCAGTGATAGGAGACACATCAATGTTAGGAAACAAGTTTTTATTAATAGTTTCATTATTTTGTTTTGTCTTCACAAAAGACACACTAAAGAGTTTTTGAGTTGATAAATTGTAACATTTGTGAATGAGCATTTTCGATGTCTTTGGTTGATTAATATTGTTTGCGACACGAAGGCAGATAAGTGTTTAAGCCCAATAAACATACATAGATCAAAGTTTAAAAGTCATAGTTTTCAAATGAGTCATGAAAATAGTTTGAAAAAGTTGTAATCGTTTCTTATCGTGCCTTAATGCTTATAAGATAACAACCCTGCCTTATATATAACGGCCGAAAGATAAGTTAACCTTATAATTTAGGTATGGAGTGTTAGTCAATGCCTCAAATTACCACCCAAGCATAACCAAGAAAGATGCATTTCGAGCTCTAGGCATGAACTTGTGCATGTTAAGGGCAAGGGTAGAAGCATGGGCATCAAAAGTTTTAAGATGGTTATAATTAGGTTTAAAACCATAAAGGGCTTCAAAAGGAGTTTTCATTTTTAGCACAGAGTTTGGGAGTCTATTAATGAGATAAGTTGCAGTGAGCAGACATTCTCCCCAAAACTGTATAGGTAGGTTTGATTGGAATTTGAGGGCCCTAGCTAATTCTAATAGATGTATGTGTTTTCTTTCAACTCTACCATTCTGTTGTGGTGTCTCGGTGCGGGGAGCTTTGATGAATAATTCCCAATGAGTCAGAGAGAATTCATTTAAGTGTTAAAGAATTTTGTGCCATTATTGACGACTTCTTTAACACTTTTGTTGAATTGAGTCTTGACCATAGTGATAAAGTTACGTATTAAATGACAGACAACAACTTTGGTTTTAAGAAGAATAGTCCAGGTAGCCCTAGTATGGTCATCCACAATGGTCAGAAAAGAGTTATATCCATCATGTGTGTGGTGTCTGTAAGGATCACATACATCACAATGAAGCAGATCAAAGGCAAATGTGCTGTGTGAGGTGCTTAGGCTAAATGGTTGTCTAGTTTGCCTAGCCAAGTGACAAATATCACAGTGAAATTGATTGTAATTGTCAAACTTTAAGGAGCATATAGAATCAATATTTTTCATAGCATATAGAGGCAAATGGCCTAGTCTTTTGTGCCACAAGTACATAGGATCAAGAGGAAAAAGCGTAATGGAAATCACTATCGGGAGGATGAATAGAAACATTATTATTTTGGCTGTAGGAAAAATTATCTGCTGTGTTCATAATTGTCTCTCCATTGTAATGATTGGTCTGCAATTTATAAAGACCTTCAGTCAGTTTACCAATCTCCTTGAGAGTGTTCTTGGCAGGGTCCTGAATAAAACAATAATTAGTAGAGAAGATGAGATTATCCTTAGTACTTTGAGTAAGCTTGCTTCCAAAAACAAGGTTGAATTGAAAATCAGGAACAAAGAAGACATTGTGAAGAGTGATTTCCCTAGTGAGTCTGACAGTTCCTTTATGTGTGATTTTTGAGTTCTTTCCATTAGGCAAATGAATAAATGATTGAGTAGGAATAGGATCAACAAGATTAGACAAAGAATTAGTTATATGATCTGAAGCACCTGTGTCAATAATCCAGTCTTGAGTTCTTGAATTGCAGTTAGATAAATAGAAAGAATTTACATAGTTAAGTGTGAATTCAGAGTTACCTGCCATACACTCAGTAGTGTTCTCAAGAGGGGAGTCAATTTCACCATAGTTGGCTTTAGGATTGATCATAGATAGGAGTTGAGCAACTTGTTCCTTTGTAAATTGGCTGTTGTTGTTGCTGTTATCTTTCAGACAAGCTGAATTTGTAAGCTTTGATTTGGCTTTGTTCTTTGGCATTTTTGAAGGATCTGGTTTTGTGCCAAACAAAGGATGCCAATCTGGGAATCCATTCAAAAAGAAGCATTTGTCTTTTGTGTGTGAATCTCCATGACAGTGATCACAAAAGAACTTTCCTCTTGAATTGTTCACATTCTTGCCAGGATTTTGAACATTCTTGTTGAATATGCTGCCTCCATTACTGTTGTTGAACCTTCCAAGCAAGACAGTGGGAGAATCTTGTTGATTTAAAGAGTAGCCACATTGTCTTTGCCCTTCTTCTTGAATTAACATAGAAACAGTCTTTGACAAGGAGGGTAGGGGAATCATATGTAAAATTTGACCTCTTACATCAGTGTAAGAGTCAGACAGTCCCATTAAGAATTGGGTAATCTTGTAGGCATGATCATAGTCTTCACGGATTTTGGAGGCTCCACAAGTACAATCACATGAACAATTATGAATGGGTAAAAGGTTCTGTAGTTCATCCCAAAGTCCCCTAAATTTGGTGAAGTAAGCATTGATGGTAAGTGTGCCTTGTGTGCATAAGGCAATTGTTTTCCTAATCTGATATAGTTTGGGAATATCACTTTGAGAGTATCTAACAAGAAGGTCTTCCCACATTTCACAAGATGAAGAAAAGTAGACAATGCTTTGTCGAATTTCAGGAGACACAGAATTGAGAAGCCAAGAAATCACCATTGAATTGCATCTATCCCAGACATTGATGTACTTAGATTCTGGTTGGGGTTTCTTGAATGTCCCATTGATCATGCCAAGTTTGTTCTTGGCAGAAAGGGCAATGGTAATGGCTAACTTCCATTGTGTAAAATTGTTTTCAGTAAGGAGTTCAGAAACAAGATTCATCCCTGGATGATCATGGGGATGAAGATAAAGAGGATGACTAGGAGGCAATTGAAAAGTTGTTTCTGAAAAATCATAGTAGTTTGTTGATTGACTGGTAGATTCTTGTGAGGTTTTTGAATCCTCTTTGATAGAAGGGTTATTATCCGTCATGATGAATTAAAGATAGAAGAAAAAGAAATAAGAGAAGGAAGAGGAACAAGAACCTGCAGATGATGAAGATCAAGGAAGAACTCACTGGAGGAAGAAAAGGGTTAGAGGAATTCCGAATAAACTATGCTCTAATACCATGTTAGAAAATTGAAGAACTTGAGTTTCTCATATTATTGATAAGAAAGATAATGGAGAGTAAAAACCTCTCTTACAAAATTGTGGAAGAAGTTTTCTGAAAATTTCCCTCTTAATCTTACAAAGAGAAACAAGCAGATGTATATATACTGCTATTACACAAGAAGCCTAACGGCTTTAACTGCTAAGGGATGGAGAAAGGACTAATCTACCCTTAATGAAAAACTGAATAAACTAACAA
Organism: Codonopsis lanceolata; assembly: GCA_013146195.2. Classification (NCBI taxonomy): domain Eukaryota; kingdom Viridiplantae; phylum Streptophyta; class Magnoliopsida; order Asterales; family Campanulaceae; genus Codonopsis; species Codonopsis lanceolata. The sequence goes on along the minus strand of CM028377.1, from coordinate 131,044,665 downwards.
CAATAGGCTGATTACACCCGACACCCCTGTAAATTGGGAAGGATAGATAGAGAATCAGATTTAAGCACTTCAGCCCTTTTCAGTTTTGATTTCTTTTACTCCTTCAACTTGATCAACATTATCCTTGTCTTTAACACATACATATTAGGTTGTTTTTGGTTCTGAATTTTTTGAGAACTGAACTACTGGTCAAATTCTAGTTTTCTCTTTTTTTTTCTTCGAAAAATTGGACCTAAGCGGACCAAGCTCACCCCTAACACTTTTTAAGTATAAATTAGAAATAACTCCCTTAACTATGAGTTAAGTTTGAATGCCCCTCAACTACCAATTAAAACAATGTACTCCCTCAACTATAACATTTTTCTTAAATCACACCTTCTATTTAGGCATTGTGGATCAAATTGACAAAACAAATTCACCTAATACTCACATGACCATGTTTACCTATTATTTTTACCATAATATTAAAAATAAAAATAATCAATTGAAACACCAAAATGCCAATATGGTAAAAACTAAAAACCTAAAGATGGTCAATCTTAGGGTGCACATTTTACGTCAGCTCAAATCCAGTGCCCAAATAGAAGTTGCAATTAAAGAAATTACTATAATTGAAGGGGAAAGATTACTTCAATAAGTAGTTGAGGGAGAAAATTTAAATACAACTCATAGTTGTGGGGGGCTTATTTGTACTTTATCCTTTTTTGGCCTACTATAAATGGTCGACTTAGTGTGCGAACCCCGTTTCGAACCCGACCTCGCTACGTGAGAAGCTAGTGGTTTCAAAACATTAAAGCACGTAGAATACGCTTGAGCCTCATTGTTGACTCTAAAAGTATATGTGGATAGTCATCACCTTAATTTTAAGGTTAAATACCAAAAAATACAAAAAATATGGGTTCAAGAGTTAAGTTATGAGTTAGGAAGAGGTTAGGCACACAACTTACCATTTCAGTCTCACAAGAGATTTGTCAATATGCTCAGTTTATTTTATATATTTTGATTCAGAAAATATTCATATATGTACATGTGATGGAAGATAATAAAAACTTATATTGTATTTATTTAAACAGTAATGAAATAAAATAACAAAATTAGATTATAATAACAATTATTTTATCAACTACATTATATACAAACAAGAGCATTTACTTGAACGAGAAAATATTATAACTATTTTGCACCTAAAAAATGAACAGGAAAGAGAATAAACTTCAATAATATGTACAAATAATATAATATTTGTAGGCCTACGAATATATAAATATCTACATTTTATTTACATTCTTTGAATTAATAAATACGGGGATAAAACCTACCTTTTGTAGCGTGAGTGTCTTAACTCGGTACGCCTAAGCTTAGGCGGTCTACGTGTGCTTCCCTTGTCTTCTCGAGAGAGAGTTTTTTTTCTGTTGTTGTTGTTGTTGTTGTTGTTGTTGTTGTTGTTGTTGTTGTTGTTGTTGTCGTTGTCGTTGTGGTAGATGGTGTGTGGTGCTATGCCCAGAATAGGCAAAGGCGGTGCAAGATGTTTTGTAGGAGTTTCGACAGAGTAACGGTAGTTTTTGTTGTAGTAGTAGTAGTAGTAGTAGTTGTTGTTGTTGTTTTTGTTGTTGTTGTATTCTTCAGAATTTGGGTAGCGCAATAGTAGCATTTGGTTTTTCGATCGAATTGCCAGGGCAAGGACTTAGGCTCTGATGAAGGTTTGCGGTTCTTCAGAATTTGGGCAGCGCAACGGTAATATTTGGTTTTTTTGATCGGCTTACAAGGGCAAGGACTGAGGCTCGGATGAAGGTTTGCGGGGCCGGGATCCTTGCTCCTTTATTTATAGTTATGCAATGTCCTACACACACGCAAACAATCCTTCTACTATAAGGAAAAGAATTAGCAATAAGGAAAGATTAACAACTTACCAATTCTGTAAGATTTTATTTCCAAATATCTAAGTGCTTCAAGAATCACGGATTTCCTAGGATTTATACAAAGATTTAGTTACCAAAAAGATGTACCATAATCTAATAAAAGATTTTGGTACCAAATATACCACAACTAAATCTAATAAAAAAATACTAAATCCTAAAATACCACAACCTTAACAAAAATAATACTTTGACCATGAAAGGTGAAACAAGTAAAAATAGGCATGGCCTATTTTACCCTTACAATCACCCCCTTTGTTGAGAATTTCTGGTCAAATCCAAAACAAGTGTTCCAATAACAATCCAAACTTCATCCTGCAAATGTTAGAGGGAAAAACTCCAAACAATTCACCTCCTAAACATAAGCACTAATCAGAAATAATGGAAAAGATGTGAGAGCCATAACCAACCCATCAGTTTGAAGGAGTGACAGACCAAATCACCAATCAAAGCAGTTTAAGAACATATTACAGACCCAAATGTGAAACATTGTTTAGATAACATCAACCACAAATTACACAAATTTGTAACCACAAGAACCACAGTTATAGAATCAATCTGTTACAGCTTCAGCAGCAGTCTGAACAGCTTCATCTTCAGCAGCAGGATCACCTTCAAGATCAGAAACAACAGCAGGCACAGAAGGAACAGCTTCAGCAGCAGTCTGAACAGCAGTCTGAACATCTTTATCTTCAGCAGTAGGATCAGCTTCAGGATCAGAAACAACAGCAGACACAGAAGGAACAGCAGCAGGAACACTTGCACTAACATTTACGCCCCCTATTCGGCCAAAATGCATGGCCAACCAGGCAGTGTATTGAGCAGCTAATGATTTAAGCAGTGTAGTTTGAGTATCCAGAATTTCCAATTGAGAGTTCACCATAGCCAACTGTTCAGATATAAAAGCTATAGAAATTGGTGCAGAAAGGTTTGCAGAGATGGCTGATGTAGCTACATTAGAACTAGCATTGACAGATGAAGGAACAGAAGGTTGTGAAGAACCAGGAGTAGAAGAAACTAGAACATATGGATGGACAAGAGGAAGATTCACAATTCTATCTCCTCTCAACAGTTTGGCTGAGATATGTAGAGGTTCAAGAATTGGAGAGAGTCTAGTTGTAGCAGAAGGAAAGTATCCTTGGGAGACTATGATTTTGTAGATCAAAGATGGAAAAATCAAAGACCTCTTATCACCTTCTGACTCAGCTAAAGAAGTGATCTTTCTAAAGGCAAAATATCCAAAATCAAAGGGTTTATTGGTCCCAATCTAAAACAGTACCCTAGCATGCTCTTCAGTGAGTGTGTTTGAGTTAGTGGTGGGAGACCAATTTGCACAACAAATTTTATGCATGAGTGCATAGAGAGATGACAACTGAGAAGTACTTATAGAGGAACCTTTTCCAGGCCACTTATTCAAAGTGCCACCAGTTAACTCCAAAACACAGATTCAAATTAGTATTCATATCAAAAGGACCAGACATAGGAGTGTTGAACATGTCATTAATGATTGAAGATGAAAATTGATACCATTTCCCTCTCACAAAAACTTTTTCAAATCTTGCATCAGAAGTAGAAGAAATGCACTTTTCAAGATTAGCATAAAATTCGTAAATGAGATCACGAAAATATGGGCAGGCAGAAGAAAGTGTACCTATCAGACCTCTATCAGTGAAAAATTGTGTCAAATTTTGTGCATCCAATTCAACTGATGGAATAATTCGTTCATCCACAATTTTACGAGAGGTATTATAACGAACAGAAGCAGCCTTTGACATGAATTTAGAGGAGAAAGGTTTACTAATTGAAGTGCCTACATAAGCAGAAGGCTTGGAAATTTTGGATGTAGCTACATTAGTAGCTACATTGGCTGAAGATGCTCGGCTTCTAGTGAATCGCACAGGAGCCTCCTCTGTATCTTCACTATCTTCAGGTGTGGCTTCTTTACTTTCAAAGTTCTTATCCGAACTGTCATCAAATTCGGAGGAGCTGGACTGATGAGCCAAATTTTCTGCAACAGGATGGGAAGACTGTGGAGAATTTGGAGGAGAGGCAATCTTCAAATGAACAAGGTAGTCAGCCAATGTTCTATCTTCATCAGAAAAATTGATGCAAGCTAAAAGAGAATCGTGTTCAGAAGCAGACGATTCTTGAGCTTGAACCGAGGAATCTGGTGGAAATACAACTCGTGGAGAAGCTATAGGATAACCATCGTCTCTAGCTTCCTCTTCGACTGGAGCGTTTATTGGAGAAGCAGGTTGAGAAGCTGGTTCTTGAACCACCGAGGTTGGCCCTGTTTTGGGAAAAAAAATCTTCATCATCGGGGTCGCTTTCAATGACCACTGATTCTTCAAAAATTCTTGGAACTACTTTGTGTTTCTTGGCAGCCAGAACATCCTCCTCACTTGGATTTTCGAAATTCGAGGGAATCCCTCTTAGCCTCTTCGATTTTTGCGAGCTAGGGTTACCAATTTGGGGTAACCCTGATAAATCACCTGGATTGTCCACATCAATTGCGTTTCCTTTCTCTCCAGGAAGTATCATAGGCAAAGGTTCAGGTAATGGCTGAGCAACAACAATGGATGTAAGGGGATTTTCAGGAGATGGTAGAGGGGTTGATGTAGCTTCATCGGAAGCTACATCTGAGGTTGGATTGTGTTTAGAGGTTTCGTGTGCTGAGGATGAACTAGAAGCCATGGAGAATTTATGAAGAAACACAAGAAAGATGATGAAGGAAGATTTGCGAGGAAGAAGGTCTACAAGAAATTTCTGCCGGATTTTGAAAGATGTGAAGCTTCTGGGAAAAGTGGTTTCTTCCTTCCTGAAACACAACACCAATATGCCCTCTAATTGCAATTAGCCGTTAATACCTTAATTACATGGAATGTGAGAAGTCTTAACAAATCAAAATTCAAAATTTAGATAAAAAATCAAATATTAACCAGTCATAATGAAGTAATAAAAATATGTTGTTATTGATATGAGAAATAGGTGGAGGATTAAATGAGAGAAAATAACAACTAATTTCAGATTTCAAAATTTGAATATTTCAAGATTAATCAAGTATTTTGAGGATACACAACACTTAATTAACCAAAATTGCTACCACACCAACATGCCAAAACAGTAATCATATACCAGTTTAGGGCCTCATGAACAACACACAGATTAGACAACCACATAAAATATCAACATGAAGAACCTTCGGATCGAGATTGCACTAATCTGCTTATGGAAACAAAAACATCAAGGGGCTGATATGATCAACACAAAATATGACCTAGAAAATATGCCTAACATGTGTAGAAAAACAAGAGAAACAATGCAGTCACATACATGTGATATGTCTAGATCATATGAATGTAGTTCCCAATGTAGCTGTATTGGAAGACACATTCGCCAAAGTTGTGATTTTATGTACAAATTCTCATCTTTTGTTCACCAAAACAACACATAACTCCCATAAAAACCATATGTACTTTATTTCCCTAAGAGAATAGCTTTACTTTATTTCAAGCATATTCAACAAATGCCACTAGGAACCTTTCACACTATTTACCAAGGATAGCAACTTTACTTATTGATCAACCCATGTAATCCGAGGATTCATAGTTCCAAAAGAAAGGTGCCACAACCTTGTTCATAGGTAGCTCTTTTCCGTTAGGTAGCTTTCACGCTTTTTTAATTAAAGGGAATCAATTTTCTCAAGATAAACCCATGAGGGCCTAAGCTCCATAGTACTTTGACAAATTGCAGCATCCCAAAAATTTCAAAAGGTAGCTCTCTCCTTTGTGGTCTTAAGATTTTTCAGATTCAATACACTTTTAAGGGAGATGGTGAGGAGAATCAGAACAAGAAAATCACAACAGATATTGAATGCATATCCAAGTCAACAAAGAAAGGTACTAAACACAAAATGAAACTAGTGTGCCCCCCTAAAAAACAATGCAAGATGCCTAAAAAAAATTTCCTTTTTTTTATAGAAAGAAGTGAGGGGTCACATGGCACACATACCGAGAGATTTCCTAAGATTTATAAATCTCTCAAAATCTAGACTCTTTGTCAAAATATCAGCTAGTTGATTTTCTGTTCCCACATGTTCAATGCAAACAATACGTTGTTCAACCAAGTCTCTAATAAAATGGTGTCTTATGTCAATGTGCTTAGTTCTAGAGTGTTGAACATGATTTTTAGCTATACTTATGGCACTAGTGTTGTCACAATACATGGTTAATACATTTTTGTGTAAACCATAATCCTTGATCATTTGTTTCATCCATAAGAGTTGTATACATCCACTACCAGCAGCTATATACTCAGATTCAGCTGTTGATAGGGAAACATAATTTTGTTTCTTACTGAACCATGAAATCAAGTTATTTCCCAAATAAAAACATCTACCTGAGGTGCTTCTCATATCATCTACACTACCAGCCCAATCAGCATCACTAAACCCAACAAGATTGGTGTTCGTGTGTTTAGTATACCACAAACCCATGACACAAGTCTCACCAACATATCTAATTATTCTTTTCACTGCTTTCAAGTGAGAGACTTTGGGTTTTGCTTGATACCTAGCACACAAGCACACACTATACATGATGTCTAGACAGGTGGCAGTTAAGTACAACAGACTTCCGATCATACTCCTATATAATGTATGGTCAACACTTTCAGATTTTTCATCTTTATTGAGTTTATTGGATGTACCCATAGGGGTTTTCTTTTGTTTTCCATTCTCAAGATTGAATTTCTTCACCAAGTTAAGAGCATACTTGGCTTGAGATATGAACATCCCTTCATGTAATTGTTTAATCTGAATTCCTAAAAAGTAGGTCAACTCACCAACCATACTCATCTCAAAAGTACGTGGAAGTCATGCAGTTGATCGATGTTTTATTTAATCTTTTTCCTTGCAAGTGGACAAGACTATTATAGAATAGTATTGGAAGTAAAGGTCGAACCCACAGAGACAAGAGATCACGAACAATACATTTTATTGATAGCAAATTATTAATCTAAAAGGGTTTTTATAATTATTTTATTCTAAACTACTATTAATATTTAGGTGTTTAACTAATTAGCAGTAATTACAGATATAAAGATCGTATGGTGGGTGGCAATCTAGGATTCTGGGTTTCACTTGTATCTCCTTTATGTTCAATTCATAATAATTGTCATTCAATTTCTTGGGTTCGTTCACTAAAGATAGATATAGTCTGTTGAACTATTGGTTCAGCCTCCATCCCCGCAACATTCATCCATTCTATATCCTAAGCACAGGAACTTTCAATCTAGCTGTCACCTAGATTATGATCTATCTGTCACCTAGATCATGTATGAACCGACCCTAACTTATCACTCTCGTGCATCGATAGGTCCAATTTATTGTGATGGTGAGCCAGTGTACGACATATGCACATTGATCATGCAGTTATCCGCACCTCTAGGCCTTTATTATTTGCGATTACATTCGTTTGTTCAAAGCAAAATAATATAGGGATTGATAAACACCACAATCAACAAGAATTGAATGGACATATATATGAATTAAGACATAAATTCGATACAAGTTACCTCCCACCTCCTAGATTAAGGATGATTTAGTTCATCATAGACAATGAACAGCACATGGAGATGAACGGAAACATGATTTGATCTTCAATACTTGAAATTACACAATCTAACTATGTTATACAACCTAAAATCTATCTAAAATCTAAACAAAACTGTTTCCAGCCGTTTTTCTATATCTTATTAAAAATAAAACGTGGGAGTTAGTTCCTCGTCCGTTTAATGTTAATATTATTCGTTCCATGTGGGTATTTCATCACAAATTTAATTCTGATGGTTCTTTTGAGAGACACAAAGCTCGTCTTGTTGGTGATGGCAGGTCCCAGCAAGTTGGTATTGATTGTGATGAAACCTTCAGTCCAGTGGTCAAGCCGGCTACCATTTGCACCGTGCTAAGCATTGCCTTATCAAAGTCATGGTCTATTCATCAACTCGACGTAAAAAATGTTTTCTTACACGGCCATCTTCAAGAAACAGTCTTTATGCATCAACCGTTAGGTTTTCGGGACCCGGTTCATCCAGATTATGTCTGCCTCTTAAAGAAATCTCTTTATGGTCTGAAGCAGGCTCCTCGTGCTTGGTATCACCGGTTTGCAGAATTTCTTGCTACTATTGGATTTTCACATAGCAAGTCAGACCACTCATTATTTATTTATCATCATGGCCACGATATTGCTTATATACTGCTTTACGTCGATGATATAATTCTTACTGCTTCTTCTAATGCTCTTCGTCAGACTATCATCTCTCTTCTTGCTTCAGAATTTGCTATGAAGGATTTGGGCACCTTACATTATTTTCTTGGAATCAGCGTCAAACATTTTACGGGCGGCTTATTTCTCAGTCAGCAAAAGTATGCCAAATCTATTCTTACACGTGCTGGCATGACTTCCTGCAACCCTTCGCACACACCCGTCGACACTAAATCCAAGCTTAGTACCTCCTCGGGCTCGTCTTACACCGACCCCACTCTTTATCGTAGTCTAGCTGGAGCCCTACAATATCTCACATTCACGCGTCCTGATATCTCTCATGTTGTGCAACAAATCTGCCTCCATATGCATGCTCCAAAAGATGTTCACATGTCTGCTCTCAAGCGTATCCTACGCTACATCAAAGGCACTTTACATTTCGGTTTACACCTCTATCGGTCTTCTCTCTCCACACTTACCTCCTACACCGATGCAGATTGGGGCGGCTGTCCTGACACTCGACGCTCCACGTCTGGCTATTGCGTCTTTCTTGGGCACAATTTATTATCTTGGTCCTTCAAACGCCAGCCTACTCTTTCTCATTCTAGTGCCGCTGAATATCGGGTTGCAAATGTGGTCTCCGAATCTTGCCGGCTTCGAATCTTCTTCTTAGAACTGCATTGCCCAATCTCCAAGGCTACGATAGTCTATTGTGACAATGTCAGTGCTATCTATCTTTCCGGCAATCCAGTTCAGCATCAACGCGCCAAACATATCGAAATGGATATTCACTTTGTTCGAGAAAAAGTTGCCCGTGGTCTCGTGCGCGTCCTTCATGTTCCTTCCACATATCAAATTGCAGACATTTTTACTAAAGGACTTCCACAAATTCTGTTCGATGACTTCCGATCCAGTCTCAATGTTCTACCTCCTCCCGTTTCGACTGCGGGGGAGTGTTAGCTTATTATATTATTCTGTATATCTTGCTTAGCTTATTATATTATTCTGTATATCTTTGACTTATTTAGATCCCTAATTTATAGCCTAAATTCTAGGTAGGTTTACTTGATTCCCAAGATTGTAACCCATGTATAAATATACTTCCTAAAGGCAATAGAACGACACGGATTGGATTTATCTTTCATCTACAAAATAGCACAATGGTCATTAAGTGATTCTAAATAGTTTTCTTATTTGTGCATGTCAAGTGTTTGATATATTGTCCCTTAGACTTTCTTTTTTGTTTACAAACCTTAAAATCAAAATTGCTGTTTTTGAAGATTGGCAGCATTTGATTTTCCATGAAAATTGGAAAACATTGTTTGTGTAGGTGGGTTGCGTGGGACAAATAAATTAGTAGTTGATTGGTGAAAATTAGCTAGGTGGGATACTCTGTAAAGTGTTACTACTTTAGTGCTCTTCATGTTTTTGTGTTTATTAATTTTGAATCTTTTTTCATGAATCTTTGAAATAATTTTCTGTGTTTGTAATTCTTACGAATTTTGAGCTGATACAATGCTCAAAAACCACCGAATTTTGAGTTGATAAGTAAGATATTATAAAATCATATTGAAGATGAAAGGTAGCCTTTCATTTCCGCTTAATCCTGTGAGCTAAGAGAATATGCATAGTGCTCCTAATTCCAAGCTACCCAGCTCAATAGCAAGCTTGATGTTTAGAATTACATGCACTATGATTCAGAAAGTAAGAAACTGATAATAGAAACTCACTAAAAAGACTCTTAACTGGGATCTATGCTTGTATATGCCTTTTTTTTAAAATAAAATATTCTTAATATTAATTTACATTTAAATCCAACTTTATGTTTTATCATTGATCTTGCATGTTTATCTGGTCATCTTGTTGCTATGCTATTCCTCGTCTTCCGTAAAAAACCACATTGAGAGCTTATGGGATTCCTGGTAGCTTTATATTTATGTAAAAAAGTATTGAATTGGCATGCATTATTGTAGATTTTATAAGGGGCATTTACAAAAATGGCCAAGTCAAAGATGACTTGGTCATTTGTAGCCTCACTTAAAAAAAATACTCTTTTATGGCCTGGTTTATCGATAAACCACCGATAAACCACGATAAACCACCGATAAACCAGTAAAATTTCACCGCTCAACATACGAAAATGCTGGTTTATCACTGGTTTATCGATAAACCAGTGTAAACCAATTGGTCAAAGGCTATATATGTTCATCAATTGGGTCAAATGGCCATATTTGATAAATGCCACGATTTTATAATGTCATGTGGAATCCTGGAATATGCTTATTAGTTTCTGATACTATTTTATTTAGGACTAGTAAAAGTCATTTGCTCTTTTTCCCATGCTTGGTTCCTTCATTCTTGCGTAGAAAACTCATCGACGTTGGTTGTTTAACCAACACTTTATGATCAGATTTAGTCTTTTGTAGTCTTCATCATTCATTCATTGACCTCGACAAAGAATCTTTCCCTTGAGTTTACTAAATAGGTGATTCCCCTGTGATTGGATATATTGATATGCCCATCCCTTATTTTAATTGACCGAACCTTATCGGATATATTTGTGTTATTGTTCAATAATTGGTGTATATGTCTGTCCAATTGCAATCTGCACCAAATTGATCTAACCCAAGTCCAGAAGTATTGATTTGAACAAGTCTTAAACTAGACACCCAACCTGATACAAACCAGAATTGGGTGGTTCAAGTCAGGGAGGGAGGAAGTAAACAGATGTCTCAGGTTTTTTGTCCATGCCATACATTTTTGAATTGCAGAAATAATATGTCCTAGGGTTATTATTGGTCGAGAATGATCTATCAATAATCAGCCCATTTGTTGTAGGTCATTTAAAACTTATGTTAGAACCGCATCAACTTCAATGTGTGATAGATTGGGTTGATATTATATTAATGTTTTATATGTAGGATGAAATGGATCGTATTGCACTCGAACATCGAGAATCTGCTGGTATAAGTGCAAACGATATATTCTCCTAAGTCATGTGGCCTGAAAAATCTGGTCGTGTACATCCTCTTGGCCTAGGAGTAGCTCCAAGTAAGGTCTTTGGTTCAATGTCACAGAGGCAATGCAACTATCAAGAGGCTACAAACACACATATTCAGTCACAGTTAGACATGTTACGTGCTGAGATGGAACTTTCTTGACAACAAAAATTGGAGAGGTTGCGAGCTGAGTCTCAAAAAGAGTTGGATAAGGTACGTGCTGAGTTACAAGCTTCATCTCAACAAGAGTTGGATCGGGTACATGTCGCGTTAGAAGTTTCTCAACACGCTTTGACAAAAATACGTGGAGAGATGGAAGAAAGGGATACTCAGGTGAATGCTAAAGTGAAATGATAGGTCAAGGAACAATTAGCCATTATGGGGAAGGCATTTGATGCTAAGATGAAAGCTTTGGAGGATCACTTGTCATATGAGGGAGTACGTTGTGTAACTAGACAAACTGGAAAGGTACTTTTTCCATATATTCAACAATATTGTTATCTATTCATTCCATTTCTTATAACATGCTCTAAATATAATAGGTTCCTGATAATTCAAGTGGTACATCGCCATTGAAGCAACTTTCTCAAAACCAAGAGCATAGAAAACCGCGATACAGGTTATTGAAGAATCTTTCGAGCAACGATAATACATCACACGAGGTTAGTTATTTTTAACTAATAGTTTTGGGATAACATGTTATTGAAGCAACATTCCTTCCATTTCTCCTCTTTACATTCCTCGGGTTTAATATTCATATTGGGGGTGGGGGCAATAGGGTTGTAGCCTTTTTGTGATTAACTTTAACTAATCGATTTTGGATAACCTGTATACGTTTAGATTCATCCAGTAAAAAAAACAAAGAAATGATGATTATGCCAAGAAAGTATTCCTATGGTAAGTTTCTTAAGCTTCTCGTTTGATCCTACAAGAACAATGACTTACTTTTTCTTGTTGATTTTTAATCAAAATAGTAATTTTACTTAGACAGTTTTCTAGCTGATTGCTGTGAAGATTGAGTTTTTCTTGATCATCATGTTGCATGATTTTTTATTTTATTTTTAGGTTCTTTTATTAGAGATTGTTTACATGGATTGATACGAGTTTAAATTTCAAGTTAACTCTAGAAACAACCTTTTGGTTGTTTATATTTTATTTATGTGTAGATTTTGAAATATTTTACATGAATTGTTAATTATAATATCATTTCTCTTTAATAAATGAGTCTTTAACAAATAATAGTTTAATTTTTGTATGATGTCGATGGTTGTATTGAATCACAATGTAGTTAACTCGTTGAAAATATAAATTATTTTTTAATGAAATGCCAAAATTTATTGATGTTTAACAATAAAAAACAATTCATAAATAAGCGGCACTTACAAATAACACTTACGAATAAGTGTTGGAAAATAGAATATTAATTTAGTAAATATCCTGTTGTAATCCGACATTTCCATGTGTCGGTAGAAGTGTTGAGAATTTAATTTCTGACACTTCTCTAATGTGTCGGAAGTTACCAACACTTATCTAAGTGTTGTACATTTACAACAATTTACAGTTTTGTGTTGGGAAGACATGACATAAACAAAGTGTCGCATGAAGTGTTGGGAATTTAATTTCTGACAGTTATTTAATGAGTTGGAATTAACTGACACTTAACTAAGTGTCGTAAATTTTCGACTAAGGCTACGACGACACTTAACGCAAGTGTCAAACAAGTGTCGGTAACTTAATTTTCGACACTTTTTCATTTGTTTCCGACACTTTATTAGTGCCGCCATAGGCCCTTTTTCTTGTAGTGAGACTTTCTCTCAAGGCCAAACGATTATAAAAAGGTATGTAGAATTTCCAAGGAAACCAACTTGGAAAACAACATCATTCAAATGGTGTTCCCCATCAATGAAGCTCTTTCCTCCTCCTCCAACCCTGAAATACCATAACTAATCCCCGTCCTTTCTCTCCCTGGTGAAATAACAGAAGCTATTGCAGACAAAATACTCAAGCGAAGGGTCACACCAAATTATCAAAACTTCATCACCGTCCTTCTCCATCGCCATGGCCTCTTCATGAAAGGACTCAAGTTCCATCTAGACTATCCTTTCCTTAGTCTGTTCCATATCCATGACCTGTTCCGATTCCCTAAAGAAGCTCTCTGTTTCTTTTGGTATTTGTTTGAAACATCTACCATAGGAATCTCATTTAATTCTGTTAAACTCCTCTCTTACCTCTTCCAGTGCCAGCTTGACAATGTCTTACCCCACTCCCAGGACTTGTTCAAGCTTTTCCAGTGGTTCCTTCCAACTCATTAGTGGACACAACAACTCTCTCCCTGTCAAAAACCATATGTGACTAAAATGTTCCAGAGATCATGCTCATACATCCCTCCCCCAACCATCAGAAATCAAGGACATTCATTTGTCTATCATGCTCCCATGACATTCATCTTTGATTGGTCTGATATTAATCCAGCAGGGTTGTGGCGACCTGACCCGGATCCCAAGACGAAATCCCAAGGTCGTGCCGCCGGGAAACACATAACAACAAACAAGTTGCAAATAATGGGTAGGGTCATAACGGCGATACGCCAACAACTCAAAACATATGCGGAAGCGAAATATAATAAAACAGTGGCGCCCGAGCTAACAAGCTCAAACTAAAAACAACCAAAGAGATGATTAATCTCTCGGTCCAAAAATTTGACTCGCGTGCCGCAACATTGGGCACGTAGAACTAAACTCCCTGACATGCAATTCAAATATATAGCATAATATACCAAGTCATCGGCGAAGCTATGGCCGGAACCCAACATTACACTAAGTCTAAGACTCTAGTCTAACAACTCAACGGCTAAAAACATGCCGGAGAACAAACATAATATTTAACTAGCAATGTAACATGCTAAAACATAATCACCAATTTTACCTAGATTATGATCTATCTGTCACCTAGATCATGTATGAACCTGGTCCGAACTTATCACTCTCGTGCATCGATAGGTCCAATTTATTGTGATGGTGAGCCAGTGTACGACATATGCACATTGGTCATGCAGTTATCCGCACCTCTAGGCCTTTATTATTTGCAATTACATTCATTTGTTCAAAGCGAAATAATAGAGGGATTGATAATCACCACAATCAACAAGAATTAAATGAATAAGAATTAATATAAAACAATAGATTTGATACAAGTTACCTCCAATTCCTAGATTATGGAGTTAGCTCTCCATAATTGAAAGTACAAAACCTTGAACCATTCTTGAATAATCTTTCTTCATAGACAAAGAAAAATAATACAGAACTTCTCTCTTTTTTTTTTCCTAACTAAAGGGGTCTATTTATACCTAATTAATCCTACAACAAGGAGGAAAATGAGATACAATATAATTACAACACTAAAAATAATTAAACTAGGACTTGCACGTTTCCCAAGGCAATTAGAACACTCAAAATAGGCGGCTGATTTTGTGCTGGAATTTCTGATTTTCAGCTTTTTCCTTCAAGTTTCCAGCTTTTGCAGTTTGGTCCCTGAAGTTCTTCAATTCAGCATAAAATGCCTATATTTTGCACAATTATTCCAAAAGTCCCTGAAACTATAAAACAACACTAAAACACATATTAGACAATAAAAACCTCGAGAAATAACATAATTTAAGTCGGAATAATACCCAATAACTGCGTATAAAATACAGTCATCAAATACCCCAAAACTTAAACTTTTGCTCGTCCTCGAGTAAAATAAAAATAAAACTAAACTAAACTAAATTAAAACAAAGCATATAAAATATATTTTTTTTTCTTTCACAAGTCAAAAGCTTCGACATGGTACCACATAATGCCTCAAGGAATGATAAATAACAACACATAACCACAAGTCTAGGCTTTCACTCAATCATAATCAATATCACTTGTATATCTCCATATGTGTGTGTGAACCATTAATTGATTATCTCCAAACTTAGAAGGTTTTATCAAGCTAAACACAACATTCATTCCCAAAATATTTCAATAAAAACGTGTGCATCACAAAACATGTACATACCATCAATACCCGGTTAACAACACGAATAGAGATCATGCTAGAATTCAAGTGCTTATACATCCATCCCATGCACTAACTATGTATGAAATACAATGCTCTCAAGTTCCAATTACTTATAATAGCTGAGATTATGCAAATAGTGTGAGCTATATCAAGATGTGTATATAAGTCAAAACAAGGGTCAAATCAACTATGCTTCCAAACCATGTCAACTAACACAAACAAATGTGACAACTAGATCAATAGGACTTTATTAAGCTTGTAATGCAAGGCCAAGGTGAGGAGTAACAATAAAAGGATAAGAAATTTCAATGTGAGAGAGTAAGAATATTTCCTTTTTTTTTCCATACAAAACACTCACTTTCTTTCAACAACCCCCAAACTTGGACTTTTGGGTTAAAGAAAGTATCATCATCATCATAAAGATTTTCTTCCCAATGATCATTTTCTTTGCTTTTTTTTTTTCTATATATATATATTTTTTAGGAAGGACATGTGCAATTTTTTATTTTCGCACCCTTTTCATTTTTTTTTTTCATATATATTTCTTTTCCAATACAAGAACTCATTGGTGCTATTTTTGAACTGCATCAATCACCATGTAGACAACATTCCCAACCAAATCCTACTCTCTCAAAGGGTAGGCAAAAGTGTATAGGCTTAAGGGTTAAGTTAATGTGGGTAATAGAAACGATGTCGAATGGGGGTTGATGTGTGCTTAGCACACGCCATTCTTTTTAATAAAGCTCAAAAAGGACACTAGGGATTAATATAAAATAGGGATGGTGAGATAAAAAGGCTCAAACGTTCCAAAAATGGCCTAAATCATATCCTAACTGCCACAATGTTCATGCTTCGTTTTCACAGAAATTCAACAAAGTTTCAAATCATTCCCTAACTTGAAGTTTTAAAAACGAGCTCCACAAGTATTTCACATAAGCTTTCGCTAGAAAAGAGGTAGGGAAAATCAAGACTTAAATGCACTCACGGTTCGAAAGTGTGCTTGAGATATATTAGCAAAAGAAGTCTAACAAATCTAACTTAACATGTAATCAACCCTAAGTCGCAAATATAATGCAACAATCATGTAATGACGGCTGTTTAAAATGTTCATGATCACAAAAATAGCAAGGTCCAAAGGGAATGCAATGTGCACTATAAACTTAATAAAAATACCCAAATTATTTAATAAATCAAGTCATGGTATTTTTGTGCTAAAATTTTTTTTGGAGATATAAAGTTCCATCAACTAGACCAAGCTAAGGCTCGCAGACAAGTTTACATGCATCGCTATTGACAAACATGTTATCATTGGCGGAAGTAACCACACCAATATTAAGGACTCGAAAATTTTTATTTTATTTTATTTTTGAAATTTTCTAAATTTTTTTTACTAAAAAAAAGACTAACTACTAAAACTAATAAAAAGAAAATAAAAATTAAATTAACTAAAAACAAGTAAAACGACTCTTCTAAAAAAAAAATTATCATTTAGGCACAAGGCAATTCACACTCCCAAACTTAAATTTCACATTGTCCCCAATGTGAGTCAAATATAAAACAAGAGGGTATAAAAACTGTCATCCAATCGGAGACAAACCAAGCCTGGCAAAACATGTAGAAATTTAATAGACTCGTATGCTTGCACCCTCAAAGAATTATCAAGTTAATTACCAACTGTTCATTATCCTCACAAAGTCATAATTTATCAACTCCCATTTTTTCCAATTTAAATCAAAATGTCTCATTGTTGCTACTCCAAATAAATAACCAACAATCCTCCCAACAGATATAATGTTTTTAGTCAAATACAATTTCACCATTTAACTTAAGTATAACAAGAGTATACTTAATAATTTTAGCAAATTTTCAACATGAAATTATCCAATCGCAAAAATAAATTAACTTAGACAAGTTGAAACATAATTCTAAAGCAACGCATATTTTCGATTAATTATAAAACAATTATATTCCAAGCTAAAAATATCATCTACTAATTTAAGTTGTTCCATTCGAAATTACATGGATATACTAGAATAGAGAAATTAAATTTTGCACCCAATCCAGAAGAAAACTGATAGCAACACTTTTCAAATTTATCACAACCAAAGTGAGATATAGCATCAATTTCTTGCTCCATGCTATTTCCAGATTAAAAATCCAAAAGAAATTTACAAGAATTTACTTTAAACAACACTTCCCCATAGTAAATTATAAACACAAAACCACCCTTAATTTAACTAAGAATCAGAATGCACACCATCATCAAATTACCAGGGAACCAGATTTTTTCGAAAAAAATAAAGACTATCTCTACCCAATAATTCACAAGAAAATTACATCATTTAAATCTGGGAATTGCTTTGGGATGGCAATTGGGGCAGAGAGATGGAATCGACACCGGAAGTCTGGCTGGGTAGATTTGGGGCGTGACTGGTAGGAGGAGGGCACGGCCGGATCTGGCAGAGAAAATAAAGGCAGCGCTGGAGAATGGGATTGGAGAGTGATTGGGGTTGGGAGGCGGCTGTGGAGAAAGGTTTGGGTGATTTGAGCTGGGTTTTGGGGCTGGGCGAAGGGAAGGCTCGATCTGTTGGGCGATGAAGATCGCGGCTGATGAGAAGCGGCTGGATGCAGGGGGGCGGCAGAGTTGACTCGCCGGAGATGAGGATCTGGGGTGGCTTGTGGATGAAGATCCACGGGATGGGTTGTGATGGGGGTTTCGGTGGATTGGGTGAAGGATGGCGGCTGGGTTTGCGTGATTGTGGGTTGGAAGATGAAAGAGAAAGATGTGAGAGAGAAGGGTATTGGTGAGAGATGAGAGATAGAGATAGGAGAAGAGAGAGAAAGGAGAGAGAAAAGAGATGGCAGCCGTCTTTCTTGTACTTTTCTTTTTTTTTTTTATTTGTTTCTTCTTTTAATTTAATAATGTACTCCCTGGTCTCCCTTCCTTACGCAAGTA
Source organism: Codonopsis lanceolata (assembly GCA_013146195.2). Taxonomy (NCBI): domain Eukaryota; kingdom Viridiplantae; phylum Streptophyta; class Magnoliopsida; order Asterales; family Campanulaceae; genus Codonopsis; species Codonopsis lanceolata. The sequence continues at coordinate 131,026,484 of CM028377.1, read as the reverse complement.
ACCCAACTTTCTGTGCACCTTGCGATCGCAAGGTCAAAGGGACCTTGCGACCGCAAGGTAATTTCACTTCAGTCCTTAAACTTTTATTATTACTTGTTTTAGCTGTAAATTGTTTTATTATTTTCAGTTGAACCCACAAAATATTTTTTTTAAGCAGCCTTTAACCTGTTTAAATTAAAATAAAAAATCTACAAAAATTAAAATAAAATTATTAAATATAAATACATAAAAATAAAATCTTTTTGTGAGGGTGACACTATTAACACTCCCCTATAAACCCACAAACTCAGGGAGACTCTAACGAGTGACTCAAAAAGCAACAAAATAAATACAAAGAGATAAGGGTTAGAAGTAATTCTAAGTTATAGTCGTTAGCTTGACTTAAATCCTCCTTTTTATTAAGAAGGCATCGCCGGATCACTTAGGAATGCACACATTTTTGGTCCATAAAATCCACCATTCATGTAGTGTCTTAATTTTAGTCCATTAAAACCAAACACTTTCTTGGTAAAATTTTCTTCTTTCGATGGCCATTTAATTGATTTGGGGACGGGTAATTTCACACCTAAATCTTCTAATGTAATCCTATCCGGAATTTCCTCCAATTTTTCATCATAACATTGCTCATCCTCATGTATCTCTAAAATAGGTTCTTGATTCTCTTCAAGAAAATATGAAGAAGGCGTCCCTAACTCCACATAAGTGTCTAGCGGAGAATCAATTGGAGAATAAATTTTAATTTCAATTTCCGAAATTTCTTCGGTTTCTTGTGAACAATGAGGCGTGTCAATTTGTGAAAAATCTTGGGATTCTAAAATCAACTCATCATCTTTTTCAATCGGCTCATCTATTACTTCCAATTCTTTTTCCTCAATATTTGTTTTTCCTTTATCCATTTCTATATTACATTCCCCCTTAGAGACTTCCATGGGTATCTCATCATCTTTAGGAATCAACTCATTCTCTCGCACTTCTAGTTCTACTTTTTCTTGATTATTTTCACTTTTATCTTTTTCAACTTCTTTAACAGAATTATCAACTTTATTAGGCATATCAGAAGGTTGAATAGGATTACTTACCTCTTCTCTTTCTTTGTTAGATTTTGCAAGTATCTCCTTTAAATTTTCTATTTCTTCTAGCATATATCTCATAAGGGCAGCTTGACTTTTGCTTGCTTCGTCTAACTTTGGAGGTTGTTGACAATACGAAGGTGGTTCATTATAATAATTATGCGAGGAGAAAGATGATTGATTACAATAAGAAGGAGACTCATTATAATAGGACGGATAAGGAGGAGGTTCATTATAAAAGGACGGATTATAATATGGTGACTCATTATAGTTATTATGATAGGGCGGAAAAGATGGATGATTGTGATAATCACGTTCATAGCTATTAGGAAAAGATTGTTGATTTATTCTAGCATTTCGGTAGGCATATTCATTTGTGACTCTCATAGGTGCGTAATTTTCCATACCCCAAGGATAATTATTGTACGCCTTTTTTTTATTTTTTATTTTTAAGAATTTTTTATTTTTTATTTTTTTTTAATTTTCGGAATTAATTAATTTTTTTTTATAAAAACGAAAATAATAAAAGAAAAGCTAAATTAACTAAATCAAAATAACAAATCTCCGGCAACGGCGCCAAAAACTTGATCGCTATACTACAACGACGTGAATTAGCTTGTCCCCGGCAGCGGCGCCAAAAACTTGATCGATGTTTTATTTAATCTTTTTCCTTGCAAGTGGACAAGACTATTATAGAATAGTTTTGGAAAGCAAGGATCGAACCACATAGATTTGGATTTGATTATAGTAAATTTAACTAATCTATTAAAATAAAACAATTAATAACTAATGAGGTTTTTGGTTTTTATATATTAAATTAACTAGAGAGCAATAAAATAACCTAACTAACAAAGCATATAAATATGAGATAAATCAAAGATTTGTAAATCGCCTAGGAATTATGATTCACTTGTATCTAATCTATTGTTTAATTCAAAATAATTATCATTCAATTTCTTGGGTTCGTTCACAAAAGATAGATATAAACTGTTGAACAATTGGTTCAGCCTCCATCCCCGCAAAATTCATCCATTCTATATCCTAAGCACAAGAACATATAATCTATCTGTCACCTAGATTATGATCTATCTGTCACCTAGATCATGTATGAACCTGGTCCTAACTTATCACTCTCGTGCATCGATAGGTCCAATTTATTGTGATGGTGAGCCAGTGTATGACATATGCACATTGGTCATGCAGTTATCCGCACCTCTAGGCCTTTATTATTTGCAATTACATTCATTTGTTCAAAGCGAAATAATAGAGGGATTGATAATCACCACAATCAACAAGAATTAAATGAATAAGAATTAATATAAAACAATAGATTTGATACAAGTTACCTCCAATTCCTAGATTATGGAGTTAGCTCTCCATAATTGAAAGTACAAAACCTTGAACCATTCTTGAATAATCTTTCTTCATAGACAAAGAAAAATAATACAGAACTTCTCTTTTTTTTTTTTTTCCTAACTAAAGGGGTCTATTTATACCTAATTAATCCTACAACAAGGAGGAAAAGGAGATACAATATAATTACAACACTAAAAATAATTAAACTAGGACTTGCACGTTTCCCAAGGGAATTAGAACACTCAAAATAGGCGGCTGATTTTGTGCTGGAATTTCTGATTTTCAGCTTTTTCCTTCAAGTTTCCAGCTTTTGCAGTTTGGTCCCTGAAGTTCTTCAATTCAGCATAAAATGCCTATATTTTGCACAATTATTCCAAAAGTCCCTGAAACTATAAAACAACACTAAAACACATATTAGACAATAAAAACCTCGAGAAATAACATAATTCAAGTCGGAATAATACCCAATAACTGCGTATAAAATACAGTCATCACTTAACAACCTTAATCAATATGTTATCTATAAAGTATAACATTTATGAAATCAATACAACCATCATATCATATCCAAATCACAAAGCACATAATTCACATAAGTACTTGTGAGACAATTCATATATAAGGGATATGATACCATTACCAATTCTTCCGTCGTGTTGCTCCTGCAAAAACACGTGCAAAACCTTTATGTGCCCTCGATATCCTCTCGTAGATATCGGCGTCCCGAGGCGATCTCCACTCGAGTTCCATAGTTATCAAAGTCATGTGTATTACTACAACGAGATAAACTACTTCCCAGTGGCCATCGATGGAGGGGTGTGTGCAAACAAACACGGCGATCCATCGCGATCACGAATCTCACAATTCGTGAAGGCGATGTATCGTCCCCACGAAAACTCAACCAACCGACTCGGTGGACTCAAAACCCAAGCACAAGTAATATATACTTATATGCTCAAAACAAGTAGGTATATACTCTACCATCAAACTAGTCATGCATATCACTCACAACTAGCATAAATATCACAATAGAGAATCATATAAGCTCTCATAATCAAGTGTCCTTTATACACTTCAAAACTTCTTGGAGGCTTGACCTCCATGATTTCTACCCAAAATTCGTAGGACTTAAGATTATAGTTCTAGGATTCATACTAACCAAGGTTGACTCGGTTGAGTCCAATCTAAACTTTCCGAAAATTTAGGGAATAGAAGCATGGGCTTCAACATCCCCCTATGTTCATAACTATCGCCAATAACCATGTTCCCAAGTTCATAGAACTCATATAAACCCCACAAAACACTTATCAATGTAACATAGAACAAATTCATCAATTTGTGCATAACTTCATTTAGTTCACCTTACCAATCATATTCTCCAAAACATGATTTAATCACACAACATGGTTTAATATGCTCTACTATACATATATAACATAATAATCATGCTTACCATCATGTTAATAAGCCAAAACACAATTAGGGCAAAAATCCCCTTCCAAGTATCTCTACCAAATCAAGCTCAATGCCCATGTACAATTCACATAACAAGGTTTAATAGGCCATTTAACACATGAATTTCATATAAATCAAGGTCTCACATTGGTTCAACCAAACTCTATCAACAATTGGAAACCTAGGGTTCATGGCATCTCTACAAACCCTAGAAATTGCATCCATTGACCTCACTTAGCAAATATGATTGTTTCCCCAGGGTCGGTGGAGCCAAAATAAAAAGGAAGAGAGGTAGAAACTTCGTTGATCGGCCCTAGCGGAAATTCGAAACCCAAGAGGTGATGTCGTCTCCTCAACTCTCTCTTCAATCTCACGGGTGGAATTGGGAAAAGAAGATCCTGAGCAAAGACTTCCAAGATCAAGCCCTTCAAGAACCCTAGAATCGCCACTCTCAAGCTCTCTCTCAAGTCTCTGTTGAGTGCTCATGACGCATAAGTGGAAGAAGTCGTATTCTAAATGGCGGTGATTTAGAGTAAGTTGGTTTAATTTAAGTGGGTGGATTAACTCTCCTTAATTAACCCACTAATCAACCTTTAAAACTCTAATAGGTGTTTAGGACAAGTCTTAGGTCAATAAGAAGGGTTTAGGTTAGGTTTAACTTGGGTTTGGGTGGGTAAAAATCGGGCAATGCGTGAAAGAATTGAAAAATTCCGCATCGGCATCGGGACCAATGCGTCGCTTGCCTCTCCTATGATGCGGCGCATCAAGCCAAACATCACACAATCCAAGGTTTGTTGCTTCCTTGCTCGATCCCGGACTCTCCGCATGTATTCTTGAGTCCTTCCGGGCCAAAAAGTGTCTACAATCCAACCTTAACGACCTCCAATCTATAACCAAGGCAATCAAGTCTCAAACCTCAACAAAACATGGCCAAGAACTCGAGGCAAAACACTCGAGCGACAACCGAAAAAGTCAAACGGAGAAAGGTTAACGCTAGAATCAAACTAGCAACCAAACCGACAATGCAACAAGCATCCCACCAACATCTAAGGCATATAAATGATGTTATGATTGCCCTCTAACTATAATCCATGTGTTAACAACATAAATCACAAACCCGAGATTCAAAGCATCTCGTGAAGGAAAAATGCGTACGTGCATCTCAAACGACGACAACAAACGTGCTATTGACTCCAAACACATGAGTGAGCTAAATAAACATGTTTATGATGATTATAAATGTATGAGTTCATGCATAATACAAGCAAGCCATAATTCAGGGTTTTACATTCTCCCCTACTTTAAGGAATTTAGCCCCTAAATTCTTACCGTGGTCATCAAACAAATGAGGATACTTCTCACGCATCTCCAACTCGGTCTCCCAAGTTGCTTCCTCGATCTCATGATTCTTCCAAAGGACTTTCACCAATGGAATTCTCTTGCTCCTCAAAACTTGGTCTTTGGTGTCAAGTATCTTCACCTACGCTCAACATAAGACAAGTCCAATTTGAAAAGTAATCTCCTCATACTCAAGAACATGGGAATCATCCTTAAGATATTTCCGAAGCATAGACACATGAAACACATTATGAATCTCCGACAAAGACGGCGGTAAAGCCACCCTGTAAGCCAAACTCCCAACTCGCTCAAGAATCTCAAAAGGTCCAACGAACCTCGGTGATAATTTCCCTTTCTTTCCAAATCTCTTGGTACCCCTTCTAGGCGATACCTTAAGAAACACAAAGTCTCCAACCTGAAATTCCAAATATCTCCTTCTATTATCCGCATAACTTTTCTGTCGACTTTGAGCCGTGAGCAATCTATCCCGAATTAATTTCACACTTTCAACTGACTGCTGAACAATCTCTGAACCCCATAATTTTGCTTCTCCAACCTCATCCCAACAAATAGGAGATCTACACTTTCGCCCATAAAGAGCTTCATACGGTGCCATCTCGATGCTCGATTGGTAACTATTGTTGTACGCAAACTCCGCCAATGGAAGGTGTGTATCCCAACTCCCCTTAAAATCAATTGTACAAGCCCGTAACATATCCTCAAGTATCTGAATTGTTCTCTCGGACTGTCCGTCTGTCTAAGAGTGAAAAGATGTGCTAAAATTCAACTTGGTCCCCATAGCTTCTTGCAAAGCCTGCCAAAACCTCGATGTAAATCTCGGATCCCGATCTGAAATAATACTAATTGGAACCCCGTGCAATCTAACAATCTCCTGCACATACAATGCCGCTAACTGACTCAAAGAATAAGTCATAGCAATCGGAATAAAATGAGCCGACTTCGTGAGCCGATCAACAACAACCCAAACAGCATCAAAACCTCTACGAGTACGTGGAAACCCTGAATCAAAATCCATCGTAACATGTTCCCATTTCCACTCCGGAATATCCAACGGTTGCAATAACCCCGCGGGTCTTTGATGTTCCGCCTTCACCTGCTGACAAGTGAGACACCTCGACACATAATCCGTTATTTGTCGCTTCATGCCATTCCACCAAAATTGTTTCTTCAAATCTCTATACATTTTCGTACTCCCCGGATGGATAGTATACTTTGCCTTGTGAGCTTCATCCAACACAAGTCGCTTTACATCCTCAACTGAAGGAACACAAACTCTACCCTTGAAAGTCAAAATCCCATCTTGGTTCATCGCGAACTCATGCTCCTTATTCTCACTCAAACCATCAATAATTTTCACCAACTCCGGATCTTTCTTCTGAGTCTCCTTAATCCTTTCCAATAAAACAGGAATAGCCCGCACACTAGCAAATAATACTCCATGATTAACCTCGCTAGGATTCCAATCACGAACATCCTCCAATATTTTCCATTCCCGTATCATCAAACATGACAATTGCACTTTTCTACTCAAAGCATCGGCAACCACGTTCGCCTTCCCCGGATGATAAAGTATCGTGCAATCATGTTCCTTCAACTTCTCCATCCATCTCCGCTGTCTCATGTTCAACTCCTTTTGTGAGAAGAGATATTTCAAACTCTTGTGATCCGTGAAAATCTCAAACTTCGACCCATACAAATAATGTTTCCACTTGTGCAAAGCAAATATAATCGCCGCTAGCTCAAGATCATGCGTGGGATAATTCACCTCATACGGAGACAACTTCCTTGAAGCATAAGCGATCACCTTCCCATTCTGCATAAGCACACATCCCAATCCTTCTTTCGAAGCATCACTATAAACCACAAAATTATCACCTCCGCTAGGCAATGCTAAAACTGGTGCCGTAGTTAACCTCTTTTTCAATTCTTGGAAGCTTTCTTCACACTTATCACTCCATACAAATGCGGTCTTCTTTTGAGTCAAATTCGTCATGGGCGTAGCAATATTCAAAAATCCCTCTATGAACCTCCGATAATAACCGGCTAGCCCCAAGAGACTCCTAACCTCCGTAACTGTGGTCGGTCTCCTCTAATTCATTACTGCCTCAACTTTGGAAGGATCTACCGCTATCCCGGCACTAGAAACAACGTGCCCCAAGAATGAAACCTCCTCTAGCCAAAAAGCACACTTGCTAAACTTGGCGTTGAGTTGCCTCTCCCAAAGAATAGACAAAACCATCCTCAAATGTTGTGCATGCTCCTCCCGAGACTTAGAATACACAAGGATGTCGTCTATGAAAACCACCACAAAGCAATCAAGAAAATTGTGGAATACCCGGTTCATCAAATCCATAAACACCGTCGGCGCATTAGTCAACCCAAATGGCATCACCATAAACTCGTAGTGCCCATATCTCGTGCGAAAAGCCGTTTTCGGAACATCCTCGGCACTAACCTTCAACTGATGATACCCGAATCTCAAGTCAAGTTTGGAATAGACCACCGATTCTTGCAATTGATCAAACAAGTCATCTATGTGTGGCAATGGATACTTGTTCTTGATCGTTGCCTTGTTCAACTCCCGGTAATCAATGCACAATCTAAGGCTCCCATCTTTCTTCCTCACAAACAATACCGCACTACAAGAAAAGTGGGCAATTACAACGTTTTTTGAAAAACGTTGTCGTAGGAACCATTTCACAACGTTTTATGTAAAACGTTGTCTATTTGTAGTATTTAACAACGTTTTTTGCATAAACGTTGTTTTTGATGCGCTTTTCACAACGTTTTCATAAGAAATGTTGTCTTTAAGTTGCAACGTTTTTGTTTGAACGTTGTGATATGTTCTGACCTACGATTTGTAAATGAAATTTATTTTATTTAACAATGTTTCTTGTAAACGTTGTAATAGCTCTGGAAAAAAAGGCGGGGGTTTTCCCTCGGTGTACAGTCTAATTTCCCCCATCCAATAAAGACAGTAAATCGAAGATAGAGAGAGCATTAGAAGCCCTAAGTTGTTGCAACTCTCTCTTTCCTCTTCACTGTCAACGCGTCTTCTTCCCCTCTTTCTTAGTCCGGTGGAAATCTTTCCTCCTTCACTCTCAACACAATTACGTCTTCTTCCCCTCTTTCTTAGCCCGGTGGAAAATAGTGGCTGCTCTCATCTGAAAGGCGTGCTAATCCAGGACATTGAGAAGAAACTGCGGGAAGTGAGAAGGTGCTAATCTCTTTGCTTGGATGTGTTGGTCCGTCCTCCCCAAAATAAGGACGCTTACCAGACAAGTTCTCTACCGTAAGTTCCTCCTTAGTTTTGAATTTAAGTTCAATTTTTTGTGATTTTCTTTGAAGAACTTAACTAATGTTTTGTTTATAGGTTATCATAAGCAATTGTGAGCACACAGGACACTTTATTCTTGACCTACCAGTTCGAATACACAGGTAACAATTCTATAAAATTGATGGTTATACTTTGTAGCAAAATTTTGAGGACACATTAATTTCGTGAATAACATTTACTCTTCGCAACTCTGCTTAGTTTTTTGTTCCTAGGGTTTGAGAATAACGAATAATGAAATTAATTTTAGCCTTTAACTTACTAAGCATTAAAACTGAAAAATGCACCCCATGTGTTTGATGAAATGACAGAGAGAATAAATTGGAGAAATAATTAATATCTCGTTCACGTTTGTGAAAACTATTCCCTAGCCAATGAACTGTTATGTGAAAACTATTTTGAAACTCACATTTGGTCTTCTCGTATACAATTGAACTTTTATTGCAATAAGAATAAGTTCCCTTAACGGCAATGTACTTGATGAGATGAGAGGCAGAATAAATGAGTTGGAGCAGAGTATCAATGACCTCAGGAAAGAAATGGGAGCTGAAGGGTCTCCATCTAAGAAGACTGACGATGTAAAGCGAGAGGAAGGTTCTGATTAGAGCCTGTGAGATATTCAGTGCGTTACTACACTGATTTGATTGATTATTACAATGTTTCTTTCTCATGGTTGCATATTGACTTCAGATATTAATTGAATGTTATCTATCTATCTATCATTGGTTTTGTCTAGGTATGATTGGTTTATGGAGGGATTTGAATTCCTGATGTGAATCCAATCCTCCCAACTGACAAATTGATCCAACTAATTTGGACAGCTATAGGGCTGGCCGAATCTTCACAAAACAGTCCTGAATTATCACAAATACTTACTCCCAATTCACGCTTAAATTACCAATGTTTCTGCCTTATTCATTGCTACCCTAAAAAATGCTTTAGCCGTGCACTTGAAACTTTGCATGTACTTAGGTATGCTTCTTAAACCAAGAGTGAAGAAAGTTTGATTTTTAGCTCAGTCTAAGTTTAGTATTGCTGATAACAATGAATACACCAGCTTTTGTAGATTTCTGGTTATTTATTACTAGACTAGGCATCATCGTCAACATTAAATAAATACGTTTGTATAATCGTCACCTTGTAAACAGGTCCAAATCTGCCCTCTCCAAGCATATGGTTGATTGAAAAGTTGTCTGTAGCTTTACGTACGTAGTGTAGATAAACTCAACAATGGCAACTCCATGTTTTTGTTCTGGTTTTCATTGTGATATTCTTTTTCAACGTCTCCGCCTAGATGCCCTGAAAAAGCAATTTAACTTCGTTCAAACAACAGAACTTCCATGAATATCAAGTGCTGCTTTTATACCTTCATGTTCTCTAATGCTACTGTTCTTCCTAATGAATTTCAATATCTTGGTCTTTATTTGTTGTATTTCTATGTCTCTCTGTGTAATCATCTTCATCTATAAAAAAAACAATATTTTGTCGTGTTTGTATTACAACTTAAACCAGGCTTATGTTTTTATATTCCTCCTAATAGGTCCTCATTCAAGATTTTAATTTTGCATTGCAAGAGAATTTTCTCCTACAGGTTAGTTTGGTCTTTATGAGTTTTTTGTTGGTTCAAAAGTTTCAACTTCCCTAGATGCATGTTCTCATATGCTGCATAATTCTACAATTTATTACCCCATAGCAAGCTAAATACATCCAAAACCAGTATAGTGAGTTTCTGATTAGCATTCATTTAGCATTTATTACCTTCTTGAATAAACTGGTTAGTTTAATACATAACAACATACATATATACATGCCCAAAAACACACATATACATACATATATAAATGCATGACTACACACTGCTTATATATTAATATTCATATGCAGCCACTCTATCTTTTACCTGATTCATATTGATATTTTCTGGTTGCAGGGTCACATGTACCTGTTTGTCCATAACATATGCTTTTATTCCAACCTATTTGGATTTGAGACAAAGGTTTGAGCCATTAATCTGATGAACTAGCCTATTCTGTCTTCATAATTTGATTTTTCTAGTAGGGTGATTTGATTTGCGCCACAGTTTGGTGTTATTTCACTATTTGTATTCGGACAGTTGCACTCTTGATGCCTGAGTCTATGTGTGTGTATCTTGATGATCTAGTCACTCTCTTTAATGCGTAAGCGGAAGCTTGAAATCAACAAATCGTTCCAGCCCTTGTAATCAGCCCTTGGCCGAACTGCTGCCCACCCAAACAACCTCAAACCCGCCACAAAACCCTCTAAAAAACTGCCCAAAATTATTAAGCTTCTTTGTAAACTACAGCCCTAAACCATAGTTTAATTTGGTCAATTTACAACCTTTAAAACTGCTCCAACACATTAAATAAATACAGCCCAAAACAGTTTGGTTTTAACATAATTTTTCCCTTACAATTATAACCCAACAACTAACAACTAATCTCCACTTAACAACCCCTCACACGCCTACCTTTATGTAAGTTATGGACTGCCCAAACTACCTCTCAATTCTAGCAACTCACACGCATAGAACCTGCCCAAAATACTTGCCAAACCCATGCCTAACCTGCTCCTAAGGCAGCCCACGTTCTGGAATTATGCTGCCCCAAAACAGTCCACGATCGTTGAGGTTTATACTGCCCAAAAACTGCCCCGCCTTGCGAAGAAGAACAGGTTGCCACAAACCAATAAAAAGAAGAAGAAATAGAGAAGGATAGAATAGGTTTCACCGGACAAGCTTCACTCACTTTTCGTAAAGAATACCGTTGATTAATCTATTTAGGCTTCACTCACCTTGAAAGAATAATCGAAGGAAAAACGAACTCATTCTTTGCCAAGTGTTTCACACCAAAAATAATCTGTTGTTTCATTGAATTAAATTGCCTCAAAAAGGCTTACAAAATATCCTACTTCTAAAAGGAAAAAGACTCCATAATCATTTGGGGTAGATACTTGCCCTCTTTCGCCATAATCATTTGGTTTACTTTTATGCGTCGAGTTGTTTTATTTGTAATTTTGTCACTTGATTCCCTTGTTTTGTGATATACTATGTAGAAAGAGTACTCATTATATCTATGGCTAGTTATAGCTAAATATGTCAGGTTTATTGTTGACCTTCCTGATCGCTGTTTTGCTCGCATTTTTAAGTGTACCTTATGTGCCTTTACTTGGCTGTGTTGCAGCTTAGAGGTGATTATCTGTTTGGGCTGCCAATGGGATTTGTTGCTTGGTGCTACCATTGGTGCAACAACTGCTTTCATCATTTGGCAGAACAGTAGGTCCCTTAAAATTTGTTAAAACCCATTGAATGAGATTCTTGTATGCTTCCTCTCATAGTAGATTGCCATTCATTGTTCTTTCTTAATCACATTTTGGGATGTAGACCAATATATTTTGTTTTGCCTTCTGAGCACTTACAGTGTCCGTGAATTGGATGTTCTTAAGTAATTAACAGTTTTTTTATTCATGCTTCGGTGTTAACTTCTTTTTTTTAACGTATAACTTGGTTTCAAATTATGCAGATTGGAAGGTCATATGTCATCTCTAAATTAAAGGACTGTCCTAAATATAAAGCTGTTGCTATAGCAATACAGAGATCTGGGTTCAAGGTTTGAACATTTTGAATGCTAATCCAAATGAGTTGAATTGAGCTGCCCAACCACAACTTTAGATGTGCAACAGCATCTATCCAGGCACTATTCATACGCAAGAAAAGTGAATAGCTTTCACTGTCTGCTAGAAGTGGTAAAAGTTAAAGGCAGATAGTGTACAAGAATCACATAATGGGGGTCAACAAAAAAACATGATGTAATTCATAACTGCAATTAAGGAATAACTTTGAGAAGCAGCACAGAAACTTTACCCAAGGCAACGCACCAATGTGATCTTCATGTCCATGTGTAATAATAACCGCTTCAATTTTATGACTCCATTTTTTAATAAATGTTGTATCAGGTATAATTTTCTGCACACCAAGTTCGTCAAAGCTGAAATGGAAACATGATTGAGGTCAATTCATCAGCAATGATGAGGAAAAACTAAACTAACAATATAACTATTACTTGCTAATGGAACTAAATGATAACCAGAAATGACCAATTTCTTGTGGAAAACCAATTGATGGAAGTTAAATTGATACAAACAGCAGGACTAGAACCATTACGCTTTTATCTATCAGAGGAGGCAAACAAGAGCGTTTTACCATGACTTACTCTGGAAACATGACACCAGCATCAATCAGAATATAACGATCATAATTCCCAACAAGCATGCAATTCATCCCAATTTCTCCCAAGCCACCAATTGGAAGAACACAAAGAGGTGGTCCATCGAAAGCTTCATAAAACTGTTCCATCTTGCGTTGAACAGAATCTTCCATGCTTTTTCCAGGACCTTCCCTTCTTACAGATCGTTTGCGAGGTACTTTAGATGGCCGTGTACCTGCACATAGGCAATAGCATAAGAATCCCGCTATGTCAACAACAGGAAAAAACAATGATGGAAAATAGATAGCTAAAGGGGGTTTCTAAAACAACACAACAAAGTCGCATACAAAAACTAGTTAATATAAGGCTGAGTTGTGTATTCCTTTGGCACAAAAACTTAAAGTTGACTTGTGCTTACGTACCTTAAAAGGAATGGTGATGTTAATATAAGTTACTTGATAGTACCTAGAACGGGAAACTAGTTAGTAGATTATATGGAAGTCACTACTTCATACAAGTTAAGTTTTATTTTGTTACATTGGTCATTTATGAATAAGATTTAACTGTTAGGAAGTTTAAAAGATCAATGTTCTGTAATCTGCATCAGAATGCATGAGCTAGATTGCTTCTCTACTTTCTCAACTTCTATAAGTTTTTGGAATATTCTATGTTCGATGAATATGAAAATCACTCATTTCTCATGCAGTTGCTGCGCTAAATGCTCTCAAGGCAACCTGGCAGAACTTGCCACCAAACTGGAAAGGTTCAGATCCTTGTGGCAGTAGGTGGGACGGGATTATTTGCAATAATTCGAGAGTGATCACCCTGTAAGTCATTTGTTTTCTACTCGATCTAATGCTTTGAGATTTTATTTTTCGTGTTTGATCTTACGTGCCCAATTTGATCGCAGCTCATTAGCAGGCACGGGTGTGACAGGTACTGACTTCGGAGACATCTCATCCTTTTCTGCGTTACAATACTTGTATGCACCTATTCCAATGCATTGGCTGTTTGATTTCGAATATCTACTTGGCTGTTTGATTTCGAAAAGCAAACTGTTTCACCAGAAACAGCTTGAAGAGCCCATTGTGATTCAAGAGAAGGTTGTTTCATATATGTTTGATAATTTGCAGTCCCCATTACCCAAATCTTTTTGTTTGAATATTCTGAGATCAACCTCCCAATCTCTCCCACATAAAATTTGCAGTTCCTCAGTCCTGCTCTTAACATTAATGAAGCCTCATCCAAAGGTGCAAAACACAAGGGAGTATTTATTCTTTTCAATTTGATGATAAGATCAATAGGAAGTCAATGAGCTTTCGTTAATTTTATGTGTTGGTTTAATTTGTTAGTGTGGATATTAGTATATTACTTAGTTAACTTGAGCTTCGAGGTGATTTATGAGGTGAGATTATTCTTTGCTGTAGATTGGAGTGTACAGAATGAACAACTCTTCAGCAAGCTCCTCATTGAGAAACAAAGCTGGTTCATCCCAGCCATCAGAGACGACTTTTAAGCGCAAGCGCGGAGTTTTTCAGAAAGATTGTGTGTAATCACTTTCCTTATACGAGTGGAGTATTATGGTGTTATATGTGTGTGTATTTATTTATGAAACTAAAGGCTAATTCCTTCTTTGGTTGGATGGTACAGTGCAGCACATGATGTATGGCTTCGGAGATGATTCTAATGTATGCATCTCTCTTCCTCTCATAGCTTTTGATTTTTTCTTTAACATAACAAAATGGAACACGGTGGTAAAGTTATGTATTCTTCCAAGGGCTAACTATTTGTTTTGTGTTTTGGTATCATAGGTATTATTCTTGTGGTGTAGAACAAATAATGTATTTTCTGCCATGGTTGCATGCGTTGTTGTGGTTTTATTTGGAATCAATAGTTATGTCTTACCTTATAGAATTATGTCTTAAAATTGCATAACTGTATATAATACACGTGCAAGGAAACAAAAGCGCTCATAATTGGATTTTGCTAACAAGTGCATGCATACTTGCAATGCATTGAAATAAGTGCATTGAAATCATTCGCAATGCAATGAAAACACACCAATACTTGTATGCACCTATTTCAATGCATTGGCTATTTGATTTTATAAGAGAAAGAATACAAAAGACGAAGACACGAAGAAGACAAAATAAAAGACAAGGAATAAGACAGAATACTACACAGAATCAAACAATCTGTATTATTGAGTTTCTGTACCGGGGATTATATAATGTACATTGTGAATACAAAAAAGGGAAGAGATCAATTTATCTGCAATCTCATGGAGAGATTGATTTGCAGAATATATTCTTACCTAAAATACAATACAATGCACTTGGACATTTTGTACAGAGGAGATAATCACTTGCTAACAGATTTCAAATATCTACTTGGCTGTTTGATTTCGAAAAGCAAACTGTTTCACCAGAAACAGCTTGAAGAGCCCATTGTGATTCAAGAGAAGGTTGCTTCATATATGTTTGATAATTTGCAGTCCCCATTACCCAAATCTTTTTGCTGGAATATTCTGAGATCAACCTCCCAATCTCTCCCACCAAATGATCAACTGGGCTATAAGCAGGACTACCATAATACCCTACACCACCTTCTTCTTCTTTGTCATCAACAGTCCATTTCAAGAAGTAGAAATCCAGTAGGACATTTTTTGTTAGCTAAGCAAACCTTGAACTTAAGGAAGATGTACGTCCATATCCGTTGGACAAGATTATGGTTGTAGAGTGGATTTATATGGAGGAGTTTTGAAATTTTAGCTGAATCTATCATTCCAAATTGTGAGCATAAAACAACCAAACAATTAAGTTATCATCAATTGTTGGTATTGCAGTGACAATTATCAAATCTAATTTCCTTAAACACCCAAAGATGATAGGTTGAAAAAGGAACTATTAACATGTTCAGGTAGTCAAGGAAAATAAACCACAGACACACACACAAATCCCCAATTCAGTGGACCCAAGATATCAGCACATCAAAAACATTTCATGAAAGGACAAACTAAAACTCTGAAACTCAAAAGGGGACAGAAAGTATTGGTTTGAACCCTGGGAAACAATTCTGGTTGGGGCTTTGTCTGGTGGGCTAGCTGATGTTACAACAACACCCTTTGAAACCATAGTTATAGCTTCGCCCATGTTAATGGCTGCCATTACCCAGAGAACGGCGGCGAATCGGAGAGCCCAACTTCCAAACCATTATTTTATGAATTGTTTAATTCATCTTCGCACAACCTGATAACAGAATACACTGTGATCAATATCTCTAAGTTTACTTATACTGGTGACACATTATACAAAAAAATATAGCCATCAACATCCTTCAAAAAAGCCTAACACAGAAATTGCCCTGAAGGACGCACCAAACAAGCTCCAGTATAACAACTTCCACTTAGAAAAGAGAATTGGGAGGGAGATGAGGAAAGCGTGGAAGGACTAACTAAGTTTCATAAAAGGATCCATACCTTCTTGGATTCGGCGTAAAGTCCCATGCCTGCAACATAGAATGGGACCTCCCGACAAAGAGTAGCACCAGTCCCACGAAAGAAACCCTTAAGACCATCTTCCTGCCAAGTGCAGATCAGTGCCTCCCCCGCATTGTGATCAATGATGATTATTTATTTTCTTGTTGGTTTTCAGGGCCCTTGCCTTTCTAGCTTGACTACTCTCAACTCACTCAGGTATAGTTGGACCTTTAAAAATATCATTTCAACACCGAGTGCATCCTAGCTCACTGGTTTTGCATTCCTTGCAGACTTGCACCTGAATTGCTTCAAGATCTTAAGGAATTTGTATTAAGTTTTTTTTTCAGGGTCTTCCATGTCTTATAATCATTTGTATCAGCTTGCTTGGACGTTCTTATGCTAGTTTTCTTAGGGATATGTTGCCATACCCTTCTCCCGTTCAGGCATGGATTTTGTTATCGCGCTTGTATGCAAATGGTCAACCTGTAGTTATATTTCTGCCTGTTGATTCTGTCTTGGAAGGTAATTTGCTCTTTATCAAATAGAAGGAGCATTGTATATATCTAAAGCTTCTAGATAATCCAGACCCACAACTATTAAATATTCCCATACTCAGAGGTTACATTAAACTGATTTTATTGCATAATGCTCTCAGAGGTTTCAGATGATGATGAAAGTTCCAGCTCTAGAATCATCTGTGAAGAAACAAGTTCAGTTAGACCATGGCAGTACGTGTCCTTGGGATTACAACTTTTTATTTATTTTTATGTATACAGTAAGATATGGGCAATACGCTGTGAAAGAAACACTACAGCACATAATTTGTTTTTCTCTTCTTACTACCACATCTCTCAAGTCCCAGCCATGGTGAGTCTTCCTTTAGCTACATTGATCTCTCTCTCTCCCTCTCTCTCTCTCTCTCTCATTTATGTGTCGTCATGGTTGGTGGCATTTGAAAGCCAACTCAATTATCTTTCCAACAACATCTTATGCATCTTCAGATTCCAAGTATTCTGGAAATAGTTATAGTTGTAGTTGTAGGTGAAGCAGTCGTAGTAGCAGCAACCTTGGTAATTATTTCAGTAATTTTAAACTTGTGCTGGTGGGTCTATTTTGCTCATTTGCAGACATTACTATAATATAGGCTTCTTAATGAATGATGATGTTCTCTTAACGTTATGAGCATATCACCACAGCTCTCTCGCCCCTTCCCCATCAACGTACTTTTTGTATGGGTTGCTTATGTTTGCCTGTAGTAGCTGTTGATTATTGGTAAAAATAGGAGTTATTTTGCATAACTAAATTAAAGATGTTGACTTTTCTTTTTTACTTGTGTTTGTGACATCAATTTGTGTTGCCATATTTTTTCAACACTGCATGTATTAATCTTGAAGGGGCGAGAGGTGTTTCGCTGCTGCAGAATGATTCCAGATTTACCAAACTGATTAAAGAATGTGATGATCATATTACAAGTATGCTACTTAAGCTGCTACGTACTGAAGTTGAAAGTTTATGTGTAACTTACTAGTTGGACATGAACTGTAGCCGAAATACTTTAGCATACAAAATTGTATTTTTGTTCGTGGAATATCTCTTACGATTACATTATAGCTTAATAGTCCATAATGATAAAGTAACTTACAAAAGTAACTACTTGCACTGAACGTGGGTTAGTAATTGACTTGGCCACATTGTAGCCTCCTAATTAAACCACATATTGAACACACATTCACTCGGTCAACCCTATGGATTTGGCATCGTACGTCGAACACGCATTCTCTAAGCTTTCTCATCTTTTCAGTTGTTTAAAACATGTAAATTTTTGCATAGCTTAATTAGTGTAATGAATAACAAATTATTTCCTCGGAAGAGACAATTGGAAGTAATATAAGTCGGTAAACTTAAATTATTGAAGAAAAAAATATTTGAAGGAACCAAAGCTTATTTGCCTTCATACTTGTACCAGATTCTCATTTGGGATATTGATGCCCAACCTAATCGTTGGGGGTATTGACGCACAACCAAATCGTCAGGCTATGTTGAGAATTGGTCTTTTAGCTTGTGTTCTTGCAGAATATACTAAATGAAGGAAATCAAATTTCACACACTCACTCCATGTTTAAATAATTATATTATCTGGTAGTAGCTTGCTAGTTGTGATTGGAAATTTGGGTTATAAACCAACATGGTGGAAGGGCAGGAACAAGAGTTTCATTGCAACTTGCTTAGCAAAAACTAAAGGTTCATTCACAATTACATAATATGATGATGGATATTTGTTTTGTGATTCCGTGCTCTATAGAGTACTCTTATAAGCATTTTTCTTTTCGTTCATTAGCTTAATTATAATTTTTTGATCGATCCACGTACGAATAATGATTTTTGACTTGCAGGAATGTCACAAACAACCATATTCATTGACCATGATGCAACTATAGACTGTTGAAAGGTTCCCTTTAGAAACTACACAACAAGGTTCTTTGATATGGGCTTTGCCATTCTATTTCCTGTTATCAAGACAAGGAAAACAACACTAGTTATTGTTTTAATTAGAGCTTATTTATTGCCATTTTTTTTTTAATGAAATTTGACATTTTTGTATAGAACGTTCAGACCCTTTTCATTGGACTGTATCTTTAATGATGATCAGATGATATTACTTGTGTGTTTAGTTGCTGTAAACTCAACATACTTGTTTGCCAATTTTTGTTTTACCTTGAGTAGCTCTTACTTGTACACAGTAGATTGAATTTTTATAGGTGCAATGCGATTAGCCAGTGTGGAAGCCGAATTAAAACCAGGAATTATTATTTTTTAAATAAATTTAGCATTCACAACGTTTCTTAAAAACGTTGTCATAGGCCTATTACAACGTTTTTTTAAATGTTGTTGTCCACTATTACAATGTTTTTTAAATGTTGTTGTCCACTTTTACAACGTTTTTTTTTAAAATGTTGTTAAGGTATACAACAACGTTTATCAGAAAATGTTGTGAAAGACATATAACAACGTTTTTCAGAAAACGTTGTAAAAGACCTTTAACAACGTTTTTTAAAAAAACGTTGCGAAAAACCATTTTAAAAAAAACCCCTATTACAACGTTGGATAAGACAACGTTTCAGAAAACGTTGTTAAAGGTCTAATACAACGTTTTAAAAACGTTGTTAAAAGGCATTTTTGTTGTAGTGTCGGCGCACCCCAAGGCGATACACTTGGCTTGATAAAGCCAATGTCAAGAAGCTCTTGCAACTGAACCTTCAACTCCTTTAACTCCATAGGTGCCATTCTATACGGCGCCTTCGAAATCGGTGTAGTCCCCGGCAACAACTCAATACAAAATTCAATCTCTCTATCTGGAGGCATCCCAAAATCTTTAGAGAAAACATCCGGAAACTCACACACAACCGGCACATCTTCAAGATTAGAAGTAGAAACCCGCTTATACACTACACAAGCAAGATCCCCCGTGCACCCACGCGACAACAGTTTCCTAGCCTTAAGAGCAGAAATGACGCGCAAACTACTAGGTGCATTATCCCCCAAGAATACAAATTTAGGAACGCCAGGCAAAGAAAAAGTAACCCTCTTGCTAAGGCAATCCACCAATGCATGATATGTACACAACCAATCCATGCCAAGTATCACATCAAAATCACGAAGTGGTAACACCACCAAATCCGCATGCAACACATGTTTATCCACAAGTACATCGCATGCTCTATAAATATCTGAAGCCAATAAACATTCCCCAAGAGGGGTAGATATTCAAGCACATAAGGTAAAGACTGAGGCATAACACATAGCTTGTCAACAAAATGCGATGCAACGTACGAATGTGATGATCCTGGGTCTATAAGTACACGAGCCTCATTACCGAAGATAGAAACGGTACCTCCAATCATTGTTGTAGACTCAGGTACTCCCCTCTGATCTAGAGCAAACACGCGACCCTGCACCTTAGCTTTACCATCGCTATCTCTCTTCATCCCAACTGTAGGCTGATTTGAACCTCCTGACTGATTGTTCTTCAATTTAGGACAATCCTTCTTCATGTGCCCCGAAACTCCACAGTAGTAGCACTCCATAGGTGCTCCCTTCTTGCTCCAGCATCTATCCTCCGTGTGCCCTATCTTGGAAGAATAAGAGCAAACCAATACCACACTACGATCTCTCTGAGTAGGTGTAGTACTAGCCCCCTTGCCACTCGACTGATTCTTCGCATGCCCTTCATAATGAGATTTTCCACTTCCCTTCTTGCGATCATTGCCCCCACTAAAATTTCCACGGCTACCCGATCCATGACTTCGCCAAGCGCTTAGAGTGGCGAGAAGAACCGAAATGTGCATAGTACGATGCTCCTTAATATCTCTCTCAATAATGTAGTCTCTATCAACTGCCTTCCTGTACTCCACAAACTGATGAGAAAGAAGCTGCTTCCTGAACTCCGTCCTCAAACCTTTTACAAATTTCTGTGTCCTCCTAGCCTCATCTGGAATCAAATGTGTGCAATAACGAGCCAACTCCGTAAATCTAGCTGAATACTGTGAAACAGTCATGCCCCCCTGCACCAAATCCAAAAATTCCTTCTCTCTTTTCTCTCGAACAACTTCGGGTACATAGGAAGCTCTGAACTCCCGAACGAAGTTAGGCCATATCTGTGGAACTCTATGTATGTCCCAACTCTCCCTCAGTACTTGCCACCAATGCTCTGCAGTACCCTCAAGCTTGAATACTGCTAATACAACCTTTTGCTCATCATCGCAACCCAAAGGTGCAAATATTTTCTCCAAGTGTTCAATCCATAGCTCGGCTTTAGCAGCGTCCGGCTCTCCATTAAACTGCCTCGGCTTTAACTTCACAAATATTTCAAGCATAGTATTGTCATTATGTCTAGCATCCTGCCTCGGCCTCTCTACTTGTGGTTCGGGCTGTGGCTCTGGCTGTGGTACTCCTTGTGGTTCCACTCTACCAAAACCCCTTTGATTCATTTCGTTCATCATATCAAGCATGCCACGATACATAGTTGCCATCGCCTCAAACTGCTCTTCGGGTGTCCGCAGTGGAGGAATGTTCTGTTGACGGTTCTCGTTAGCATTTCTGCCACCGCCAGCACCTCTACCGGCACCTCTACCAGTGCCACCTCCAGAACTATCTCCAGCTCTGGTATCCACCATTTAAACCTACAATAACATTCGGCGTTAAAAATAAATCTATCACACCAACCAACCCCCAAAGCCAAGGAATCTATCCCGGCTGAAAGCTAAATTTATAATCATAGCTCTGATACCAACTGTGGCGACCCGACCCGGATCCCAAGACGAAATCCCAAGGTCGTGCCGCCGGGAAACACATAACAACAAACAAGTAGCAAATAATGGGTAGGGCCATAACGGCGATACGCCAACAACTCAAAACATATGTGGAAGCGAAATATAATAAAACAGTGGCGCCCGAGCTACAAGCTCAAACTAAAAACAACCAAAGAGATGATTAATCTCTCGGTCCAAAAATTCGACTCGCGTGCCGCAACATTGGGCACGTAGAACTAAACTCCCTGACATGCAATTCAAATATATAGCATAATATACCAAGTCATCGGCGAAGCTACGGCCGGAACCCAACATTACACTAAGTCTAAGACTCTAGTCTAACAACTCAACGGCTAAAAACATGCCGGAGAACAAACATAATATTTAACTAGCAATGTAACATGCTAAAACATAATCACCAATTTTACCAAGCGCGACTAACACAAGTCGGCTACCAACGGCATAAGTACCAACATCAAGAAAACATATGGAAACGTAACCATAAATGTACACCAAGCACGACCACTACCAGTCGGCTACCAAAAGAATAGGCTAACAACATAATTACAATATTACAAATCACAATTAGGTTTGCTACCCATCATGAAGTTTACATAACTTCATCTTTCCCAACGACCTTACCAAAAGAAAATAAACTATCTAAGTAGCAACCTTGCCCAAAAGAATACTTCGTCAACGTAATCTTCTTGATTTACTTGGATCCGCACGCACGACTCGGATCTAGGGAAAAACAATCAACAAATAAAAGTAAGTCACAAGGACTTAGTAAGTTACTAACCATAACTTCCTATCATGGCATAATGCTCAATAATAATTTACATCATGCTATCTTCACATAATAACTTTATATAAAAATCATGTTATGGCATCCATGCTCAACATTAATAAAATATGTTATCATTGTAGTATAACATCTCACTAAAATTCATGTCAAGACACATTAGGCTTAACAATAATGATTCATGCCTTTGGCACAATACAACATTCCAATAATATTCATGTTTAAGCATTCATGCTTAACAACCTTAATCAATATGTTATCTATAAAGTATAACATTTATGAAACTAATACAACCATCATATCATATCCAAATCACAAAGCACATAATTCACATAAGTACTTGTGAGACAATTCATATATAAGGGATATGATACCATTACCAATTCTTCCGCCGTGTTGCTCCTGCAAAAAGACGTGCAAAACCTTTATGTGCCCTCGATATCCCTCTCGTAGATATCGGCGTCCCGAGCGATCTCCGCTCAAGTTCCATAGTTATCAAAGTCATGTGTATTACTACAACTGAGATAAACTACTTCCCCACCGTGGCCATCGATGGAGGGGTGTGTGCAAACCCGTCACGGCAATCCATCGCGATCACGAATCTCACAATTCGTGAAGACGATGTATCGTCCCACCAAAGACTCAACAGACCGACTCCAACTGGACTCAAAACCCAAGCATAAGTAATATATACTTATATGCTCAAAACAAGTAGGTATATACTCTACCATCAAACTAGTCATGCATATCACTCACAACTAGCATAAATATCACAATAGAGAATCATATAAGCTCTCATAATCAAGTGTCCTTTATACACTTCAAAACTTCTTGGAGGCTTGACCTCCATGATTTCTACCCAAAATTCCGTAGGACATAAGATTATAGTTCCTAGGATTCATACTAACCCAAAGGTTGACTCCGTTGAGTCCAATCTAAACTTTCCGAAAATTTAGGGAATAGAAGCATGGGCTTCAACATCCCCCTATGTTCATAACTATCGCCAATAACCATGTTCCCAAGTTCATAGAACTCATATAAACCCCACAAAACACTTATCAATGTAACATAGAACAAATTCATCAATTTGTGCATAACTTCATTTAGTTCACCTTACCAATCATATTCTCCAAAACATGATTTAATCACACAACATGATTTAATATGCTCTACTAGACATATATAACATAATAATCATGCTTACCATCATGTTAATAAGCCAAAACACAATTAGGGCAAAAATCCCCTTCCAAGTAACTCTACCAAATCAAGCTCAATGCCCATGTACAATTCACATAACAAGGTTTAATAGGCCATTTAACACATGAATTTCATATAAATCAAGGTCTCACATTGGTTCAACCAAGCTCTATCAACAATTGGAAACCTAGGGTTCATGGCATCTCTACAAACCCTAGAAATTGCATCCATTGACCTCACTTAGCAAATATGATTGTTTCCCTAGGGTCAATGGAGCCAAAAGAAAAAGGAAGAGAGGTAGAAACTTACTGTTGATCAGCCCTCACAAGCAGCAAATTCGAAACCCAAGAGGTGATGTCGTCTCCTCAACTCTCTCTTCAATCTCACGGGTGGAATTGGGGAAAGAAGATCCTGAGCAAAGGCTTCCAAGATCAATCCCTTCAAGAACCCTAGAATCGCCACTCTCAAGCTCTCTCTCAAGTCTCTGTTGAGTGCTCGCAGAAAACGCAAGCTGAAGAAGTCGTATTCTGTGCGGCTGATTTAGAGAGTAAGTTGGTTTAATTTAAGTGGGTGGATTAACTCTCCTTAATTAACCCACTAATCAACCTTTAAAACTCTAATAGGTGTTTAGGACAAGTCTTAGGTCAATAAGAAGGGTTTAGGTTAGGTTTAACTTGGGTTTGGGTGGGTAAAAATCGGGCAATGCGTGAAAGAATTGAAAAATTCCCGTAACATGCATCAGGACCAATGCGGTCGCTTGCCTCTCCTATGATGCGAGCGCATCAAGCCATCATCACACAATCCAAGGTTTGTTGCTTCCTTGCTCGATCCCGGACTCTCCCGCATGTATTCTTGAGTCCTTCCAAGCCAAAAAGTGTCTACAATCCAACCTTAACGACCTCCAATCTATAACCAAGGCAATCAAGTCTCAAACCTCAACAAAACATGGCCAAGAACTCAGGCAAAACACTCCCGAACGACAACCGAAAAAGTCAAACGGAGAAAGGTTAACGCTAGAATCAAACTAGCAACCAAACCGACAATGCAACAAGCATCCCACCAACATCTAAGGCATACAAATGATGTTATGATTGCCCTCTAACTATAATCCATGTGTTAACAATATAAATCACAAACCCGAGATTCAAAGCATCTCGTGAAGGAAAAATGCGTACGTGCATCTCAAACGACGACAACGAATGTGCTATTGACTCCAAACACATGAGTGAGCTAAATAAACATGTTTATGATGATTATAAATGTATGAGTTCATGCATAATACAAGCAAGCCATAATTCAGGGTTTTACAAGGGTCCACTTGCGCAATGCGTGACTTTGAGCTTTTCATGAACATAAAGAGAGCTCTCGCTCGAGCCAACATGATCAATCCCCAGACCGTCCCCTCTCATATCATGCTAGGAGTGCAGTCCTGGACAGATGACCACCCCGTATCATCCAAATGGATTGACGCGCTCGACCAATGAAGAATGTCTCACATTATACCAACTATTGAAACATCTGAATCAGTGGATGATGAAAACCCGGGTTTTGATGATAACAGTGACGGGTCTTACCCAGATCCATATGAAGATGACCCATCTCATTCGGATTCCCATTGGTAGACCTCATCGCCTACGTCATTATTTAATTATTGCTCGTAGACGTCATCGCTTACGTCATTATATAATTATTGTTTGTAAACGTCATCGCTTACGTCATTGTATAATTATTGCTATAAGACGTCATCGCTTACGTCATTGTACAATTATTGCTTGTATCCAGAGCCCTATATAAAGGGTCTTGATCCTTTATTTGTAATCAGAGGAAGTGAAGAAAGAAATATATTTTCTAAGTGTTTCTATTATCTCTCCCGTCTTCTCTTTTGTTCTTAAGTATTCAATTACCTCTCCCTTCTTCTTTGTTTTAAAGTACTTACATAATGTCAATCTAATAATATTATCCCACATTGGTTAAGAAATGATGTTGGTAGTAAAAGTCTTTTTATATAATTTTCCTCTATTATTAACAATAGAAGAGATTAATAGTAAATGATTAATACTACAATATCATATTAACTATTATTAACTATTATTTTTAGCTAATGACTAGAAAATGAAAAATTTCAAGTCAAGTGACGTAGAGACTTGATGATTTAACAATATCAAAAATTGGGTGAGGTGGCACAACCATAATACTCCTCACCAACATATATATATATAGATTTGACAAAGTAAACAATGACTAGGTCAACCAAAGAAATATCAAATTACTGAGAATGAAAACTAAGTAAATACTAAAATGCACTAAACTTTGACAAGGAAGGTTACCAAACATCTCATTGAGGCACAAATGTTTTTACGCATCATTTGTTTATTGTCGAAGGTAATTATGTAAATGTGTTCTACTCGGTGAGAGTATCGAAATGATATATTTATTTGTCTAAATCGAGTTATGGATAAATAAGATATCAAGACTTAAAGCATAATACTTATTAAAAAAATTAGTATTTTAGTGAAATAAATTATACAACTTGAAGCACAAATTTCTTTACGTGTCATTTTTTTGTTAACAAAAGTTATTGTGCAAATGTGTTCTACTTGGCAATAATATCGAAATGATATAATTATTTGTTCAAATTATGTTTTGGATGAATAAGATATCAAAGTTTAAAATATGGTGCTAAAAGCAAGTCATTACAAGCAGTGTTCTAAAACTTCCCGCCTAGCTCCGCCTAGGCGCTAGGCCCCTCTCTACCGCCGCGACTTTCTTAGTCGCCGCCTAATCGACCAAGTTGATGCCTACGTTGCCGGTCTACCAGATAAATAAAAGAAAGAAGAAGAAAAAAAAGATGAAAAAGAAGGGGGCTGTCTCGAGACTCATAATTTAGAATGAGAAGGGATTAGGGAGGATATGTTAGACTGTGGGTTGTAGGGGCAGTAGGTAGGTGGAGTAATATATTTTTTTTGTTTTTAGTTCTAAACTTGGCTGGTTTATTGCTTTGAGGTTGTTGAGAATTGGTATTAAAGGTAGGTTTGTATATTTTTGTTCATTTTACAAATATAGACAAATGTTTGATAAAATGACAAACATAAAAAAAAATTAAATTTCTAGTTAATGTGTTTGATCTTTGATGTAAATTATCAAAAAATGGTAATTATGCCTTAATTTTAGGCCCCGCCTAGGCCCCGATTAGGCCCCGACTAGTCCCCTAGGTGCTAGTGTGCCGCCTAGCGGCCGTCTAACGATTTTTAGAACCTTGATTACAAGTAATATCTCACTTTGAAGAGTTTTATCTCACATTAGTTGGAAGTAATGTTAATTGTAAAAGTTTTTAAATATAAGTCTTCCACTATTGATAATAGAAGAAGTTATATATATATTATTATCAGCTAATTGTTAAAAAATCAAAAAAAAAAAAAACTTTCACGTGAATGCTTTAAAATGAAAATTTATCTAAAGATGAAAATAAAGATTTATCTAAAGATGGTAAGGTGACACAAACATAATACCCTAA
This sequence comes from Codonopsis lanceolata, assembly GCA_013146195.2. Lineage (NCBI taxonomy): Eukaryota > Viridiplantae > Streptophyta > Magnoliopsida > Asterales > Campanulaceae > Codonopsis > Codonopsis lanceolata. The sequence continues at coordinate 130,999,384 of CM028377.1, read as the reverse complement.
ACCAATTTTAAATATACAGATTTGACGAAGCAAACGATGACTAAGTCAACCAAAGAAATATCAAATAACTGAGAATGAAAATAAGTAAATAATAAAATGCACTAAACTTTGACAAGGAAGGTTACCAAACGTCTCATTTGATCACGTGAAGTTTCATGTCTCTGTCGTGCGGTCCCTTTCAGCAAACAGTGGAGACTGTGGAGTTTCATATCTTCAACCATTTCTCAATTCAAAAACAACTTCTCAATAGAACAATTTTTTAAAAATGGACAACAACCAACGAGAATTAGTTACCGATCTACCACCTTGGCTTAAGGTGTACAAAGATGGAATCATCGATAGACTTTGGGGTTACGAAGTAGTCCCTGCAACCTTTGATTCTCAAACAAGTGTCACGTCCAAGGACGTTGTAATTTCGCCGGAAACTGGTGTTTCCGTTAGGCTTTACTGCCCTAGTCTCTAACCCACCACCACCACCACCAAGAAACTCCCACTCTTGGTCTACTTCCACGGCGGTGCATTTTGTGTTGGATCCACGGCCGACCCCAAATACCATAACTTTGTCAACAATTTGGTTGCGGCTAAAGTGATAGCGATTGTGTGCATCGATTACCGTCGGACAGGAGAATCCCCTTCCAGGTAGCCTATAATGATGTCTGGACTGCACTTCAGTGGGTGGCGGTTCATGCTAAGTCAGGTGGTAAGACGGAGGAGTGGCTCAAGGATAACGTCGACTTTCATCGGGTGTTTGTAAGGGCGAAATAGGCATGACTTATTTTCGTCTTGTTTCACCTTTCTTGGTCAAAATAGGATTATTGATAAGTTTGTGTTAATTTAGGACTTAGTATATTTTATTAGATTTAGTTTAGTTATTTTTGGTAGTATAATCTTTTGTAGATTTCAAGTGCACATATTTGGTAACAAAATCTTAGCATAAATCCTAGTCTAACCATGATTCTTGACCACTTTCATATTTGGTAATTAAATCCCATCCTAGTCTAACCATGATTCTTGACCGCTTTCATATTTGGTAACAAAATCCCATTAGTTTGGTAAGTTGTTGATTTTTTCCTTAAAAACTAATCATTTTCCTTGTAGTAAACGAACTGTTTTTTGGTGTGTGTAGGAGACGCTGTAGACACCCCAATTTCGTACCTCGGATATATGACATGACAAAAATATCAAGAAGCTGTTAAAACATTAACAAATGTCAAGTTCTGAGGTCAAAATTGCAAAAGGACAAAGCGGGATGCACAAAGGACAAATTGCGAGGGGGCAAAGTGTCAAAAAGAGCCATGTTTGAAGTTTGGGCACCACCTACCAAAGGTTTGGGTGTGGCGCCCAAACCCCTAGTGGGTGGCACCCAAACCTCACTTTCCAAACACTGTTCAATGCAAAGTTTGCCGTAAAATGCAAATCGTCCAACGTGGTGTACAACACCACGATGCATGGAGAGAAATCACAAAATTCCTTCGATGTCCCGGCTCCTTCCTATAAATAGAGGCCTCGGCTCCTTCATTCAACACACACGCTGCGTAAAATTTCTCTGCGTCTGTTGAAGAAATAAACAGATAGATAAATTTCTAAAGCCTCGAAACCATGCCAAACCTCCGCCAAACACAAATCCAACCGGTAGAAGTGTTCCTTAGCCCCCGACTAGGTATCCACCTCTTTTCCCGGTCCAAAAATCGTGGATAAAGCGGTTGCTGCGATTTAAAAGGCCAAAATAGCGATGGTAAGCCGTTACTCGCCAAAATTTAGCCTTTTCGATCAAACAAACAACCGAGAAATAAGCAGTTACCTGCCCGATCCGAGGCGAAAAGTAACTTTCGGCGATTCTGTTGCCCAAATTCACACAACACACAACTTCAACGGACGGACGGACGAGAAAAAAAGACTCTCTCCCGAGGGGAGGCGAGCACACCCCTCGCCGTTTGTAAGCTTTTATTGTTAAAGTCTTTTATTTCTATGTAATAGTATTATTTCAGTCCGGCCCAATGTAAATATATAGCGGTTGTCTTTGCCGGATTTTATTAAGAAATAGTACTAAATGTAGCCGTTATTATGGCAAAATATTTTTAGATAAGTTTGTATTTATTTACTTTTTTATTCAATAAAGTCTTTATTTGTAAATGTATTATTTCCGATCGGTTCAATATCAAAATATAGCGATTATCTTTGCCGGATTTTGTTAGGAAATAATACTAAAAGAGCCGTTATAATGGCCAAATATTTTTAAATGTGCGTAATTATTGGAAAGAGGCAGTGCGAGTCCAGTAAATAATGTGGCCACGAATGTATCTTTAATTTTCCCTTGTCAAAATAAGACCTTATTTATTTGCTAAGTAAATGTGACAATAAGCATACTTGACCAAAAACGTTCGAGACCGAAAGGCGAGTTGGGTGCCTAGCACCTTCCCAACTCGTAACTTAGCCTCGAACCCGCTTTCTAAAATCTACGGTTTTCTTTTACGGTTTTCCTTTATTTTTGCCTTAAAATAAAGGTGGCGACTCTAAAACATTTTTGATCCGGTGGGGCCTCGCAACATCTTTCTTTGCACTTTCACGTTCTCCCTAAACGAGGAAGAATGGAGAATGGAAAGGTGATGTATTTCTATGTCTTGGTATCCCGAAATAATGGATAACTTGGCGTAGAAAATCCAAGGCACTCATAGTGATCCAAAATAGGCCATAAGGCTATTTTCATAAAATTCATAGTGGGGCGTCGCAATATTCTTTCTTGCACTTCTCTATTTTCCACTGAAAGATAAAGGGAGAATGGGAATGGAAGAGTAATGCATTCCATATCACTGTTATCCACGAAATAAGGGATAACTTGACATGGAAAACCATAAGTTCCCATATTGGATACAAAATTCACTCAAAGGCAACCGAGGCACATTCCAACGTGCTAATATAGACATCACTCCTCTCGCACTTTGGATTTCGTCTTCCCCTAAACAAGGGAGGGTGGAGCGAGGCGGTGGTGTCCGCATCCGCGCGTCACGCGCACCCTATCCAGGCGCGGGCGCCGGGAACCTCACGGTGGCGACTCTTTGGGGAGATTGTTTTATTTTAAATAAAATGGAGGCTAGACTTCGCAAAATAAAACTTTTTTGTTTTTATTTGTTTCTGGCTGCAGTATGCTTGTCATATTAATTTACGCATTTGAATAAAGTGTTCCCATTACGGCCGTGGCCATATTTGTGGATATGATCCTCCATCTGGCGGCGATCTCGTTCGATAGTTCGAGGCATGTTTAAGAGTATAAAAAAATATATATACATTTTTTTTATACAAGTATATATAAATATATATATATATGTCAAAAAAAAAATGCGCAAGTTCAAAAAAAAAAAAAAAAAAAAAAAAAAAATATATATATATATATGTCTATATATATGTGTCTGTACTATTTACATATATATTATGTGTGATAATATCCGGACAGCACAACAAAAAGGGCTGGGGCTTTGTAAAAAAAAAAAAATCTTTCCATTTTCAGTCTTATATTATTTTATTCTGCTTCATCTTCATTCTGCAAAATATATATATGTATATATATATATATGCATTCATTCTGTCATTTTATTTTGGGGATTAGGACCCATTTTCTAAAAATAAATAGATTCCCCACTTTTCTTTCTATTTCTTGATGGTATGCTTGCTTGCTCACGCTTAAGCTAAAAAGCCGAGAAAATCCATACATAACAGCAAGACAGGTTATATCTGTTTTATTTTCTATTTCTATATCTAAAAAAAAAAAAAACTCTTTTTGCTTTTTAGATACCGCACACCTGCACATGCATATAAATATATTCGAGCTGCTACCCTACACCATGGCCGGCCTACCCCTGCATAAACCAACGTTAGGCGCATATAAATTTTCGGGACACTTCAAGACCCCGGTTTTGCATTTTAAATTATGGGTCAGCCCCAGTCAAAAAAAAAAATGCGCAAGTCAAAAAAAAAAAAAAAAAATGCGCAAGTCAAAAAAAAAAAAAAAAATTTTTTTGGGGCTGATTTATTATTTTTCTAAGTGCTCGACCTAGACCATTTTGAATGGTGGATCCCGGAAAGAGTATAGGCCCTTCGCTTTGGGATCGGTCGATCTCGAGAGTCGAAGGCGAGGTGGAATACGTTGGTCCTATACTCTGGAGAAAGAATCCATTATTCCAGGAAAGTCCTGAGACTGTCAAAATTAAGCGGGTGCTTATCCGGTCAATTTGTAGGAATAATAAAATAATAATAAAATATACTAATAAAGGCACTTGTACTCCAAGCCCGAGAAAAGCCTTGACCCGACCCGATACAGTCCATTTTCCCGAAGCAGCGAATTTGGAAAAGCGAGCGATCTTGGCCGATTGTCTGAGGAATCAAGCGAGAGATCGATCGAGAGGGTATCGAAGCAGTCGAATCGGGGCGAAGCGGCTCAGTGCAATTCGAGCAGTATGGCGAGAAAGTGAAGCGATGCGCTATGGAGTGCAGAATCTGAGGGGCTCGAGGATATGCTCAACTCGGCAATGCGGCGGTGGCTAGATCGGAATTTGGGTGCGGTGGCCAGAATAATGAGCGGATGGCTAATCAGTACAAACTTGAAATCCGGTGGTGAGGTAATTTCTTCCCCTGCAGTTCCCCAGGATGCATCAACCTCACATACACTTCCAAACCCAAACCCTCAGCCAAACACTAACCCACCAAACACTACCATCACTCCAAATCCTAACCCTCCAACTCCTACTACTACCAAATGTCAATCCTTACTCATCCTACTCTTCATATCCTCTCCCAACACTAATATTCCCGGAATCCAAATGACCTCCCTTTTCCCATGAACAACCCACTCCAAAATAGCCCACATATGGATCCCCGAGCTATAACCCGTCGGGCCAAGTTACTACCTACTTATCTCCCAATGATCCGGCCATCCAGTAGAAACCATCAAAATCCACCGGCTACACTACCCAAACCCGTACCCGGCTCAAAATCCACCGGCCCGAATCTCTATCAGGCCAGGAACCTCTATCCATTTCAAAACCTATACGGCTCAAAACCGTACACTGTCAAAAATCCACATTTCAAAACCCTATCTTGACGAGAATCCATACCCGGCTCAAAACCCTATACTACCGAGAATCTCTATCAAAGCAGAATCCATACCCTCGAAATCCACCGGCCCGAGAATCCATATCAGGCTCGAGAATCCTTACCCGGCTCAAAATCGACCCAAGATCCATACCTTTCAAAATCCATACCCGGATCGAGAAATTAACCCGGCTTTCTAAATCACGCCGGCATATACACGAAACCAACTCCCCGGCCACCAAAATGGAAGCCGACATGGAAAACATGAAAACCATGATGCTCAGCGCTTTCAGCAAAGGGAATTTTCTACTCGGGCATTGACATTACTGACCTTCCGTCTTGCCTTCAAAATTCAAAATGCGGAGCATAGAAAAGTTTGATGGGGATGGATGCCACTATATCCCATCTAAAATCCTACTCAGCGGTATGCGGTCGAGGGAGCTAGCTTTGAAGCTATGGCTTCCAATTTCCATCTCACCACGGTAGGGCGCCAGCAATAGGCGATGTTGTCGGACAGCACTCTGAATACCTGGGACCGGATAGCAGAAGAATTCCTTGAAAGGTATAAAGACAACACTAGCCCAAGAAAACAAAAGAGACTCGAAGCCAGCCACCAAAGAGAAAAAGAAACATGTCTTTGAATTTGCGGTCGGTGGAAGCGAAAGTTGGCCCGGACTTTTGAGACTGATCCGTGAGTCATCTTGGGATGTTTATCAAAATCTCCGACCCGTATACGGAGCACATGCGGTATCTCCCTTACAGCAGCTTTAAAGAAGTGGTGGAGATAGGGGTCCGTATTGATGAAGATATACGGACCGGGCAACTAAAAGTCAATACACCCTCCAGTTCTTTCCGATACTCTAAAGGAAAAACCGCACCAGCACCAGCCGTCAATATGGTAGGAGAAGCCTCAGCCACTTTTCCTACTCAAAACTATAATGCTACTCCATGGTCCTATGGATCGAGGCAGTCTGTCAACTTCGGTCGGAGGAATAATGGCCCAAGCGAAATTTCGAGAGGCGGAGCAGGGTCAGCCGGTACTTTGACGGTTGCAAGCTCCTGCATGCGTGATATTACGAGGGACTAATGGCTCGGGGAGTGTTGAAACCTCGGAAAACTGGCCTCAAACCCTGCACGACAAGCTGGAACCATGCCCGATCTTGTGAGTATCATCGTCGCGGTGGTCACCTCACCGTCGATGCTACACGCTCAAACATGCTATCCAGGATCTGATAGATGACAAGGTAATTGAAAAACCTCCTCCCGGACCAAATACAATCAATAACCCTCTTCCTCAAATCAACATGATTGAGGTTGATGAAAAAATCACTGTTCCCAAGTTTGAAAAATTCAGCCACCCATTACCATACATTCTCATTCCCTTCTCTTCATCTACCTCCATAAAAGAGCCTAGCTGCAACATGCTCTCTTGGGACACTATCCTGGGTAGCCAAAATACTTGTAACATCGAAAAAGCCACTTGGGTCGGTGGGGATGTTAGCCACCTTACCAGATCTGGCCGAGCCTACCAACCAAACCTGGAAAAGGGTGACCACTCAGGAAAAGACAAAGAGACAGATACTGGGCCTAAAGAGGTGGAAGATACTCTGTTAGCTCAGATGAAGAAAACTCAGGCCAACATTTCCATCTGGGGCTTACTCTGTGCTTCAAAAACCCATCGTGATACCCTGGCCAAATCTCTAAGTCAGGCAGTTGTTCCCATTGAAACCTCCCCGAATGAGCTTACTCAGATGATCGGAAACATTCATTTTGGAAATGTCATAATGTTTACTGATCTAGATCTGCCCAAGGAAGGGACCAACCACATTGATGCTCTTCATATCACTGTGGGAGTGATGGAAAAGCGGGTTCCTCGAGTTCTGATCGACAACGGGTCCTCTCTGAATGTGTGTCCCGCCAGCACTTTAGCCAAGTTGGGAACGAAAATATCAGAACTCACTCCTTCTTCACAGACAGTAAAGGCATACGACAACACCAGTCGATGTGTCTTAGGGGTAGTCACTCTGATGATGACTATTGGGCCACTAACCATGCCGGTCGAATTTCAAGTCTTGGACATACCAGCCACTTTCAGCCTGTTACTGGGACGCCCTTGGATCCATGGGGTAAAGGGGGTAGCCTCTTCATTACACCAACGTGTCAAATTCATCCACGATGACCACATAGTAATTATTACGACAAGATCGTGGAAAACAAGGAAGCGAGGATGTCCCAATCCTCGAGATAGAGCATGAAGACACGGGTATTTTCCTCAGTGGTTTTGAGGTTATCCCCAAGTGGTCAACGCCCTTGAATCTGGTAGAGGCGACATCCTTTGGAAAGAAAACCACGTCCCTAGGAAACATGGTTCCTTTGAACATGTTTCGAAAAATGAATTATATGCCTGGTCTGGGTCTTGGTAGAAACCAACAGGGGCTCGTCAATCTAGTTCAGGATGAACTTCAGGAATGTATCCCTCCTTTTGGCCTAGGATACACACCTACTCCAGCTGAGATAGCTGCTGTCATGAAACAAAAGCGTGAGAAAAGGAAGGCGGAAAAAGAAAAGCGTCCTTACACACATCCCCCTCTCCAACCATACAGGAAGACCTTAAATGGTTATTTCGTAAGAAAAGGGGAAGCGGAAGTTTATCTCATGTTCCCTGAGCCCTGGATAGATCGAGGATGGGAAAAAGATGCTGGTTGGGAAATCTTTGAAGATGTCAGTCTTCTCACAGACAAAATGAAACAGGTCACCCTGGAACCCCGTAGCACTGCATATAAAACGGCCACTTTTGAAAACACTTGGTCTATAGATCAGGATGACTATTCTCTGGTCTTATTTGATGATGATGGCCTGGGAGACAGTTTCTTGGGTATGATAGATGGAGGTACTAAATATCAGCTCACGATAAGTTCGAGGCTTCTCTTGCTTAAGCCTCTGCAGGCGGTATGTTACTACGGGCCCATCTTGACTCCCTGAGGCGGTAGACCCTTTTGGATATCTTATCCCCCCTTCCTTCTCTTGGCTTTCAGGTTGGTCATCTACCCAGAAGCCCAATAATGAGGATCT
>CM028377.1:130829598-130991127 GCA_013146195.2 Codonopsis lanceolata | reverse complement strand
ACGGCCAATGCCCTTGGTAATCCTTATCTCTGAGAGGACATTGTCTCGAATGAAGTCGATGGACCTTTTGTTGATGATGCTTGCTAAGAGTGCGGCCTCGTCCATTTGTGAAGTAGTCCACCGCTTGGCTATCACAAATTTGTTCTTGCCTTTAGCGAGGAATATTCAGGTCAAGTCCCATTTCGAAAAGGTCATCTTTGCGATTACCGGGGTTTGAGTGCCGAGAAGTCTTGGGATGTTAGCGAATTTTTGACATTTGTTGCATTTTCGGGCATATGACTTCGCGCCTTAACGTCGTCGACAGGCGCCCATGAAAAATGAATGTCGGCCAAAGTTGAGCCTTACGGATGGCTTCCACATACCCTCAGATGCACCTCGGCGGTAGTCCTTGTGTGATTTACTGGTCGGACACACGCAGGAGAGGCTTTGTGAAAGATCGCTTTGTATGAGTACATCCCCAATTACGGTGTATGCGGTGACCTTCTTGCCATTGCCCACCTTGCTGCTTTGTCGGCGGTGTCCTGGTCGATGTACTTTTTGATGTCATCGATCAACACTCAGTCTTTGTTCTAGCATCATTATCTTTTCTTTATCAATGGCCGGTATCAAGATTTTTATCCATGTTTAAGGGGGGCTTCAGGCTGGTGGCCATTTTGGAGAGGTGAGTACGCCTTTGTGTTTTGACCCTTCCTATTGCTCCGATTCCCAATATTCGAATTGGGCGAGGGATGCTCGAGCCTAGCTCACTATTTGTCCGGTCGGGTGGTTTATACTCCCCATCACCGCTACGACAGTGAATCGTGGGATCAGTAGCTCTGGCGATTCGGCACTGTATCAATGCCGTGCTCGACCCGCGTTGTTTGGCCGAGGAAGTTCAGTTAAAGAGCTTTGCGATCTCCATTCATACGGGGTTCACGGTAGGATGCACGCTCCATTGTCATTCTTGCTAGAGCGATCCGTCTACGAACAATGTCGAGGCTGGCCGTCGCGTTTTGCGGCGGCTCTTGCACAGGCACTTGTTCGGCAGTGAAGGTCACTTGATGCAGTGCATCGCTCTTTCCTTACTGCCGAGGTGAAGGAGGTTTCGGCAATGAAATGCACTTGAGCTCTAATGGATTTTCTTGGGAGGTAGGCGATTGCATATTATGTTAATTCGACGGCCCGTCTCATATCCTTCAGCGGCGTCGGGGCCTATGCGAGGATCGCCAGCGAGGCGGTCGTACCTCGATTTCATGGGCTTTGAAGTATTTTCAATTTTCTTGCGTTATCATCAGCGAGAATCACGTTCTCAATCTGCATGTATCTGCGTCTACTACCTCGGTTAGTGCGTGGGACACATAATAGATGGGTCTCTGGAGTCCTCCTTCTTCTACTTAGCAGGCCAGATGCTTTGGGTGTGTCAATGTAGAGAGGTAGGCGTGGAGAGTCTTTCTCAGGGTGTGTGGAAGGCGGGGTAAGTTGCTGATGTATTTCTTGAGCTCGGCAAAAGTGAGATCGCATTCTTTGTCCCATGCGAACTTTCTCGCCCCTTTAAGATTTTGAAGAAGGGAGGCTTTTTCGGTGACTTGAGATGAATCTTCCCGGGGCCCTTATTCTCCCATTCATTTGCTATTGCACTTGTTTGATACATATGGGGACCTTCGATTTCGGCGCCAAGGCTTTAATTTTTTTGGGATTTGCCTCAATTCCACGCTCGTTTACCATGTACCCCAAAAATTTTCACTGCCACCGTTACGCCGAAGGCATTTTGGCGAGGATTGAGCTTCATCTTGTTCTTTCAGGGTTTCCCAAAGTTTCTCGAGGTCGTCTATGTGGCCCGTTTCCTTGGTCTTAATCACCATATCTAGTCTATGTATGCCTCCACATTCCTCCCTGGTCCCAAAAATTTTGTTTACCATTCGCTGGTAGGTGGCCCCTGCGTTCTTTAGGCCGAACGGCATCATGTTATAGTAGTAAAGTGCACCTGCCGCTCGGAAAGTCGTGTTCCCTTGATCTTTTTTCCACATCCTGATTTGGTGGTAGCCTGAGTAGGCGTCTGAAGCTTAAAATTTTTTTAGCCGAGATAGAGTCGACTTGATCTATCCTCGGTGGTACCGATCTTTTGGGCATGCTTCGTTCGGGTTGGTAAAATCGGCGCATTCTCTACTTTCCATTGTTCTTTTTACCATTACAACATTTGCGATCCACGTGAGGTAGTGGATTTCTCTTATGATCTCGGCCCGTAGCAGTTTGGCTATTTCCTCCTTAATTGCATCTTGTTTTTCAGGAGAGAAATACATCGGCTTTTGCTGGATGGGTATAAATGATGGATCAATGCTCAATTGATGAACTGCTACTTCCTCGGCAATTCCCTCCATATCCTCGGCTCTCCAAGAGAAGACGTCCGTGTTGTTTCTCAAGAACTTCGATGATATCTCTTCTCTCTTCGCCTCCGCTATTTCCATTCCCACCTTGATTTTTTGCTCGGGGTAGTTGAAGTTTATGATGACTTCTTCTCGTCCTCCATGTCTTTGTAAAAGGCGGATGATCTCGTATGTCGAGGCGTTGATTTCGCTTTTCGGTCTCGCGGCCCGGCGTTCCTTCTTCTCGACACGGGCCGAGATACCTCGACTTTGATTACTACGGGGTAGAGCTTTCTCCGTCGAGCCCTCGGGCTCGTTTGGCTAACTTTTCTTGTCCTCTTTCCCTCGGCCTCCTCCCGAGGGCTTTTGCGGTCTCTTCTGCGCCTCTCTCCTCTCGTTAATGAGGTATTCCGGGGTAGTGCGGCGTCATTCTTGAGGACCCCACCGATGCGAGGTCATGTACTTAACCCTTTGATGGGCCATTGATGCGCGACCATCGAATTTGGCTTTGCGATGCGCCGAAGATAGCATTATGCGGAGAGGGAGATCGAGGACTAGGAAGGTGATTTCCTCGCTTACGGCGGTATCTCCTTCAGGAGATCAACTTTGAGGCCACGGCGGATCCTTTAAGTGACCTTGTGGCATGTGAACCCTTTGAGTTGGATTCGGCTTGGGTAAGGTGGGGATCGCCGAGCCCCCAGTGCCGTATAACTGGCTTGTAGTACATCACGTCTCCCTCCGCCCTTCAGCGCAGGTGTCGATCGGGACTCGTTTGGCCGAGGCATTGTGTATACCAACTTGTAGAGTCAACGGGTTTTGCCTTAGAGCATATGTGTTAACGGCCCAGGCTCGGTGTCTCTAAAAACCATCTCATGCTCGACCATTCCTTCCATAACGCCTGGCCGAGTTGTTTAAGCAGCTTGATTGCATTTTTCAACTATGTGATACTTTGAGTCTCTTCTCGAATGGTGTTCACCATCGGCCTAGTGTCGGGCATATTGTCGCCCCGGAGCCCCTGGGCCCTCGGTCCGGGGCGCGATTGGCCTCTTGCCACGACCTCCGATCTCTCTCGCTTATAACCCTTTGTACGCTCTTTGAGTCAGTATGCATTCTTCTTCCGTGACGTGGCCGATCTCGTTGTGGAAGTTGCATCTTTTCCTCGGGGTTTCGGTATCGAGGGTGATTTCATGGGGAAGGGGGTCGATCTTGTTCTCCGTTAAGAAAACATTCATGATGTGCTCCCTCGATGCATCGAGGGGGCGAAGTCCTCCAACTCGTTGTCTCCTGGGCCCCTAATTTCACCGGTGAATTTGGTGCCCTTTTCCTCCTCTCTCTCCTTTTTGTGGGTGGGCATCATTTTGTCGAGCTCTCCCCGTTTCTTTCCTTATAGTTTTTGTCCTGGCGGCGCCTAGTCGGCAAGATAATAGGTCTGGAGGGGATGTGGCTGCCGCGAGGCATTGCGCAGAGGGTTGCTGCCTAAAGAAAGCCACACTTTGTCAGTAGGAACATCTCGCCAATCGTGTCCCTTGTCTCATGAGGAGCTCGGTTCGGCAGCCTCGCATTAGGCCTGCTCCAAGACATCCTACGGAGGTGTCGAATATCGGGATTTGGTCCAGACCTCTTTCAAAGAGTCATGTATGAGAGCACGCTCTTTCCACTTTCTTGTTTCACGCCATTGCAGTGTGTCTCACTTTTGGGAGGGCACCTGAGGCGAACTTTTTCAAAGTGCCCCTCAGTCATCCCATGTGTGATAGAGTCATGGGCTAACCCATTGACCACCGTTGGGCCTCGCTTCTTCGTAGTTCCCGCAAATACTAAACACCATATATCGTCAAGTCTGGTCACTATGATCATTTTTATTCGAACCCCGACACATGGTCCAGGCCATTGTTACCGGTGTAGTCTTCGAAGTATGGAATCTTCACTTTGAGGGCACCTCCACTTCTCTTATCTCTGCTTAATGAACGACCTTCCTATTTTCTTGACACTGTGTTAGTTCCTCGTGCTCGCCGAGCTTCTAGTTTCTCCATCCATGCCCTTATCTCGGCATCCGTCATTGGTGCTGTCACCATGCGAGCCTACGGCATGTGGGATGCCGTTGGCTCCTTTGTCCGCTCTGAGGTACTTCGACCTCTTCCTCGACTGTGTTTCTTATTGGGGACCCCAGGCGAGCCTCTTTTATGAGTCGGGCGACGGATGTCGGGATCTCGGAGAGCTTTGTTGGTCAAGATCAAGACCGGGCGTAGGGTTGGGACTCTCCTTCCTCGCTATGAGCCCGGTGCTATCTGCCTCGGCGGGAACCTTATGTGAGAATGAACGCCATCCTAGATCCTCGTCGCCATCCGCTGCCGAGCCTTGACTTGACATTTGTGGTAAACTTCGCTCTTTGGGTTTCTCGGCTCCCACCCTTTGCCGGATTGAGTTTCAGGGTGCTTGCACGTTGATTATGGGCTCGGGCTCGGGATCCGAAGCTTTTTGCCGTAGCTCGTGCATTTTGGTCTCGCCTCAGATCTGTACTCTTTGTACTCTGTATCTTTGTGTGGTTCTTTTGGTGCTCCCACGCGTATTCCTGGTCCGCCTCTTCCGGGTGGGCTTATTCGCTTTGTCATGAGGTCGCTCCTCTAATTTGTTGGCTGGAAGACTCGACTTCAGTGAATCGTCCATCTCGAGGGGTCGTCGGCCTCTATTTTTGTTGTTAGAGAGTCGTTTGGCGGTCTGAGTCTTCTTCGTTGGGCCCTTGCCGACACTTCGGTACCGAGGCGCCGGAGTCTGCCTCGTTGAGACTCATGGCCCTCGCGTCCCTTCCCTCGTTGTGCTCGGCTGGTTCTTTTTCTGGGCGAGTGGATGCAGCGGGGGTGACATTTTTAGAGGCTTGTTTTTTTGATCTCACCATCCTTTCTCGTTCATGGACGCTGTGACTGAGAAAGTCGTTTCCCGGCAACGGAACCAAACTGATCACGCTATTTTGGTGGTGACCTTGTCTTGTTGTCCACGTATGAGGCAAGGATGAGGTGGCGTCCACTGGTTCGTTCTTTCTTGGTTACCTGCACAAAGTAAACAACAAACACCGTTAAGGAGTCGGGGCGGCCCGACTAGAACCCTCCAGTGTGAGAGTAAGATTTCCAGTGGGAAAAATGGATAATAAATGTGCCGTGATATTTGTTTAATAAGGGGTTGTGATAAGGGAGTTTTGATATCTCAGATTTTACCTCCCTCTACAATAAATGTGTGTCCTCTATTTATACATGATCTTTCTGTTGACGTGACGGCTGGTCATTGGGGAACACATTGCGGTGTTTATTAAATGCGTTGATGGTCTTTGTCAGAAATAAGTAGGATGTGCGTTTGTCAGGGAGTTGGTGTTTGCGTGTAGCGGTTTTCCGGGCCTAGGGAAGCTGCTTTGTCAGGCTGGGTGATGATTGATCTAACGCCGAGGCCGAGCGGTCTTGTGATGAGGTGTTTGTTACTGCCGAGGCCGAGGGTACTGGGATCGATTCAGTGGCGAGGCCGAGGGTGGTGGAAACACTCTAGTGCCTGGGGCCGAGGGCATTAGAAGTCACTCTGGCTAGCCGAGGCCAAAGCTGTTGGAGACCGCGGGTTGTCTATTACTCGGCAGCAATCAAACTCGCGTTATCTTTGGGACCCATGTCTCTATAACTTCGTTTACCAGTGGTTTTCTAAGTGGGGCCCATTATTGGGCCGAGGGTCACTTCCTTGGTTTAATCATTTCAATGTCTAAATTGTTTTATTTAATAATATTTATTAATTTATTAACTATTTTTTAATAATTTAATTAAAAATAATTATTCTTTAAATTTTAATTAAATACTTTATTTAATAATTTATTTAATAATTTTTATTAATTTATTTTTATTAATTATTAAGTAATTCTTTAATATTTTAGCAATTAATCTATTAACTATTAATAAAACAGAAGCCGCTGCTGCCACGTGACGGCTTTCTGTTAAATGCTTCAAATTTTTAAAGAATTTCATGCTTCCACGTGTCACCCTCATATTAATTGTAATTTTTTTTTTCTACCAAAACCGATTACGGATAAAAATTACTGATAAAAGTTTATGATAATTTTTACGGTTAGGATAAGTTTTATCACATATACGGTTAGTTTATGATAACTTTTACGGTTTGGATAAGTTTTATCACATACACGGTTAGTTTAGGATGATTATATCTGTAAAATCAAATGCGATACTTTTGGTTTTAAACGGTTAGTTTATGATAAGTTTTTTTTTTTTTTTTTTGCGGATATATGTTATGCTTTTTTTGGTTTGAGATTTTGTGATATTATAGTTTATCACAAATACTATCTATCTATCTATCTATCTATTAACTATTACTAAAACAGAAGCCGCTGCTGCCACGTGGCGGCTTTCTATTAAATGCTTAATTTTTTTAAGGAATTTTATGATTCCACATGTCACTCTTTATGAATTGTAAAAATAATTCTTTTTTTTTTCTACCAAAATTGATTAGTTTACAGTATAAATAAGAAGTTATTGATAAAAGTTTACAGTTAGTTTAGGATAAATTTTATCTCATTTGTAGTTATCAAGTAGATTTTATAACATTATCAAGTAGTTAACCTTTTTTTCTCTTTTCTTTTTTTATACGTACTCTCTCTCTCTCTCTCTCTCTTTTCTCTTCTAATTTAGTTTAGGATAATCTATTAACTATAATTAAAACACCTATCTATCTATAACTATTACTAAAACAAAAGTCGTTGCTGCCACGTGACGTCTTTCTGTGTAAATCTAAAAGTTTTAAAGAGATTTTGTGCTGCCACCTGTCACCTTCGAAATGGTAAAAGTTTTTTCCTTTTTTCAAAATCGATTAGTTTAAGATAAAAATTCTAAATCTAATTATATATGATAAAATTCCTAAAATTAATTTGATAAGCTAAAACAAATATAAGATATAGTTTTACGAGAAAATTTATGATAGAGATTTAGGATTTTGGTGTTTTTTTTTTCAAATATCACTTAATTAAACTAGATTTTATCCTATAAAATTTATACAAGTTTAATTTTACTAAAACTCTTCTATTTCCATCTCTTTTTATTTTCATAATTTTTAATTTATACAAATTATCCACGGGATAATTCTATACTATTTGTTCTTCTACTAATATATAATTATTAATTATTAGTTACTAATCGATTAATTATCTATTAACTATTATTAAAACAGAAGTCGTTGCTACCACATGACGAGTTTCTGTTGTACGCTTAAAGTTTATCTCATTTGATTTTAACGTATTTCACTTAATTAGCACTTCAAATTTTCTTGGTAATATTTTTTTTATTTTTGGATAGATTTTATCACATTTGATTTAGACGTGTTTCAATTGATTAAAACTATTAAAGTCTTATAGATTTTAAAACTGGTGCCTCATTTAAAACAATGCTTATGGTACTAAATATATATATATAAATTCTTTTTTTTCTGCCAAAAATTAAAGTTTAATAGATTTTAAAACCTGTGCCTCCTTTATACAAGGTAAAACCTTTTCTTTTCTTTTCTTTTTTTATCAATTTTTGTTGTCAAAATCGATTAATACCAGATAGATTTTATCACATTTGATTTTAATATGTTTCAATTGATTAGTACTCCAAATTTTCATGGTAAAAGTTTTTTTTGGTAGATTTTATCACATTTGATTTAGACATGTTTCAATTAATTAAAACTTCTCAATTCTCATGGTAATTTTTTTATTTACCATTTTTTTCTTACAAAATCGGTTTGTACCGGATAGATTTTGTCACATTTGATTTAGACAAGTTTAATTTGATTAGAACTCCTCAATTCTCATGATAAATTTTTTTAATTTTTATTATTTTACCTATATTTGATCAATTTAAAATAGATTTTATCAAATTTGATTAAACGTGTTCCTCCAACACTACAAACAACCACTACGAAATAGCTTACAAATTCTATCTACAAAATTTGCATGAATTTTCGGTTTGATTGTTCGGTGTGATCTCATGTTTTTTTTTTAATTTATTAATTATGTGGGCATTGGTTTATTCAAATAGCTTACAAATTTTATTTACAAAATTAAGTTTCAGAAACAACATTAAGTCAACCGTGCATCGCACGGGTAATAACCTAGTTTATTAATAAAAAGGATAACCACCTACACACATGTGATGATTCCCAACCGTTTAATATTTTAAAAATATTTAATCTCAACCGGTAAATAGCTTTTATCAATTGTAAGTGAGTTATTGAGTGCTATTGTATTATTGATATTCTTCTCTTAATTTTTTTTATTTTGGCAATAAATGTTTCCTTCTTATTTGTATTTTTATATTTCATTCATTCTTTCCTCTCTTTTTTTGTTCATAAAATATATATTTTTAAACTCTAAAAAAATATGATAATTTAAGAACCATAAAATCATTTAATTTTTAACGTCAACTATCATTAAATATCTTCCTACATTTTAAAAAATTGGATGACAGTTAGTGATAATGACGAAATTGAATCTCTTTTTTCAAGTACAATGACAATTTTGCTTGAAAAATAGTACAGTAGCAAAATGTAACGATCGGTCAAATTACGATGGCAAAATTAACCATTTTTCCTAAAGTCCGTATTGTTTATGAATATGTCACATATTACTACTTCCATTTGCAATAATTCACTGTAATACTCTGCAATAGGTAAAAAAATATTTTAT
Source organism: Codonopsis lanceolata (assembly GCA_013146195.2). Classification (NCBI taxonomy): domain Eukaryota; kingdom Viridiplantae; phylum Streptophyta; class Magnoliopsida; order Asterales; family Campanulaceae; genus Codonopsis; species Codonopsis lanceolata. The sequence continues at coordinate 130,982,082 of CM028377.1, read as the reverse complement.
AAAAAAAAGGTTAAAACAAGTTGTAATTTCAAATAAATTTTGGGTCTAAAGACAAGAGACGGGACTTATTGATTTGAAATTTAAGAAGAAAAAAGATAATCTTGAAATTCAAGCGAGTTCGGAGAGAATAGTACGAGTACTAACTGGGTGAGAACTGAGAAGATGGGTCGAGAATTGATAAGAGGAGACAAAGGTGGGGCGTGAGTCCCTGTTAGTGTAAGATTGAAATATCGATTTTGTTTTGTTAGAGGTCGACTCAATGAGTAGAGTAAGAGGGTCTCCTTATTTTTATTACTTATTCATTGGTCTCCTTATTTTTATTACTTATTCATTCTCAATGAGTCGATTATTCCAACTTGAGATGTTTTACCATAAGAATCAACTTTTGAAAATTAAATCAATTTTTTTAATAAATTCCAAATGTACCCTTATTTTCAATTTTATTCATATACACGTAAAAAGTATTATATTTACAAGCTTCATAAATTGTTTTACAAATTCAGATTAAGAGGGAGTGTGTGTATATATATATATATAAACGTTTTACATAGCCTAGATGAGCTTCAAAACCCCAATCTCAATTTCTCAAAATTTTGAATTTGTTTCAAAAAAGAATAAAAAAAATTATTAATTGGTAAAAAATAGTTGTAAGTATCTCATACTCCAAAAGAGTGTCCAATTGCATACTCACTATGTTCCTAAAAAAGTGTCAAATAATTGATTATATTATAAATTTATAAAAATAGCTTATATATGGATCGACCCATATATATCTCCTTGAATCCATTCAAACCTAGTAGGAGAGGTGGCAATTTTTGCCCGCACCCATTTGTTCGCCCAGACCTCTCAGTAAATAATGGGTATGGACACACTCAAAATTTTAAGTGGACACAAATGGACATGCCCGCTTGGGCACATTAATTATGATGGGTTAAATGGGTGCCTACTTGGGCACCCATACTAAAATTCATTCTCTTGCTCTTCTAATTTTGTTTTATTAATTACATACATAATTATAAAATACTTAAGATTAATAATGACATTTAACATAATTAATATATTTATATTGTACGCCCACCCTTCCAACCCCCACCCCCTCCAAGTGCACCCCCTTCTAAAATTCATTCTCTTTCTCTTCTAATTTTGTTTTATCAATTACATACATAATTATAAAATACTTAATATTAATAATGACGTTTAACATAATTAATATATCTATACTATACATCCACCCTTCCAACCCCCCCACCCTCCAAAGCCTCAAAAAAAAAAAAACTCATTCTCTTACTCTTCTAATTTTGTTTTATCAATTACATACATGATTATACAATACTTAAAATTAATAATGACATTTAACATAATTAATATATCTATACTGTACACCCACTTTTCCAACCCCCACCCCCCTCCAAGCACCCCCCCCCCCCAAAACTCTGTTTCTTGCTCTTATAATTTTGTTTTATCAATTACATACATAATTATAAAATACTTAAAATTAATAATGATGTTTAACATAATTAATATATCTATACTGTACACCCACCCTTCCAACCCCCACCCCCCTCCAAGTGCCCCCCTAAAACTCATTTTCTTACTCTTCTAATTTTGTTTTATCAATTACCTACATAATTATAAAGTACTTAAAATTAATAATGACGCTTAACATAATTAATATATATATATAACACCCGCCCTTCCAACCGCCACCCCCACTCCTAAATTGCAAAACAAAGCATGGAATGTCATTCTATGACTCTGTACCGTTAAATGAAACTCAACATCTAGTGGTGTCTGATGAGTAGTGGTGGTAAATTTTGTCCACGCACATATGCCCGTCCAGACCGCTCATTAAAATATGGGTATGAACAAACTTAAATTTTAATTTGGGCACAAACGGGCATGCCCACTTAGATCATTAAGTTTTATGGGTACAAATGAAACGTCCACATTTTCACCTCACTCTCTGCGATTAATTTTTTTTCTTATATGCGCGATAATCCAAAGTTGTTTCTCTACATATATTTACATTTTATCAATAATCATTCATTAAGGCAAAGAGAGTGTGGGGATAGATAGAGAAACTAGAGAGAGAGAGATGCATGGTTGCTACTTGTTCTTCGGGTTTGGTTTTTAGACTCAAATAAATAGTCAGCAATGGTGGGGGTAACTGTTATTTTTTAAGAATAAAAAATTGACCCATTTTTTTTTCGATATCATATTACTTTTTATATACGGTCAATTATGTATTTTTTGGTTATATAAAAAAAATATATATATATCAGATTTCCATTTAAAAACAATCGATTGGACGTAAAAATTAAGGAACTAAGAGAGTATTTTATTTCAATTAACATATGAAAAAAGTGAAAATATGTTCTTGTTTTGGTTGCATTGGAAATGGTGACAGAGGTTAAAACATTACAAAAAATGTTGGTTTTTTCAATTATTGTGGTTGTAATTAATTATATATATATATATATATATATATATATATATATATATATATATATATATATATATATATATATATGTGTGTGTGTGTGTGTGTGTGTGTGTGTGTGTTGTAACTTTTGATAATTTTTTGTAAAAGAAAATTATTTTTTTTGTAATTTTTGTATTTATTTGATAAGTGCATGTTAATGAGTAAATGGGCGCCCATGCCCATTTAGTGTCCGTCCATATTATTAAATCTGACACTTACTACTACCATTCGTTTACCATTTAGGCCTTGCGCTAAGTCTGTCCATACCTGTTCATTTATCACCTCTAAGTAGGAGATTCTATTCCAACTTTAGTACGAACAGGTCGTACTATAAGTTTTTCCTTTGCACAAGCTTCACAAATAAATTCATTTGTCAAAGAAAGGTTGCTGCTAGAGTGCTAGTGCTAGACATGCATATTATGCCATGTGGAATTAATGATAATTGAACGCAACATATGTTGTCTCGTGACCCAAACGCCCATCCATGCCATAGCTTAAAGGTATTTGGATCTTTAAATTTTAAACTCATTGCAACATGATGATTAAAAAAGGTTGGATGTCTCTATAACGGAGGATTATAGAGGAAGCCTTAGTGTGATGGAAAGACACGCACACATTACTCGGTAAATCTTTCAGGTGGGTGTTTGAGTATACATAATAAAATTATACTAACAATAGATAAACTGAAAGAAGATCTTCCGTGTCTTTCATTATTATTTGAAGAGAATATATATACAAGTTACAATCCTATCAAACAAGGTAACTTCCTATGATTGAGGCTCTATTTTTGGTATGGAAATATATGATATATACAAAGGAGATTTAACGTAATCTCACATATATATTAACAGATTTTAACACTCCCCGCAAATTTCGAAATCCAGGCGGAACATGAACGTTGAGACTGGAGCGGAAGTCATGAAACAAAAATATATGGTAGTCCCTTTGTAAAAATATCGGCTATTTGATAGCCGGAAGGAACATGAAGGACACGTACAAGACCACGCGACTTTCTCGAACAAAATGTATATCCATCTCGACGTGTTTGGTGCGTTGATGTTGAACAGGATTGCCGGAGAGATATATAGCACTAATGTTGTCACAGTAGACTAATGTAGCCTTGGAGATGGGGCAATGGAGTTCTAAGAGAAGATTCCGAAGCCAGCAAGATTCAGAGACGACATTTGCAACGCCACGATATTCGGCTCGCGCTAGAGCGAGCAGTGGGTCGTCGCTTGGAAGACCAATGAGTAAGTTGGAGCCAAGAAAGACGAAATAGCCAGACGTGGAGCGTCTAGTGTCTGGACAGCCGCCCCAATCGGCATCAGTATAGGAGATAAGAGCGGAAAGAGAAGACCTATAGAGATGTAGACCAAAATGTAGAGTCCCTTTGATGTAGCGTAAGATGCGTTTGAGAGCAAGCATGTGGGCGTCGGTAGGATTGTGCATATGGAGACAAATTTGTTGCACAGCATATGAGATATTAGGGCGTATAAAGGTCAGATATTGCAGTGCACCAGCGAGACTGCGATAAGATGTGGGATTAGCATATGGCGACGACCACGATGAGGCACTAAGCTTGGACTTAGTGTCAACCCTGGTGTTTGAGTGGGTTTGCATGAGGTCATGCCCAGACGTTCAAGAATGGATTCATACTTTTGTTGGTCGAGAAATAGGCCTCCCAAGATAATGTTGAACTGCTATTCCAAGGAAATAATGCAAAGTACCCAAATCCTTCATAGCAAATTCTGAGGCAAGAAGAGAGATGATATGTTGACGAAGATTAGTAGACGAAGCAGTAAGAATGATGTCATCAACATAAAGCAATAGATATGCCATGTCATTGCCATTGCGGTAAATAAATAAGGAGTGATCAGATCTGCGAAACGGTGATACCAAGCACGAGGGGCCAGTTTCAAGCCATAAAGTGACTTCTTTAAGAGGCACACATAATTTGGATGATCCTTATCCCGAAATCCAGTGATGCATAAAAATGGTCTCCTTAAGTCGGCCATGTAAGAAGGCATTCTTGACGTCGGGCGATGAATTGACCATGATTTGGATAGAGCAATGCTTAATACGGTGCGAATGGTGGTCGGTTTCACCATCGGATCAAGGTCTCATCACAATCAATACCCACTTGCCGCGACTCCGCCATCACCAACAAGACGAGCTTTGGGCGCTCAAAAGAACCATCGAATTAAATTTGTGACGAAAAACCCACATAGAGCGAATAACATTAACACTAGGACGAGGAACTAACTCCCACGCCTTATTATTAATAAGAGCATCATATTCATCGCGCATGGCAACACCCCAATTAGGATCGACAAGGCGGAAATGGGATTGGTAGGGAGAGGGATGGAGTGGCCAGTAGACAAGTTATAGTGAATTTTGGGTTTGAAAATACCATGCATGCCACGTGTTTCAATTATACGACGGGACGTAAGGAATTGGGTGGGCATGTGGGGCCGAGGCATTGCCGGATTGGGCCATGTTGGGTGGAGATAGATGGGGGAGTGGGGTGGGCGTAGGGAAGAAGGATTGGGAGAAGGTGGGCCGAGAAGGAGATCTTTGGATCAGTTTGGGAAACAGGACCAGGCAAAGGGGAAGGTGGGCTGGATAGGGGGACCGTGGGAGAGGTTGAGAGGGAGAGATATGGGCCAGTTGAAATTTGGAAGAAGCGCCGGGGTTTGTAAGAGTGGCTGGTGGACTAGGAGTATATGGGCAGTGAATATGTGGGAGGAAAGAGGGGTGTAGACCATTGGAGAGGAAGTCATAGGAAGTGGGAGAGGGTGTGTTTAGTTTGGCAAAAGGAATTGGTTTCGTCGAAAAGAACATGACGAGAGACAAGTATCTTTCGACTGGAGAGATCATAACATTTAAATCCACGGTGATTAGACGGGTAGCCTAAAAAGACGCAAGGAGTAGAACGAGGTTGGAGTTTATGGATTGTGGTGGAAGGATGAAGAGGATAGCATAAACATCCAAAAATACGTAAGTGACCATAGGACGGTGTGCGGTTATAGAGAAGAGTAGTAGGAGATTGGTAATGCCGAATCTTGGTGGGAAGAATATTTAACAGATAAGTTGCCATTGCAAGGGCGTGATGCCAAAAAGATGGTGGGAGAGAAGATTGAGCAAGAAGTGTGCGAACAAGGTTATTTATAGTACGTAATTTACGTTCGGCCTTGCCATTGTTCGCTGAGAGGTGTATGGACGGGGAGAAACGGAAGCGGGCGCATGCCATTTTGGGAACAGAATTTGCGAAAGAGATTATTGTCAAATTCGGTGCCATTGTCACATTGGAAGCATTTTATAGGACATGCGAATTGTGTGTTAACATATTTAGAGAAAGAAGAGAAAATAGAATAAACCTGTGACTTTTGGCCTATGGGAAAAGTCCATATAAAATTAGAATAGTCATCTAAAAGCAACAGATAATATTTATGTCCGGCCGAGCTTAATATGGGAGAGGTCCATAGGTCACTATGTATAATATCAAAAGGCAAGATAGTGCTAGAAGAAGAAGCATAAAATGGCAACTTAATATGTTTGCCAAAAACACATGGTTCACAAAGAGATCTTTTAACATTACTGTAGGAAATAAAATGATTGTTTCTAAGGGAGCGTAAAACAACGTCTCCCGGATGACCTAAATGGCTATGCCACATAGAAGGAGAAATAACTGAAAATGCAGATGGGGAAGGGGGTAAAAAATGAGTGCTTTTAGTAACTGGATAGAGATCCCCAGTGCTGTCACATCTCAGAAGAGGAATGCCCGTCTGAAAATCCTTCACAGAAAAACCGAAAGGGTCAAATTCAAGAGATACATTATTATCAATTGTGAAACGACGAACAGAAATAAGATTTTTAACGATGTGAGGGGCATGGAGAACATTATTTAAATAGAAGGGAGGAGAAGGTGGAGGAGGGTGGTGTGTCGGTGAACCCATAATTGGAATGCCATGACCATTACCAACAACAATTTTGCGATTTAAAGTGCTCAAATTAAGATAAGCGAGAGAGTACCATTCGAAGCCGTCATGTGAGATGTAGCGCCAGTGTCCATGTAGTAGGTGTCGCCTGAGGTTGCAGAGACATAGTGTGCATGGCGCCTTCAATATCGCTCTCGGAGCATAACTAGAGGATGAGTCGAGTGTAGCGGTGTGAGCCTCGAGGGACGATGGCCAAGGATACCCCGTGGAGATGGTGGAGATGGTCGGGACCAAGATGTGGTAGGATACTGGACGAGGAGGAGGAGTCCAGCTTGTTTGATCCCCATGCAGCCCAAGGTGAGAAAGATGCCCATGGTGGTTGTGTCGGCCAAGAACGGGGTTGGCCGATGGTGACCTCTCGCCGACCATTATGCCGACCACCACGATTATGCTCGCTACTGCCCCTACCTTGTCCTCGGAATGACCAGTTGCCGCCGCCGTTGGAACGAATAGAAAGAGTCATGCGAGCCAACTGATGGAGAGGTAGGAGGCAGGTTAGGCGCTGAAGAAGTACTGGAAGAGAAGAGAGCAGTATCGGCAGTGACGGTAACGCGCTTGGCCTTGCGGGTTTCCTCCAAGATGAGCTTGGAACGAGCCTCATAAAATTGTGGTAAAGGGGTACTCAATAAGAATAGTTGCAATGCCATCATAACTATCATTTAAACCCGCAATCAATTGTAATACTAACCTTTGGTTAGAAACCAGGTGCACCGACGTTGATAGTTGGTCGCCCAACATCTTCAATTCTTGGCGTGCGAGACGTTGGGAAAAGCATCCAATTGAACATGATTAAACCGACTCTCCAAGTACAAAGCACGGGAGGTTTTGTTGTCCCGAAAATTCGCAAGCCGATCCCATGCTTGTCGCTGGCATGGCATCGGTCTCAATGATCGTCTCCATAAGATCATTGGAGATGGTGCTATAGATCCACCGAATAACAATGGCGCCAAGACGAGACCATAGCTCAGATCAACATCGCCAGCCTTGGTAGAAGAAGTGGCTTTGGGGGAATAATGTAGTGAATTACTTGATACACACGGCAATGGATTTTAAAGAGTTCCGCCCATGTAGTGTACTGAACTTTTTCCATTGCAAGAGTGATTGGAATGCAATTCTTGATATTAGTCACAGTAAGGGCGGGATGGAAAGTGGGTTTGTCTGGCGGCCATTGAATTGAAGAGGGGAAGAAAACCGAGAAGAAGACAAGAAAGAATAGCCGGTCGAGGGAAGAAGGTTTAGGCGATGAATACTTTAGCTCGATACCATGAAAGAAGATCTTCCTTGTCTTTCATTATTATTTGAAGAGAATATATATACAAGTTACAATCCTATCAAACAAGGTAACTTCCTATGATTGAGGCTCTATTTTAGGTATGGAAATATATGATATATACAAAGGAGATTTAATGTAATCTTACATATATATTAACAGATTCTAACAGGTAGTATAGTATTTCATTTAGGTATTGAGTTTGATTGTATACAAATATCTGATTCATTGATGTATACATTTCTATATACATCTTCTGTATTTATTTTGTTGCTCAACCACGAAATGAAGGTAACTAAAGAGTGTACTTGGATAACAGCCTCATGATCACGCTTGTTTGAAACTGCAACCCATTTGCGTAATCCTCTGTGCTCTTTGCGTTGTTCTTCTGAAAGGTGACCTAGCTTTATACTGCTATCAATCCGTTCCTCCATTTCTTCATATATTTTCTGTATAAACACAGTGTACATTTTATTTCATTAAGCATCAATGAAAAACCTGAAAAGTTTCCATCTAGTGGGTCCATACTCCAAATGCTGATGCATTATGGAAAAATAAATTGTTATCCATCTCAAGTCCTTCCAACTATGTTTCAATAACAAGTCACTGTATTAGATCAATCTCTGCTTAATTGCTTAATGAATATCTGCTCAAGTTGATATCATGAACATTAGACGAACAGATGTTAATGATTGGAATCAAGGAGGGAATGCCATTAACCAGGTCTGCAATTCAAAATTATAAGTAAAGATGTCATGCAAGAGACTGCTGACTACAAAGTTGTAAGGGTACGGCAATCGACCTCTATGGTTTGCAGCAAAAACATAGCGCAGTGGTATAGTGCGACCCGAGCACAGAGACAACCTCTCTACTTACATGCTTGCAACTTGCAACTTGCAAGGGTAAAACCCTGTATATTGAACCATTTCCACATCCACAAGACTCAAGAGCCCCGTGCACTACAATGTCTTTCATTTATTTAATTATATATCTTAGAGCAGAAGTATAAGTTACTTGAATACATTTTTTATAAGAATTAAATATTTCCGTTTCACACTCTAAAATTGGATGATCACAAACATAATTATTGATACTAAAGTGTGATACATTTTTTTAAAAGACTAGTAAGGTTCACGTAAGGTGGTAATGGTTTTTAAAAGTGATTTGTCGGTTCTTAACTTTTTGTTTACTTTTAATTATTGGATTATTTTTGTGTTTTAATCTTTACATTTTTTAGACTTATAAATTGTGTTGTGTGTTTAGGTTTTTCGATATTTTGTTTTTTGGTCATTTATAATGTAAGGTTTTAGTCATTATATTGCAACTTATCCTACATATTTGTCTTTTTATTGGTTATTTTAAATTTTTTTAATACCAAACATGAATTCATTCACTTTTATCGGTGTTGAAATTCAAAACAATTTAAACTTACTTTTTAGATAAACACATTGTTGTTGGAGACTTTGCTTATATCAAGCTTCGAAATTTATGACTCTCTTTAGAAAATAATAAATTGTGTTATAGAAATCAAACTTACAATCCTAAAGTATATACTTACACACTAAAATACAAAATTCACCTAGAGTATCTATAAAGTCTCATTTTACCACCTCAACCTAACTTTTGTGTCATTTTCATATCTCATTGTATAAGTTTTTTTTAGTTTGCTTCCTAGACACTACTAAGGTTACCAATACGACATTAAGATGTACATGGTATTTCATGTGAAGGACATTTTGGTCATTTTTAACAATGTTTTATGTGCTTTTATTACCCAAAAAAAATTTCATTTTCTTATTCTCCAACAATGCTTTCTCTGTCTTTTCTCCAACAATGACATCTTATTTAAATTTTAAGTGAGATAAAACTCAAGAGTGTATAAGAGCTCGTTTGTTGTAGGCGATGACTTATAACTTATACCGATAGCTTAATTTAGTGGCATGACGGTTTGTTACAGTTGTTGAAAAGCTGCTTATGATTTGTTATAATTATTTGTTACAAAAAATTAAAAATTAGTATTCATATTTTTATGTATATTTCATAAAAGGATAAAATGGGGATAATAAAATATTTATTAATGAATAGTTGTCTTCATGTTTTAAAAAAAAATCAAAAAAGCTTAAAATTTTGGCTTTTTGGCTTTGGCCTTTCAATGCATAAATGGTGTTGTACATTACTTATTGGCTTTTGGATTATAAGCTGAAACAAACACTCTAAATATGACTTTTTAAAAGTGAAAAGTCAAAAATCACTCCAAATAAGTGCAACAAACGAGCACTAAATCTTTTATTCAAATTTTTATATAGAAAAAAAATAAAAATAGTGCGAGTCATATCAAAGAGAGATAAAACACAAGAAGATGATCGAATTCAGTGTCAAGGCCACCATGAATAAGAACCTACAAAAATTAAAGTCGAGTTGCCGATGTTAAATGACCAAGCCACAAACACAATGCATAAGCATACACGATGAATTTCAAAACTCATATTTGAACTCATCACAGATGTATATGATAATGATGAGGCACGTCATGATTCAATCCGTCTTCATCGACCCTAGCTTAAACTCTAACAAATTTCTCTTTGGCACCATTGATATGATTTATGGTTTGATTGGAGCAAATTCTCCATCTTAAACATTATTCGCTACCACTTTTATCACTACGATTACCACACGTTACATCACAATCACCAAATTTGATATGGAATATGGAAATGCTACAAAATTACGTTGAGGGCCAAAGTGGATTTGGTGGATACCTTAGGGGACAATGTGTATTTTGGACTAATTTTGATGGGGCAAACATATGATTAGCTCCCAAAATTACACACTAAATCTCACATTTGACCCCAACCTACGAAGTGTCTCACTTTCATACTTTATTTTTCTATTTATCTCACTTTACCCCTCCCTCGTCGTACGTCTATGTGTATTAAAAATAGTAACGTACGGAAAATGGTATGTGCTTGCCACGTGAATATTATTTTGGTCATTTTGCTTGGGGTGGAAAATGAGATTTAGTTATAACTTTATTATATAATTAACCATTTAGTATTTAAAATATATTTTTAAATAAAAATAATAATAAATAATTGTTTCAATAATTCAAAAATAATTATATGACCAAATTACAATTTCCCCCAAGGTATCCACCAAATCGTATAATGCACCTCAACCTAAGGTTTGTCTCATAATGATATCTGGCGTTACATTTTTTTTTCTATTTTCCACCCTATCTGTGATGGACGTTAGAATATTCACGTTAAATAGCACATGGTCTTTTACGCGTGGGGCAAAAATGACATTTTCATTATCTGCTTTAGAGGTAAATGTATTTTTTTTAAAAAAAACTCTAATCTCACACCCTCTCCTTCCCTCTTCTCCTGGTGCAAGTTCCCATCTCTCGCTCCACCATAATAGCCGCCATCTCCAACCCAAACCCTTCCTACTTCGGTCATGTCTATCACAACTTTGGCGTCGTCCTTCTTTGATTCTAGTCAAACTCAATCTCTAATCTTCCTCATTCTATCACATACAAAAGTCGCACCTAAAGTAGAAATCGAGGGTATATACTATACTTACTAAAAACCCTAGTAAAAACATGCAATTAACAAAAAACACATAGCCCTTATCAACGAATTCATCGAAAAGAGAGACGGGCTTGAATGAAGAGAAATGGTAAGGAAAGAAGCGCAAAGTTGCTTTGAACAAAGACATTTTTGCCCTTGAAGGTTTAGTAGTAAGGAAAATTATAGAATTAGTTGTAAGGCTAGCAATGTTGTTTTTTTAATTTGTCTCATAACTAAATTTAGAATTTATTTCATTTATACACCCACCATCATTACCACCACTACCACCTCAAATAACACCATTAGCTTAGAAATCATTTTTTTTATTTCATCTTATTTCTTTGTTTAATTTCTTACTCATTTGTTTAATGTCGTATTTCACCTAAATCACCACCTGCCATGCTTAAAATCGCCCCCACCACCACCAAAGATCCCCGCAAATGCGCGCACAACTATCACTACCACCAAGAAACGTGTCCACATTGCCTTGCTAAAAATGGAAAAATAACATATTTTTTGCTCCTGTTAAGTGGAACTACTTTCTTCAAACGACTTTCTTATCGATTCTTAATTAATTTATTCTCTAATAAAACACACAGATTTGTCAACTAAGTTCTCCATTTTTCTTTATCTTCTTGACAATATAACACCTTTCCTTAGCAAGTTTCTCTTAGCTTATTCACACGCAATTACTAAGCACGCTATAGATTTGTTTAATATCTCGATACTCATCAATCAATGTATTATTATAGTTACAATTTTTCATATATATATATATATATATATATATATATATATATATATATATATAATAATGTTATTCCCAACCTATGATGTCTCACTTTCCTACATGTTTTTTTTCTATTTGTCCCACTTTGTCCTCTCCCATCCATGAGTATTAAAAATAGTGATGGAAAATCATGTACATGAGGATTATTTTGGTCATTTTGCTTGTGGCGCAAAGTGAGATTTGTTATAATTTCATCATTTAGTATGCCATTTAAGATTTAAAATATTTTTAATTACAAAATAATTATTTCAATAATCCAAAATTAGTTATACTTTGTATGACATTTAAATTCAAAGTTAAAAAATGCATTGCTCAAAAAAAATGAAATTTACAATTTATTTTTTAGCCCTCACTTTCTTTCGTCAACCCCATCATTCATAAACCCACCACCACCACCACTATCACCTCAAATTTTATCATTAGTCCAAAACTTAATTTTTTGATTTGATTTTATTTCCTTTTCTAATTCCTTACTTCTTCCTTCGAAGTAACCCATTTGGAAAACTCATCAATGACAGACACACCACCACCACAACCTTAAATTTCACTTTTTACAAACTCAAATTCATTTTTTTTGAATTTTCAAAATTTCAAATTGAATCTGAAACCCATATGGATATTTGAAAATTTGATGATTAGGAAATCTCACAACAATGTATTTCATCTAATCCACCACTGTCATCCCTAAAATAAATGTCACCACCGCCCCTAACACCATCATCCTTGCTGTCGTAAGCACCGCCATCACCATCATCATCACCAAGAAACGCATTCACCTCGCCTTGCTAAAATAGAAATATAGAATCTCTTTAGCTTCTGATTAGTCGGACTTCTTTCTCGAACGTCTCTCATTTCTTACTTCCTATCCACTTTCAGTGTCAAATTACTAAGCAATGAGAGAATCTAATTTAGGATGGAACTACTTGATAGGATGTTGATTGGTGACAATTTCTTTCAATTAAAGGAGAGTTGTGGTAGAAGAAAAGAAAGTTGATAGCCAGGGGAGGGGAATAGAGAGATTCTCACACGTAACTACTTCGGGTTTTTGAAGAGAAGCAAGCATGTTAAGACCAAGAGAGGTTAGAGGTTTGGAACCCAGTTATAGGAAGGAGTAAAATATTTTAAACCTAGTTATTTGTGATTACTAATAGTGGTTTGTTTGTAATATTTATAAGTTATGACCAGTATGATAGTTTTTAAGATTGCTTGTAATAGTCTGAAAATTCAAAGAAGTAAACTGTAGTTTTTTACTTTCTTTTGTAAGAAAACGCACAGATTCATCAATTGGTTCTTCATTTTCTTCATCTTATTGACACTATGACACATTTTCTTAACCCACTTCTCTTAGCTTATTCACGGATAATAGCTAAAGACGCTACATATTTTTGCTTAATATCTTGATACTTACTAACAAATCTATTATTATAGTAACATTTTTTTCATTTACTTCTATAATGTCTTTACTGAGTAAAACCATATTATTTAAGAAAATAATACCATATTATTTTTTAGTTTCAAATAAAGTTTGTCTCTCGACTGAGTAAGGGTATTTTTGTTATTTTAGAAAATATTAAACGACAGTTGTAATGATAATGGTAGGAGCGGGAAACTGATAAGAAAGTAAAAATATAAGACGAAATAAATAGAATTCAAAACTGTAGGGCATAACTTTAAAATATGTACAAGGCAAGGGATCAAATTATTAGTTGATTATTAATGGAATTAATTAGTCTTTGATAAATTTACTTGTTTGACCTTAATTAATGGTGGATGATTTATTATTTTTAAGGCTATTTTTGTCCAAACATTATTTGTTGTTATGGTAAATTTACTTGTTTTGTCCTTAATTAAATGGTGGATGGTTTATTTGGTGAAGGGTTATTTTTGTCCATCTATTAAATTGTAAGAAACAAGCTTGACTTTTATAGTAAGAGAGAAGAGAGATAAGTGTGGCCCCTTGGTATGAGGATAAGAACAAAAGACCTCAAGGTCTTTGCCTAATTGTCCTTGCAATCTCTCCCACCCCTTGGAACCAACTAAAGTGTGATACATATCCTACTGGTTGGTTTTCTTATTGTCGTAGTCTACTTATATGCATTTCCTAAGGAAGACAAAACTTTAAAGGCCAAAATAATATTAGGTCTTGCAACTTTTGGCCAATTTTAAATGCGGTCACGCATTAAAAATAATTTTGATTATGGTCATCGATGTGGTTAACACTTAACATTTTGAAATGTCCTCGCAAGATGAATTGAATTGTTATGGTTTGATAGAAGTTGGTTACGTAACTAACGGGGATTGCCTTTTGCTTGGTCATTGCAAACGTGGGAGGATGATTCACTTTGGACGGTAAAAATTTCGCCCAAGTTAATGATATAGCTCCGTAGGGTTGTATATGTATAGTCCGTTGGTCGGCATGCCAAAGTAGCATCATCAACGTTCAAGTTAATGATATAGCTCTAAGTCACATAGGGTATAATCGTGACCTGGATTTGATCACTAGAACTCACACAGTGATGAAGCAGGGATCATTCAATCACTTTCTTTGGTCGCATTATAGTCACATACAGTATGATGTGTATGCTATGGTGGAAGACCCACACGAAGTAGGCATGTCATGCTCAAACGCCATACGAACCTTAGTCTAGCCGCCCTTCTGTCGTCTAACCTGAGTACTTAAAAGCAGTCACTCTTCTAGTGTCTCTTTTAAGATCTCACATTCAGACTCTTTCTAGGGATATAAAGTTGACCTTTATAAAAGGTCTCATCTTGGCTGTAAGTCAAGGCGATAAATGTAATGTCATTTGCGCGCCCTCCTTCGTAGGTACCAAAGACTTTTACTATCTTAACTTGCTCGTCCACCTAGCGACAAAGTGAATTACCCGTGTGAGAAGGTCAATTCAATGTCCACGACATCTTTTAATCAAAATATATATGCTACGCAATTTCATATAAAGCCATCCAATTAGCATATAAAAGGAATTAAATGAAACTGCAATTTATTCAATCGTTAATGAAAATAATAATCAAATGTCAACAAAAGTACTATTCTCAGAATAAATATCAAATCCTACGAAGCCCTAGACCCAACATATGATCCTGAAAGATCTGATTATTTCATTATCGTACTAAGAACATATCCTTTTTCCATTGGAATGACAACGGGTTTTGAGTTAGTCATGCCAAGATGACTTTCTTTATGTAAGTCTCTTGAGACAAACCGAGAAATCTTTTCGAACGATCCCAGATGACTTTTACTCCAAGCACATAGCTTGCTTCACCTAAGTCTGTCGTACCGAAAATCGAAGACAACCACTCTTTAGTGGCATTTATCATCTCCATATCATTTCCAGCTAGTAGGATGTCATCAACATATAATGACAGAATCAAGATCTTTTTCTTGGATCTTTTAACATACACACAGTGGTCTTCCTCAATTATCACAAAGCCAATTGAGCTTATCACTTGATGAAAGCGAATATACCACTGTCTAAATGATTGTTTGAGACCATAGATGGAACGTTTGAGTCGGCACACTTTGCGCTCTTGTCCCTTAACTTCAAAACCCTCTAGTTGAGTCATATAGATCTCTTCATCTAGTTCTTCATTGAGAAAATCAGTTTTAACATTCATCTGATAAAGTTCTAGATCCATGTGCGCTATTATCGCTAGGATTAGGCGAACAGAGGAAAATCTCACCACAAGGGAGAATGTCTCATCATAGTTTAAACCTTTCTTTGGGTAAAGCCTTTCGCCACAAGACGTGCCTTATATTTGTCGATTGATCCATCTGCCTTTCACTTGACTTTGAAAACCCATTTGTTTCCAATAGTCTTGCGACCTTGCGGAAGATCAACTAACTCCCAAACCTGATTCTTTTTCATAGAGGAAATTTCATCTTCTATTGCAGTCATCCATTCATTGTTTGTAGGTAAAGAAAGAGCTTTTTTGAACGATGTAGGCTTACTAGAATTATAAGTAGTTAGGAAAGATTCCTCTTCATTCACGAATCGATGACGAGGTATATTTCCACGTTTACTTCTTCGCTCTAGTATCAGATGTCCATTAGGATCCGTACTCCCACTCGGATAAAGATCACCTTGACTCTCATTGGCGACTTCCAAAGACTCAACCTCATGTTGTATCGTCGAATTAGATTGAGGCAATTCCCCACCTTCGCCAAAACATGTCATATGTTCTTCTTCCATCTCAAAAAGTTCAAAGTCTTTCCTAACTTCACCTATCTGTGGGAAATTATTCTCAATGAAATCAACGTTGCGCGACTCTGTTTCAGTCATTCCAACGTCAAGTTTTCTACCGTACATAACATAATCCATTGAGGTATCTGAATACCTTATAAAAACACACTTGTTTCCTCTAATTGAAGGTACTATGGACATAACCTACACAACCCTAAGGATGAAGATGCCCCAATTTAGGCTTCTCACCTTTCCAAAGTTCATAAGGGGTTGTGGGAACTTACTTAGAAGGCACTCGGTTAAATATGTAGGCAGCAGTCATTAGTACATCCCTCCAAAATGAAATTGTGAGGTTGGCATGTGCCATCATCGACATAACTAGTTCCAACAATGTTCGATTCCTTCGTTCTGCAACACCATTTTGTTACGGAGTTCTAGGAATTGTCAACTATCGACGTATTCCCTTTTTCTCACACAATTCTTTACATTTTTTACATCATACACGTAAGGAGGGAAAATCCGCGTGGCTCATAGTCACAACTAAAATATGCACAACATGAAAATATTCATAAATTGATAATTTTAACAAAAGAAATAAGATAGAACAAATTCATCAAAGCACATATCATGTACATAAATATTTTCACTACTGAAAATAAAATTATTGGCTCTCATATAGGCCCAATCTCAATTTTAGAGCCCAAAACGACAATTAATTATGCTAAAAATGACTTAAAATAGATTAAAATTCATAAAGAATTTTTTAAAATTACTAAACAGTCCCAAATAGCTCTAAACAGTCACAAAATGACAAAACAGCCCCTGAAAATTATTTTTGAATTTTTAATAAATCAAAAACATGTTTTTATTCACTGAAAAAACAAAAATAAATACTTTCAGGCTGAATTAAACAAAGCAGAGGCCACCATTGGACTCAGAAGGCCGAAATAAGTCCAGACGCACCGGATGTTTCCAAATCGGAGTCCTAGAACCGTCGAACGTGCTCACACGCGCCACCTGCGCGTGTGGGCTTCCTAGGAGGGCTAATTGAGCATAGGGCTGACGTCACCGATGATGTGGCAGGGCTGATGCCACTGATGATGTCACCAAAATGGTGTCCCTGAAAGTGGGACCTATTGTGCTGACGTGGCAGGTGATGTGGCGAACACGTCATCAATCAACTGTTTTACCGTTGACTTCCACGCAGCCTCTAACGCGCCCAACCGGAGAGTGGGGTCCACGCACTACTTTCCTGAACTCCGATGAGGTCATGGACGGCGGCGTTGGACTCGTATCGTCGTGTACTTTCCAGTCGTATACGTTTTGCATCGAAAGGAGTGTCACAAGAGGCACGCACATCGAGGTCAAGAGTGAGGATTGTGGGACACCTATTTTTATTACCCAGAAAATCGATTCGCGAACGTGATCCGTGAGCCAACTTCTCGAGGCCGTAGAATGTTCATTTTAAGACCAAATTAAGCATATAATATGTCGTTAGAAAGCCCTCGCGGAGTTCTACAAGTACAGACCATAAAACCACGCTTTTATAGAATACAAACAGGTCAAAACAACATGCAAAGTTTCAAAGAAAAAAAAACAATTTTCAACAAAATTATGGTTTGCGATATTTTGAAAAATACCCAACGGATGTCAACGAGAATTTAGTATGTTGTTCACCTCGTCATAGGGAACTCGGACATATAAAATTGTCTCAAAAATAAATCGTTTTACACATGAAATAATAAAACTCATTTGGTTCGTTATCAGGTAAAACTTTTAAACAAACTCAAAAACAAAAGCATGCAATTCATGGCATAACGAAACGAACAATCAAGTATATAGGCTCTGATACCAGTGAAAGTTTATATATACCAATCAAGTTCGTTATCTAAGAGTAAGCATGAGTTACCTCGTACGAACTTGAACTTTAAGCGAAGCGAAAGATTTTCTGCTTGAGCTACGATCTTCGTATGTCACGATGTTGGTCCACAGTGATGTTCAAATAGGCTAGAGGGGGGGGGGTGAATAGCCAATTATGCCAGTTAAAAACTTTTCTTCTTTTACTTGTAAAGTATGGGTTTTAACGGCATAGGCGGTTAACACGATGAGCATGTCTGCTGGTAACATGAAACATCAGACTTGCTCTTAGCCGAGTAATGAACTCTGCTGGTGAACTGCCAGTAAATCAAAAGCCTGTTTGAAAGAGTTTAAGCAGGGAAAATAGTAAGGCTTAGATTTATTGAAGTCTTAAGTGGCTGTACACGAATATATGATCAGAACAACGACATACTTAATCCTTCTTCCAAGTACAGGTTTAGGAAATCATTTGAGAATAACTTTTCGAAGGATAAATCAATTTATGAAAGCTCTTAGAGAGGTAAAGACTGAAAGATAAATCATTTGAAGGAACATATGAATTTATTCAAAGATAAATTACAGAATACATCAACCTAGACTCTCTGTGACAATTTCTTTCCTCGTCGTTCTAAGCCTTAATATTTACTTAATCATTCATAGACAAATTCTTGATTAAAGAAGGCAATGGGGGACAAGAACGAGGAACATATATGAGAAGACATTTTTCAAGGTCGTTTAGATAAAAATTATCTGGACGGATGAGTGCAGAGCACTCGACCTTCTATGATGATTAATTATTGCACAATCAACACCATTTGTAATGGAGTACAATTTTGAAGATATGAATGCAATGTAAACAGACAACTCTTCATTTTCCTTGGGTAACATCTGAGAATCTATCTTCAAATCAATCAAGGAGCTTGACTTCTAACTTTAGGAATAAAGTCCTGAAGCTCTGTTAGAAGCTGAGTTCTTCGAAGAAGGATGAAGAACTCAAATCAAGAACTGGGTTCTTGACCAAGACGCCGATATCTGTCTATAGAAGTTTCTGATCTCTTCTTCTTCTTCAATACTTTTCTTCTTAGCAATCCACAGAGAGTGTTTTGCTAAGGTCTGAGTTTGCTCGCTGCAATCTTCTGTGAAGATCTGAGATGCGTTGGTGAAGACGATCTCTTTAAGGGTCTCACAGTTCTTGATGAAGAGATTCTTGTTGCAGGTGTCTTTGATTCACGAATAAATTCGTTCATCAATCACTCTCCTGTCATGTTTGAAGAAAAGGAAGGATTTCTTTTATAGACCGGGTAGTTTTTTATCGCTGAGATCTGTTGATAGATTTTTTTATCCATTGAATGATTTGTCTTGAGAATCGATGGATAAAGATGTGGTTTGATAGATCTTTAACTGTTGGATAAAAGACTTCATTTTGAACTGTTACCCTGTCAGGCTGTATGATAAGTCGCTGAAGGATAGGTCTGATTCATTGATGCACTGTTAGGTGGTATGTCCGATAAAGAAGATTCTTCAAAACCACGTGAGAGAGAAAGAGGGAGAGAGAAAGTCTTGTAGTATCAGGGATGCCAGGCTTCATAAAGATTTGAATGACTTTGAGGCTTGAACATTTTTGTCTTGTCTTGATCTACTTCAGTCTCGTCTCTTTGTAGCACGTGCAGATCTAAGTTTGCTGGTGAGATGTTCAATCCCGAGGAGTCAGTCTTCTGCAAGAGAGAACTGCTGGTTACTGGTTACGGTATGAACATTCAAATCATAGCAAGTCTGTTGGTGTCAAGTCTTCAAGGTATTCTGTGGTGCACATGATAAGTCTGTTGGTGACGAGTCTTTAGCAGAACTTTGACACTATAGCAAGTCTTCTAGTGGCGAGTCTTCAAAGTATCCTTTGGTACACATGACAGGTCTTCTAGTGACGAGTCTTTAGAGAACCTTCGATGCTTCAGCAAGTGTGCTGGTACTGGTGCATATGAATTGCTAGTCTGTTAATCATCATTAAGAAGGTAAGACTAGATTAGGACAACCTAACCTAAGACCTATGTGTTGTCAAACAAGCTGCCACACTAACCGGTACGCAGACCTTTTAGCCACTTGTTATAACACACGGTAATGGGAACAAGCAAATCAAAATATTCAGAATATGCAAAGTGATAAGTTATTTATCAATGAGCATATTCCAACACATGATTACTAATCCTGCAAGTCTCTCTCGTCGAATTGATACCACGTAGCACGAATATCAATTCTGGTTCACACCGCAAATCCAAGTCTGTTGATGGTTAGGCTAGAAGGAGTATTAGGTGAGACAGAATATAAGAGAGAGAGTAAAGAGGGTAGCCAAGAGGAGACGTATTCTCCTTAGACGTGTAAAACTAGGCTTTGGGTTTGTCGCTGAAGGATAGGTCTAATTCATTGATACACTGTCAGGTGGTTTGTCTGATAAAGTAGATTCTTTTCATTCTTAAAAACCACGTGAGAGAAAGAGAGAGAGAGAAAGTCTGGCAGTATCAGGGATGTCAGGCTTCATAAAGATTTGAATGACTTTGAGGCTTGAACATTTTTGTCTTGTCTTGATCTACTGCAGTCTCGTCTCTTTGTAGCATGTGCAGATCCAAGTCTGTTGGTGAGATGTTAATCCCGAGGAGTCAGTCTTCTGCAAGAGAGACTTGCTGGCTACTGGTTACGGTATGAACATTCAAACCATAGCTAGTCTGCTGGTGGCAAGTCTTCAAGGTATTCTGTGGTGCACATGATAAGTCTGTTGATGACGAGTCTTTCGCAGAACTTTGACGCTATAGCAAGTCTGCTAGTGGCGAGTCTTCAAAGTATCCTTTGGTGCACATGACAGGTTTGCTAGTGACGAGTCTTTAGAGTACCTTTGACGCTACAACAAGTCTGCTGGTGCTGGTGCATATGAATTGCTAGTCTGTTAATCATCATTAAGAAGGTAGGACTAGATTAGGATAACCTAATTAACCTAAGACATATGTATATTGTCAAACAAGCTGCCACACTAACCAGTACGTAGACCTTTTAGCCACTTGTTATAACACACGGTAATGAAAACAAGCAAATCAAAATATTTAGAATATGCAAAGTGATAAATTATTTATCAAGGAGCATATTCCAACACATGATTACTAATCCTGCAAGTCTCTCTCGTCTGATTGATATCACGTAACACGAATATCAATTCTTGTTCACACCGCAAATCCAAGCCTCTAGATGGTTAGTTTAGAGAGAGTATTAGGTGAGATAGAATATAGGAGAGAGAGTAAAGAGGGCGGCCAAGAGGAAACGTATTCTCCTTAGGCGTGTAAAACTAGGTTTTAAGTTTTATCCCTTTAGTTGCCCTATTTATATTATTGTACAAGAAAACCTATTTCTTGTAGGTTAAGTTAAGTCAATCCCGAACTCTTTCGGATTAGAAAACTAATTAAGCTTTAATAATATAAATATCTTTCGTGTGAGCCGAAGTAAACAATCGGGCCACAAGCCCAATTGCTAACACTCGTTAAAGAGGGGATTATTTTTGATGATCAATAAGCTTTGCTTCAATCGGAGTTGTCCAAGGTTAAGTGATTGTGTATCTCCGTCCATTCGAACGGCTATCAAACAAGCGTCCACTTGTGCGTAGAAGTCACTGTTCAGAACCTTTGAGAGAAACTACAAGCGACAATCCAGAACAATATATGCGAAGCTCTAGCTGCGATAAACATTGCAGCAGCTCAATGACCGCCATTAGCACAGCAACATGCCGTTGACATGCCTCCTGATGGCCACGGTGCACGCCCAGCAATTGCCCACCCATAACAAAATTGCCGAAGACATGAAGAGTTCTATGGGTACAAGGTGAAGGCTGAGATCCCTACATTTAACGGAGGGTTAGATGTCAAGCCCTTTCTTGATTGGGTGAATGAAGTAGAACGATTCTTCAAAATCATGGTGGTTAACGAAGAACGTAAGGTGGCAATAGTCTCTTATAAACTTAAAGGTGGTGCCGTGGTGATGGAGCATGGTCGTGAGGAGCACTATTGCCAACGACTTCCTCCTATTCGCGACTGGCTGTGACGAATGAATTATTACAACAACGTTTGTTACCCCGACATTATGTCCAAAATCTGTATCCACAATTCTTAGATTGTCGCCTAGGTACCCGAACAATAGCATCCTACACCGAGGAATTCCTCCGTCTTCAATCCCGCTATGGAGTAATGAAGATGATGATCATCAAGTTGCGCGGTATATCCGGGGGTTAAAGTATGAAATACAAGACAAAATTGGTGTCCAGACCATTATGTCGCTGAATGATGCTCGCGAGATGGCTGCTAGAGCTGAAACTTGATTAGCCCAACAACAAGCAACACGCTTCACATACTCCAGACGCAACAGTAGTGACGCACCAAAAAATCCACCTGAAACGCCTCAATCTCAAGCCACCACCTCGGTTAACCCAAAGTGAAATCAGCCCAATGCAAAGCAAAACCCGAAAGCAACTACCAGTAATCCTCATGCTCAGCCTATTCCAGGTAAGTGTTTTCGCTGCCAACAACCAGGACATCACTCTAACGAGTGCCCCAAATGCAGACCAGTGCATGTTGTGGAAACTACAGAGTAAGAATGGACTGAAGAGCAGGATGTTAGCGGCGATGAAACAGGGGTTGATGACATTTGTGGTGACAAATTGGAGGAATGTATCTTTGTAGTAAAGAGAACTTTTTATTTGCCAACAGAAGAAGACTCAAATCAGCTTCATCATATTTTCCAGGCTAAGTGTCGTGTGGGACAGACAGTGCAGCTTAATCATAGATAGTTGCAGCTATGAAAACTTGATCTCTCAAAAGCTTGTGGAACAATTACGGAGCTACATCCTCAACCTTACCATATCGGATGGATTCAAAAAGGGTCAAAACTTCTCATAAACAAGGTATGTAAAGTCCCCCTTGCTATGGGGAAATATTATTCTTACGTTACTTGCGATATCGTCGATATGGATGCTTGTCAAATTCTTTTAGGTCGACCTTGGCAATACGACACTGACGCCACTCACAAAGGCAGGGAGAATACA
Organism: Codonopsis lanceolata; assembly: GCA_013146195.2. NCBI lineage: Eukaryota > Viridiplantae > Streptophyta > Magnoliopsida > Asterales > Campanulaceae > Codonopsis > Codonopsis lanceolata. Next base: position 130,958,843 of record CM028377.1, on the reverse strand, counting down.
TACTAATTTTCAATGGAAAGGAAAGAAAATTGCCGTCGCTCCACTAGGAAGTGATAAGCTCACTTCTAAAGTGGAAGGGCGTACCTTCCTCTCTCTCTCTCTCTCTCTCTCTCTCCGTCTCATTGAGCTCCCTCGCAACTGATATAAAATAAAACCGAGTGGTGGGATTTATGCTTTGGTTCTAAAACCTGAATATGAAGCTACAGAGACTCCATCCTTGGTACAACAACTACTTGATGAGTTCCCTCGTCTAGCATCAGAATAAAATAAACTCCTCCCAATGCGCGACATTCAACATCAGATTGAGAGCACGGAATCTACCACACTATCGTCTTAATCCTAAAGAAGCAAAAATATTACAATCACAAGTGCAAGATTTACTACGCATAGGTCATGTTAGAGAAAGCACGAGTCCCAGCGCCGTTACTGCCCTCTTGGTTCCAAAATTACCATCCAATATTGATTTCCTATACCGCCGTTGGACAATATGTTAGATCAACTTTCAGGGGCAATCCTTTATTCAAAAATCGATTTGAAAAGTGGCTATCATCAAATTTGTGTCAAGCCTGGTGACAAATGGAAGATGGCCTTTAAAACTAAAGAAGGCTTGTACGAATGGTTGTCATGCCGTTTGGATTATCAAATGCTCCTAGCACTTTATGCGACTCATGAACCAAGTTCTTAAGCCATTCCTTTTCCTTGGCAAGTTTGTTGTCGTTTATCTCGACGACATTCTTATCTATAGTCGAAGCCTAGAAGAACATGAAGACCACCTCTCACATATTTTGGGCACACTACTGGAGAATGAATTATACATTATACATTAATCTTAAAAAGTGCAGCTTCATGAAAGATAAGGCTTTATTCCTTGGGTGTGTGATAAGTGCTAGAGGTGTGCATATGGATGAACAAAAGGTGCGTCCCATCTTGGACCGGCCAACACCAAAGTCTCTCACCGAGGTACGTGGCTTCCATGGATTGGCCAATTTCTACGGATGATTCATGCGTAACTTCAGTAGTATAGTAGCACCTATTACAGATTGTTTAAAGAAGAGCCGTTCTTCTTCCTGGACCAATGAAGCTGCTCGCAGCTTTGAAGAAATAAAACGTCAACGGCACCTATTCTTGCTTTACCGAACTTTGAAAAAATCTTTGAGATTGAATGCAACGCATGTGGTACCGGTATCGGTGGCGTCTTATCTCAAGATAGGCATCTTCTTATTTCAGTGAGAAACTGAACAACTCACGTCAAGGTTGGTCCACATATGATCGGGAACTATATGTTGTATTTAGCACTTTAAAAATATGAGAACATTATTTACTTCCAAAAGAATTTTTTCTCTACACAGATCATCAGTCTCTTATCTATTTTAAGACACAATGCGACTTCAAGAACAAAATGCATGCACGCTGGGCAGCATTCTTTGGCCAATTCAATTATGTGTTACAGCATCAATCAGGAATGTCCAATAAGGTCGCAGGTGCCTTGAGTCGAAGGACAGTATTACTTATAACCACGAGTCTGGAGGTGATCAGTTTTGAATTCCTCCCCGAGCTCTATGTCGATGATGTTGATTTTGGATATATTTGGGCCAAACACTTGGGAAAGTAGCAGCTTGGAGATTTCTTGATTCATGATGGATATCTATTTCAAGGAAATTGTCTTTGTATTCCTCGCATTCGCTACGTGAGAAACTCATCCGTGAGCTACATGCCGGTAATCTGAGTGGGCACCTAGGTACTAGGTAGAGACAAGACCATAAGCCGACTTGAAGAACGCTATTATTGGCCTGAGCTGAAACGTGCATGTCGCATTGTTCAAAAATGTATTATTTGTCAAACGTAAAAGGGGCACGGGCAGAATACAGGTCTATACTTTTCCTATTCCCAAACAACCTTGGGTAGACTTATCGATGAATTTCGTGCTAGGATTGTCGCGAAAACTCAGCGTGGTTCAGCCGACCCATTTTTGTCGTTGTTGATCATTTTTCAAAGATGTCCCATTTCATCCCATGTCAACAACCCAGTGACACTCCTAATATTGCTAAACTTTTCTTCAGAGATAGTCTGATTGCACGGCTTACCCCGTACCATTACAACTGACAGAGATTCCAAGTTCCTAGCTATGTTTTGGTCTACATTATGGAGGCGATTTGGTACTGAGCTTCGATTCAGAAACTCCGCTCACCTTCAGACGGATGGGCAAACTGAAGTTGTGAATCGGACCCTTGGAAATTTACTTTGTTGTTTGTGTGGTGACAAGAAGAAACAGTGGGATTATCTTTGCCTCAAGCTGAATTCGCACAGTGCCTCGAATCGCTCGAATTTTTCAATGGGAAAGTGTATAGGAAAGTGCCGACAACAAATGTTAATCTCACTCGACTCCTTACTGCCTTCAACTGAAGTGACGCAGCTGATGCAATGGCCACACAACACATTAACACATTTGCTGATGTTCGCCAACACCTTGAATTTTCCATCCGTAAGTATAAAGCCACAGCTGAGTCTTTAATGTTGGTGATCTGGTCATGGTTTACTTACGGAAGGAAAGAGGAGGAAGCAAGCATAAGCTCGACCCTAGGAAGTATGGTCCTTTCAAAATTCTGCAGAAAATCAATGACAATGCCTATGTCCTTGATCTTCCTTCGCATTTAAAAATTTCTCATACTTTCAATATAGCTGATTTGTATCCCTTCCATGCTGATGATGGGTCACCACTCACTCCATCTAACTCCGAGTCGAGTTGTGCCGAAGTGGAAGGGAATGATGCGGTTCAAAACAAGCCTTGCTACAATGAAGCAGCGTGCCCCGCATAATGACTGACTCGCTCTAGTGACACGTCGTATGCCCACACCATATCTCCAACAATGCTGCAATTTATTTATGTTTCCTGTTTTAATTAGTATTTGATTTGTTTTTAGTATTATTATTATTCCTAGATACATTAGAATTCCTTTTAAGTACTCACATTCCTAGTAGATTAATGATTTGAAATTTGGCCCATATAAATAAGGGTTGTATTCTCGTTAAGGCAGGGATTATTTTTGACGATCAATAAGCTTTGCTTCTGAATTGGAGTTGTCCAAGGTTAATTACAGTGCGCTGTGATTGTTTATCACCGTCCGTTTGAACGGCGATCGAACAAGAACAAGCGTTTACTTGTGTGTATTTAACAAGCTTAATTTTCTTTCTTCCACTTCCAGTTAGTCACGTGACGTGACTAACTTCAATTAAAATATTTACCAATTTTGTCCATGTTGTTTGGACATTTAAAAATATTAACCAAATCAATGGCCGAAATCAATTATTATTTTTTTATAGCTGATTTCATTTGAAATTGGCCAAAAGTTGGGTGTACTTTTTATTATTATAGCCAACTTTCAATGACTGTTTGAAATATGATGGTCACACAAGAAGCCAAGAAGAATTGTCAACTAGAAACTCAGAATTTTGTTGGTTTCTCATAATAGATAACTCCTACTTTTGTTTTTTTCCAAATGACAGCAAGAGATATTTACTATCACTTAAACAGCGGATAAAAATACAAAGATAGCCCCGTACAGACCCAAACCACAACCCCAATAGAAGCAAGCCAGAGTAATAATTGTACAACGAAAATCCATCTTATACACATTTCTTAGGGAAGACAACCTAAGAGACCAAAATAATAAAAAGATCACCCAACTTTTGACAATTTTCAAATAGCGATTTCGTCCATCTGATGCTAATGATAGGAAGAGTCAAAGGAAAGAATGTCATTTACTAGGCCCTTATTTCCAGTTTACGTAGAAATAAGAATGAAATTGACTACAAAAGTAGTTAGGGTTGCCATGGTTAATTTGACGGAAAAAATCTATATCAGACAGTTTACACACGTAAAAATATTAACTTGCTTGAATCCATGTTAAGATTATAGTGTCATACCATCGTAACAATGGTCGTTTTCAAGCGGGAGTGTTTGTCAATTGTCATAGTTTATTTTGAGCATATCCTTCAAAAGAAAATCTTAGAACAACTTGCATGAATATGATGGTCATACAAGAAGAATCCAAGGAGAAGCTGCCAGAAAAGGCTCAGTCTTTTGTTGCTTGAATCCATGTTAAGATTATAGTGTCATACCATCGTAACAATGGTCGTTTTCAAGCGGGAGTGTTTGTCATAGTTTATTTTGAGCATATCCTTCAAAAGAAAATCTTAGAACAACTTGCATGAATATGATGGTCATACAAGAAGAATCCAAGGAGAAGCTGCCAGAAAAGGCTCAGTCTTTTGTTGCTTGAATCCATGTTAAGATTATAGTGCCATACCATCGTAACAATGGTCGTTTTCAAGCGGGAGTGTTTGTCATAGTTTATTTTGAGCATATCCTTCAAAAGAAAATCTTAGAACAACTTGCATGAATATGATGGTCATACAAGAAGAATCCAAGGAGAAGCTGCCAGAAAAGGCTCAGTCTTTTGTTGGCTTCTACTGGAAGGCTCAATTACAATTACATTGATATGGACGACCTATCCTTGCACAATGTTTGAATAGATGTCATTTCAAGCACTAACAATAATGTACTCCAAAGTCCACAGTGTGGACCAGCAAACATGTCCTTACATATGACTGCAATTTTAACCATTAACTTTCCATTCTCTGAAAGAATCTTCTTATACTTGCAAAATAAGAATCCAGTCACTATAAATCACATGGATATTTATATTTGTAGTCTCAAAGTTCGAGGAAATAAAAAAAGGTTAGAACAGGTCAAGTTCATATTTTTCTAAAGAATAAGAAAGGAGATAAAATGGTAATCTAAGGGAGGAATGTCATAAAATGCTATACTCCTTTAAATTCCAATATATATATATATATATATATATATATATAAAGGTGGATCTAATGAATATATAAAAATAACTTTCAATATTTGGGTCAGATGGGATAACTACTGACTTATCGATACGTCGGAGTGTGTTAACCAGTCATTGTCACGTACCAATTTTTCTTGATTAGTAGAACCCAATAATTCATAGGTGCATTATTTGCAAGAATAACGAGTTTTATGACTGTGATTAACAAACAATAAGCAAATTGTATACCTTAATGGATGACCATTCTTTGGCAATGGGAGAATTGTTGAGCGGTTCACCAGCAACAGAAAAATAAGCTGAGGGAGAACATGGCTCTATCTTGAATTTCCTGCAAAATGGTAGCCAGTACTTGGAAAAGCGAGATGCCTCCAAGAGAGCGTAGAAGGTCAACTCTGATCCACCATCATCAGATAGATAGACACTCAACTTGTCTGGTGGATAATCATATGCCATCACTGATAGCACTGTGTTTACCACCATTATTGGAGGCTCTATTACTGCATCTGCTGTGCAAACAAATATGTCTATGCCCGGTAAAATGCTCTCATACCTGCAGAACAGAGACATTAATTTATACAAGTGTTTGCCTGTGCGTTATTTTTTTAAAACGACGAAGGTGCCTCATACTCTCATGTCAGCACGACCAAGCAGAAGTGACGTGGGACAAGATTGGAGCAGTTTATTCTTACGTTTGATTATTTTTACTATTATTATAAATTTCGAGTTTGTAATTAATAGGGTAGTAATTGATGAATTTAAAGTTTTAGTTGGTTTCTAGATAAGTTACGGCAGTTTTTTTTTGGAAGTTATAACTTCCTTCCAGCCGCTATGAGCCTTACAAATACAAGTTTAATCCTTTTTTTCTAGTGGATTCAGTTCTTCGTTCGTAGTGGATTCTAGGATTAATAAGGTTTGGCGTGTTCAACCTTAATTTAAAGGGTTTTTTCGTTGTAAGAGCCATTGATTAATCCTTCGGGTTTAATCTAAAACCTTTCCCCGTATCAAGTGGTATCAAGGCTTTTCCTCGGCAATGGTTTGCAAAGATGGAGACGATGATTTGTGAGTGACGATGATGTTGCTGTCTCTTTAGTGCTCAAGGATCTGGCTGCGAGGCTTCTAATCTTGGCTGAGCGTCTCCAACAAAAGGAGGCAAGGATGCAAGCCACACGGGTTGACCAGGGCATCACACATGGAAAAGATGGGGGCACAAAGATTACTAGAAAATCAGATGAAAATATAAATTTTCTTGAGGCTGCTTTTGGGGACTTGTCTTATGATGTTGCTCAATTATTTATCGAGCAACAAGGCTATGAACATCATGTTTTTGTATCCAATGCAGAAGATATCCTAATTGCAAAATTATTTGATAAGGATGATATGCATATGTTTGTGGCTGATAAGGCATGCCCACGTTTGTTCGGTATTGCAACTGATATGGTGTGCCCACGTCCTAAGCAAATAGGGATGTTTAGTTCTACTTTCTTTCAAGTTTTTGAGTCCTTTTCAATTACGGAATTGTTCAAGGATTTTGAAAAATCAAAGTTACAGAAGAACATATGCTACTCAAAATATCTCTTCATTTGGCAAGGAAATAATCAAGTTTCTAGTATGAACACGAGGACGAGTTCTTTTCAAGAGCGGGCAAGATTGGAGCAATTTATTCTTACGTTTGATTATTTTTACTATTATTATAAATTTCAAATTTGTAATTAATATGGTAGTAATTGATGAATTAAAAGTCCTAGTTGGTTACTAGATAAGTTAGGGCAGTTTTTTTGGAAGTTATAAGTTAGGACAGTTTTTTTTGGAAATTATAACTTCCTTTCCAACTGCTATGAACCTTACAAATATAGGTTTGATGTTAATTCCGAATTGTGGATTCCAGTTGTTCGTTTCTAATGGATTCTAGGATTAATAAGGTTTGACATGTTCAACTTTAATTTAAAAAGTTTTCTCGTAGTAAGAGCCCTTGATTAATCCTTTAGGTTTAATCTAAAACCTTTCCCCATATCAAGAAGGTAACCCATTAGTCACGTGACTAACTTAGTTTCATCCTTGTTGTGAAGACATTTCAAGTGTGGGTTGATGCTGAGCAAACTCTATGTTTTTGTGAGCATATTTGAATGTGTGTGTGTGCGTTAGAGAGAGAGAGAGAGAGAGACCTGTGAGAGAGCCGGTCTTTGAAGGTGTAACGGCGAGTAGGTTTCCATCTAACAGATTGAGTAACAACCCAATACAGGGTAAACCAGAGCTCTATCATGAACATGCCAATCCAAGCATGCCTTCCAGTTTCTCCTTGCACTGGCATACGAATTATCCTATAGACACATATCAGGCATATGCCTATGACCATTGAAACTGCATACAGCCAATAGAGGATACGCCCCTGTACTGCTTTTGTTTCAAACAGAGGAAGATAGCCTTCTTTTCCCATCTCTCTCTCTCTCCCTCCCGTTGTCTGCTGTACGTGCTCTAGGAAAATGGAAGAACAAAATGTTTATATATGGAAATAGAAGGAAAGGTGCTAAAGATTTATCTGCTGAGAATATACCAATGAGTTTGACTTTTATAATAACTTCTCAAATGTTGTACACGTCTAAACTAATGCAGCTCTCATACATCATCGCTGCATAGAAGATCTAGACTCTAAGCAAAAATATCTAAATTTGTTTGTTTTAGTATTGAAGAAGAAACATGTCCTACTACCCTCATATACATATCAAAATTTGTTTGTTTTAGTACACGGCTAATGAATAAACTAGTAAAGCTAATATAACTGACTAGTGAGTGACAGAAAAGGGCATCCTGTCTTGATCCTTCCATAATAAGAGCCCTCCATAAATAGGTCGTACCACAAGCCCACATAGGATAATCGGCAATACCATTGGCTCCAAGTTCCTGGTTTGGAAATCCATGGCGGCACTTTTGACACTCCAAATGAAGCTGAATAGGTTGAGCAAGGCTATTGTGGCAAAAATTATGAACCTCAGTCAAGACTCAAAGAGGTTCTGAACTCCATGATTTCTATCATGTATCTTTGGGACACATCCTTGTCCACCACTTTTGGAGTGACTATAAAACTGGACTCAGAGAAACCTACTTGCTTCAGTGTGGTCTCAATAAAGGCAAAGAGATAGGACGTCATCCTTCTAAACAACCACATCCTTTTTTCATTCCACCATCTTATGAAAGTTCCTCCACAGATAAATAAGCTGTATGCATATTGAGCTACAATTATGTACAAGAAAAGCAACCAATAATGGTCAGAAAGCTAAGAAAATAGATTCCACCTGTAAACTCATGCTTGCTTATATTTTTTCAAATAAAAGAAGTTCCTTTGGAAACCCAAAACAGCCTGAACCAAGTGCCAAAAACCAATCTCAGGCCAAAGCACAGAGGGAGAGTACAAAAGGCAACGTGAACTCTGCCACAGAAGAAAATTACTTAACCTATTCTCGCCAGAACTACGGACTATGATATCAGGATCAGGTACAACTTCCAGATACATATGTCTCTCAATATCTATTACATCAATAACATTCTGTCTCTGTTCAGTTTCAGCCCCACCAATCCCTAACAAACCATATCCAGAACCACTTGCATCCAATATTCTGATTTCATCCTGTTTTTCTTTACATGATTCTTGAACAGCATGCACAATCTCATCAGTGGAAGTGTAGGCAATGCAGATTGAGAGCACTGCTTTGGAGTTACTCGTGGTGGCGGCCATAGCCCTCTCAGCTGCCAACCTGACAGGCTTGCTCAAGAGTTCGAGGTTTCCTATGAAATATACCCGAACTCCATACTGGTTCACTATGCTTTCCTCTTCAACTAACGCTTCAATCTTTTCCTGTATCAATTCCATGACAGATTCAACTTCTTCAGGACGCCGTTTGAAATTATCAATGCTGAAGGCATATATTGTTACATACTTCACTCCCAGCTCATAACAGTATCTCAGCATTGACATTAGAGATGAGAACCCAACCCTATGACCGGCCCCTTCCATCAAATTGTGCTGCTTAGAATATCTTCGATTTCCGTCCATTATGAAGGCAATGTGGTTGGGGATAGGAGCAACGGAAAGAACACGAAAGATGCATTTTCTTAGTAAACTACCCAAAGTTTCAGATATTTGAGTCCCTTGGCTACTGCTCCTTTCATCCATATCGAATTCCTAGATAGTGCGAACTCAGTATAGCCAATACGACCTGTACATGATGAATGAAGGATTCAGTATCATTTGCTACAAGAATGTGTGTGTGTGTGTGCGTGTGAATCACTACAAAGTTGAAAAACTCTCTAGAAACAGCATTATAGGAAGCAAACAGAATAAACAATGAAAACTCAGTAGTTAACAGCTTTTTGGGCGATAGCTAGGACTTGGTCTAAAAATAATGGGATCATGGATATGATTAGCATAGTTTGATACTCAACTGAATCGTAGTTACTATTAAATATGGATATTATGAAAGAGTGAGAGGATCTAAAAGCAATTTCAGTTGGACCATATTCCACCAAGCACAGCTAAAGATACCTTCCATTCAGTCAGTCCAAAACAATAATCAAAATTTGTATCAAAAGCAGGTTTCTGTTTTCAAAATTAGATAAGGTGCAACACCAGACAAGTTCAACAGATGTAATTGAATAGAATTATAGTAACTTACCCCATGTATTATATCTGATTCAGATGGCTCAGACTAGATCTACAAGACTACAACCAGACAAGTTCGTAGACACTACATGCTTACAGGCTGATTAATAGACCTCTTTTTTATTGGTAAGTGTGACCCCTTTTTGGTATGGGGATTGGAACCACGGATCTCAAGGTCTTCACCTGAGTTCCCTTGCCATCTCTCCCATCCCCTTGGTTCCAATAGACTTGCTAGGCAAACTGAGCTATGTGCCTCTTTTGTCTGGTGAGCAGACCAAATCTGCGCGAAACCTTGTGAACTTATCACTTGCAACACCCCAAGCCAACGAGAGGCACTAGTCGTAAGTCTACCCCAGTATCTTCATATCTCTGCAGGGTTATGATGATGGAAAAAAGGCTGTGGTGTTCAGCAAAAAGCGGTCTTAAAAATATGAACATCGCATTTTCAATTCCTTTTGGCCAACCATAACAGACTTGGATTCTTCATGGATATAATTAGAACCAGCTAAAATGTAGGGCTAGGTTTCAGTTAAATATTAGATCATCCTCTACAGTGGTCACACAAACAGGGTCGGATTTCTAACTTCTAACGAGGGAAAAGTAGAATGTCCACAAAGTTTTGGTCACAATCATTTAAGAAGAAGGCAAGTTGTAAGAAGAGGGAGTAAAACTTTATTTTGTTCCCGAGTAAAGAGGGCCAACTCAATTATTTACCAGTGCTGGGATGAACTAGTCGTTGCTAACTGGCTACAAAACACAACACCAAACCGTACTTAAAGAATTGTTTTCAAGAGATGCCTATTTAAGCATGTTTGCAATAACATCTATGGAAAAAAAAAATGAAGAATGATTTTGTGGAAGCACCATAATTGAAAAGCTTAGCTGAAGTTCAAAGTTAATCAGGGAACATAGAATGTGAGTTTGAAAAAAATTCAAATGTTAGAAAATCCAAAGCCGCTTAACAATCTTGCAAGGACAAATATCAACCTAATTCCTAGTAATTTGGTCTATTGAGTTATTGTAATACTCCAATCCCACATCGGGTAGATGTGGGACTTGTGTTTGATTTATAAAGTAGCCATGCGCTACTACTGGGCACCAACATCATCCATGGACTTTTGGGTCGGCTTGTGGTGGGCCTGATGACCCAAGGTGCTGCGTGCTCAGTGGGCCAGTGTGTAGGTTACACGTAGCGGACCGGGATCTCGGGCTCGGGTCGTTACAAATGGTATCAGAGCGGGTCTCGGCCGGAAATGTGGGAACAAAGTGCCGTGCGGGCCAAAGTGCTATACCGCAGAAGGTGGGAGCCACCTCTTGATTCCAGCATCGCCCGGGGTATGATTCGGCCTTGACGAGGACGTCAAGGATTTGAGTGGGGGAGATTGTAATACCCCAATCCCACATCGGGTAGATGTGGGACTTGTGTTTGATTTATAAGGTAGCCATGCGCTACTACTGGGCACCAACATCATCCATGGACTTTTAGGTCGGCTTGTGGTGGGCCTGATGACCCAAGGTGCTGCGTGCTCAGTGGGCCAGTGTGTAGGTTACACGTAGCGGACCGGGATCTCAGGCTCGGGTCGTTACAGTTATATTTAAATACAACTTTTCTTTTATACCTTTTTTTTTAATGCGGAGAGAGGCGTAGAGAAAATCAAGGAGATTATTATGCATACTCTGCTCTTTTGGTGCCATGAGTCGATTTCTTTTGACGCAAACCCTTTTGTAGAGTTTGTGGATAACATAGCTTAATGTAATTATTACTGTTGTATAGAGGGCACGTCACCTGTTTTGACGTTCTCATATTTATATCCTTTTCTTACTTAACAAAAAAAAAAGGCTACAAAGTATTTAGATAGTGTCCAGGGGCAGATCCACCCTTTAGAATGAGGGGGCAAGGGATCCGCTCATGTAAATAAAAAAATACCTTACAAAAATGACGTCGTTTTGGGTAGGGACCCCGCTCATAATTGTGATTTCTAAACTTTTTATGTACTCCTTCCATTCTGAGCAAAGAATCCCGATTTGAAAATCAATTTTTTTAAGAAAATGATATTTTTAGTATCACATTAGTAATAAAATGACATTTTTATGCTTTAATTTTTGAAAATGGACTCTTTAGGTGAAACATCCCAAAATGGAATAGTGAACTCTTTGCTCGAAACGGAAGGAGTAATAGTTAAAATTTGTAACCCCGCTTAAATATTTTTCTGGATCTGCCATTGATATTGTCATTCGACTAGAATAATGGTGCCTTTTTGTGAGGCTTGAGCAATAGTCTCTTTCGGCTAGAACAATGATGCCTCTGGTGAAGCTAGAGCAACAGTGTCATACGGCTAGAACAACAGTTCCTCTGGTGAGGTTGAGCAACAGTGCCTCTAGTGAGACTTGAACAATCGACATTTCGATCAAGCGAAGTGTGCACTATCAAGTGAGCTAGAGCTAGCTCTTTGGTATTTAAATGCAATTTAACAGAATCTATAACGAATGATTAACAGAAACTATGACACCAAGGAGTGGGAGAGATGACAAAGACATTCAGGCAAAGACCATAAGGTCTTTAGTTCTAATCCCCGTACCAACAAGGTTACGCTTACCAATCAAAAAGAAAATCAAGAAAACTTGATAAACATCGGGATGTTGCCGATTGCTACCCTTGTAGGTAAAGCATGCCCTACATGAACTAATCAACAACACAGCAAAGACTGATCATTGATACAAAAATCACCAAATTCCATCAAATCACATTCAGTATTAAATCAAACAAAGCATTTCGTAATGGCAGAACCAAATAAAAAGAAAAACCAATACCCACTAGAGAGAAAAAGAAAATTGACTTTTAACTACCAACCCAGTCCATCAAAGCAAGAAAGATTCAAACTTTGCAAAATAAGCAAAATAATTTGAAATAATTTGTGGGTTTTAACATCGAAACCCTAGTAGACCCAAAATCTGTGATAGCCATAACAAATTGAGAAATACAACTGCGGGGAACCAGTAAAACAAGGAATTTACCTGTAAACAATAAGTTCAAGAAATCTTCCGGAGCCGGCGTCTTGGAAGAGAAGAATCAAAATATGGGGCAGTAAGTTCCAATGGGACAAGCGAGGACTTCGTTGCATCGTAACTCCAATAAAAGGCCGCCATGTCATTATTTGAATTATTTGTACAAGCTTTTTTTTCTCTTCTTTTTAGGATTGCAAGGGCTTCCTCGCGGTTCTTCTGTTCATTTTTAGTTGGATCCTACTGCTACCTACATATTTTAATAATTCCCTACTCTAAGAATTTATCTTCTCATTGCTACTCATTCTTCCCTTAATTCTTAGTTGGGTCCCACTACGAAATCATCCACTTTATTTATACAACTTTTTTTATTTCAATACTTTGTAAATTAATTAATTTGTTTATAATTTTAATTGTAATATTAAATAGTACAAATATATTAATTTTAAAAATTACATTAAAACACCAATAATTAAAATTATATTATAACATCAATAATTAAAATTACATTAAAACATCAATAATTAAAATTAAAATTAAAACATCAATAATAAAAATTACATTAAAACATCATAACACATAAAATTTAGTCATCACTAGTTCTCATCGTAACGAGCTCATATATGCTCAACCAAGTTGTGGCGAAGTTCATGATGTCGATTGCTATCACGTAGCTCGTTATTTCGCTTCAAATAATCTGTGAATGCTTGGGTTGAGCCATAGTTGGCTTCTGTAGGGGAATCTTCTGTATCATCAGCTCAGTTCGTAATGTGATCACCCTCATCCTCGACAATCATGTTGTGTAGAATAATGCATGTTTGCATAATTTCTTTCAAGTTACTTCTATACCAAGATCGAGCAGTACCTTTTACAATCGCTCACCTTGATTTGAGTACTCCAAATGCACGTTCGACGTCTTTTCTTGCTGCCTCTTGTCTTTTCTTGAATTTCTTTCTTTTAGGATCCGTCGGGCACGAAAAACTTTTCACAAAAGTAGCCCAATTCGGATAAATTCCATCTACTAGGTAATATCCTTTTGTATAATGTGTGTTATTAACTACAAAATCAATAGACGGTGCAGTTCCTTTGAGTACGGTATTGAATAAAAGTGACTCATATAACACATTAAGATCATTACGAGAACCCTGCAACCCCGAAAAATGCATGTTATATCCTTTGAGTAGGCATGTTATTGCCCTTGCCAAGCAACTGGGCAGTTTTTCCATTCACATTGCATACAATCAAGACTTTCGAACATACCTGGAAATCCATGCCTATGTTCGTGCATTTGGAGAAGACGTTGTGTATCATCGTCATTTGGTCTTCTCAAGTATTGATTTCCAAACAATTAAACAACACAATTGCAGAAGTTGAACAAGCATTCCATGGCAGTTGTTTCTGCCAATCGGAGATACTCGTCGAGATGGTCGGCCGGAACTCCATAAGCCAACTGACGGATAGCCGCTATGCATTTTTGAATTGGTGACAGACCTCTTCTTCCAATCGCATCCAACCTCATTTGAAAATATTGTGAATGATTCTCCAATGCAGTAACTACCCAAAGGAATAAGCTCTTACGCATTCGAAAACGTCGGCGGAACATGTTATCAGGATATAATGGCTGAGATGAGAAGTAATCATTGACAAGTTGAGTGTGTCTGGTTTCATGCTTTCGATCTAAATACCTCATTTTCCTTCGTGTTCTGCTGGTTTGCGCTTTCACCGATTCGAGCAACCGTTCGTATTGTTGAACTATCACCTCCATTAGTTCATCACCTAGAGATTCATCGGAGCTGGTTGAGGAATAAGTATTTAGGCTACTGGAAGACATCTTTTGTGGTAAAATGATAATTGGTTCGTAAGAAAATTCTTACAGTTTGAAGATGTCTAATACCAGTCATCTATATATAACATTAGTTTGTAGCAGCTATTTTGCAACAGCTAGTTTATAACGGCTAGTTTATAACTGTTATTTTACAACGGCTAATTTGTAACGACTATTTTCCAAAATTTCCAATGTAGTAAAGTATTACATATTAAAACACCAATAATTAAAATTACATTAAAATACAAATAATTAAAATTACATTCAAACACCAATAATAAAAATTACATTAAAACGCGAATACTTCAAATTAAATAAAGTCAACAAATACATAAAACAACACATTTTCTTAATCTAAATTTCATAACCCAAGTTACGCCACTTCTTCCTTAGGACATCACATGCAAGTTCATGTATGGTATGCCCTGCTAAATTCATCTCACTTGTATCTTCTCCAATAAATTTGATATCTCAAATGAAGTATTTGTGTTGTAAATTCACTGCTTCCGCATCCATTTTCTTAGTTATTGACATGTCTCTTATCTTCTTAGCTTCCGCATTCATTTTCTTAACTTCATTGTATTCTTTCATCTTCGTTACAAGCTCCACATGTTGTCCCGATACCTCATCTTTCGTCCAAATTTTTGATTTTCCTTTACCCTTGTTCTTCGCCTGTTTTTGTCTAATTGGACGACTGCGGTCATCAATTTCCTCAACATCCACACTCGTATTACAGTGTCCCTCAGACCCAGATGACCTAGCCTTCTTGCCCACGTGATGAATATCGCCTTGTGGCTCACAACCTGCAGTATTTTTCATAATTTTCCACACATGCTCAAACATAAATGACTTATCTTTATTTTCAGCCCGATATTACGCGTATGAATGGGACAGTAAATCTTCATCGCTCCAACCGCTTCGATGTTCGGCCCATAGTTTATTGCAAGGTTCTAAAAATCGTTCGGCGGCCGCTAGGCGGCACACTAGGGCCTAGCGCCTAGGGGACTAGTCGGGGCGTAATCGGGGCCTAGGCGGGGCCTAGAATTAAGGCATAATTACTATTTTTTGATAATTTACATCAAATATCAAACACATTGAGTACAAATTTAATTTTTTTTATGTTTGTCATTTTATCAAACGCTTATCTATATTCGTAAAATGAACAAAAATATACAAACCTACCATTAATCTCAATTCTCAACAACCCCAAAGCAATAAACAAGTCAAGTTTATAACTAAAAACAAAAAAGATATTACTCTAGTTCGCCCCCCATTACCTCTCTCTCTGCCTCACCATTACCACTCCCCTTTCCTTTTCCAGTTCGCTCCTTCTTCCTTCTCCGATCACCGCATACCACAAAATCAAAGCTACAAAAATAAATTAAGGTCGGTGAGTGGTCGATTAGGCGGCGACTAAGAAAGTCGCGACGGTAGAGAGGGGCCTAGGGCCTAGGCGGGGTCTAGGCGGAGCTAGGCGAGGAGTTTTAGAACACTGGTTTATTGTAGATGGCATTGAAGTGATACACTGCCGGACGAATTCTGTGCCAGCGTAGTCTCACCTGCCCAATCTCTTTTGCCTTTGATTGACTTGGACGAGTTGCGTTGTAGACATCTGTTATACGACTCCAGTAGGACAATGACTTTTGGTTGTTACCCACCACTGGATCCTCTCAAATATCACACACTGCATTAGTAAGGACGATGTCTTCATCAACTGTCCATACTGAACGAGTTGACTTACCTTTAC
Source organism: Codonopsis lanceolata (assembly GCA_013146195.2). Lineage (NCBI taxonomy): Eukaryota > Viridiplantae > Streptophyta > Magnoliopsida > Asterales > Campanulaceae > Codonopsis > Codonopsis lanceolata. The sequence goes on along the minus strand of CM028377.1, from coordinate 130,942,758 downwards.
CCGGTTTCTCCAGATCAATTGCTTCAACATCAATTTGAGTTTCTGGAACGGATGATGGCGTGACCGGATCCTTGTTTGATGACATCGTTTAAAAAATCACTCGTCTTGATTCATTTGACGACATGCTGTGTGAAGAAAATGGTCGAGGAGCTTGAGAAGCTTGCATGAAATATTGGAAAGCTTGAAAATTTTGGAAATCTTGTGAGCTTTGCAAATTTCCAAAATTTGAGATATTCAATAAATTTGGATTATTCGAAGAATTTTGATTGTTGGGAAGATTTGGTGGGTATTGAGGGGTAGATGAAAATTGAGAATGTGGAACATTATCGGGGATACAAGAATTTTGATTTTCTTCAACATTTGAAGAATTAAAAAAATTCTTCAAAAAATTAGCCATATTTTCATCCATTTGAGAATAAAGAAAAACTGATGATATAAAAATTGATGAGATAAAACAATTAAAATAGTATAGAAAATTTGTAGAGAGAATAGATTGAGAATGAAAATTTTGGAAGAAGTTGGGGTTTATATAGGAAGAAAAATGAAATAAAAAGGGTGAAATTTAAAATATTAAAAAAAGGAAAAAAGAACCGTTGAAAAAACAGTTTTTTTTTCAAACGTTCAAAAAAAATCTCACTCAAATGTGCAACGGTTTTTGAGCCTCAATTAATAAAAAAAGAAAAAAAATCTCAATTATCTTCCCATGTGGCCTACATTAAATGTTTGAGCCTCACTCTATTTTTGGAGAATGAGGAGCACTCTCCTTCTTTTGCCAAGGGGTGCATCCCACTCTCTCTTTGATAGGTACTTGGAGAAAATGGATAGAATTCTTTGGCAAGAATTTTCATCTGGTTGTCCTTGTAAGAATGGCTTCCCATTAGGTTGGGTATTCAATCTTACAAGAATTATTGTAAAAACACCCCCAATGGGGATGCCCTAATTGTCGGCCGGGCCCTTTTACTTTGTTTTCAACCTTAACTAGATTTCGTGTCAGTGCTTATAACATGTATGATATCAGTATGGATGTGATTAATGTATGAAGTGAATATGAAACAAGCATAATACGAAGAAATTAATAAAGGATGATACCCCAAAAATTAAAAAAAATTGTGTAACTTATCTAAAAAGAGTATAATTAAGCATCTAAAAGCACTCTCTTACACATATCAACCATACACATGTTAATTAAAATAAAGTTAAACATAAAAATCTCAGCAAACAAAAACCATAAAATAAATTGAATGAGACAGAGTGAACTAACAAAATACTATTTCGAAACCGAAATCACAAAGATTTCAGACCAATTAGAGAAACTTAGCAATTTTTTTTAAAGATAGATATTAAAATACAAATATTTAAAATTACAAAACTTACTAACAAACTTTTAAAAAAATTAAATCTAAATTGGACAAAAATTAAATTGAGATTCAGTTGATTACGATAACAATCAATTAAGAAATTATAAACTAAATATTTGTAAACAATAAATCTAGGTCAGACAACAAAATACATGCTGGAAAAAAAAATTAAATTGATTCTTTTTTAAAAAAAAATCTATGTGGGATGTTAGTAAAAAAATAAATCATGACCTTTGAATAATCCTAGTCAATTGCATATGTGTGAAAAAGATAACTGTAAAATCGTAAAATAATAATTGTAAAACTGTAATATAGGAGGTGAATAACTGATGTTCGCACGCTTGAAAACCCAAATAAATCACAGTCGTAGGATGTTAGTAAAAAAAATAAATTCTGACCTCTTGCGATTTAAAAAATGTTACAGTTAAGGGGTACATTGTTTCAAGTGATAGTTGAGGGATTGGTGTTTTATAAGGGGTGACTGTTCAGAAGATTAATTGCAGAGTGTGACTTTGTAATGTGAAGATAAAACATAGAGAGAAGAAAAAAGGATGACTGTTTATAGTATTAATTCTAGGGGGTAACTTGTAATAGGGAAAGAAAAAATAGGGAATTAAAAATGAATAACTACTCACACATATGAATATGGAGGTGAATCTCAACTGCTAAATTTTTTAAGATAATTGAATCTCAACCTCTGAACAACCCTAGTCAATTGCACATCTGCGAACCTAGCTGTATTATAATATAACTAGATCTTCATGCTCGTACCTATGGCACGGTGTCAGTATATCTGATTTCGTCAAATGAAATAACAGTGCCTAAATAGAAGGTGCGATTAAAAAAAATGTTACAGTTGAGGGGTACATTGCTTCAAGTGATAGTTGAGGGATTGATGTTTTATAAGGGGTGACTGTTCAAAAGATTAATCACATGTTGTGAATTTGTAATATGAAGATAAAACACAGGGATAAGAAAAAATTGTGACTACTCATATTATTAATTGTAGGGGTGATTTGTAATAGGGAAAGAAAAAATAAGGAGTTAAAAATGGATAACTACCCACACATGTAAATGTGAGAATGAATCTCAACCGTTAATTTTTTAAAGATAATTTAATCTTAATCTCTGAATAGGCATAATCAATTACCTAGCTGTTTTATAATATAGATATTATTTTAAAATTAACTAATCAAAACCTCATTAGTTTACAACAAACTAAAATAACTTATAAATTGTACTCCATCTGTTCTGGGGAAAGAGTCTTTGTTGGAAAGTTAATTTTTTTAAGAAAATGACACTTGTAGTAATCCATTAGTAATAAAATGACATTTTATGTCTTAATTTTTGAAAGTAGATTCGTTAAATGAAACATCACAAAATGAAATAGTGGACTCTTTGCTCAGAACGGATAACGTATTAATGATTGAAATTAAATAAATGTCAATTATAAAATGTTTATTAATGATAATTTAACATCATTTAACAATAGATGTTTATTACATAGTAGCATCAATGTGTTGTTGTGAGGCATGCGTTTGTCATTTCCTTTGTCCTAATGCACGTCTCGAAAAGGGTAAATCAATGTTTAAAGAACGGCGATGGGTATTTTGTTGACTAATTTCTCGTTCGGCTCTTTCCCTTGTGAAACGTCTTGTCTGTCCAATTCCATGTCTACCACGACCTCGCACTCGTATTGGCGGGATAGACTGTCTTTCGAAAGATGAAAAAGTATTACGGTTGGGTATGCGATTCATAGAAAATCAGTTATATTTTACGAAGCCCAACAACCTTTTTTCCTTGTTTGTTTTACTCTTCACTTTATAAAGTTTTGTAGTGTTTGTTATATATTTTCTTGATTTATGCTCAGCGATTCTTCTCATTTGTCAATTATATTCGGTCAATTTATATAATATAACTTTTGATATGTATGTTGACCAATCTTGATCATGTATGTCAACGTATAAAAACGTGAATCAACCTTATGGATGTTTGGGCTTGGTTATTGGCCGGATTGATGTAGAAAGGTTTTCTGTATGAATTTAAGTAATAGAACAATTTTCTTAACTCTACATGTATGTTTGTTTGGTTGCGTGGGTTGAACTTGGCTCTGTGACTATGATTCTGGCAATAGAGTTTACAATTTTTCCTTTTAATCACTTTATTGTATTAAAAATAGTGCAGTCAATTCTCTCTTTAATTTCTTTACACCATGTATCTTAGACTTAGCACTTAGAGTTATATCATGATTTGTATGTTGAGAGATGGCTGGCTGAGTCCCGATCATATTACAGTTGGGACATTTAGGCATATTAGCAGGCCTATTCCACACCTTTAATTTTTGTAGCATTTACTATTGTCAGTTGGATCTCTATCTTAATGTATCTTCTAGTTGGCCTAAACTGCATGTCTCCAAACTTTTTATAATTTGAAAGCAGTTAGTATAAGTGCTTTGTGTATGAATAAAATAAACTCTTAAAATTTAATAGGAGTATTACTTAGGCTTGGCAATCTCGTTCCGTTACCCACAAACCTGAACAACCCAACCCATGATAACCCAATAGATCCCATTAAGGAGGGAAAATTTTCATTCTCGGTTTAGTGTATTATTATTTATTACTGTGAATGAAGAGAGAAAATCAAAGTGAGGATGATAAGGAAAAACAAATCCCATAAATAATGGAATTGTTTTAATTATAACAAAAACAATACAACCATGCAAATGATCTATCACTATTGAGTTCCAATTAATAGAGATCTAAAAGAATTTTTTTAACCAAAATATGGATTAACATAAGAGAGACGAAAGGATCTTGTGGACATCAATTAAGAGCATGAGTTATTAACAAACCGGAGGGAAGAAGAAAACAGAGAAATAAAGCTTAAAAGCTGATGAAAATCAAAAAATAATTACCTGAACTTAAAGAGAGTATAATAGCAAGGGCTGGAAAGAGAGAGACCGGGGAAGGAAAAATTTGTTTAAAGCCACAATAGAAAGCTGCCACTACCTGGGAACATCAATTAAGAGCTTGAGTTATTAACAAATCGGAGGGGAGAAGAAAACAGAGAAAGAAAGCTTAAAAGTTGATGAAAATAAAAAATTAATTATCTGAACTTAAAGAGAGTATAACAGTAAGGGTTGGAAAGAGAGATACCGAAGAAGTAAAAAAAACCACGGTACAGATGGTGGGGGAAGGAAAAAGGGTTTTGATTATAAAAGGGAATCTAAACCTAATTATAATAGTATAAAGAAATCCAGAAGAGAAGTTTACCCAAATAAATGACAGTCGTACGATGATAGTAAAAAAAATTAAATCCTGACATCTGAATAGCACTAGTCAATTACCTAGTTTCTTTATAATATAGATGTTTGGCATGTTTTTTATAACATTGAAATACACTTTTATCAAATTGTTCTGAAAATGTCCCCTAATTATGAACTCATTTCTTTATTTATCTTCCACGTCGATCAAATTGGTTTTTTCCGTTAATCTTTTCAGTTTTTTTATTGTATTTAAATTGTTTGGAAATCTCAATTGTTGAGACAACAAAACGGGGATCAAGGGGTTGGGGGGGACAACGCCTCCGAAAGGTAAATGATTTTTCAAAAGGTTAATTGATGAGCGCAAGGGAAATAGTCAATTCTCTTGGAAACAAAGAGTTCAAGGCCTTACGACGGAGGAGGAAGAAGAAAGCGAAAGAGATTATATTATATAAAATTGAAAATAAATGAACAACTTGTTATAATGTGAAACATTAATAATGTTAATACTTTGTCCCCTTAAATCAGAATATTTACATTAGACTATTTTTTGTATCAAGATTCATTGCAAAAATGATCAATTCAACGCCTAAATCTTAACTTTTGTTACGGTAGACCCTTTTTTATTACTCCCCCCGTCCCTAAATTAACGTCCTCCCTTCTTTTTTCGTCCGTCCAAAAATAATTGTCCACTTTGAAACTTACATTTTTAGAACATCACTTTTACCACTTTACCATTACTTTTTCACTCTACTTTAATTATGGGCCATATATATATGGACATTAAAGGAAACTACACATTAAATCAATATAAATAATCAAGTCAATTACTTTTTCTTAAACTGTGCGCCGGGTCAACCCAGACGATTATTTAGAGACGGAGGGAGTATAAAACTACAACCTTTGACCTTATATTACTTAAATTCAAACCAAGGAACCTAAAATACAAAAACGTCTCACACGAGGCCCTTAAATGGAATTAACCCTATTAAAAATAATTGTAAATCTCTGTCTTAATAACTACCAATATATATATATATATATATATATATATATATATATATATATATATATATATAATGGCAATGGTAGATTTCTCCCTCCAAAATTTCACTTTTGAATTATTAACTTTTTAGTTACCATTTCACTCTTTCTCTCTCCTATCTTTTCTGGTTATATTTCTCTTTCTCTCTCTTGTCTTCTTATTTTATCACCCATCACCACTATCTCCTCTCTTTTAATTATATTTAAACATTTTTCTCTCTTTAAACATAAAAAATAATAATTAAAACAAAAATAATAGTTCCAGAGTTAAGAAAATAAAAATATAAGAGGTTAGTAAAATAAAAATAATTTATGGAACAAACCACTACAAAAATAAAAGTTACAGAATCAACAAAACAAAAATAATTTAATGCGAAGGTTAGTAAAATAAAATAATTTACGGAACAAAAAGTTTAAAACAAATTCTTAAACATATATATGTAAAACAAAAATACGTTAGTAAAATAAAAATATTTGATGGAACAAAAATAATAGTTACATAGTCAATAAAAACAAAAAAAAATTTAAACTAAGTTTACTAAAATAATAAAAATAATTTACGGAACAAAATTTTTTTTAAAAATTCTTAAAAATAGCTATGTAAAAAAAATACATTAGTTAAAAAAATATATTTGATGGAACAAAACTAATAGCTACGGAGTGAATAAAACAAAAATAATTTAAACTGAGGTTAGTAAAATTATAAAAATAATTTACTGAACAAAAGTTTAAAAAAAATTCTTAAAAATAGTTATGTAAAACAAAAAATATGTTAGTAAAATAAAAATATTTGATGGAACAAAAATAGCAGTCAGCAAAATAATAATTAAAAATTACGGAACAAAATTTTTCTGTAAAACTAATTCTTAAAAATAAAACAAAAATAATAATTACGAATTCAATAAAACAACAAAATATAATGGAAGTTATTAAAATCAAAATAATTTACAAAACAAAAATAATAGTTAACGGTAAAAATATTCGTTATTTTGATTTTAGCTTATTTTCTTCTCATAAATTTCTTTATTCATAAAATACAAATATAATTTAATAAAAGTAATCATTCAAAAGGAAGAACTTATTTGTATTCATATTCTATTTGAAGGGAAGAAAAAAATCAAGTTTGTTCGAAAACATTTATTATACATAGTTTTTGAATAGTATAAAATGTTCGGGGTTGTCAAGTCATGAATTGACACTTAAAATTAGCGTTCTAGTAATACTATTGAGAAACATTGACCATGCTACAGGGTTATGCAATGAAGCAAGACTAATCATCATAAATCTTGGGGATCATATTGTTGAAACAATTTTTTTTGAAAAGAAGCAATGTTGGAGAAAATGTTTTTATCTCAAGATTGTCATTAACTCTATCCGACGTAAGACTGTGTTTTAAGTTCAGAGAAAACAATTTACATTGCTGGTATCATATGCAATGACAAATAAGAAGTGTCAAAGTCAATAATTGCACGTAGGTCTCTATTTGAAAAGAAAAAAAAACAGTATTTAACCACGGACAGTTATATGTCGTAGTTTTTAGAGTAACAAATTATTTTAGTTTGAAGATATTGATATGCAGTGAAGATGAAAAACCAACTAATAAGACAACAAATATTGTGTATAAGAATTTTTTTTAGAATCTATAATGATTAAAGATATACTTATGTGTAATTGTTAATAAACTGATCCTTCTTATTTTGTTTATGTATGATTTAGTTGATGTGCGTTTAACGCACGTGTTAAAAAAACTAGTTATGGATTAATGAATGAGATTTGACCTTTATAGATATATTTTTTTTGACTTTTAGGCCAAAGTAGGATGCAATTCTCTGGTTGACACTGAATTTTATACTTCTTTCGGTTTTAAATAATTACATTGTTTTTCTTTTTCGTTCAATATTCCAAAAAAATTGTCGTAAATTTTTAAAATTTCATGTTTATGAAAACATTTTTACAATTTTACGTTTTCTTGTTATTGTAATTGGTTAAATGCACAATCGGTCCATGTATTTTGAAAAAGTCCACTCGTAGTCGTTGCACAAAGCAAATGTACGCCACAGACCAAACAATGTAAATTTTACGTATCGGTAGTCCCTGATCCTAATTCCATTAACTGGAGTTCCGTTATGTGAGCATGTGCTTATCACATGCTCAATTTGTAAGGGTAAAATTGGAAATAATGATTCATTTGTCTTTTAAATTTCAAATGAGGGAAAGAGTTATAAAATTTCAAACTTTTGGGTGGTAACTGGTAACTAAATATTTCACATTTTTGGTTCAGTCCTCTTCTTCCTTTAACTTGTAATCTGATTCTTTTTTTTTTTGGGAGAGAAGTTCATTATGATGTTTTCTTTGAAGAAAAAGGTGAAATGAAAGGGTGCAGGACAATGGAAGCTGAGAAAGCAACCACTGGCCGAAGAGGCTCGATCCGAGAGAGAAAATGACATTGCAACAAGATGCATACAATGCTGTTAATTTTTCTCATGTCTTGTACTGAAATTTTCAGGTAGATAAGCTAAAGAAGAAGCTTAGACACAAAGCGAATGTTCATAGAGCTTTGGAGAGGACCTTTACCAGACCTTTGGGAGTGTAGAAACTCACAATAATTATGAATAACGGTATAAATCTTTTATTGATTGAATCACATATTTATAGGGAGATATAAATTAGGGTTACACAAAGAGTAGAGTACAAGAAACCTATACAATGTATGAGTTATAATAAGGTAATAATTATATAAAGAAATGAACTATATACAGTAGTTACTACTAAATAATAATTACAATTATTTATTCTCTAATATGCCCCCGCAAGATGGACATCCGAGATGAGAGACCAATCCTATGAAGTAACTGCTGGAACTGATGGCAAGCAAGCGGTTTTGTAAGGGCATCGACCAACTGATCAGAAACCCGTAAGAGCACGTCTTGAACTTGTTGTCAAATGAAGTGAAAGTCAAGTGTCACATGTTTCATGCGAGTATGGAAGAGAGGTTTCGAGCAAAGACTAGTGCACATTGTCACAATAGATGATGGGTTGAGTGAAAGAGGTGATACACAGCTCGCCGAGGAGAGACACAATCCAGCGGACCTCGGCAGCAGTGGCAGCCACAGCTCAATATTCAGCTTCAGTCGAGGAGCGAGCAACAGTGTGTTGGTTCTTAGAGCTCCAAGAGATCGAGTTGTTGCCAACGTAGACGATGTAGGCGCTGGTGGAAGTGTAGTCATCTTTGTTACCCACCCAGTCAGCATTGGTGAATGCATGGAGAGCTAAAGAGGACTGGCGGTGAAGGAGAATTCCAGCATCAATGGTCCGACATAGATAGCGAAACTCGCTTGGCCGCATTCCAGTGCTCGGTGGTCGCCTATACATAAGCTGAGAGAGTTTGCTGACTGCATAGGCAACATCAAGGTGAGTGAGAGACAGATACTGAAGGCTCCCGATCACAGCCCAAAACTCTGTAGGGTCGGTGAGAGCAGTATGCGACAGAAGTGTTAGACTTGGCGAGGTGGCGAGGGGAGTAGCAACCGGGCAGGCATTTGTCATGCCTGTGCAAGCGAGGGGATCTGCAATATACCCGCGCTGGGAGAGCATGAGACCACTTGGTCGCTTAACCACTTTAATACCAAAGAAATAGTGAAGATCACCAAGGTCCTTAAGTGAGAAGCGAGCATGGAGATGAAGGTCTGAACAGAAGCAAGTTGGTTCCTAGTGATGATAATGTCAACCACATAGACAAGGAGATATATGATGGTTCCCCATGCATTAAGGATGATCAGTGAAGTGTCAGCCACAGAGTTGTTGAACCCGGAGGCAAGGAGAAACTGGTGCAGCTCATTGTACCATGCTCGGAGAGCATGTTTGAGACCATAGATAGCCTTGTGAAGCCGACATACATGCTAAGGGTTGTCATTGTCAATGAATCCCGGAGGTTGAGCCATGAATACCTCCTCGGAGAGAGTTCCTTGGAGAAAAGCATTGTTTACATCAAGCTGCCGAAGAGCCCAACCTCGGTAGACGACCAAGGAGAGAACTAGTTGCACAGTGGTAGGTTTAACCACCGGGATGAAGGTTTCATGATAGTTGACTCCTGGTCGCTGGTGAAACCCCTTGGCAGCTAGGCGAGGTTTGTAGTGATCAACAGAGCCATCAGCATGACGTTTGATACGAAAGATCCATTTGCAGCCAACTATATTGAAAGCTCTAACCAAGGAAACCAGGTCCCAAGTAAAATTTCAAGCCAATGCATCAAACTCTTCAGACATGGCATGGCGCCACTTGACATCTTTGAGAGCCTGGGCGACACATGTTGGTTCACTGTCCACCTAGTTGAGCCGAGAGACTGAGTTTGGTGAGGGGCTTGTAAATATTGTTCTTGGAGTGAATAAATTTGGAAGAGATACCGGTTAGAGTTGTCAAATAGGGCAAAATCCCACGGGTATGCCCGCCCCGCCACCTATTAGGGGCGGGTTGGGCTGGTGTTTTCGATACCCGTTTGGATGTGAGCTATTCGGGCTTTGCCCGCACAGGCCGCGGGCGTTTGCGGGTTGGGACGGAGCGGGGGACGGGAAGCCCGTATATTCTGGAGGATCTGGACTTTTGAATTATTTATTTATTTCTGGAATATGGACATCGTCCCAGGCCCATTTCACTGATTTCAGTTTAGCGCAAGGGTTAAGTCTCTAACTTCTAAGTATCTTTCTCTTAGTCTTATTGTATTCTTTTCTTTCTCTCTCATAGTCTCTCTTCAGTCTTCACGCTTTCTCCACCAGTCTCCATTCTCCAACGGGCAGCGGCAACGTCTTTGCCGTCTTCGTCGTCTTCCTCTCCCCTCCGTCTGTACTCCTCCAGCTTTTCCGCCTCCGTCTCTACTCCTCTACCTTCTCCACCGCCGTTCCTCTCTAGTCTCATCTCAAAAGTCAAAAGTCAGAAGTCAGATCTCACGCTCTCTCTCCCATCCTGCTTCGACTGTGGCAGCGACGCCCCTCTCTTTCTCTCTCTCACATTGATCCGAGAGTCTCTTTGGTCTCGCGCTCTCTCTCTACCATCCTGCTTCCAGATTCGGCATGGCTGCTCCGCCTCACCGATTTACATGGGGTCTTGTGTCTTAGTCTCTTAGATCTTCAGTACTCAGAAGTGAGCAACATTATGAGTTTGGGACGGATCTGCTACTTATGTTAGGTAGTTGATTTGCTTTTGTTCTTTTAGAAATCGATTGATTAGAAGTGATGGCCAACTACATACCATGTTGTTTTGTGTGGAATGGGTCCTTTGGTGAAGCTAGTCCCGGTAGCACAGTAAAAGAACAGGCAATTTCAACTATGAAGAGTTCATTTTTTTAGGTGTTTGTTTCCTCTTTTAGGCTTTATGCATTTCATGAAACATGATGTACTATGTCTATTTGTCCCCATGTTTCTAATTTTATTTGGTTAGTTATTAATAAAGTCATATACATAATTAAACATGCTCTACAATGATATTATTCAATAGAGAATAGGTACTTTTGCACTTGGAATAAAAGAAAGAATACTTTTCTTTTTAAAATGGCATTTCAAATTTATCATAAATTGAATAATCGATAATAAATAAATTTTTTTAATTAAATTCAATTTTTGCGGGTTTGCCCGTTTTGCCTGTGGCCTTATACGGGTTGGGCTGGGACAAGACTTTTAGGGACCGTCATGTTTGCAGGATTTCTCGCCCCACCCCGTCGAATAGCATGCTTTATCGGTCCATAGGCAAACCCGCACTGCAGGCCCGTTTTGACAACTCTAGGACCAATAGCAGCAGACATATGAACTGGGGCAGCAGGCACGAGAACATCCTCGGGTTCAACAAGCACTGGATTGTCCTCAACCAGGGTGCTCAGTACCGAGGTAAGAGGAGTAGTGGACACAATACTATCCTCAGCCAAGGGTCATGATGCCGAGGATGGGCGGGCAGCAGACATAGAGTTGTCCTTGAGCAGGTTGCTAAGTGTTGAGTAGGGTTGAGAAGTGTGTACAGGACTGGTAGTGGGCAATGTAGTATTTGGGTGAGGTGGTGAATGGGGGAGCTGAGATCAACCACTTTCTGGTTAGTGCTAGGAGCAACTTGCATAGAGTCACTTGAGCGGGCAGCGGGCGGTGTGTATGAATCCGGGAGCAATTCATGCAAAGGTAACCAAATGTCGCGAGTGGAGTCATTGGGGCGAGCAAGGTGGGTGTCGATGGTGGACATAGGAAAGGTAGATTCGACAAAACGAACATGACGCGAGATGAAGAAAACTTGGTGGTATTTGGATCATAACAGAGATAGGCACTTTGAGTGAGCGAGTAACCAAGGAAGATACATGGAATTGAGCGAGCAGCGAGTTTGTTGGCAAAGTAAGGACGGAGCCAAGGGTAGCAAAGACAACCAAAGGCACGAAGTTTGGAGTATTTGGGAGGAGACCGGAACAGTTTCTGATAGGGTGAGAGTTGTTCCAGAGTTAGTGTGGATAGACGATTTATAAGTTAGGTCGTTGTTTGAAACGCAAATGACTAGAAGGGCAGTGGAACAGAGCATTTAGATATAAGGGAGTGACCAGTCTCAACAATGTGTCGGTGGCAAAGTTCCAAGAATACATTGTGTTCCGGAGTGTGAGGTTGTGAGGTGAGATGGGAGATTCCATGAGCGGACAAGTAGATGGCTAAACTAGTGTCTCAGGAAAGTCTAGTGTACTCGTCACCATTATCCAAGTAGAGGGTAACAATGATTGTTTTGAAATAGTTTTCGACCAGTGCTTTAAAACGGGGAAAGATGGTGGCGACTTCAGACTTTCGTCTGAGTAGATATGTAGACACCACAATTTCGTACCCCTGGTACGTAACATTGACATGCGATATCAAGACATGTTAAAACTTAACAAATGTCAAGTTATAGGGTTTAAAAATGCAAAAGACAAAGCAGGATGCGTAAAACAGTGAAATGCAGGGGCCAGAGTGTCCAAAAAGGAGGTAAAATTGAAGGCTGGCGCTGCCACCAAGCAAGATAGGTGCGGCGCCCAAGATTCTCAACAACATTACGATTTGAGAATTAGTACAAGCCTTCAAGCACGCGGTACAAGCTGGTGAAGCACAAGATGAAAATCAGAAATCCCAGCGGTGTCCCTCCTCTCGCCTATAAATAAAGGTGCTCGGCCTCACGTTGTGAAGGATCTGGAAGCCCCAAAGAAATCACTGTTCAGCGTAGTTTTTACGCAGTGAGCGATAGAAGAGCAATCGTGAGAATAGCGAGTTCCCCCTGTTATAAAGCCTCGAAGCTTTGCCAAATCTCCTCCAAACACAAAACCAACCAGTCAAAGTGAGCCTTAGTCCCTTAGCTAGGCTTCCACCCTATTCCCCTGGTCGAAAAATCTCAGAAAGAGCAATTGCTCTGCCCAAGTAAGAAGGCCAAATTCGCCAGAAGCAAGCAGTTGCTCTGCCCGATTTCCGCCAGCAGCAAGCAATCAACAGCAAAACGCAAGCAGTTGCTCTGCCCGTTTGAAGGTGCCCAAAAGCAACCTTTGGAAGCAGTCACTCTGCCCGAACCACAGCAGCAGCAAAAAAGACTCCCTCTCACGGAAGGACAGAGCGAGCACACCAACGCTCTTAAAGGTGAGCCTTTAAGGGTTTTATTTATAAAAAAAACTATTTTCCATCCGGCCCAATGTAAAAATATAAGTTGTTATGCTGCCCGGATCTATTGAGAAAATAGCATTAAAAAGAGTCATTATTATGGCCAAATATTTTGAAATGTATTTGTAATTACTAGAAGGAGATAGCTGCAAGTCTGTAAATAATATAGACATGGATATATTTGCTTTCAATGCTTTATTTATTTGCTAGATAAATATAACAAAAAGCATACTTTAGCAAAAACTGTTTGAGACCGAAAGGGCGAGTTGGGTGCCTAGTACTTTCCCAACTCGTAACTTAGCCTCCGAACCTGTTTTTTTTTTTACAATCTCTGGTTTATTTTGGTTTTTTCTTTGTTTTCTCCTTAAAATAAAGATGACGACTCTGTCAAAACATTTTGGATCACAGTGAGGCCCGCAACATCCTTTCTTGCACTTTTTTGTTTTCCCCTAAACAAGGAAGAATGAGAATGAAATGATGATGCATTTCCTGTATCTTGTTTTCCCCTAAACAAGGGAGGATGAGACACGAGGAGCCCAAAGCACTTATAGCGATCCAAAATGGGTCTTAAGGCAATTTTTATAAAAATCCATAGTGAGGCAGGGCGTGTTCCCACGCGTTCTCGCAACATCTTTTTTTGCACTTTTCTGTTTTCCCTTAAACAAGGGACGACGGGAATAAAAGGGTGATGCATTTTTTGTGCCTTGTCTTCTCCTAAACAAGGGAGGGTGAGATACAAAGCTCTCATAATGGATCAAAAATCACTCGGTGACCGAGGCGTATTCCACGCGCTTCTTAACAACAACCTTTCCGCATTTTTAATTTCGTCTTCCCCTAGACAAGGGAGGGTGAAATGAAAAGCGTGATGTCCGTTCCGCACGCTGCGCACCCATAGAAAAGGGCATTTGGGGCGCGGGCGCACTACGGGACACCCACAGTGGCGACTATGCTGGGGAGATCGTTTTTATTTTAAATAAAAATGGAGGGCTAGACTCAGTAAATTTTTTTTAATTTCTGGCTAAAGTATGCTTGTTATATTTCTTTAGCATTTTGAATATTGCATTCCTATATATCTGTGTATATATTTGTGGATATGATCTTCCATCTTGCAGCCGTCTCGTTTCGGTTATCATTACAAATATATTTTCAAAAAATATATATAAACAAAAAAAACATATATATATATATATATATATTTTCGGGTAGCATAACAAAAAAGGCCGGGGCTTTATTTTTATTATCGCTTTATTTCCGTTTTATATTATTATTCTGTTTGTTTTATTTTCATCACGTAAAATATGTACATTTCATTCTTCTGTCATTTTATTTTGGGGACTAGGACAAATATGTAATTAATATGAATAGATAGATTCTGCATTTTTCTTTCTATTTCTTGATGTGTTTGGTTGCTTGCTCGCGCTCAAACTAAAAAGCCGAGAAAACCCATAAAAAAAAATAAGACATGTCATATCTGTTTTATTTCTTGCTTTATATCTAAAAAAAAGAAAATATTTTACTGCTTTTTAGATGCCGCACACACGCGCACGCATGTAGATATATTCCGAACTGCTACCCTACACCATGGCCAGCTTATCCCTTTGCATAAGCCAACATTAAATTGCATATAGATTCTCAGGACACTTCAAGGACCGACTGGTTTTTACATCTCTGAATCATTGGTCAGCCCCTGTAAAAAAAACAAAAGCAAAAAAAAAAGAGAGAAGGAAGTCTGAATTAAAAAAATGATGACGAAAAAAAACACAAAAAAAAAGAAGACTATGAATAAATACACAGAGGCTGACTGATTATTTTCTGATGCTCGACTTAGACTATTTTGAATGGTGGATCCCGAAAAGAGTATAGGTCCTTCGCCTGGGATCAATCCGATCTTGGGGAGTCGAAAGGCAGGTGGAATACGAAGATCTTATACTCTGGAGAAAGAATCCACTGTTCCAGGAATAGTCTTGAGACCGTCAAAACAAAGCGGGTGCTTGTCCGATCAATTGTAGGGAAAATAATAATAATAATAATAATAATAATAATAATAATAATAATAATAATAATAATAATAATAATAATAATAATAATAATAATAATAATAATAATAATAATAATAATAAATAATAAAGGCACACTGTACTCCTAGCCCAGAAAGCCTTCAGCCAACCCTTCTAATACCTTCAAACCCCGTTTTCCTCAGAAACCTGGCCCGAATTTGGAAAGATAGAGATAGTACTGGCCGGTTGATACGAGATACAGGCACCGAGATCAAATTAGAAAATATCAGGGTCAGATCAGAAAAAGGTATAATCAGTTCAGAGGGTATAGATCTGAGCAGTATGACAGCAGAAAGTGAGCAGTCCGCTATGGGTACAGATGCAGGGGCTCCAAGGTATGCTCCGACTCCGGCTATGCAACAATGGCTAGATCAGAATTTGGGTGCACAGGCTGATCGCATAATGAGCCAGATGGCTAATCTGGTACAAAGTTTAAAACCCAGTGGTGAGGGAACCTCTTTCCCTGCAGTCCCTCAAGAAGCATCAACCTCTCATGTTCCTCCAAACCCAAACTCCCAACCAAACACCAACCCACCAAATACTACCATTACCCCAAATTCAAATCCCTCACCCAATCCTTACTACCCAAATATTAACCCTTTTTTATTATACCCTCCATATCCTTTCCCAAGCACCAATATCCCCCAGAATCCAAATGACCTCCCTTTTCCCATCACCAATCCACTCCAAAATAGCCCGCATATGGACCCAAGAAGCTATAACGGGCCAGGCCAAGTTACAACCTATCTACCTCCTAATGATCCTGGCCGCCAAACCGAAACCGCCAATAACACATCTACCCAAAATCCTTATCCTGCCAATAATCCATCTACCCAAAATCCTTATCCTGCCCAAAACCTTATCCTACCCAAAATCCTTATCCTGTCAAAAATCCTAATCCTACCCAAAATCCTTATCCTTACCAAAATCATACCCAAAATCCTTATCAAATACCACAGCCAGAAATTAACCCGGCCTTCCCTAATCCTACCAGCATATACCAAAAACCAACTCCCCATTCCACCAAAATGGAGGCTGACATGGAGAATCTGAAAAGTATGATGCTCAAAGTTCTAAACAAAGGAGAATTTTCTACGCGGGCATTGGCATTATAACCTTTAGCAGTATTGCCTTCAAAATTCAAAATGCCCGACATAGAAAAATTCGATGGGACTGGATGCCCTATATCTCACTTGAAATCCTATTCCACTGGCATGCAGTCAAGGGGGGCTAGCTTTAAAGCTATGGCTTCCAATTTTCACCTCACCCTAATAGGGGCTACCAAGCAATGGCTAATGTTGTCAGACAATAGCACCATGGGTACTTGGGACCAAATCTAAAAGTTATGAAAAACAAATACAATCTAGTTTGAATCTCCAAAACTACCGGTGCTAGATTCTAGAGAGTAGTCTTTATCCTGATCAGAAAAACTCCTGCTACCGAACAATTCCTTTGTGATCAGCAATTCTCCCGTGATTGGAAGGCGTTCGTCCTCTTGAACCGTGGAAAGAATGGTGTGGTAGGAGCATAGGAAATAACTGATTATCCTAACGTACCTGAGTATACCAGACCCATTCGCTCGTCTTTGTTGGAAGGAACGACAAATGAGAGAGAAGACAACTTCAGACCAGTTAATGACATGGGAGTCAAGAACTGCAACAGTGAGGTTCCGAAGTCTTCTGGTGTCACTTCTTGAGCCAGGTTCATGAAACAGAAGGCATTGGCTCAGAATCTCTCCAACACAGTACACGTCTAGGGGATAGTTAAAATGATCCCATGTACCAAAGTCATTTCGAGATTGGTGGCCAGTACGGTGTAGCCATGATTCGTTGAGAACATAATCATTGATAGAGTTAGGACCAGCAGAAGGAAGATTGAAGACTCTAGCAAGGCTATCGGCACTGAGGACAAGGTCAGTACCTCGAATGCGACCGTGGAGGCCTGTACCATCTCTTGACAGATGCATCCTCGAGTAGAATTCGTCGACCAATGAGAGGCAGTAGAATTCTTCACGAAAGCATAGGATGGAGACGAGTCCAGAACTGTGGAAAAGATCGAGAATCTTTGCTCCAACAGTGTTGTCAAGGAGAAATTGTTCTCTTTGAATCGTTCAACCGAGAATGTAGGATTGACGTCCTACTCTGGTGACGAAGGAAGATTCAGAGGGACCGATAGGGTGAGAGACACTGTTCGAGAAAAAGGCGGCCATGAAGAATTTTTCAGGAAAAACTTGTGCACTGGTAATTAATCGTAGGGGTTGATTGGAAAACGATGGAGATCAAAAAAGATATATGAATATATATTCAGTACTTTATGAGATTGGGTACGGTGAACACACAGATCAAGAACCGTCGTTTGGTAGTCCTCAATAAAGCTGCTATAGATTGAAATGAGAATCAGCGGGGCAATCATTTCGAAGCTTGATTGTAAGAGGACGTTTTTATGAGAGAGGCGGCGATTCATGATGGCGATAATTAAGTCTACTAGGGAATATGTATTTGGACAGATAGGAGACTTAAAATCGAGGGATTTTTCAATACCAATAAAGATTTTTATTGATAGCTTAGGGTATTGAATAGAAGATGTGTTGATAACCATTAATAAAAAGAATGTACTTAACTTTGTAAAAATACATTTAGGAAATGCGATAGGTTTTAAGTATTCCAGATATTCTAATAGATAACTACGGGGCATTCTGAATCATCTACACAATCCTCAGCAATCTCCCAAATCTATAGAATTTTTGGAACTGAAATCATTTCAAAAATATTTTGGAAGAATTTTAAAAATGTTTTTACAAAACAGTTAAGGTTTTTGTGTTCTTTGTTTACTAGAAGAAATTTACGGAGCTTTCTGAGTCATCCACACAGTCTTTAGCAATCTTCCAATTCTTTTAGTCATTCCAGAACAAAGTTGTTTTGAAAATCATTTTTGAAGAATTTTTGAAATACTCTTTTGAAAAACAATCAATCATTCCTAAAAGTTTTATGTCAAAGATATCATAACACAAGATTGATCAGCAGCAAGAAATCTGAAACCAATTTTGTTGATTAGTTTCAGTAGAGTGTGAAGTGTGCCGATGAGTCTCAGAGAAGAAGGTCTATTCAGTTTTGACCGGTAGACATTGGGGTCTACCGATTCAACTGATAACTTTTTGAGGAAGTATGCAACAGAGATAAAGGTCTGTTGATACCAATTAAAGTTTAAGCGGGGTTATCAGTCTTTTGAACACATGAAAGAAGATAGCTATAGAATAGCTTTTAAACTGTATTGAACAATGTGCTCAAGAAGAGGGGAAGTTTACTGATTTTAGAGAGCTGAAGGAAGTCAATCAATTGTTGGGGAATACCAATTGATTGTATGAAGGATACCAATTTATGAATGATATCAATCATTGAGAGGTGATCAGTAAACTTTGAGGTATGCTGTTGTCGAAAGAATGAGTGACAGAGGAATCGACATAGATAATGGTCTGCTGATGAAGGAGATCAGCAGGGATTATGTCTGCTTAGGATAGACAGAATTAAAAGTTTTTGCAGACAAAAAGTTTAGTTGTATAAGGATGGAACAGCAGACATTGAGGTCTGCTGATACCAATTGAATGAAGAGTGTTACAGCGTATTTCCTTTGGAATGCCTTGATTTCTGGAAGGATTGACCATAGGTTTCATCGGCATAGAGAACGAAATAGAATATGGAGGGAGAGCAAAAATGATTAAAGAACATTAAAGCATCAATCAACAGTAACAGTGGTAAAGGAAAGATACCAAGTTCTACAGTTGGCTCCTCCTCACTAGTAGAATATGCGCTTCGAACTCTTGGGATCTGCAGAGAGTAGAGAAAAGGTTTTCTGCAGATTTTCCTTTTTGCCTTGGGAGCTGTCAGGAGATATAGATGCTTCATCGGCATAGATTAACTGAAGACCATGCTTCTACAAAATA
Source organism: Codonopsis lanceolata (assembly GCA_013146195.2). NCBI lineage: Eukaryota > Viridiplantae > Streptophyta > Magnoliopsida > Asterales > Campanulaceae > Codonopsis > Codonopsis lanceolata. Next base: position 130,923,460 of record CM028377.1, on the reverse strand, counting down.
GAATTGATGATGAGAGCATTTAGAAGCAAAAACGGAAGATACCAACCTATTCAGTTAAAGTGCTTGAATCACAGAGAAGCAAGTTACTTAAACTTAGTTAGGCTGTCGGTACAGATGCAAAATGACTTTTTGCTTCAAGGTCAACGGTTAAGAAGAAGATGACTAACCTTTTAAGGTAAAGGAAGTCATTGTTCAAGACAAATAGAAACAGGGGAAAGTTAAAAGCACAGTTGTCGTTGAACTAGAGGAAGCAGCAGAGAGGAATAGAATTTGAGGGAACTGCTTATATCCTCGAAAGGTCGTTTGTCGCAATGGCAGAGATGAGGTCTACCGCTAAACAAGAGAGACCGGGAATTATGAAGGGAATTTAAGATTCATCAGAACATCATGGGTTGAGATGAGATCTATAATTCCTGATGAAGTAGTTGCAAGGTATGCAGTTACTTCAAAGAAATCCAAGACTTAAAAATTTAACCATATTTCAACATCATTTCTTCAGATACTAACTGTTGAATGCACCATGTTGAATAAGAAAATTTATAAGTGAGGATTGGTTTGCAGTTGGGCTAACAACAGAGTTATATTTGTTGTATTGTATTTCGGAACAATATGATATAAAAGTACAAATACCGAAAACTCAAACAAATATAAGATTGCATGCTATCAAGGAATATTCAAACAAAGGCAGATAGACATGAAGTAAAGATGCTTTGAACAAGTTCTCATTTAGATCAAGAAAATAACACGAATACAAAGAGGATCTAAAGATTACAGTGTTCATTACATCTTCCGAAGTCTTAACTACTCCTTTTAAACAACTAATCTAAACACCTGATACATATCTAAAAAGAATGTTACAAGGAGATGTCTATGAAGACCATGGACGCAGATTCAACTAACCAGTTGGAAGATGAAATAAGGGTCCTAGATCAAAAAGGGATTCAGATGACCCAAGGAGGGAGCGGGTACACCTGGTCTCCTCTATAGCAACCTCTCTACCAAGGTGACTTTCACCAGATGTACTTTCTTATCGAAAGTTGGCTAGGAAAAAGTCACTTCTCATTGAAACTGGCAGGAGTTCAAGAGAACTGCGTTTGGATGAGGGAGTGAAGGAGGTTGGAATACTCCCAAACGTGAACTTGATAGGAAATAGAAAATGTCGTGCTAAATGGTTGTTAAGGAAAGTCTTTATGCGAGAGAAGTCCTTGAAACAAACCAAACAACTTCTAAAGAATCGGAAGAGTGATTCCAAGTTGTTGAGAAGCATCCTTAATCTAGTGCTAAGAATTCTCCTAAGTAACATTTTGAAATAAAGGGATCTTGTATCAGTGTCTATCATAGTGTTTGAGGTAGTTTGCGAGTGATAGAGAAGAGGGAAGGAAGGTCTCTATAAATACTCGCTGAGGCAAGACAATGGATCGACTCATTTAAGAGTGAAAAGTCCTTTTCAACTACTCTTCAATAAAAGTTATATGGGGAAGAGTGAGAGTTGATATAAATTTCTAGATATCCGGTAAAGTCATCCTTTTGGAAAGCTAAAAGATTTTGAAAAGTGGTTTTTTTTTTTTTTTGAAAGTATAAAACGTCTTTAAGTGGATAAAATCTTTTTAAGTGGGATTTGACAAAACAGAACCCTTTTTTTGTTAAAGATTGTTTTGGGAAGTACAATTCCCACATTTCAAAGTCGTTTTTATCTTTACCGAGATTCTATGAAATCTGTCTTTGGCTTTTAGAAATAGTCAGTTTCTAAAGCTTTACCTCAACCTTTGTAGAAATTGCAAAAGTACCCATGTAGTTTGCACATTGTCTACAAGGTAAAAACTTCTATAAGTCAAGACATAAACCGAGCTTATGAAGTCGAGCAACAGAAAGGTACTTCAAAGAAAATGAGGCAACACGCCAGATGAGTAAGTCATAGATCATTCTGTAAGAAAGAAAGCAAAGTATGATAGGATGAATTACTCTAGCTATATATTGCTTTGAGAATGGATAAGAGTAGAATAAGCAAAATATAAAGCTATGCAGAGATGATATATTCAAAATCATGATTAGCAGGGAATCATAAATGAAGAACAGGAATATATCATAATCCAGAAGGAAGAAGACTGAATCAGGTGAGAAGAATCATGTACAATCAGTCAAAAAGCCTTTTGGAACTAGAAGAGAGATAATAAAGTGTGCTTATTGATCTTTGGAGAAAACACATTCCTGAATAAGAATCAAGAAGATCATTAGCAACATTTTATGAGCTTTAGGAAGCTCCAAAAAAGTCTAGATACTGGAATAAGTATTTCAAGAAGATCAGTGAAAGGAAAAGACTGGATCTTGAATATCTCATTCTCCCTTGGTCTTTTTGTGCAAAGATAAAGACAAGAAAAAGAGCACAAGACATGGATGTACCTTTTGGCAGTTAGCTGGATCGAGATTGATGTTCTTCAGACAAAGTCTTTTTGAATCTGAGCTGATAGATCTGTAATAGATGTTGTCTAAAGAGTATATTTCCTTTGCAAACAATTTTGTAAGAATTTTGATTCTTTTTCTATGATTCAGATAATTCTTTGAAACATGGGCCAAGTTCCCAGAAACTAGATATCATATAACAGAGGGATCAATCAATGTTTCATGATATAGAGTTTTTGACTCTTAACCTTTTTCAAAAGAATAAGTATGAACGAAAATTTATGTTTCTCGAGAAGGTGTTGGATTGATTTCAATCGTTAGCCTTATGTCAAGAAAGCTTGAATCAGAAATCCTTTCAATTGAAGCATTCATCTGAAAATTTCATATCATCTGGAGATAGTTATTCATAGTGCCAATTGATATAGATATCTGTCGTATGAATAAGTATCTCTCAATCATCATGGTAATCATACATCTCATGATTTTTGAAAAACAAGATAATTTTTCAAAATATGTAGATTTTTCAAAAATATTTATCTCATACTGAAATCCTTGACAAAAGTTTTTAGAGGAATAAATCAAGTTTTTCTTTTGTCCTGCATTTGAACTAAGCATTCGAGGATCACAACTCTCAGGAGGTTAGTCCTGGCATAAAGCTAAAAGAGCCTGGGCTTTGATACCAATTGTTGGTCCACAATAATGCTCAAATAGGCTAGAGGGGGGTGAATAGCCTATAATGCCAATTTAAAAATTTTTCTTTTGGATATTCATAAAGCATAGTTTAGTTGGCAAATACAGATTATCAAGTTGGGTATGTCTACCGGTAGAGACCATCGGTAGACTTTCCCAAGGCAGAAGTAACAATTCTGCCGATAATCAGTTTATTCAAATCAAAAGCCTTGTAAAAGATTTGTGCAGTGGAAAGTAAAGAGGCTATGATTTGGAGAAGTCATAAGTGGTTGTACACGAATATATGTTCAGAACTACAGCACACTTATTTCTTCTTTCAAATGCAGGCTTAGAAGATCAAGTAAAGAGTGGTTTTTCTAAAGATAAATCATTTATAAAAACCTCATAGATATTTAAGGACTGGAAGATAAATCATTAGTAAGAACATATGAATTTATTCAAAGATAAATTACATATTACATCAGTCTAAATAATATATGTACAGTTTCTGGTTTTCTCTTCCTATGTCACAGTCTTTACTTAATTATCCATTTAAGGATTCATTTAAGCTTGCAAATGACATTAGGAGACGAGAACGAGAAACTGTTATGAGCAGATGATTCTTAAGGTCGTTCAGATATAAAAATATATCTGAACGATTTGAGTGCAAAGCACTCATCCTCCCAAGATGATTGATAATTGCACAATCAACAACATTTGTATAGGAATACAAATCTGAAGATATGAATGCAATATCTACAGACAGCTCTTCATTTTCTTCAGACATTGTCCAACATCAATCTTCAGATCTTGATCTCTGCCTATTGAAGTTTTTGATTACTCTTCTCTCGTTCCAAGCTTTTCTTCCTAGCAATCCACTGAAAGTGTTTTGCTAAGAGCTGGATGAGTTCACTGCAATCTATCGTAGAAATCAGAGATGCGTTGGTGAAGACGATCTCTTTGGTGATTTCCTTTCTATGAAGTTCTTGAGTAGATTGAGTTACTCGTTGCTCACTGTGTTGCGTTATATCACCGTTATCGCATACACACATATATATATATATATATATATATATATATATATATATCTCTATGTTTTTCTGAGCACAAGAGCTGGTTTATATATAGGCGAGAATCAATATGATCGTTGAGAGATGAGAACTCGAAGATTTCTATCCGTTGGAGATATAGTGGTTGAAGACTATCGGATATAGATCTTTGTCCATAAGATCTCTGACTTTGTTTGGGGCGGCGATTTCGTCCTGTAGATCTTGGAACTCGATGTCTGTCAGACTAGGTTGATAGGTCTCTGAAGAGTAGGTCTAACGTCTGTTGCACTGTCAGGTGGTCTGTCCAATAAAGTAATTGCTTTTTGACTTTAACAGACTACTTGAGTGAGAGAAAGTCTCTTAGCTTTAAGTATGTCAGGCTTTATAAGGCACGAACATAATTATCTGAATTGAGCGGCTAGTTGACTTTTCCCTGTAGCACGTGCAGATTTTAAGTCTGCCATTGGAGAGCTTCGAACCAGTGGTAGCAGGTCTACCGATGTAAAGGAGTTGATGTCTGCCGGTACGAGCTTTTTAACTTGTGGCATGTCTGCCGCTGAAGGCTTTTGACATTGCTGTAAGTCTTCTGGTGCTACGTGCAATCTGAAGTGCTGTCTGTTTTTGATCATCTTATAGGAGGTAGGACTTGATCAGGTTATACCTAATCTAAGACCTATGTGAAATCACACAAGTTGCCACACTAACCGGTATGCAGACCTTTTAGCCACTTGTGATGATTCACTTGTAATGGGGGCAAGCAAATCAAATATATATGGAATATGCAAGGTGATAATTAAATTATCAAGAAGCGTATTCCAATAATGAACATCGGGTCATGTTGGAATCAGAGTACAGGTTCAAAAAAAATACAGAAGCCTCCACTGTCATGTCGGAATCCAGTTTCTTTGGATGTGGAAACTGGACTGCTGCTACAGGTGCCCTTTGCCAGTAATTTGAATGGGCTTCTCCACTGTCAAACTAATTAAGTTACTTGTCTACCCTTCATGGTCACAGCCTAGGCTTTGTAATCTTCTGTGAAAAGGAAAAACAGAGAGAAAAAAAAAAGAAAAGAGAGAAGAGACAGACAGTTGTCCCGCCCTTAGAAGGACCACATATTTGATTTCGTCATGAGGTTTTCTGTTTTTTTATAAAGTATATATAGATAGTTTGGTAAGGTATCGAGACTGCACTGGTTGAAGCAATCATAGTAAGTTCAGTTATGTAGGAAAAATGGGAGAACCATGGTGTTAAGTTAAGCTGACTTTGGTTTGTTTGACAAAAGATTTAACGAATGCACGTTAAATGGGCCTACTTTTGAATCACCCAATTCCGTGATAATCCCAACAACAAAAAAATTGGGTATTGGAAGTTCAACGGTTGGCTGTCCAAGGAGAATGAAAACTAAAAAGATGTCGGCGTTGTGTCCAGCTTCCGATGGGATGATCCTGCAAAAGAACGATGATGCAAGAGTTGATGGATTATCCAGTTTCTGTATCCGTTAATGGATCAGTCAGGGTCAGAGTTAGGGTCCAAGACAAGACAAACATATGTAAGCACTAATTGAGAGGTAGCTCTCCATCATTTTGAAAACTTGATTGCATGTAAAAACGAGGTTTTGCAAGTAGAAGCCATATTCAAGTTTTCACTCATGTTGAACTGTGCACCTGAAACCATCATAGACCGCACCCTTCCCATCCTAGTTGATCTATTTGGGAGTTTATCGACAACTTTGAGTTTGTTGCTCTTGAAAGCCTCCGCTTACTGCTTGAAGTGCATCTCTTGTCGGGGGGAGGGAAGATTGGCTGTAATTATTTGCCAATCTGGTGGCATTCCTCCCATCCTCGAGCCTTTACAAAGACAATGAGGCGACTACAGCGAATTCTTCAAGTGTCTTTGAAATATTGTTACATTTTATCAATCAAGTCATGCAATTGTAGTTAGATATGGTGGTGTACAAACCATCCTTGATATGTTGAATTCCTGCCCTGAAAGTTCGAGTCGGCTTTTATTGGAAATTTTGAGTGCACTAGCTCTCTTGAAGGAGGCTAGAAGGACCATCTTCAATTTAAGAGGTGTTCATTTTCTTGTTGAATCTGCCAAATGTGGCAACATGACCTCAAGAACTAGAGCTGCCCAAGCCATTGGGTTACTGGGGCTGGTTAAAAGAGCAAGGTGTCATCTTGTCAATTCTGGTGCCATAGAGGTTCTTGTTGATTTACTTCAAAATAGGGATACCTTAACAAAGATAGTTGGTGGTAATGCCCTAGGTGTAATATCATCTCATGTGGATTACATTAGGCCTTTTGCTCGCCGGGCTATTCCCTTATATGCCAAGCTATTTCAGAACATGGGCCCATGGGTAGGAGATCGCAGAAGACGTGTTCGCATTTTAGCCGCTTTCCCACAAATTATGTTGTAATTGTTGAACATCTGGTGAGAATTATGAGAGAAAATGATAATGAAGCCAAGGCTACAGCTGCTGATGTTCTGTGGGACCTCTCAAGCTACGAGCATGTGCATCCTGTTATTCGAAACTCTGGTTCGATTACACTGCTAGTTGAGCTTTTGAGGGTTGACGATATTAATGTTAAGGAGAAGGTGTGTGCGGCTATTGCACAGTTGAGTTGCAATGAAGTGGATCGAATTGTTCTTTCATATTTGGGGGTAATTCTGCTTTTAATTGATATGCTGCAAGAGGAGTCGGAGGAACCGAGAGATAACGCCGCGAAACGCTTGTTTACGCTTGTTTTTTTCACAGACCCTTTATTGTGTGATAGAATATCTAGTGCACGGAATAATCCTTCATTTCGAGTATGCTCGATAGACCGTGTCGATCTCATATGAAGATTCTCAAGATTCAGTTTGCATCGGTGAGACAGATGAGTATTGAGGAGCTCACTTGGAATCCAGGTCTGGTATGACATCATTTCAAGGCTCTTGCAACTTATAACTCTAAAGTTCAATTTTTAAAATTAAATGTAAAAAATGCTAAACATGATTTCCAATTTGAAAAAAAAAAGAAAAAAAGAAAAAAAAAAGAATGGGTAGGTAGGGGGATGCTTTTACTTGTACGTGCTCTGTGTTTGGACATGTTAAAACTATCTAAAATAATCCAATGACATGGGAGAGGCACCATCCTGCCTTCCTCCTATGTCTTTCTTGCTAAAAAAAACATAAAAAATGACTAGCTCATTTAACTTTCAAACATGAACTCTTTGAGCAGAACGGATGGAGTAAAAGGCATTCTTACTGCATGAAATATATCTTGTACCATGTCCAAAACTTGCGAAATCTACAGAGTGTTGTGTTCTGCTCCAATGGTAGTCACAGTGTCACTGCAATCTTATTTATGGCTGTGTTACATGTTTCTTTTAGGATATTTCTTTTACTATCTGGACTTTAATTTCATTTGGTGTTGTATTGCATTATTTGAATGTAGGGTTTGCAATTAGCTTATAGGGTTTCATTGTTCAAAGGTAGGATTTTGGTTAGATTTTAATTTTCTGGTGACTAGTGATGGAATTGTGCAGGACATATATTTGTTGGTTGCTTTTGATTTGATATTAGTTATATCTAGGCCCATCATTTGGATGAGTTTGGATGGGTAACAGGTTGAAATAAGTTGAAATTTGTTAGAACTTGATTATCAATTGTGACTCTTCCTTCCTTTTCTGTCATAGTAAGACTAATTTCCTTTCAGGTTGGTAGTTCCGCCGCAGGACGAAGGTGTCAAGTTTCCTTGTGTTGCTACTGGAATTAGGAATGCAATTCAAGGGAAATTTGTTGTGGGTGATGATGGCCTCACATGGAAGAAAGTGTTTGATGAGATGAAAGATTATTATTTTAGGGAATGGAATGTAAAAATATTTATATTCAATCCAGTTAATTAGCTATTTCATTTATACTAAAATATAACATTAGTTTTTTGACTTGCCATTTGCAGAGACACTACAAGCTGACAATGCTGCGGAAATGGAGAAAATCAAAGCTGATTTCAAGCTAATGCAAGAAGAAATTCGGTCACTTAGAGTCCAACAACCTCCACCAACGTCTATGTAATTTGACAGTTAGACAATGCCTTTTGTTAATCACTTGGAGGCTCTCAACATTCTCTACACTTTCATGTAATCCGACATTTCGACAATAACTTTTGAATGAAATACTTAAACTTGAGTTGTTTTAAATGTTTGATTTTAGATTTAATTTTTTTTGTAAAATGTGAAATATGAAATTTTAATCAGGTACGATATATATATATATATATATATATATATATATATATATATATATATATATATATATATATATATATATATATATATATTGCAACGATATCTTCTGTTGCAATAATAATTTTAAAAAAATTCAATTACGAACTAGCAACAGAGATGTATAAACATTGTAACGAAAAAGTCTGTTGCAAGAACGTAACAAAAATGCAACGAAAAAGTCTATTACAAGAATGTAACAAAAAATGCAACGAAAAAAATCTGTTGCATTCTTACAACAAAAAATGCAACGAAAAAGTCTGTTACAAGAATAGAACAAAAAAAATTTGTTGCACGAATGCAACAAAAAAAGTCTGTTGCAAAATTGCAACGGAAAAAGTTTGTTGCAAGAATGCAACAGAAAAAATTAGTTACTATTTGCAACAGACGTCAAATGTCCTTGGAAACATATTTGCAACCGAAAATTTTGAAATTACAACGCTCGGTTTTTGTTGCAATATCATGCAACGGAACACATACGGTTGCACAAAATTTGCAACGAGCGTTTTCCAAACCGAATTTGCAACAAACTTTTTTTGTTTCAATTGTCTAATTGTAATAGATTTTCATTTTTTGTAACGGAATTTTCCGTTTCAATTGCTCTGTTTTCTTGTAGTGAGAGGAATCTTTCCTAACTACTTCTTACAATTCTAGTGAGCCTACAACGTTCAAATAAGCTCTTTCTTTACCTACAAACAATGAATGGATGACTGCAATGGAAGATGAAATTTCCTCTCTGAAAAAAAATCAGGTTTGGGAATTAGTTGATCTTCCGCAAGGTCGCAAGACTATTGGAAACAAATGGGTTTTCAAAGTCAAACGAAAGGCAGATGGATCAATCGAAAAATATAAGACACGTCTTGTGGCGAAAGGATTTACCCAAAGAGAGGGTTTAGACTATGAGGAGACATTCTCCCCTATGGTGAGATTTTCATCTGTTCGCCTAATCCTAGTGATAGTAGCGCACATGGATCTAGAACTTTATCAGATTGATGTTAAAACTCCTTTTTCCCAATGAAGAACTAGATGAAGAGATCTATATGACTCAACCAGAGGGTTTTGAAGTCAAGGGACAAGAGCGCAAAGTGTGCCGATTCAAACGTTCCATCTATGGTCTCAAACAATCATCTAGACAGTGGTACATTCGCTTTCATCAAGCGATAATTGCCTTTGTGATGATTGAGGAAGACCACTGTGTGTATGTTAAACGATCCAAGAAAAAGATCTTGATTATGTCATTATATGTTGATGACATCCTACTAGCTGGGAATGATATGGAGATGATAAATACTACTAAAGAGTGGCCGTCTGCACTTTTCGATATGACAGACTTGGGTGAAGCAAGCTATGTGCTTAGAGTAAAAGTCATTAGGTATCGTTCGAAAAGATTTCTTGGTTTGTCTCAAGAGACTTACATTAAGAAAGTTATCGAACGATTTGGCATGACTAACTCAAAACTCGTTGTCACTCCAATGGAAAAGGGATGTGTCCTTAGTGCAAAACAATGCCCTAAGAATGAAGAAGAGAAGAAGAGAATGTCTACGACTCCATATGCGAATGCGGTAGGAAGTTTGATGTATGTTATGGTGTGTACTCGGCCTGACCTATGCTTTGCAGTTGGGATATTGATTCGATTCCAAAGTAATCCTGGACCTCAACACTGGATGGCAGTGAAGAGGGTTCTGCGTTACTTGGTGGGAACCACAAATTTAACCCTATGTTACCAAAGTGGGGATTTGAGCTTGAAAGGTTTCACTGACGCGGATTGGGCTGGAGATGTAGATGGTTATAAATCTACTTCGGGTTACGCTTTCCTCCTTAGTAATAGAGCTATCTCTTGGAATAGCAAGTGACAGACTAGCACCGCCTTATCTACGATGGAGTCAGAGTACATGGCTTGCTCAGTTGCGGTTCAAGAAGATGTGTGGTTAAGGAGTTTTCTTCAACATCTAGATGTTACGACGCATATGGATCGTCCTGTAGTCATTGCTTGTGATAGCATGGCTACTTTAGGTTACACTAAAGATCCCAAGTATCATGGAAAAACGAAACACATTAATATCAAGTATCATTTCAATAGAGACATGGTTGCAAAAAAGAAAGTTGTTCTAGAATATATTCCTACTAGAAACATGTTGGTTGACCCTATGACTAAGCCTCTAGTTAGAGAGATCTTTCAGGATCATATGTTAGGTCTAGGGCTTCGTAGGATTTGACATTTATTCTGAGAACACTTTTGTTGACATTTGATTATTATTTTTTCATTATCGTTTGAATAATTAAATTGCAGTTTCATTTTATTCATTTTATATGTTAATTGGATATTTTAATATGAAATTACGTAGCATATATATTTTGATTAAAAAGATGTCGTGGATATTGAATTGGCCCTCTCACACGGGTAATTCACCTTGTCGCTAGGTGGACGAGCAAGTTGAGATAGTAAAGTCTTTGGCACCTACGAAGGGGGGTACGCAAATGACATTACATTTATCGTCTTGGCATATGACAAAGATGAGACCTTTCATAAAGGTCGACTTTATATCCCAAGGAAAAGTCCAAATGTGAGATCTTAAAAGAGACGCTAGAAGAGTGACTGCTTTTAAGTACTCAGGTTAGACGCCAGAAGGGCGGCTAGACTAAGGTTTGTATGGCGTTTGAGCATGACATGCCTACTTTGTGTGGGAGTTCCGCCATAGCATACACATCATATTGTATGCGACTATAATGCGACTTAAGAAAGTGATTAAATGATCCCTGCTTCATCATTATGTGAGTTTTAGTGATCAAATCCACGTCACGATTATACCCTATATGACTTAGAACTATATCATGAGCTTGAACATTGATGATGCTACTTTGGCATGCCGACCAACGGGCTATACACATACAGCCCTATGGAGCATAGCTGGGAAAACAGTTAATCAAGAGTGATTGATATGAGTGTCTAAGGAAGATAGTATGATATGCATCTCTATTTTTATGTTTCAATGTCATGGCGATCATATTGAACATACGGTTCAAGAGATTGATCTTGATACACAAACATGTTGAGGTTTAAGCACCGCTCTCGAGGGATTGAGGATACTTAAATTAATCCATATATACAGTTTGGGGTATAGACGAGTTTTGTTTTCTAACGAGGATGTTCTATGCTGGTCAGATGGTGATTTGATATAGCGCTCCACCCTTTATCTTTCTTGTCATGTCGCACGCTTCACATCCAGTATAAAGAGGCAGTGGTTAACGAGTTTTGATGATACGAAATGGTAAGAGATGTGAGTCCATGTGTGCTGGGCTTGTGGCCTGATTATTTACTTCCGCTTAGATGGAATATATTTATATTATTAAAGGTTAATTAGTTTCCTAATCTGAAGGGTATCGGGATTGACCTAACTTAACCTACAAGAAATAGAGTTTCTTGTACAATAATATAAATAGGACAACTAAAGGGGTAAAACCCTAACATATTATTACACGCCACCAAAAAGAAGACGTCTTCTTGGTATTGGCCGCCCCTCTCCATCCTAATTCTATGTCACCAAATACTCCCTTAAGCCTAACCATCAAGGGGCTTAGATTTGCGGTGTGAACCAGTATTGATATTCGTACTACGTGATATAATCAAGGCCGGCCCAAGGGCAAAGCTTGGTAAACTAGGGCTTTAGGCCTCATGAAATAGAAGGCCTCAATTTTATTTTATTTTTACTATTGGTACTACTCTTAGATTTCCTAAACAACTAATTAGCTAAACTAAATAACGATTAACGGTTATCTACTTAAGGAGATAAGTGACGGTTATCTCCCAGACTCCCACAGACTACAGTCCCACGTCTCTCAGACTCCCACGTCTCTATCTCCTCATCTTCGACTCCTCGTCTCCTCCAGTCCTCACTCCTGAGTCCTCCCTCCATCTCTTACTCAGTCTCAGACTTTCAATTACTCCTCAGTTCCTCAGGGACCTCCTCTCTTTCTGTAAGTTCTTAGTTCTCTTAATCAATTACTCTCTTTCACTTAGTCTTTGACTCTTTCAATTGTGGCAACCGAATCACCGTTTTCAGACTCTAGTTTCTAGTACTACTGCAGTCTCAAGTCTACAGTTGCAGCAATTGCGAAGAGAAGGATCGAGATCGAGACTCATCGAATAAACGAATTGGGCCAGTGCGTTTTGCCTTATGAGGTCGTGACCAATCCCCGACTAGGTTTATTTGTTCTAACTATTTTTTTTCTTTAGTCTTGTGCCTTAATTTGATTTATAGTCCTTTAATTTGTTCTTGTGTAAATACATTGCTTTTTATTTTAACTTATAAGTTATAGAAATCAGATTGTCAACTTGAAAATTTAAATCTGGTTATTCGAAACTAAAGAAAAAAAAAAAAAAAAGTAGAAGCTTTAATCGAATCACAAAAAGGGGCCATTGAGAAATTTTTCAATACAAATACGAAATTTGAAAGTAGCTCATTGAATGAAAAATTAATAATGTAGATGTATACACTGATGAAAATGAAACAAAGAGAAAAAAATAGTAATGTAGACATGGATGAAAATGGAGAAGAAATTAACTTTAAATAAAAATATAATAATTTTAATAATAAATTATTATTTACTTTTAAAAGGCCTCATTCTATAGTTCACTTTAGGCCTTCATAACGGTTGGGCCGGCCCTACTGATATCAATCCGAAGAGAGAAACTTGCAGGATCTTTGATCGTGACATACGAAAATCGTAGCTCAAGTAGAAAGTCTTCTGCTTCGCTCACAAAGTTCAAGTTCTAAGAGGTAACTCATAATTACTTATAGATAACGAACTTGTGTAATATATGTATATATATCCTTCATGTCAATTACAAGCGTATAGTCTTATCAGTACTGTAATATAGATTTATTAGTATTCAAGCAAGTAGCAACACCAGAAAATGATTGTTTTGACTTCTAGCGGACGGCTTCTTTCACTACATATCCATACCTTTCATCTGCATATCAGGGACAGGGGTCATAACTTTAAGCATAGACTTTATAAGGATCTAGTGATGTTCTGACTTTGCGGAGTAGGCTAGGTAATTTTGAAGGAACTTTGTATCTAGAGGAGATCACTACCAGTAACAATACCTTATGCCCATTGCAGAATCTGCGTGGGAAGGTGACAATGGATGTCGTCTAAGCACTATTTAAATTAGTTGGTTACTTGGTGTTCTGCACATTTTAGCCTTGCATTGCTTATTAACTAACACCAAATTAAGCAATCCGATACGAAGGAAATATACCTGCATATGGTACATAAGTTGACAAAAATGCATTTGGAAGAGGCTCAACACCAATCAAAGCTCAGCCTGAATGTTACTTTTACAGCCTGAGAAAGGCTACACACTGAGGGTGGTACATCAGAGCTCTGCCATAAACCAACCAATCCAAGCATGCCTTCCATATAACCATTGAAAGTTGAAAGTGCAACAACCAGCAGAGGATAAACCCATGTGCTGCCTTGGTTTCAAATGGAGGAAAATTGCGTTGTTTTCCCATATCTCTCTTCTTTGTTGTATGTCTGTAGAATGTGCTTTATGCAAGTGGACTAATTCACGGGAAACTAAAACATTGTTAGGTTACCGGAAGGCAAGGAGATAACATTTAACTTCTTGTGTATGGTACACGTCTACATCTAATACAGCTCACGCACCTCAACTCTGCATGACTCTAAGCCAAAGTATCTTAATTTGTTTGTTTTAATATGGAAGTGGAAGAAACATCTGCTGATCGCATTAAACAGATCTATATAGCCATCAACTAATACAAGGCTATTGTAGAAACTAGTACTAAAGCCAAGATAACTGATTTGTAAACAATAGAAGTGGGCATCCTGCCTTTGTCCTTCCGCATGAAGATTCCTTCATAAACAGGCAGGTTAATTAGTACCACAAGCCCACATAAGACAATCTGCAATGCTATTGGCTCCATTTTCCTAATTTGCAAATCCATGGCCACAGTTTTGAGACCCCATATGAAGCTGAATAGGTTGAGCAGTGCTATAGAGGTTATAATTGTGAACATCGGCGAAGGCATACCAAATTCCATCACCTCCTTCATGTATCTTTGTGACACATCCTGATTTACCACTTTTGGAGTGACTATAAACCCTGATTCGTAGAACCCTAGTTGCTTCAGCATGGTTTTCATGAAGGCAAAGAAATAGGATGTTATCCTTCTAAACAACCACATCCTTTGTTCGTTCCACCATCCTTTGTAGGTTCCCCCACAGCTAACAAACTCGCCCAAGCTGTATGCATATTGGGTGACGATCACATATAAGAAGGGTACCATCCACCAGCTCGATACCTGCATTCTTACATAAGTGATTCAAAAATAGAAATGGGGAACGTAATTCTTTATCTCTTGAAGGTTGCTGATGAGTGATGACCAACATTAAACTGGTGTCTTAGACTTTACTTTTAAAGCAATGAAATGAATAACAATTGGATATTTTCTGGGTTTCAAAAGAATAGGAATGCATACCTTTGGAAATAAGGAGATACCCTTAAACAGACAAAGGCCTGGAATGGAAACATAGTACAATGTGGGCAAAGCGTTTGGAGCCCAAAACAGATAAGGACTGTATGAAAATTGAAGCACGAGCGGAATTTGTTTGTGTGCATATACAAATGGACAGCATTTAGAGAGCCCGATCTGAAATTGGCCTTCAGACCATCTTGTATGTTGTACTAGTGACTGTAAGAGTGTTGTGGGAGCAAGACCCATGAAGCCTGCTCTTTCTGGATTGAAATAGATGGATTTCCAGCCTTTACAAAGCATTGCTAATCCTGTGACAAAATCTTCGCTTGCAAAGCCATACTTCAAACCCATCTGCAAAATCAAACCCAAAATGTATGTATACAAGATCATTGGGCCCATGCCAGTATGGGACTGGATCAATGTATGCTCAAGATACGGGTATTTTAATTGGGAATTTAATGAATTGATATTCTAGAAGTTAAAGTTTGTGTAATGGGGAGAGAAAAAACAAAGAGAAAAAGGAGGATAACCACCTTCACACATGTGGATGTGACTAACATCCTAACCATTAAATGTTTTAAAAGTTTTAAAAGTTTAGAAGATGATTGAATCTGAGCAAGTAGGTAGCTTGATTCAATTGCACGTGCGCGAAGTTAGTTGTATTGTAATATAGATTCTCATCTATGTCTCTAATGAGTGAGAGAGATAGAGAGAGAGAGACCTCCTTTCCCCAACCAGTACTTATTTCGTAGGTACAACTTGCAAGAATTTTACATCTTTCTTCCACTACCATTGCACTTTCAGTTTCCTTTCGACCATTTTCTCTCTTCCATTTTCCTTCATAACCATTGCTATACTTTGCCCCGCAAAGAGCATCCCTTCTGTGAAAGCACGCACTACCAATATAGCAAGGCCCACCATTAGCATCCAGGCCTCCCATCTCCAACTTTGACAAGAACAAGAAAAATCAGTAATTTGTCTTCAGGAATAGTAAAAGGTTCAACTTTTTTGAAGTTCATGTGATGGCATACCACATTAGGTACCCTAAAGCTGCTTGCATATAGGTCGTGCTTTGTGAGGTTATTGCAGCTTGGTGGAAACTGCACATAAGCAATCTCATGCCCCTTTTCTTTATCCATGAAAAAGCACATAGCATCTCTCACTGATTCTGAATTATTTGAGTACATATCACAGTCCACATTGAGAATGATCGAACCATTGCTTATCATTGATGAGACCCTTATCTGTTCATGTTAGCATAAGCATTTATGACAAATAACAAACATGGTACTAACACTACTCGATCTTTTAGTATAACAGTTAAGAATCCTAATCATTACTTTGATGATGTTAGCTTAGATTTATGCTGCATGACCCAAGCTATGAAATGTTGTTCATTATGTAAACTTTGTAGTATATGAGCTTACCAATGCATTCATGGCTCCACCTTTGAAATTATGATGGTATTGGATTTTCTTCTCTCGTGCTACATACACCAGTGTTGGGAACAGTGGACCTTCAATATTTTGACCTATAGCCGCCCTTCCATCAATTAATATCTATGCATATAAAAAACACCAAATAATCAGGTGATATCTGTAATTTATTGGGTAACATTTAATTTCAAAGGAATCCAAAAAGAAGTACTTGAATGATGGCATGATGATCATGCTGGGTTGAAATAGAGTCAAATTCACGAAACCCTTTGTGCTCCTCCTTTATTGCTTCTGAGAATCGGCCTAGCCTTGTAGCTATTTCGATTCGGTCCTTCATATCTTGATATAGTCTCTGTAGAAGAGAGAATGGGGGAGAAGATCATAAACTCAAGGCTTAAAAATCAAATGCTTAGTAGAACATTTTAACCGCTTCAACTAAAGCCCTTGAAATGGTCACTGGTCTAATGCCAGTCTAGTTCTCAAATTGAGTTAGAGAAGGGATCCTCTGACTCTTTCAAACAGGAAAGCTGTTAAGTTTAATGTAGTTTGCTTGATGTATCCTAAATCTGTAGAAGCAATAAGACATGGACATGGACATGTTTTCCTCCAAAATAAGAATAATTGTATAAAGGGAGGAACTTTGAGCAAGAGAAACCAATATTACCTTGATAGATAAGAAGTCTTCGGCGAGAACAGGATCATCAAATGAATGTGGTTCATCAAGAATGGAAAAGTAAGCCTGCGGTGACCTTGGTTCTACTTTGAACTTCTTGCAAAATGGTAACCAATGCTTTGAGAAGCAAGAAGCCTCAAACAATGCATAGAATGTCAATTCCGACCCGCTATCATCGGATAGATAAACACTGAGCTTCTCTGGCGGGTAGTTGTAAGCCATAACTGATAAAACTGTGTTAACCACCAGGATGGGTGGCTCTATTGTTGGGTCTGCAGTGCACACAAATATGTCCACGTGCGGCAGGTCCTTCTCATATCTGTTTGTCTCATTCACATTCCCATAATAAACAAGTAGAGTATATAGATCATCAATTCATAGTTATTACAAGCTACTACCTTGGCTAAGGCACTGACGTTAGAAGGTAGTTGGGTCATGTAAACAGTTGGATCTTGGGCACCCCCACAGTACATGAGCATTGCCTAAGAGTTCCATGGGCTTAGTTCTTATGCAGAACAAACAAGAAATAAGGTAACCATCAAGTGCCTCGTCGGGCTATGCATTCCCGGTAGGCTAGCGATTCCTAGAAAATGCTTAGAAATGCCTTGATGACAATCCTTAAGGATCCAAAACTGAAAAAGATTTTGCTTGTACTAGAACCCTGCACAGTCTGCACTTGTGGCCTTGTAACCTTTTCCAATCCCACTAGGTAAAATTTCAAGATACCTTTCAACTCTTGAAAAGTTTTTCAAAAATGCTTCAACCTTTTATACCAACCAATCGAGCATGTCCAAACTTATCTCATCAACTTTCAATGAGATTTGAATCTCTCAAACCACCCAATGAAAGATTTACACACATAGTTGGAACTCTTTTTTTCTTTTTTCTTTTCCTGGAACACACTCGTTGGAAGTTTAGCATTATTCTAAAACAATTGTTGATTGTAACATGACCATGTCGATATGTTGATGTAATGTCTAGTGTGACTGCTTTTAAAACCATAACTACACACAAGTGCTTGTAAAGTGTTTGATTACTATCCTAGTAATTCTCACCATACATATGTCCAATCGTGAATGGAATGGCACACAATTTATAACCTTGATATATACTCTCTCAGTCTCTATCCCAAGAGAATGGTCTCAACTATTTTTTAATCTAACTTGACTAAACTTTGACCAAAGATTCATAAAATACTTCTTGTTCTAAAAACTTATTAGTTGATACTCCCTCCGTTTCGAGCAAAAAGTCCACTATTCTATTCTATCCATTTTAGAATGTTTCACTTAAAGTGTTCACTCTAAAAAAATTAAGGCATAAAAGTTTTTATTTTATTACAAATAGGCTACTAAAAGTGTCATTTCTTACAAATATTTGACTTTCAAATGGGAAGCTATGCCCGGAAAGGAGGGAGTACTATTCATAATATTCATTCAGTAATGAAATTATATATCCTATAACATAATAAATGCATGTTAAATGGTAATTTGATATTGTGTTAGATTGATTTTTCAATTTTGGGACGGAGTAAGAAATACTCAAATACACGCACAAAATCAGAAAGACAAAACAAGAAAAAGAAAAGACCTTTGAGAGAGTCGGTCTGTGAAGGTGGAGCGATAGACGGGGTTCCAGCGAACGAATTGAGTGAGAAACCAGTAAAGAGAGAACCAGAGCTCGGCCACGAACAATCCAATCCAAGCCCATCTTCCAGGGACTTGTGGTGCTGGTAGATGACTTATTCTGTAAGAACAAATCAAACATATGCCTATGAAGACCGAAACAGCATACAACTGATATGCCCTCCGTCTCTTAGCTCCTTTTGTTTCAAACAAAGCAAAATCATCCTTCATCTCTCTCTCTCGATCGAGACTGGTGATCATCAAAAGGGTCCTTTATCTTCTTGTCCCACTGACTGTGAATTGGATGGGGGTTAATGTGACTAATTTAAACAACTAATATGTTTAGTTTAAACGATAATGTGAGTAGTTTAAATTATATAATGAATAGTTTAAGGTTTACGACCATATAAGTAGTTTAAGGCTTCGTTTAGTACAGCGTTTTGAAAATGCAGTTTTTTCAAAATACAGTTTTATTTTTGTAAACACGTTTGGAAAATTATTTCAAAACGTTATTTTTCATAAACAAAGTAGTTGTAAACGTAGCATATTTTTAAAACGCTACAAATTGTAGCGTTTTAAAACGCTCCACGTTTTTAAAACGCTGCGTTTTAAAACGGTACATTGAAACACTTTTAAAAAAAATGCTGCGTTTTTACCAACGTTTTAATTAAAACGCTCCACCAAACAAGAACTAAATGATATAATGAGTAGTTTATGGTCAAAATAACAGTTTGTGCAATTCTGACCGATCAAAATCGGATCATTTAGTGCCGTCATTTATAAAAAAAATTGTTTCAAAACAAGTCCTCGTATTCATTAATGGACACGATCAGTTCGAACCCCTTTTGTCAAAATAAAATAATAATAATAAAATAAGAAATCTAACCAAAATCAAAATAAAATAATAATAATAAAATAAGTCTTCGTATTTATTAATGGAGTAATGCTAGAGCCACTCAATGAGTACTCAAATTTGTATACCAAATAATATTGTTTTCAATATGTCATCTTATTTGGTATTTTATGGGCTCCACTATAAATTAAAAGTTATGTTAACAATATGACACATAAGATGTTACATCATTTGATACACAAATTTAAGTGTTTATTGAGTGGTTCTAGCATTACTCTTCATTAATGAGCATGTCTAGTTGGTGGCATGGTGGTGGTAGTCCCTCTCTCAAACTCACTATACGCTATTGCACTAGGGTTTTTTTAAGGACCTGCTTAGGGTTAAAAAAAACTATAACTTAAAAGTCTTAAACTATTTATACTTTGTTATGAAAGGTCAATTTGTGAACAGTAGCCTATTGTAGGATAATTGATATTCGTAGGATACTGCAGGCTATGGAATAGGCTGAAGACTTGTATGCCAAACATTGAATTGTTTGGCAATTGTATGTGTGCTGCTCGGCTATAAATACCGAGCAGCCTGAAATTATCTTTCACCCTGGATTCCTACTCTGAATAAAAACTCTCTCTCTCTCTCTTTCTCTCATACTCTTCGTTCTACTTTGTGGTTACTTTATAACACGTTATCAGTACGATTGTTCTACTGTTAACAATTCCAATCGGTAAAATTTTCTACTGATATATTATTTATTTTATGTCTCTGTTTTACTTCAATATATATCGTATATCACAATTATTAAGAAAAGGTTGGCTGAGCCACCGTCGATAATATATGGTGAGATGACGAAATAATAATTTATTATTTAATGCATAATATATATGTTCGTTGATACTTGTGCGGAAATAACCCTAAGCTATAAACTGAATATTTATATATATACATATATTTCAATTTTATATATATGAATAACTTTATATACATATATATTTATTACTAACTTACAAACACCCACAGAAAGACTTGCCAAGTAGCGTGGCGTGAATATATATGTATGTTATATAATAGTTGTATAAAGTTGACTGGAAAAAGATTCATGCGGAGTTATTTTATTTACTGCTCCTAATAAGTTTTATATTTATTCATAATATAAATGCAATTCTATTAAATCAGAATTTTAACATTTTTACCCCTATCATATAACGGCTAGTTAACGGCTATATAACGGCTATAAACGGCTAGTTACTGATTTTTATTTATCTCCTCCAACGGTAATAAACGGCTAGTTAACGGTCATAAACGGTCTTTTTTTTCCTCCATATATACCGTAACATTTTCATAGATTACTCACATTTTTACTATCTCCTTACAAACTCTCAATATCATATCTTCTTCTACAAAATGTTTCCTCCAATGTTGATGATTATTATCATACTTGTTATTGCATGCACCGCAATGGTTTTTGTTGGTGAATTCCCTCCAAACGATTTTCAGATTTTTATTATCCTTCTTTGTATCATGTATGTCCTGTTAGCGTTAGCATTAATAGCTTTCAACATACATTTTAACATGTACTGATTGATTATCGTATGAATAAAATTTCCATGTCATCATTTTATTAATATATATATGTTTCATTTTTATAGTTTTTCTTCACAAATGGCAAACATTGCTAAACTAGAATTTGAAAGGCTCGACATAACTGGGAAAAACTATATGTCTTGGAAAATAGATGCCGAAACTCACCTGGCCGCCAGAAGCCTCGAAAATACTATCCAACAAAGTAATAGTGAATGGATAAGTAATCAACAACGGGCTCAAGCCATGATTTTCCTACGACACCACGTCCACGAAGACCTAAAGATGGAGTACCTCACGGTGAATGATCCACTCGTCTTTTGGGAGAGTTTGAACGAAAGATATGACCATTTGAGAACGGTCATTCTCCCAAAAGCACACTATGATTGGATTCATATCCGCTTACAAAATTTTAAAACCATTAATGAATATAGTTCAATGATGTATAGAATATCCTCACAGTTGAAATTATGTGGGGAAACCATCACTGAATATGATATGTTGGAGAAGACTTTCTCTACATTTCATGCCTCGAATATGCTCCTACAGCAGAAATATCGAGAGAAGGGTTTTAAAAGGTACTCTGAATTGATCTCTTGCCTACTTGTAGCTGAACAGAATAATGAGATTCTAATGAAAAATCATGAATCTCGACCAACTGGTTCAGCCCCATTCCCTGAAGCGAATGGGACTATGTATGATGAAGGCCAAGAGCGTGGGCGTGGTAGTGGTCGTGGTCGTGGTCGAGGCCAAGGAAATCATGGACAAGGCCGTGGTCGAAATCACGGCCGAGGAGAATGACGAAATAACTTTCGTCGCCATCATCATCATCCGTATAATGGAAATTCCTCTCGCCACCTGAAGTGGAACAGAGATGATGATAGAAACAACTCTTCGAGTAGGCAAAATGTGCGTCCAAACAATGAAGAGAGTTCATGTTTTAGGTGTGGCATGACAGGCCACTGGGCACGCACATGCCGAACGGCCAAACATCTAGTTGATCTTTATGAGAGATCACAAAAAGGAAAGAATGTAGAGACAAATTTCCTTGAAAATGATCCTGAAGATCTTCATTTTGATTTCGGTGATATGGCCAACGTCGACATGACCAATACCATTAGTGATGATATTGGTCATGAAGAATAAATGAACATAGGAATGAAGCTATGATCCGAGTTTAAGATAAAAGCTGTGAAAAAGTAACATGTTGTTATATAGGAACATTATCTGCTTTTCCTATGTATACTAGCATGCTTACAATAAAGTTTATATATGCATTTTGCATTCAATGTGTTATCATATTTATTCATCTTATTTTACTTTCTCTCATATTGAAATAGATCACAAATATGTCTGAATCCAAAATCCAAGGAGGAGATTTATGTCTTGCAGACAGCGCTACTACGCATACCATACTTAAAAATAAGAAATATTTTTCTTATCTCAAAATTGACAATGCTAATGTCAACACTATATCTGGTAATGCCAAAATAATTGAAGGATTTGGCAAGGCAATTTTCCTAATGCCTGGAGGCACGAAATTCATAATAAATAATGCATTATTCTCTCCTAAGTCTCAAAGAAACTTGTTAAGTTTCAAAGACATTCGTCTAAATGGATATCATATTGAGACTATGAATAAGGGGAATGATGAATATCTTTGCATTACCTCAAACACTTCCGGAAGCAAGTGTATATTGGAAAAATTGTCATCTCTATCATCTGGATTGTATAGTACAATCATAAGAATATTTGAATCATATTCTACAGTAAACCTGAAGTTTACTGAAACATTTAAAGCCTGACATGATAGATTGGGGCATCCAGGATCAATAATGATGCGTAGAATTATAGAGAATTCTAGTGGTCATCCATTGAAAAACCAGAAGATTTTTCAATCTAATGAACTCCTTTGTGAGGCTTGTTCTCAAGGAAAGTTGATAATTAGACCATCACCAACTAAAGTTGGATATGAATCACCATCGTTTTTGGAACGAATTCAGGGTGATATATGTGGACCTATCCATCCACTAAGTGGACCATTCCAATACTTTATGGTATTGATTGATGCTTCTAGCAAATGGTCGCACGTATGTCTATTATCAACTCGTAATACGGCATTTGCCAAATTCCTTGCACAAATAATCAAGCTGAGAGCACAATTCCCAGATTATATGATCAAGAAAGTAAGACTTGATAATGATGGTGAATTTTCATCTCAAGCATTTAAGGATTATTGTATGACAATAGGGACTGATGTTGAACATCCAGTAACCTATGTTCATACACAAAATGGTTTGGCTGAATCGTTGATCAAACGTATTCAACTCATTGCCAGACCATTAATGATGAGAACAAAGCGCCTACTTGTATGGGGTCATCTTTGTTTTACATGCACAGACTGATTCGCCTTAGGCCAAGTGCATATCACAAATACTCCCCAATACAGTTGGCATTCGGGCGAGAGCCGAATCTATCCCATCTAAGAGTTTTTGGTTGTGCGGTATATGTACCAATTGCTCCACCACAACGCACAAAGATGGGACCACAAAGGAGATTGGGAGTATATGTTGGGTATGAATCCCCTTCTATAATAAAATATCTTGAACCAAAAACGGGTGACGTCTTTACGGCACGCTTTGCCGATTGTCATTTTAATGAAGACAAGTTTCCACCTTTAGGTGAAGAGGGGAAACAAGTGGGAAGAGAGATCAAGTGGTGCACATCATCGTTATTGCACCTTGACCCTCCCACAAAGCAACGTGAACTGGAAGTTCAAAAGATCATACATTTACAAAATGTAGCGAATCAGTTGCCAGATGCATTTATAGATACAAAGAGAGTGACAAAGTCACATGTAGCTGCTATAAATGCTCCTGCCCGAATTGAAATACCAAAAGGGCTGCCAAATGATAAAATGGCAAATGAATCTAAAACACGCCTGAAGCGTGGACGACCCATTGGTTCAAAGGATAAAAATCCTCGCAAAAAGAAAGTGATTGAAAATCTCCAATCACATGAAAGTGTTCCAAAAGAAACACACGATCGTGAAATTGTTCCAGAAGAAACACACGATCATGCAATTCTAGTAAGCCCTGCAGGCAATGATAACCATGAGATTTCCATTAATTACATATGTAATGGAAAAATATGGAACCGAGATGAAATGGAGAATATTGATGATATATTCTCTTATTCGGTATCCCAAGAAATTAATGACGGGACTGATGATCCCGAGCCAAAATCTGTATCTGAATGTCAAAAGAGGCATGACAAGATCAAATGGATAGATGCCATGAAGGCTGAATTAAATTCGTTGAATAAACGAAAAGTATTTGGATCTATCGTTCTCACACCAGAAGCTGTGAAACCCATTGGATACAGATGGATTTTTGTTCGAAAGCGAAATGAGAAAAATGAGATTGTGAGATACAAGGCTCGCCTTGTTGCACAAGGTTTTTCTCAAAGGCCTGGGATTGATTATGAAGAAACGTATTCTCCTGTAATGGATGCTATTACGTTCAGATATCTAATCAGCCTATCGGTTTCGAAAAATCTAGATATGCATCTCATGGATGTTGTAACGGCTTATTTATACGGATCATTAGATGCCAATATTTATATGAGAATTCCTGATGGAATTAAGGTGCCTGAAGCACTGAGCTCAAAGCCTAAAGAATTATGTGCAATTAAACTACAGCGATCGCTGTATGGATTGAAACAATCCGGTCGCATGTGGTATAATTGCTTAAGTGAGCATTTATTAAAAGACGGATATGTGAATGATCAATTATGTCCGTGTGTTTTTATAAAGAAAACGACAGTTGGATTTGCTATTATCGCTGTCTATGTAGATGATCTGAATATCATTGGAACTCCCAAGGAAATCAAAGAAACAGTTGATTACCTAAAGGGAGAATTTGAAATAAAAGATCTTGGGCAGACCAAATACTGTCTTGGTTTACAAATAGAACACTTTCATAGTGGAAAATTTTTACACCAATCAAATTACACAAAAAGGGTTTTGAAGCGCTTTTGTATGGATAAGGCAAACCCTCTCACTAACCCCATGATTAATAGATCACTGAATATTGAAAAAGATCCATTTCGTCCTTGTGAAGATAATGAAGAAATACTTGGTCCTGAAGTACCATACTTAAGTGCTATTGGAGCTCTTATGTACCTTGCTAATTGTACCAGACCGGATATAGCATTTGCTACAAATCTATTGGCAAGATATAGTTCATCTCCATCACGGAGACACTGGAATGATATCAAGCACATATTTCGTTATCTTCAAGGGACGATCGATTTGGGATTATTTTATCCCAAAGGATCTAGGGATGAACTGATTGGTTTTGCAGATGCAGGTTATTTGTCTGATCCTCATAAGGCCAGATCACAGACCGGCTATGTCTTCACGATGGGTGGTACTGCAATTTCCTGGCGTTCTCAAAAGCAAACGCTAGTTGCTACATCATCAAATCATGCTGAGATGATCGCACTTCATGAAGCCAGTCAAGAGTGTGTATGGCTTCGATCTATGACTCAGCATATTCAAAATGCCAGTGGACTACCTGTCAATAAAGACCCGACAGTATTATTTGAAGACAATGCCGCATGTGTCGCCCAGAGTAAAGAGGGATACATCAAAAGTGACAAGTCCAAACATATCCCCCCGAAACTCTTTTTATACACTCAAGAACTTGAAAAGAAGAAAGAGGTCAGCATCCAATATGTTCGATCAAGTGATAATGCTGCAGATTTATTTACAAAGGCACTCCTCACTACAACCTTCAGAAAGCATGTTCACAATATTGAGATGCGAAATCTACGAGATTTACAAAGGTGATTTCTCTTGACCCTTGTCGGTTCAAGGGGGAGCATATATGGTTGTACTCTTTTTCCCTTTATCATGGTTTTTTCCCACTGGGTTTTCCATGAAAAGGTTTTTAACGAGACAGCCCATGCACAAAATTGGTGGCCTAAGTTGTGTACGTTTTTTCCTTATGTCCGATTTTTTTCCCTACTGGGTTTTTCAACTTAAAGGTTTTTAACGAGACACACTTAGCCAAACTTACAATGCTATGTTCAAGGGGGAGTGTTATGAAAGGTCAATTTGTGAACAATAGCCTATTGTAGGATAATTGGTATTCGTAGGATACTGCAGGCTATGGAATAGGCTGAAGACTTGTGTGCCAAACATTGAATTGTTTGGCAATTGTATGTGTGCTGCTCGGCTATAAATATCGAGCAGCCTGAAGTTATCTTTCACCCTGGATTCCTACTCTAAATAAAAACTCTCTCTCTCTCTTTCTCTCATACTCTTCGTTCTACTTTGTGGTTACTTTATAACATACTTAAGGTAGAAATCAAATTTTTAAGAACATTAATTTACTAATATATACAATATCTATTCCAGTCTGGTTCTATTAAGTTTTATTAGTTTTAAAATCGGGACAAACCATTTGAGCGGTTCTACTAAAATTAAAGACCCAAATCATACCATAAGTATTGATTTGGTCTAATTTTCACCTGCTCGGTTCGGTTTAGTTTGGAGAAAAAAAAACGCTTTATATAATTGGCTTTATATAATTTTTCGTTGATGCTTTGAAATATTTGCTATTTGTGTTGGTGGGTCCATCTTTTATTATCTTACAATTAATAAGAATATTATAGAAAACTAATTTTTGAATACGTACTGATGTATTCAAAAAAGCATCATACCGGGGGTACCGAAGGTAACGGTGGACGTGGGTCGTCGGAGTTTCCGTCTGGTGGTCATGTTGTTATCGGTGGTGGATATCTGGCTATATTATCTGTAAAATAAATACCGTGAGTCTGCCGGGAGGGCTCCCGCCAAAAACCCTCCGGCGTGTTTATCAGTACACTGAGTATGAAAAAGAGGGCGCGTAGCCCCCAAGTGCGTGTTTGATTCTAAATCAGAAAAAGTGAGAGATCCCCCACTCTATGAACTAGAAGGGGTTATTTATACCTGAGGGAATAGATTTAGCTCATTGCGCATGGGTCCGGCTCAATCTTTTGGACATCATGCAAAATATAGTGGGTCATTAAGCGAGGCCCAAACACTATTGAGATGGATCCAAAATATGCACATTAGTAGCCTCTTACTCATTATTCTTCGAAATTCATCTCGAGAGTAAGGAGTATTATTCGCTCGTAATCTTCTTTAATTTCTCGAGATGGCCAAGGCTTAATCACTTTCATCTTGGCAGACAAGATAACAGAAGTGCTGGGATGAGTCACAAATTTAGTCGCTTTTGACCGCCATTGTATATTTTAATTAACCATTACGCCTTAGAACTTGATTGTATAAGTCTTTCTATTGCAAGCAGAGCGCTACTTGGGCCAAGGTCAAGTCCTACTACTTGACTTCGCGAGCGGGACGACTCTTAAAAGCTAGCGAACATAACACCATTTGGGCCAAGGTCAAGTCCCAGTACTTGACTTTACGAGCATGACTACCTTTGATAAGCTAGCGAGCAGAACGCCACTTAGGCCAAGGTCAAGTCCCAGTACTCGACTATGCGAGCAAAACTACCTTTGATAAGCTAGCGAGCAAAACGCCACTTGGGCCAAGGTCAAGTCCCAGTACTCGACTTTGTGAGCAGGACTACCTTTGAAAATCTAGCGAGCAGAACGTCACTCAACCACGAGTAAACTCGAGCGGGAGCCTCTTGGCGAGCAGAGATATATCATTCTCGTAAGAAAGGTGAACACTTGGTCTTAGGTATATTCTAAGAATCACTCGAACACCAACCTTTTTTCACGAGCAGAGATACCTCTTACTAATGAAAAAGAGAATAATCGAGATAACAGACTCGAACACCAACCCTTTTTCACGAGCAGAGATACCTCTTACTCATGAAAAAGAGAATAATCGAGATAACAGACTCGAACACCAACCCTTTTTCACGAGCAAAGATACCTCTTACTTGTGAAAAAGAGACTAATTGAGATAACAGGCTTGAACACCAACCCTTTTTCACGAGTAGAGATACCTCATACTCGTGGAAAAGAGAATAATCGAGATAACATACTCGAACACCAACCTTTTTTCACGAGCAGAGATACATCTTACTCGTGAAAAAAAAGAATAATCAAGATAACATACTCGAACACCAACCCTTTTTCACGAGCAGAGATACATCTTACTCGTGAAAAAAAAAAAAAAGAATAATCGAGATAACATACTCGAACACCAACCATTTTTCACGAGTAGAGATACTTCTTACTCGCGAAAAAGAGAATAATTGATATAACAGCTAACTTTACAAGATGAACTATTAATGGAGATTGAACAAGGTCATTTATTTCATAAGTCATAAAAACCTAGCGGGAGGATAACATGAAGCTCAACGGCGAGTAAACTCGAGCGGGGAGCATAAGCGCAGGCAAGCGCTATATATAACTCTACCACGAGTAAACTCGAGTGGGAGGACAATACGAAGCTCAGCCGTGAGTAAACTCGAGCGGGGAGCATAAGCGCAGGCAGGCGCTGTGTACAACTCTACCGCGAGTAAACTCGAGCGGGAGGACAATATGAAGCTCAGTCGTGAGTAAACTCGAGCGGGGAGCATAAGCGCAGACAGGCACTGTGTACAACTGTACCGCGAGTAAACTCGAGTGAGAGGACAATATGAAGCTCAGCCGCGAGTAAACTCGAGCGGGGAGCATAAGCGTAGGCAAACGCTGTGTACAACTCTACCGCGAGTAAACTCAAGCGGGAGGACAATATGAAGCTCAGCCGCGAGTAAACTCGAGCGGGGAGCATGAGTGTAGGTAGGTGCTGATCATCTGGTCGTGAGTTTGCAAGCAAAGCGCATGTATGCGTAGAACAAAATTTGAGAAAAGTGTGGCTCTCGGGAAAGAACATATCATTCTTTTCCTTCCTTGGTGTAGCCCCTACTTCTCGAATGCAAAGGTTCATCTTGAAGTCGAGAAGTATCGCTGATAAATACTGTGTGGTCTCGTAGTGTGTTCAAGCACAGTGGAGCTGTTGGGGAAAGCCTAGGCTCTGTTGACATGTACTTTATTCTTGACACCTTGGGAGCATCATAAATGAATCAAATATATTCTCCCACGAAATATAATTGTAACACGTTTTATGCATTTAATTTATTCGAGCAAGAAAGTAATCACATTTCCACTCTTCACGGCCAAAAAATAAGTAATATAATTATTTTGATTCATAAGAAAATAAATCGTGTTGTCTGTGCACAATGTAAATTGAGTAAATAATTCAAGGTATAATGAACATATTTAATGCAATTTTAAATGACATGAATGTTTGTCATAATATCATTTATTGCTCGTCATAATGGGTGATTTAAGCATATTCAATTTACTTTATGCTTTATGAGTAATTATCTCAAAATTAAATAATTCATTATGTATCTCTCACCCCATAATGATAATCATCAATTGTGTATATATATATTTTTTATTATTGATTACTTTACACTGCAGGCGCAAGCATAATAATCATTAATATCCCGCATAAAGTTTAGCGATCAAAAGGCATAAGAAAATAGGCAAAAGAATTTAACTGAAGCATAAGTTAGTTTCAAGTAAACGAGTTATTTCTCAGTCGAAATAACGAAAAAGAATCATTCACAGTAATAAGTGTGAGTGCGATGAGTAAATATAAAACTCACATGACTAGAATCAAATATTAACAAATTTTGCATATGAATGCATCATGTTATATCATATTTTCATAAATTGGCGAATATTTTTTCTTTTTTCATGTCGACCAGGGATCATTAAAAACCATAAGGCACATATGGTCGCAAACGCAAAACATATTTAATTACATACATCGGTGTAGTACATCGTAGCATGCATCATTATAGCGGGTACTTCAACGTAATTATAACATTTTAATTTTACAATTAAATATAATACAACAATCTAAATATTGTATTTACTTTGCATTTAATTCATATTTAATATGCTTTTGCATTAAAAAAATTTAATTAGCGTATTGATGACGATATGATGGGCATCATTTTAAACATTAATGTTTGTACCTTTCAATGCTGGCGGTTTTAAAGCCAAACAAATAGCATGCATACAGGAGTTTAGATAAAAAAAAATATTGCAAAGCAAAACTTATTATCATGTGTGTAAATCAACACAAAACTGAGAGTATAAATGGAAAAGAACACATGATTGTGGGCGTCATAGGTGATATCAGCAGAGAGGATGATTGCAAATATGCACATCACATCATTTTGGGTCACCAGCGTATAACCGGCTTGTGAAGAGACAATGAAGTCATCAGCAACCGACCCATGATTGGAAGGTACCGCCTACAACATATTTGGCTGCTGTTGTGGGGGCGTTAGAGCTCCGATGGCATTGTTTCTTGTGCCAGCTTGCTCATCGGGTCAAGGCGAATTCACATATGTTGTTTTCTTTCAGTTTGGTGTTGGTTCGCATTAAACGTATTAATAACACGATTCCCGACACCCATAAAATGCATCAATAATTCAAGATTCCCGGCAACGGAACCAACTGATGTATCCAAAAAAGCATCTTACCAGGGGTGCCGAAGGTAGCGATGGACGTGGGTCGTCAGAGTTTCCGTCCGGTGGCCATGTTGTCATCGGTGGTGGATATCTGGCTATATTATCTGTAAAATAAACAACGTGAGTCGGCGGGGAGGGCCTCCGTCAAAAACCCTCCGGCGTGTTTATCAGTACACTGAGTATGAAAGAGAGGGTGTGTTGCCCCCAAGTGCGTGTGTGATTCTAAATCAGAAAAAAAGAGAGATCCCCCACTCTATGAACTAGAAGGAGTTATTTATACCTGAGGGAATGAATTTAGCTCATTGCGCATGGGCCCGGCCCAATCCTTTGGACATCATGCAAAATACAGTGGACCATTAAACGAGACTCAAACACTATTGAGACGGATCCAAAATATGCACATCACGTACGTTAAACATACGACATATAAATAAAAACAAAATCAAAAGAATAAATAACAGAAAATTACTTGATTAAAAAAGAGTATAGTACTTAAACAAAAACATTATGTATTCTAAAAAATTTCCTTGTACATGACATTTGTTGTTTTATTGGTTGTCCTTTCATCTTCGTCGAATATCAGTATCGACCGAAGGTTTGCTAGTTGTTACTCTCGAAACTGCGACATGTAATTGCTTATGGATAAACACTGGCTTCTTTAAGAACAATCTTATATGCAATTGACCTCGACTTTTGTTATAGTCATTGCATACGATTTGTGCATCGCAATGCATGATTTTTAAATTGTAATGCATGACGTACCTTTTTCGGACGTGTATTCGATTCATTTAGGGTATTGTAGTATTTCGCCTCAAAAGTTCCTTTTTTATTTTTTTAAAAAATATAAGGGATTAAAACTTTAAAATTGTGCTTAGTGGACTGACCCGAATTTAACTCAAATTTAAAAAAAAAAAAAAAAGTCAGTCAATTAAAAAAAAAACCCTAAAAGACACTACTATGTATTTGAACTTTTACTCATTTTACTAAATATTCAAATCAAATAATTCATTGCAATGTAAAAAATTTATCTCCTCCTGCTTTCCCATGTCATATGATATTAACCTTCGATACTAATTTTTTACCAAAGTCCATCCCCCCCTCTCTCTCCCTCTATATATATCTTGCGTACACACTCACACCCTCACTAAAAAAACAAAAAGATTTTTCCATGGAACCCATAAACATCAACTACCTCCAATCCACCAGAGCTGTTAAGATTTCCTTTATTTTTGTATATTAATTAAATGATTTTTTCTAGTACATAATGATCAACACGTATCTAGTAATAAAAATCGAATTATTTAGAATTTTACAATTTGCTTCTTCAATATTATTTTTCTAAAAAAGTGTAGATCTTTAATTTTTAGAAATGTTTATATTAGATATACAGTTTTAAAGAACATGATTTTTACATCTTATTTTAAAATTTTGTTGAAAATACGCTTGATAATTTTTTAAACGCATGAGTATTTTTTTCGTTTTGTTTCGGATCCAAAGGTTAAACAATAAAAATAAAGATCTATTTTACAAAAATAGAAGTTATATTTTCAGATTAGATAATTAATAAAAGGAAAAATCAAAATATATAATATAAGTTTTATACATGCCTCGACATCAACAATGATCAACGTCATATATAGTTGTTGTGTTGATACAAAGGTCATAGTATTTTATGTAAAAGAAGTACTGAGAAAACGTCTAAAGAATTAAATTAAATGTATCTTTCAAAATTGTAAATACTACTTTTAAATGTTCACTAATAAGTATAATTACAGAGACAGAAGTCTGAAAGGACAAAATACGAAAAATGTTGAAAATCTGAACATAATGAAAAGAGCTTTGATTGATAATAAATGATTAATTTATGTATTTATTTGTATAAGATATTAATATTGAAGTAAACGCCGCTAATTATAATTACTTCATGACTATTTTTATAAAGTTAGTTTAGGCGGGAGTTATAAATATGAGTGTTATATGTTTCTTTCATTATATATATCTTTCGAGAATCATTTTAAAAATTGAAAGACAACACTTGTTTTAACAACATATTGAAATGAATTAAGGATACTTATTTGGAACCAGAATACTAACTTATTAAAATACATGAATCATGGGTGGCCACCATTTTAAATTAAAATATTTAATTAGACATGGTGGTTTATAGTATCCCTTGGTCCAATTGACTATGTTCGGCTTAATGGCTTGACTCAAAGACTTTGGTTTTGTGATTTGGTTTAGTGGTTTGTTATATTCAGTTCACAATTAAAATAATTAAAACAATTTAGATTATTTAGAAAACCCATGGGAAAAATATAAGTAAAATTTTGCTCCCTCTGTTCTTAAATAATTGTCTATATTTTATTTTTTATCTGTTCCAAAATAATTATCCATTTTCGAAACTTTTTTTTAGAAAAACAATTTTATTATTTTATCCTTAATTTTTTTACATACTTTATTTATGATCATATTTTCAAGGATATTAAAGAAAACCACGGATTACAACAATTTTTATAATATAGTCAATTACTATTAAGCCGAATCATTAAACGGAACAGAATCGATGTGGCTTGGTTAGTTTCAAACTTTAAAAGGTTCATTTGGAGTTTTGAAAGAAAAAAATCCTAAGCACCATACATTGGGAGAGAAAATAGGTTTAAAATAAAGGCAAGTGAAAGAAGAGCATTTATTAACATAATTCGTGCTCGTTTGTTACAGCTTATTTAGAGTGACTATTAGCTTTTAGCTTTTGAAAAGTCATATTTAGAGTGTTTGTTTCAGCTTATAAGCCAAAAGTCAATAAGTAAGGTACAACACCCTTTATGCATTGAAAAATCAAAGCCAAAAAGCCAAAATTTTAAGATTTTTTGACTTTTTTTTTAAAACATGAAGACAACTATTCATTAATAAACATTTTATTATCTCAATTTAATCCTTTTATGAAATATACATACAAATATGAATACTAATTTTCAAGTTTTTTTTTTTTAACAAATAATTATAACAACTCATAAACAGCTTTTCAACAACTGTAACAAACAGTATATCATGCAATCAGCCACAAGTCATTCAGCCACCAGCTTAAGCTATCAGTCATAAGTCATAAGCCACCAGCCACAACAAACGAGCCCTTCATATACTGCAAAGAGTTCACTTTTAAAATTAATGCATAAAAGTGTTATTTTATTACTAATAGACCAGTAAAAGTATCATTTTTTAAATAAATAAAAAAATAATTTTCAAACGGGACTCTTTGCCTGAAACAAAGGAAGTATAAAACACAACCGAAAACCCACGTCGTAACCAGTAAGAAAGAAAGGAAAAAAAAAAGTTCCTACTAACCCAAAATCCTCTAAGAAAGTAATGTAGGACATATTTCTATGCATTTTTTGTATTACAAAAGGTCCTTTGGGACTTTCAATTACTCGATCAAACAACCTAACTCCATAAATACCTATTCTCCTCCCTTTCATTGGCACACCAAACTACTACAAATTTCAGAACCAAAAACTTGTGTTTGGCAGTTAGATTCCGATGTTGAGTGGATAATGTTTTCCCCTCCAAGTTGTCTCAACAGATTCCTGTAAATCCCTCAACCAGAAAACCTGTTAGTTCCAACGTATAGTTAATATTCAGAGAATTCCTTCATGGGGAGGGCGTCTGTGATTAGTCAATAAACCGATCCTGATGGCCTACCATCTCTTGGTTGATCTCTTTCAGGTGTCATTCCCCAAGTTGGCTGATAGGAGTTCCTCTGGTTGAACCAAATAACTTGGTATTCCCTCTTCAGTTCTTATACACCGTACCTCCTTAAAGCTTTGCTTAAACTTGGCATTACGTTATATGCTTGATAAGATCTTCTCAGTTCAATGATTGAACCCACCTAGAGACGAGAAAATATAATGTGAGGATTAGCGTGCAAATGCCAACACGACGTAAACTAACTTGCCAAGTTAATACTTTTTTTGAAGCCTAATCTAGTGACAAAAGGACGAATACAAACTTATCGTAACTGCTCCCTGCACAACCAAGTGTATCAAATAATAAACACAAATTCTAACAGAAATACACTTACAATGATAAGAACTGATGTGAAACCTATTGCAAATCCCTCGTTGATTTGGCGTAAATAACGATCAAGAATGGTGGATGTCGTGGCCAATATGCTTAACAATAGACCTCCTGCAAAAGTTTCACACACCGAAGAGAACAAGCAAACAAACATCATGCTAGTCACTTGCAGTAATACCAGAAAAAATAGGAATACATTCAGCAGAAAACACAGTGGGCAGACACATACCCCAAAAGCGTGTTGAAGCTTGAATCTTCGTTAAATATTCCACGGTGGCCTTTCCAGGCTTTATATTTGGTATTCTTGCACCCATCTTATTCAAGTACTCAGCGATTTCCTTTGGCATGTTGGCCTGAAATCATTAATTAGTATACAACAGTCTTGAGTATAAATAAAAAACGTATGTGAGCCTTGTCCCCTGGACAGCCCCCTTTCAGAAGGGAGGGAGAGGGGATGTCACACTTTCTGCTTAGTGACATGCCATTTGGCCAAAAATTCCTTCCTTTTTTTTATAAGAAACATATTAACCATTAGGTAAGGGACTCAATTGCCAAAAATTCCTCTTAAATTTAGTAAAGAATCAAAGTCAATCATATTGTACTTTATCAAAGAATATACACCTTTCCAGATATTCAATTCCTTCTGTGGCTAAATCATCCATTTAAGACGGTAATATCCCAATCAAAGTTCTATTCAATCCGTCATCCGAAATTCTAACCTATAATAAAAATTGGACTCTTCAACATAATGTGTTCTGCAAATGAATGTAAAACCGGGGTACTACAACCATTTCAAGTAGTAATGAATATTATACAGGAGCTCAAAGTGTCCCACAATTTAAAGATGCTTCAAGAGAACCATAACTTTACCGACCAGCTCTAAGACATGTTAGTCCTTAGCCAAAATACTTAAACAGGCAGGTTCCATGCCCGATATTTTTGGGGATAACTTTTATATGCCGAGACAAGTAGAGTTGACATCATACATAGTGGCACAGATCAAGCCTCAACACCTCACAAGACAGGTGGTAATACACTTGATGAGTGAAAGTGTATAAAACTAATATTATAGCTGATTCTTTACATGATTATGAAAATGAAACTTTTAGCTTCTTTTGTCTTACGCCAGCACCTGATTTAAATTTTAGATGCTAAGAAAAACAAGGACAGGGAGAACACAAGCCTCCAGTCATTCCTAAGTCTAGTGTTAAGTAACCAACTCATCTAAAAACTTAAGCTATTAGATAGGGGCTCAACAATACATATCAAGCTTAACACTCCCCCTCACGTGTGTGACCCATCCACACGTGGAGAGATACACAAGCATGCCTCACAAGGGGCATCACAAAGCAAACAGAGTGACAATGCATATCAAGCTTAACATCTAGTAAAGCTCTCATGCATGAAGTCTTATATCCACATGCATGGAGACTGTTTCCGAAGTTCAGCCATGTGATTCAGGAGTCAAAATAAAGCAACCTAACTATTGTCACATGATTCGCCCTTAGCTTTAGCCTTTAGATGCTAACTGAATGTATGTGTGTGATTGTACATTACTAGCTATCAACGGCCATAATATTTACCTTCGTTTGGATACTTACTGTAGTAGGGATTATGCCACGTCACTCTAGGTGATTGCCACGTAATTACCTAGTTTCTACCGAACTAAGACCTATCGTACGAGAACGTACTAGGCTCCGGAAATAGCCTAAAGGGGGGCCAGGTTGAGTGCTTTTAGCCTAAGGGTAATGATGCCTGCACCTCTACGGCCGCACCGGCTTTATTAATGGTCTCCACGAGCAACCGGCCGAGGGTCAAAACGCTCCGTCAGATGACATCTTGCCTCGACCCTACGAGAATCGAGTTGGCCCTAGATCCCCGATCTCTCGAATATTAGGGTTCCAAGGAACTAACTCTACGCCTAAGGTAAGGCAACAACTTACCGCTAGCACTTGCATCGATCAAGGATGACCCGGCACTAGGCGATTTACTCTAAGTGCAACGGCAGGTCTAGGGTCCATGAACCCTTACAAGACTGAGCCGGTTTTTGGGAACCTCGGGGTTATTGGTTTGGTGGCTGAAGTCAAGAGAAAGTCGCACCCGTTGTACGCGTGTGACCTGATCACTAAGAGAGAAAGAGCTGATTGTGGTCCCCACTTATGGGACACTTGTCTTATGATCATTGCATGATCAATAGGATGATGACACCTAGCTGGGAATATTCCATTTGTCATCCTACATTCACTATAAATAGAGGTGAAAACCTCATTTTCAAGGATCGGTAATCATTTGATAGAATTCATTTGATTGAGAACCTAGTGAGTACTAGAGAAAGAACTCTCTGGCATCAGCTTTTGCCCTCTTTCTCTTTGTTTGATCAGTCTTGGCTTCCACCCCGATCCTACACTCTTTGAGGTTCTTTGATAGCAACGTGTCACGCCTAACTCTTTACCCCAGCACACATCACACCCTCCGGGACACACACATTCTACACTTACCATGTTAAGGCATCACCTTTTATGATGCCTTTGTTTTGGCATTACCTATAAATAGGCCAAGAGCTATCCAATGCTTTGTATGCAACAATGCATTTGCTAAAATAAATATAGCCCGGGGTTGATGCAGACATTGAACAGTTGGGTTATCTCCAGTTAGTTCTCTCGTTTTTTTCAGATGGTATCGGGGTTGAGAGTTAATATCAAGAAAAGTGTAATTCTTCCGGTAGGAGCTGTGGCAGAGCTTCAGTCTTTGGGTGTGAGTCTGCGAAACTCCCTTCTACTTGGGGTTGCTGATTGGTGCTACTTATAAAAATAAGGTCATGTGGAAGTCGGTGATAGAGAAGATGAATCAGCAATTGGCGGGGTGGAAGAAACATCTGTTGTCCAAAGCTGGTAGGTTAACTTTGGTGAAAAATGCCTTATCATGTATTCCTACGTATTTTGTATCAATTTTTGTGATGCCTGCCATAATCCGAGAGAAGATAGAGAAGCTTGAAAGAGGTTTCCTTTGGGAAGGACAAGGGGAAGAGCGCAAATATCATTTGGTGAAGTGGGATACAGTGTGTTCCAGGATTAAGGATGGAGGCCTTGGATTGAAGAAATTAAGTTTGTTTAATTCAGCGCTTCTTGGGAAGTGGTTATGGCGATATACTATGATGCACAGATACGCTCCCAAGCTAGCGTCCCGCATATCCGATACGTTCTGGATACGGATATGCTCCAGATACGCACGTAGATACGTACAGGGGGCAAATTGCCAATTTTTCAAAGTTTGGATACACGACCCGGATACGTTTCTTCAAAAACGCTATCGAGTATTGACTATTCGACTAAGAAGTGAGATGAGTGAGATCGACTATTCGACTAGAGAGAGAGCGACGTAAACCCCGACATACCTCGCGAGTCGCGACTGTCGAGTGCCAACTGAGCTCCTCCTCGCTCTCGCCGCCTCGTGTCGAGCCCTAGCCACCGCTTCCGCTGCTTCAGTGCTTCAGACCACTCGACCGGTCAAGGTAAGTGAACAATTTTGATTTTCGAACCCTAGTTAGTTTGTTTCTTCTGAACAACTGAATCTTCTCTTCGAAGTGACGATTACGAAGCCTTCTTCTTCTCTTCTTTGTCGTCCCTCTGCTTCTATGTTGATTCTTTTGATTCTCTGTGACTCTGTGCTATAGGCCTATCATCTATATATAATTCTTTATTTTTTGATAAGTAATCATCTATATTATATATAATTATATATAATATATCTATGTAGTAAGTAGTCTGTTTGTATGCATGTATCTATATATATATATATATATAAATAATATTATATTGACTGATTTATTAATATTATTAATATATCTATTTAACTATTCTACATTTTGGTCCTTATAGTTTGAATATTTACACTTTACCCCCACGTATCCGTATCTAAGATTTTTCAGAAATCTGGTATCCGCGTATCTCGTATCTGCAAATCCGTATCTGCGTATCCACATCCGTGCAACCTAGGCGATATATGGTGGAGCACAATGCCTTGTGGAGGAGAGTGGTGGTTGGAAAGTATGGGGAAGGAGAGCATGAGTGGTTTCTTAATGCCATAGACAGCCCTTTTGGTACTGGTGTATGGAAAGGGATTTGTAAAGGAAGGGCTGCGTTCGAGAGGAATATTTCGTTTGCCCTAGGCAATGGCTCGAAAATCAGATTTTGGAAAGATGTTTGGTGTGGGAAGGTGGAGCTCCGAATTGTTTTTCCGGATCTTTTCAATCTGGTGGTTGATCAAGATATTCTGGTTAGTGCTGTGATTCAGGTGGTTAATGGTAATGTGGTTTGGAATCCAGTTTTTCGTAGGAATCTTCAGGATTGGGAAATGGATTCTAGTGTTCTATTTTTGGAGCGATTGTATTCTCTCCAAATAGATATCAGCAGGGAGGATAAGGTTATGTGGGCAACCTCGAAAAACAAAGAGTTTTCTGTTAAGTCATTTTATGCACAGATATCAGGAAATAGGGCCCCTCTTTTCCCTTGGAAGTGTATTTGGAAGTCTCTTGCTCCTGCCCGTGTGATGTTTTTTGTGTGGGAGGCTTGTCGTGAGGCCATTCTAACTGGGTATAATCTCAGGTGGAGAGGAAAGATCTATGTTAATTGGTGCTATATGTGTAGGAAGTGCAGCAAAAGTACGAATCACCTCTTGCTCCACTGTCAAGCTGCTTCGGATCTATGGAATATGATGCTAAGGTTGTTCAGAATCCAATGGGTAATGCCTAGATCAGTGAAGGAGTTCCTATTGTGTTGGCCTTTTACAACTCGCAGGAGGAGGAAATCTTTTGGGAGGCGGTCCCTCTCGCAATCTGGTGGATAATTTGGGGAGAGAGAAACAGTAGAGCCTTCGACAATGTTGAACGGACGTTGGATCAACTAAAGGAACAGCATGCATACTTTGAATCGTTGGTGGAATCAGGGGTATGAGGCAGAAAGTATACATCAGTCCTTTGGGGATTTAGTGAATAGTTTCAGTATGTTGTAGATAGTGTTGTATACAACTAGTGTACATGGTTGCGCCTCCGTTTTGGCACTTTGATTTATATATATTTATTACTTATCAAAAAAAATACATCCCTTCCACTATCAACAAAACTCATGTCTATGTAAAAAACTTCAACCATATATATTTACCACAAATATGCATTCATGCACACACACACACAAGAACTTTGAAAGATTGTGAATTATACTTACAATGTCAAATATGTTGAAGAGGAAAACAAAAAGTGCATAGATTGAATAATAGACCCACGGCGCTGCTCCAATAGAGGTGTCAGGATTCAGCATCTCTTTCACATGTGCCCAAAAACCTGAACCAAGAAGGCTGCCAAAAGTGCTCCATGTTAATAGTTGAAGCAGTACACACTTCGAAAGCAGAACTAATCAACAAAATTAATAGTAATGATGTTCTTTTAGTGCAGGAAATAAAGGATAATAATCAAGAACCACAAAAACATGGACACAACATTCATTCTACAAGTACAAGGTACCGCATACTGAGGAAAAAATATCAACGGCGCGAACCAAGCCTTCCTCCAACCAGCAAATTATCAATTTAAATGGCCTCCAAAATGAGACCGACAGAAATCTGAACAGAGCACATAACTTCTTGTTATTTTATTTTTATAATTAATTTCTTTACTTATATTGGGAATTTGGGATAAGTACAGAGCAGATAACTACTATAAATTACATTATTTTTGTGTTAGGTGGATTAACGCCAACGGAGAGCTTGATCTTTATATAAATGTCGGTAATAGTTTCTGATATATCACAAATTATCCTCTCATACAACAATACAGATCAAATAAAATTGATGCAAATATGTAAACCAATTGCAAGTGGATCAACCTTGCCAGGATGCCGGGGAATGCCAGGAGATAAGAGGTAGTGAGAACAGGTTGCATTCCAGACGGATTAATATTGAAGGGGATGTACTGCTCTACCTCTGTAATTGGGGAGTCCTCTCTGTCCAGAACATAAAAACCACAATTAATATGAATATTGCACTCAAACAACACATTAGTTATTTTAAAGCTAATACAATTACATGAAGGAGATCGAAAGAAAATTCAATTAAAATTCAAGCTACTAAAGTTAGAAATATGGTTTTTATAACATTCTATAGACCTGATAGGTATACATAACAACCTAACTAATACTAGAGATAATAGGACCAAACAGTAATATATACCTACACATTGCATTCAGAATACAATGCATCAATTCACCAAATTATCAGCAAAATTTTAAAAAACATGTAAAACTGTAAATCACCTTGAGGCAGAAGCAAGTTTGAAGCCATAATACTGTAGCTTGATCTTCCTGCAACCCTCAGTTACAACAACTGCCCACATAGTGACTACAGTAAAGACACATAATACTGCACTTACATATGGCCACCAGCCCACAGCACTTCCTGCATCAGGATATAGACAGAAACTGTACTTAGCAATGAATCAGCAAATCTGGAAACTAGTTTGAATCATTGAAAGAGAATAATTCAAACTTGAGGTTTTCTATCTAGGTGTTAGTGGTTCAGAAGATAAACGATAAAGGTAAAGTTGTAGTACAACCGTACAAGCAGAGCTGGAAAAAGAGAGTATGATACAAAAAAACAAAGGCTTGCTTTTAGTGCCAGGGCAAAGTACAATCTCAGCCAAACATGCTTACATCCTCATTCTTCAGTGAAATATCTAAGCTGTACTCAGAAGCCTGTGTGAACATATTTGTGGCTAGACACACAGGCCACAGCCAAACACAAGTTAAACAGAATTCACCAATAACACTTGAAGAAATTAGCTTAAAGAAAACAAGTACAATACTTTTGTATATCATGTTGCGTCAAGACCCGCACCTAAATTGCCTGGGATGTTTGACGATGTAGGACATTAGGGGGACGTCGACCACCAAATCAGACTCATTGTTAGGAAAATGGAAATAGAAATGAAAAACATGTTGTGGTGAATGGGAGCAGAGATCTTGACAGCTACCCACCTGCGAGCTGAGTCAACATCTTGTGTAAAGTCTCCGTGTAGCCAGTCAAAATATTGACACATATAACCAAAGACGAACCTTGACCTGAATCATGCATTACTAATCAGAGAGCAGAAGAGAGATCCACCAGGAAAAAAAATACAATTATATGTTAATTTTCACATGTTATAGAACATAAAAATATGAAGCAATTGCTGTACAATTTCAGTACTCGGTGAATCTCATATTTGATAATTGAGGAGTTAAGGAGATTCTCAGCCACTGTTTTCTCTTTTAGTAGCCAGATAAAGAAAATTCTTAACAATTGTTAGGAAATCCGACAGGTTTCTTACAACTGGAATGTCATAGAGTTCAGAAAAAAACACATGATGTCTGAGACTTAACATATCTGAGAATTCTGCCTGGGAGTTCTTAACAATATAGCAGAGTCCAAAGAGTTACGGAGAAGTACACAATGATGTCAAATTGTCAACCAAATAACAAAAGACAAAACATAATTTAAGAACATAGAGTCAGAAAGCATCTACTGTTATTGAGAAGTTAAGAAAATTTGGCTACAAAAAATAGAAAAAGAAGAAAGTAGAAACAAATGATGCATGAGATATTGAGACGAGTATAATAAATGTCTTCATGAACAGAATAATACCAAAACCAGAGTCTGATATTTTGTCACAGATCCATGTCATGGTCATGGCACCACACACCAATAAAAATGTTGTTAGCATCACGTGCTTCGCACTGCAAATAACATAATTTACCAAATCAAATCCTTCAGAAATAACAATTACTCACAAATTAGAGATATTTTCATAATAATTGCTTTAGCAAATACTCCCTCCATCCCAAAAAAAGAGTCCCATTTTAACTTTTTTTTGATCAACTTGATTAAACTTTGACCAAAATTTTAGAAAGAATTACATATCCTTACGAAATTCTAGAAAATTGTTATTGATAATATTCTTAAGATTGTATTCATGATTGAAATTTCATTGCCCAAGACATAACAAATCTATGTTAAATTAATAAATTAGTGTTTTAATAGGGAGTACGTGACAAATGATTCAAGCAACATGCATCAGTCAGGTTTGATCAACATCTTAGCTCAAAAGATTTTAAGTCGTCAAGATCCTCACCATGATGTCTCTATTTACTACAAAGCTATGTGGAAATGTCCAACCACTCTACAGACAATTGACAGAGAAGGAAGGAAGCACATGCAGATAATTTTACAGCTAGTTCAAAGCCCAAGCATTGTCAATACTCAAATGCCAGAATTAAAAGATCTAGTAGTACTTTAAAATTGAAATCGTCAACAATCTTCTTGAGATTTCCCTTGAAAGTAAACTAGAAAATAAAGAAAATGAGTGATAAAAACACAATTTGCTATTGGCAAACCAAAGTCAAGGAGGTCGGTTTACAACATGGAGCAACAAGCCACAACAGAAGCAGCTCAGTAGCATCAGATTAATACATCAAAAGTTGTGAACAATTTTCCTACTTAATGCACCAAACTGTTACAGCACCCAAACTCAAAACTAATAGAAAATTGAGCTAACCATGGCATTAATAGGAAAATTCACACCTAAATATGATACTGATATGCAAGTCACATTGCGCAAAAAATAAAAACTCACCTTGAATAAAATATTTCATAAATTTAAATTTTAAAAAATCAATAAAAATGGTCAACCACTTATATCATTGCTCAAGGACTCCTCCAAAAGCATTGACAGGAGATACTTTATCAGCATTACCTTTGACTAGCCGCATAAATTGAATACTGAAGTGAGTAAATAGAAACAATCAGACCCTCTACTATAGCAAAGGCAAGCGAGATCCACCATCTGAAATAGGCCAATGATCAGTGGGGGTAAAAGCCATCCTTATGTAATTGTATTTACTATATAGTCTAATAAGAACAACTAATCTTAGTGCTTAAGATGGATGGTTTAACATACATATAACCTTTGATCTTCTCATTAGCATCTAATCCTTCTTTCCGCAGCTTGACTAAGGAAGGAACAATATGACAAAGTACCTGATTCCATGATTTGTGATATTCAGAAAAGGTCATATTCAAGTTTGACATTGAAGAACTGAAAGAACATGTAGGAAAATAATGCCTTCCAGTGATAGAAGGTAGACTGTCTAGGACAAACATAATGCACATACGCGGAAAAAATATGCAGAATCATGCTTTCACCTTATATCTCTTTTTCAAGTGTGAAGCATGGATCCTACTCTATCAAGGAACTTGGAAGTACTCCCTCCATTTCAAGTAAAGAGTCCACTATTCTATTTTGGGATGTTTCACTTTAAGAGTCCGCTTTCAAAAATTATGCTTACAATTTTCGTAACCTTTCATCTTTACTCTCACACTTGTGTTGTAAGCATACTGGTTTGTGCTTAAGTATTTTTTTAATTATGACCAACTCCAATGACATTAATATATCCCTTAATTATTAGACTTTTTAAATGTGAACTCTTTGGGTGGAACGAAGGGAGTAGTAATCATCATGAACATATGATAAATGATTGTTGATTACACCAACTTGTTGGCATCTTACATAAGAAGAATTAACGTATAGAGAGAATATCACCAGCTTGAACCCAATGAGAAGTTGTAAATAAGTGGTCGAAAAGAGCTATAGGATAGCCCACACGCCAAATGATCTGTTACTGATAGATTAAAGTACCAAAAATCCTGGTACAAGGCATTCTGACTTTTAAACAAAAATCTCATAAAAATGGTGCATCAAAGACAATAGTAGAAGCACCCAAAGTGCAGTTCAATATCTATCTATATATTTGGCAAGGGTAGATTTCTCTCTCCAAAATCTCACTTTTTAATTATTGACTTTTGAGTTACCATTTCATTCTTTCTCTCTCCTATCTTCTCTGGTTGTATTTCTCTCTCTCTCCCGTCTCCTCCCTATTTTCTCTCTCATCACCACCATCTCCTCTCTTTTAATTATGTTTAAATATTTTTCTCACTTTAAACATAAAAAATAGTAACTAAAACAAAAATAATAGTTCCGGAGTCAAGAAAACAAATATATAAAAGGTTAGAAAAAATAAAAATAATTTATGGAACAAGCCACTATAAAAATAAAGGTTACAGAATCAACAAAACAAAAATAATTTAATGTGGAGGTTAGTAAAATAAAATAA
The DNA here is from genome assembly GCA_013146195.2 of Codonopsis lanceolata. NCBI lineage: Eukaryota > Viridiplantae > Streptophyta > Magnoliopsida > Asterales > Campanulaceae > Codonopsis > Codonopsis lanceolata. The sequence goes on along the minus strand of CM028377.1, from coordinate 130,878,591 downwards.
TTTACGGAACATAAGTTTAAAACAAATTCTTAAAAATATATATGTAAAACAAAAATACGTTATTAAAATAAAAATATTTGATGGAACAAAAATAATAGTTACAAAGTTAATAAAAACAAAAACAATTTAAATTGAGGTTACTAAAATAATAAAAATAATTTGCAGAACAAAAGTTTAAAACAAATCCTTAAAAATAGTTATGTAAAACAAAAATACATTAGTTAAATAAAAATATTTGATGGAACAAAAATAATAGTTACGGAGTCGATAAAATAAAAATAATTTAAACTTAGGTTAGTAAAATTATAAAAATAATTTATGGAAAAAAAGTTTAAAACAAAATTTTAAAAATAGTTATGTGAAAAAAAATACGTTAGTAAAATAAAAATATTTGATAGAACAAAAATAATAGTTACAATGTCAATAAAACAAAACAATTTAAACTGAGGTTAGCAAAATAATAATAAAAAATTACGGAACAAAAGTTTTTCGTTAAACTAATTCTTAAAAATAAAACAAAAATAATAGTTACGAAGTCAATAAAACAAAAAATATATAATGGAAGTTATTAAAATCAAAATAATTTACAAAACAAAAATAATAGTTAACGGTAAAAATAATTTCGTTATTTTGATTATAGCTTATTTTCTTCTCAGAAATTTCTTTATTCAAAAAATACAAATATAATTAAATAAAAGTAATCATTCAAAAGGAAGAACTTATTTGAGTTCATATTCTATTTGCAGAGCGAAAAAAATTCAAGTTTGTTCAAAGAGATTCATTATACAGAGTTTTTGAATAGTATAAAGTGTTCGGGGTTTTTGAATAGTATTAGTGTTTCAGTAATGCTATTGAGAAACATCGACCATGCTGCAAGGTTGTGCAATGGAACAAGACTAATCATCATAAATCTTGGGGATCACATTGTTGAAACAAAATTTTTGAAAGGAAGCAATGTTGGAGAAAATATTTTTATCCCAAGATTGTCATTAACTCTATCCGATGTAAGACTGTCTTTCAAGTTCCAGAGAAGACAATTTCCATTATTGGCATTATGCAATGACAATTAACAAGTGTCAAACTCAATAATTGCACGTAGGTCTCTTTTTGATAAAACCAGCATTTAGCCATGTACAGTTATATATAGTAGTTTTTAGGTAATAAATTATTTTGGTTTGAAGCTATTGATATGCGATGAAAATGAAAAATCAACTAATAAAACAACAAATGTTGTGTATAAGGAAATTTTTTAGAATCTATAATGATTAGTGATATAATTATGTGTAAGTGTTAATAAACCAATCCTTCTTATTTTGTTTATGTACGATTTAGTTGACGTGCGTTTAACGGACGGGTTAAAAAAACTAGTTTTGAACTACTTCTAGAAGAAACTTCACTGTCGTATTCACCTAATTGATCAACAGTATGTCTGATATGAAGCACAGAACACTCATTCACATCCAGATAAGTGCGCCAGCACCGAAAAATAAAAACATGATCCCGTAATAAAGAAAAGCCATAGATTTGAAATGAGAGTTGCAGCAAACCTGCATAATAATTGATGCTGCAATTTGTGGACTGATTCCAAGTTGGAAAAGGGACAGTTTAAGTTCCGATGCAGAGTCACCAAGTTCATCTGTCAAAAGTAACATGAATGGATTTACATAGGAGGACGAAAGAAAGGGGAACAGGAAGGAGGAATTTACCTCATACAGCACAAGAAAAATAATCACACCATCTATTCAAAAGAATTCACAGGAATAATGACCAATAACGATTATTTTCATAGTCCGTGTGTCAACAGTCAAATAATTATGCCTGGTTATGAACAATGGCCAAGAAGCAATAATACAGTAATCTGGATCTCCCAGTAAATATCCCACGCCGAAGGGCAGAATTAACCCAGGCCTAGTAACCTTTCAACATAATATGCATAACATAACCTGAGTAATATAGAACAGAAAAGTCCCAATACATAATTCCTATGCATTACAAGTGACAAGAAAAATGATAGAAAGCTTTGGTTGAGTTATCAGCGTTTTCATTTTCTCGGTTAGTTACAAAGAGAATATCTCAACTCAACAAGGCCAGCACCAAATACTTGGGATCGACCTCCAGAGCTTAAGTAAAAAAAACAAGTCCATATTCAGCACTGATTATTACTAGACGGAAAGCAAAAATTGAGTTCGAACAAAAGTAAAAAACATACCAACTGCTCCTGAGACAAAGCTAAGGTAGTTCTCAGGGATCAACCTTCTATCAAACCCAGGTAGGGGAATGAAATATCCAACACGACTTATCACAATCAATAAAGCGGTGATAAATAACCTCCGCCGTATCTCACTCTTGAAAAAAGATTCAGCTGCACTATCGAAGACCGATCCAAGTCGTAGAAAGTTAAAAAATCTATTCTTAAATGTTTTAGGGCTGGCCTGCAAATCCTCAGCACCATCGGAGATAAATTCATGTGCCTCATTGTCATGAGTCGAGACAAAAAGTTCATGACTTAGAGACTCTGCAGATGTTAACTGGAATCTCTTATGGTTACTTCCGAACTGATGGAAGAGGAACTTATGTTCATCTTGGGTTGCATTTGAACAAAATGGTCTCTTTAACAACACATAATACCTTCTGCTGAATGCTGAAGAATTCGCCTTGAGGGAGCATTTACTTATAGCACGCAATGGAGAGTGACTCTGGAGATTGTGTACAGTCCGACCTGTATGTCAGATGTAAGTTACAACTCAAGCCAATGAACGTTGGTGTCCAAAACTAAAAAGAAGTCCAACGCAGGAAGTTTTGAATTTAATAGTAGGGCTATGCCATATTCTCAAAATGCACACAGAAAAGCACATCATACTATTACTAAGCTCCACCGTAAACTATTGACGCTTCCAATTGTTTGTGAGGAATAATACTCCCACCGTCTCATAATGAGTTTCTTTTTCTAGTTTCCACGAAAATTAAGGAAGTTAACTTTTAAGTAATTTTACTAGCACGTATGCATGATTGCATTTGTTTCCACATTATAGCATTGCAAGCACTCATTATAGTTTACAATGGTGAATTTAGTAACTTCATAGAAAAAAGGCACTCATTTTGGGACATGAAGATTTTAGAAAAGGACACTCATTTTGATACAATCCACAAATAAACTTGCTGTTATTCGCAGATACCAAACGGCCATTGACAGCAAAAAGTATGTTTACTTCTTGAGTAACTCTCTACTTGTTGATGACATTATACCAATACCATTGCCCAACCATCATAATCCATCCGTCTCAAAAATGGGTGTTCTGGAATTTGAATTTTAGGTTATTTTATTATCACATATGCATCAATAACTTAGTGTCTGTGTTTTACAATTGTAAGTGATCAATAGGACATCATAGTTAGCAAAGGGAAATTGAGTAAGATCATTTAAAATAGGACACTCATTTTCGGACATTTTAAAAAAAAATAGACACTACTTTGTTGGGACGGAGGGAATACTATTTACCTATAAACCCAAACTCTGCTCCGCACAAGTAAGTGCTCAACATAGATATTGAAAACAAAAGACAAACAAACACAATTGCAACTAACTTTAAACTCTAATTTAACCTGAAATGCATGTTAGCCTAAAACCCTAAACCCTACCATATATATATATATATATATATATATATATATCTGTTTTGGAAAGAGATAAAGAAATGAGTCCACTTGAATTAAGAGTTTTCTTGTAAACCAAACAGATTGGGATAATGATGAATAGCTACCTCGATGTTTGAGGTCCAGGGTTTTGAAGAATTGAGGACTGAAATTAGGAGAGCTAAGCCGAATTCCTTCCATCATTCCATGGCTAAACGTTCACAATGGAGTTGTAAAACAGAACGGCGATGTTTCTAGTTGCATAATCATCAGAATTACTTCCCAACTCCTCTGCCCTGACATGTACGTTGTGCCTTCCAGTATTTACTCTCTTTTTGGCTAATGTGCGATTTATAATTTTATACTTGTGTAGTTGTGTGTGCATTGTGCAAGGTTTAAGGTTAATATTGCTACTTATGTCTTGTTATAAAAGTCAGCACTAATTATAAGATATAAAGACAAATTAATAACTCTCTCCGTTTCGGATAAAAGAGTCTATTATTCTATTTTAAAATCTTTCGCTTAAAGAGAGTCAATCTTTTAAAAATTATGATGTAAAAGTTTCATTTTATTACTAATGACTAATAAGCTATTAAAAGTATCATTTTCTTTAAAAATTTAACTTTCAAATGAATATTTTTTGTCTGAAACGGAAGAAGTATAATATTATTGTTCAGCATCTTATTTTAAATAAAATTAAATTATTCATATAAACCATTTAACAAAAAAGAAAAATTTAGAGCGGAATGCCCACGGCGGCTCCCCATGAGGGTCGGATGCCCAAAGCAACCATTTACTTTTTTAAAAGGAAAAATTTTGAGTCGATTCCCTGTGATGAAATTATAATAAAAAAATCTAATATAATTGTTTTAAATCGTTAAAATACGCTTTTGGGGGGAAATGTCGAAGATACTCTTAATGAAAAAAAGGCGTGTGGATAAAGCAACAACCCAAATTTGGGCATCAGAATGAAAATATTGGGCATCGCAATGGATAATTGAAATCTGTCAAATTTTGAGCATCGGAATAAAAACATTGGGCATCGTAATGTACAATTCAAAATTTGGGCATCGAAATGCAAAAATCTCAACTCAAATATGGGCTTCGCAATGCAAAAATTGGGCATCAAAAAAACTTATGAAGCCTAAAATAGTGTTTAAACAGTACCTTTTGGCCTCAAAACGAAGACATTATCGGGTTAACATGGTTTGTCTCGTAGATCTCGTCGAGAGCTTCGATTTGATATGCGGTGCATCTCGTGGTTCATCCGAGATCAAAAGAGATGTCATGCCAACGAATTCTTCCTCAATTTTTTTGATTTGATTTCTACTAGTACATTAGTTTTAAAACTGACAACTAACACCCTTAATCTTCATTTTCTTCCCAAAACTTTTAGAAACAGGATGGCGGGCAGATCTAAGAAGGAAGAGGAGGAAGACAAAGAAGGGGGAGAAGAAGAGAAAAAGGCATTGAAGAGAACGAAGATAAAATGACGAAGTAGCATGTCGTGGGCTATTTTGAAACAAAATTATGAAAATGGACTTTACGGTTTAAAAAAATGATACTTGAGTGGTTAAAATTCCAGTAAATGTTACCGGGTTGCAATTATTTCTTTTTAAAAAGAAAAAATCAAATTTTCTAGCATTAATTAGTTTAGGTTGTCCCATGTGTCTAATCATCGAGTTTTTAACCTAAATTTTTGAATAAGAAAAGAAATATGAGTAAATTAAATAAAATTACTATAAAACAAGTATAGTCACCAACATCATAGGATCTATTATTTGCAACGATCAAAATTATAGGTTGAGAAATAAGTTGAAAGAGCAAAAATATAGAGAGAAATTATCAACATTTTATATTATATTATATATAAAAAAAATGGATGGGTTTTATTTTAACTAGGGGTAAGGGCACAATAGTAAGTTGTTTATTTAAGTGGGTGTGATATTTAGCACTTTTGGGTGCAGCGTTTAGCCACTATACACTACAAGAAAATAAGGTGAAACAGATTTTTCGATTGCAATTCAGAAAAATCGGTTTGAAATTGATGTTTGCAATAGAAAATTGTCAGTAACAAAGTTCATCGCAATAAGTCTCGTCGCAACACTATGTGACTACTTTCTTGTGGTTGCAAAAACCTTGCAACGGAAAAAAGTAGTTGTAGTTTCGGTTGTCATGTGCTTCCTAGGACATTTTTACGTCCGTTGCAAACAATTTATTTATTTTTGTTTCTAATTTGCAACTGGTTTTTCTGTTTCAAATTTGTTTCACATATAACTAAACTAGTAACTAAATTTTTCAGTTTCATGTAGGCAACCTAATTTGCAACTGATTTTTCTGTTTTAAACTTGTTATACATAGAAATAAACTAATAACTATTTTTTTCAATTTCAAGTATGCAACCTATTGTTTCGGTTGCAAAAATCTGTTGTTGGTTTGTAACTAAATTAAAAAAAAAACTTACAACGAAAAATTATTACTAATATTATGTTTATAAATATTTTTCAATTGAACCTGATTGAACACTTCACTTAAAATATCTTAAATCAAATAATTAAAGTCAACAAAGCTTTAAACATTACATTCAAAATGAATTGACAAACTGTTGTACTAAACTGTCGTATTGTTAAACTACACAGAATTGTCAAGTTGTCATACTTTAAACCACATAGGAGCTTGTCGACAATGCTCGGAGCCTCTAAGTCCTCGAATTGAGCATTTCTTGGAATTGCAACTGGAAATCATTTTTCATCATTTTACTACAAATAGGCTAATAAAAGTGTCATTTCTTACAAATATTTGACTTTCAAATGGAAAGCTATGCCCGGAAAGGAGGGAATAATATTCTTAATATTCTTTCAATAATGAAATTATATATCCTATAACATAATAAATGTATGTTAAATGGTAATTTGATATTGTGTTAGATTGATTTTTCAATTTTGGGACGGAGTAAGAAATACTCAAATACATGCACAAAATCAGAAAGAAAGAAAAAAAAGAAAAAGAAAAGACCTTTGAGAGAGTCGGTTTGTGAATGTGGAGTGATAGACGTGGTTCCAGCCAACGAATTGAGTAAGAAACCAGTAAAGAGAGAACGAGAGCTCGGCCACGAACAATCCAATCCAAGCCCATTTTCCAGAGACTTGTGGTGCTGGTAGATGACTTATTATGTAATGCTAGTAATTGGGCTTGTGATCCGATTATTTACTTCAGCTCACATGGACTGTATGTATATTATTAAGTGCAAATTTCAAGTAGGTACAATTTTAGAAACATGTTTTCATCTAGGTCTATCAATTTTTTGAACATTTCATATAACTACAAATTGGTTGTCAAATTACCAAAATGACATTAATGAAGACAAATCTCATCCAATAATGTTGATGCCAAATTCAGGCATCAGAACTGTTTAGACAGTTTTTTCAAGACCAAAAAAAATCAAAAAATGCTGATGCCAAATTTAGGCATCAGAACTGTTTAGACAAAAAATATCCAAAAAATGCTGATGCCAAATCCAGGCATCAGACCTGTTTAGACCAAAAAAATTTCAATAATGTTGATACCAAATCCAGGCATCAAAACTGTTTAGGAACTGTTTAGACAGTTTTTTCAAGACAAAAAAAAATCCAAAAATTATACATGCCCAATTTTTTTATATAAAAAAAGCAGATGTCAAGGCATTAGCATCAGGACTGTTTTAACATTTTATTTATTACCAAAAAAATTTTAAAAAAAGATAATGCCAATACCTTGGCATCAGGACTGTTTTAACATTTTATTCAGTACCAAAAAATTTCAAAAAAAACTGATGTCAAGGCCTTGGCATCAGGACTGTTTTAACATTTTATACATTACCAAAAAAAGCTGATGTCAAGGCCTTGGCATAAGGACTGTTTTAAACTTTTATACATTCAAAAATGCTGATGCCAAGGCTTGGCATCATGAATTCAAAAATATTTCAAAAATGCTTAATCCAGACAGCAGGTTGACAATCCAGGCATCAGGTTGACAAACCAGGCATCAGGTTGATGCCAAAGCTTGGCATCAGACCTCCCTTCCCTGTCACCAACCCCGCCATCTCCACCCTCACCAACCAAAACAAGATGAAATTAGTTTCCACCATTTTCATAACATATCCTATAAATCAACTTTTCTATATCAAAATATTATAATTATAAACATCAAAATATGCTAGCCACAAGAAAGGTCAGAAGATTGCTTCATGAATTTCGTCTTTCTTATACAATCCCGTGCACTGCATTTACGCGGGCCGTTGGCCTTTCTTCAATTGACTTACATTTTTTACTTTCCCTGTTCTAGTCCTTCTTTGAATCTTCTTTCTTTCCCTATTCACACGTACATTTCGCCTTTCTTCGCCTGCCGCGGTCTATTAGTGCTGCACTTCCGCCCAAAGTCTCGAGGTGACAGGATTCGAACCTATGGCCCTCAGACCCAAAAACGCCGACTGCATCAAGGCTACACCTCGTTGCACTTTGAAGGTCTAGATTGACCCTCTCGATAATGAAAGTGAAGTCGCCCTATTTAAAGGAGGCGGAGGCTTCGAAATCCCCCTCCAGCGCTATACGTTTTGACCGGCCCTATCTTGTTATTGCTTGCAGGAGCGCTTGCATGTTTTTTCTGAGTCTCTCATCTCTCATCTCTCCTCTCTCCTCTCTCTCCCCCACACTCACTCCAAGGAATATTTATTCTTGTACCAGCTTTGACTGCACGAACGGAGAGAGAATGAAAGCCTGATGCCGCTGCATTAGGGTCGAAGACTGGCAGATCTGGAGCCGGGCAAATCTGGGTGAAGAACGACCAGAGATGACGACATCTGGCGAAATCGAGCTCACTGCTACTGTGCGATGGAGAAGGGGGATGAAGCTTAGCCAGACATCACTGGGTTGGAGGCGAAGGTGTGAGACAAAGAGAGGGGTTGATGATGGGAGCTGGGCGACAAAGACGACGGATGAATTGATACGTAGATGGCGGCTGGGAGTGGAGGATTTGGGCGAAGGAGAGAGATGGTGAGCGGGAGAGGGAATGGAGATGGTTTCAAAAATCTTCATCTCCATAGTTAAAGTTTGAAACCTTATGATGGGTCACTGGTACAGCAGGTGTGGAATTAATGCTTTGTGGTTTCCAACATAAACTGTGTACCCTCCCCTCCCCCTCCACTGAATTGAATAAGAGAGGACGAGGACGATCGTTGTACGACACAAAGGGGCAAACAAGTACTTTCGCCCCAAAATTGTACCTAAAAGAAATGTGTAAAAAATAGGTGGATTCATTTGAAAACATGTTTTAAAAAAATGTACCGGCTTGTAATTTTTTCTATTATTAAAGGTTAATTAGTTTCCTAATCCGAAGGGGTTTGAGATTGACTTAACTTAACCTACAAGAAATAGGGTTTCTTGTACAATAATATAAATATGACAACTAAAGGGATAAATCCCTAACCAGATTACACGCCTAAAATAGAAGAAGACGTCTTTTCCTTTTAGCCGCCCTATACTCTCTCTCTTCTATATTCTATCTCACCAAATACTCCCTCTAGCCTAACCATCGAGAGGCTTGAATTTGCGGTGTGAACCAGAGATTGATATCCGCGCTACGTGATATCAATCAGACGAGAGAGACTTGCAGGATTATTGAACGTGACATACGAAAATCGTAGCTCAAGCAGAAAGTCTTCCGCTTCGCTCAAAGTTCAAGTTTACACGAGGTAACTCATGATTACTCTTAGATAACAAACTTGTGGTATATATAAACCTTCATTGGTATCAAATCCTATATGCTTGATTACTCGTTTCGTTATGTCATGAATTGCATGCTTTTGTTTTTGGATTTGTGCCACATCATCGGTGATGCCAGCCTTTGTTATGGCCTTCTGAGTCCAATAGTGGCCTCTGTTTTGCTCAATTCAGCCTGGAAGTATTTGTTTTTTATTTTTCAGTGTATAAAAATATGTTTTCTGATTTATCAAAAATTTAAAAATAACTTCCAAGGGTTGTTTTGTCATTATGTGACTATTTAGGACTGTAAGGGACTGTTATGTAATTTTTTTAAAAAATTCTTTGTGAATTTTAAACTATTTTTAAGTCATTTTAGCATAATTAATTGTCATTTTGAGCTTTAAAATTACGATTAGGACTATACGAGAAATAATTTTGTACATATTATGTGCTTTGATGGATTTGTTCTATCTTATTTCTTTTGTTTAAATTATCAATTTATAAATATTTTTACATTGTGCATACTTTGGTTGTGATTACGAGCCTTGCGGATTTTCCATCCTTACGTGTATGATGTAATTATATTTAGTAATTGATTTTTTGGAACAAAAATGAATCAATATATATATGCTTATGTCTTTTCCTTGCATCAAATTGTAGTAAAATGGCTTCTAAAAATGTAATCCCTGACCTTAACAATGGCGAGAAATTGGATGGCACCAACTATAGTGTTTGGCAAAGGAAAATCACGTATTTGCTAAATGAGCAAGATGTTCTTGACAACCTAGATATTGTGATGGAAGAACCAGAGATGGGTAATTTGACCATTACTCAGTATCGCTAGAACATGCAGGAATTCCTTAAGTGAAAAAAGAAAGATCGATGTGCACGCTTTACTATGTTGAGTAGCATGCATAATGATCTGATTGGCGAGTTTGAGATTACCTAACTGCAAAACATATATGGGACAAAATCAAGCTTATTTATGGAATACTTTTGCTACAAAGCTGAGGACTTTGACTTACAAGTTTGAAAGCTTTAAGATTGACCAGAAACGAGCCATTCCTGAACAACTACGCGAGATGTTCGAAATGATTCGTGAGCTTAAGGCTACTGGTTGTATCTTATCTGATGAACAGTAGGTTCAAGCAGTGATTCGTTCACGGCCTGACTCTTGGAGTAGTTTGAGGCATATTCTGACTCATATGAACTCCATTCAGACTTTTGCAGATGTATCTCGTCACGTTGAGCTTGAGGCTGAGTGTCATGAAGCGAATCGCGCGATAAGTGATGCGACTCGTGACCTTGCTCTTGTTTCCCTTTAGGGTCTGCGCAAACCATATGGGCAACGCAAGAAACAAACTAAAGGCAAAATGACTTAGAATTTTGGCCCCAACAGTGATAAGATTGCTAAATGCCAAAGAGGCAAAAAGAATATTGCTTCGCAGAAGTGCTACAACTATGGTACCTTAGGTCATTTTGCTCAGACTTGTCCTGAGCCCAAGAAGGTATCATTTAATCTTATCTCCTTGCAAAGTTATGTTTGCTCTCATGTTTTATTAGTCGACTCTCTCCCTGTGTGGATTGTAGACTCAGGCTCAACCAAACATGTGACGAGGGATCGAGGAGGATTTGTAGATTATCGAAAAGTTCCTGCGGGTATAAGAAGAATTTTCATGGGAAACAGTTCGTTTGTTGAAGTCAAAGGAGTTGGCTCATACCAACTTCAATTGCGGAATGGACGCACATTGACTTTTCATGAAGTTCTTTATGCACTTGGAATTCGACATAATCTATTATCAGTAGTACAATTGCTAGGACATGTATATTCTTTTAATTTTAGTGATGATCACTTGGATATTTGTTTTAGTGATGAGATTTTCGGACATGGTTTTTTGTCAGATAATTTCTTTAAATTAGATTTGTTTCTCATAATTCTTATGTTAATTCTTTTTCTTGTACGGTTTATGATAATTCTAATTCCGAGTTATGGCATGCTAGACTTGGACATAGAGGAAAAGATAGGATGACTATATTGGCTAGAGAAGGCCTATTGGGGTCTCTCACCAAAGTCAACCTACCCTTGTGTGAATCTTGTTTGGCAGGAAAAGCTTGCCAAAAGCCTTTTGGTAAGGCAAAAAGAGCCACATATTATCCATTAGAGTTAGTCCATTCAGATATTTGCAGACCAATGAATGTTAAGGCATGTCATGGAGCTTCCTACTTTCTCACTTTTATCGATGACTACACACGCTATGGTTATGTTTACCTTATTTCTCACCGCGATGAAGCTCTGAAGTGTTTTGAGCGTTTTCTCGCAGAGGTTGAGAATCAATAGGATAAAAGCTTAAAAACTTTTAGAACTGATCGGGGTCGTGAATATTTATCTGATCAATTTAAAGAATTGTGTGAAAAAAGGGAATACGCCGACATTTGACAATTCCTAGAACTCCGCAACAAAATGGTGTTGCAAAACAAAGGAATCGAACATTATTGGAAATGGTTAGGTCGGTGATGGCACTGGCCAACCTCCCAATTTCGTTTTGGGGGGATGCGCTAATGACTGCCGCTTACATACTTAACCGAGTGCCTTCTAAGTCAGTTCCCACAACCCCTTATGAACTTTGGAAAGGTGAGAAGCCTGAATTGGAGCATCTGCATCCTTGGGGTTATGCAGGTTATGTCGATAGTACCTACAATAAGTTTGGAAAAATAGGCCCTAGAGGAAACAAGTGTGCTTTCATAAGGTATTCAGATACGTCAAAGGGTTATGCTAAGTACGGTGGAAAACCTGACATAAGAATGACTTAAACAGAGTCACGCAATGTTGATTTAATTGAGAATGATTTCCCACAGATAGGTGAAGTTAGGAAAGACTTTGAACTTTTTGAGATGGAAGTAGAACATATGACATCTTTTGGCGAAGGTGGGGAATTTCCTCAACCTAATCCTACAGTACAACACGAGGTTGAGCCTATGGAAGTCGCCAATGAGAATCAAGGTGATCTTCATCCGAGTGGGATTACGGATCCTAGTGGGAGTCTGATACTAGAACAAAGAAGTAAACATAGAAATATACCTCATCGTCGATTCACGATAGAAGAGGAATCTTTCCTAACTACTTACAATTCTAGTAAGCATACATCGTTCAAAAAAGCTCTTTCTTTACCTACAAACAACTAATGGATGACTGCAATAGAATATGAAATTTCCTCTATGAAAAAGAATCAGGTTTGGGAGTTAGTTGATCTTCCGCAAGGTCGCAAGACTATTGAAAACAAATGGGTTTTCAAAATCAAGTGAATGGCAGATGGATCAATTGACAAATATAAGGCATATCTTGTGGTGAAAGGCTTTACCCAAATAGAGGGTTTAGACTATGATGAGACATTCTCCCCTATGGTGAGATTTTCCTATGTTTGCCTAATCCTAGCGATAGTAGTACATATAGATCGAGAACTTTATCAAATAGATGTTAAAACTGTTTTTCTTATTGGAGGACTAGATGAAGAGATCTATATGACTCAACCAGAGGGTTTTGAAGTTAAGGGACAAGAGCGCAAAGTGTGACGACTAAAACGTTCCATCTATGGTCTCAAACAATCATCTAAACAGTGGTACATTTGTTTTCATCAAGCGATAACCTCGATTGGCTTTGTGATGATTGAGGAAGACCACTATGTATATGTTAAACGATCCAAGAAAAAGACTTTGATTCTGTTATTACATGTTGATGACATCCTACTAGCTGGGAATGATATGGAGATGATAAATGCCACTAAATAGTGGTTGTCTGCGCTTTTCAATATGACAGACTTAGGTGAAGTGATGCGCGCGAACGCAACACGGGCAAGATTACCCGGTCGTATCAAGTAATAAAGTTCGAAGTACGAGTCGATCCCACAAGGATAGAGCTAGAAATAAATCCTAAGTACTAAAATTGGGCATACCTAATTTTATCTAAGCTAACGGAAATTAGATTTAAAATAAAAATAAAATAAACAAAATAAAGGCAAGAAAATAAACTAAATTAACGCGACAGTGAAACGGCGGCAACATCAAATCAAGGTTAAAAAGAATAGGATTGTGATATTTCTAGTCTAGCCAATGTTTAATTTAACTCTCTCTATTTTTCTTAACTCAAATTTTTGGTAGTCGGGTGCGCACTAATATTTTCTACGGGCTTTCGCTACGTATAGAAAAACCTAGCTATCACTCATCCTCGCTACGGGCTCATATCCTCGCAACACATAGCCTAGGGGAGAAAATAGCCGCGTGGTAGATCAAGCACCCAATGACTATCTACGGCCTTTGACAATCGGTGTGTCTTAGAGACGTAAACAATTATCACGATTTTCGGAATAATAGGAAGGGCTTTCGCTTCGTATCCTATCATTCTAGGGTTCATTTAATGATTCATGACTTCATTAAAAGCATTAAACACACAATGATAATAACCAAAAATATTTGAGTAATATATCAAATAGAGATAAATTAAATTAAAACATCACATTCAACATAGATAATAATCACAATCCAAAAACATATTTAGCTCATCATCAAGGTATCAAAATAAATACAAAGTTTCTCCAAAAATTACAACATTAAAATAATTAAAGAGGTGGAAGAATTAAACCAATTAATGTTGCAATCTTGGGTTGACTTCAATTAATCTTGCTCCCTTGACCCTTGATTTGATGCTCCAAGCCTTCAAAATGGGTGCATTTTTGATTTTGGTGGAGGGATGGAGAGTGGAATTAATGGAGTTGGGAAAGTTTAGGGCTGTTGCCCCTAAACCTGAAGGCTTCTGTTCACTGTTCTTCGAAAATATGTCGGCTGGAAGAAAGAAAAACAAAGGCAACCAAGGGAGCAAGGCTGAGGGGCATTTCAGGAAGGTCAGAAATTAATTGAGGGCAAAATAGGGAGAAAAGGAGAGGCTGGGTCGCGGCTGGAAAAGGGCTGAACCAAGGGAGGCCTTCGCGGGTCAAAGCTGGGCTAGTGGGTGAGGGAATGAGAGAGGGAATGGGCTGGAAGGTGGGCGTGATGGGCTGGATGGGGCATGGCAAGACGCGGGTCGGATTGGATCCAAGGCAGGACGCGCGGGTTGGCTGAGTGGAGGCGGGTGACGTGGCCGCTTATCTTCTTGACAGCGCATTAATGAAGCCGTCTTTCAGGGAATTGCTCCGGCCTCCCCTGAAGTTTGGACTTGAGCGCCGGTTTTCCTAAGTTTCTAAAGTTGGCTAGCGAAGTCCTTCTGCCCCCAGACTTCGCAATTTAGTCCTCAATCAGCTTCAGTTAAGTTCTGTTAGCTGCTGCCCTTTGAAATACTTGACGAAACTTAACGGCAAGCCACAAAACTTAACATTAATGCCCGGAATTGCCCCGATTTGCATGAATTGAGCCATAAAACCTTGAATATGCTTGAGATACCTACATGAAGCACAAAATACATAAAAATAGTATCTCAAATGCAATAAATTATTAACCAAAGCTCAAAATTAATCAATAAAAATTCCGAAAACTAATGAAAATAATAGAAAATTAAAAGCTTATCATGAAGCAAGCTATGTGCTTGGGGTAAAAGTCATTAGTGATCGTTCGAAAAGATTTATCGGGTTTTCTCAAAAGATTTACATAAAGAAAGTCATCAAACGATTTGGCATGACTAACTCAAAACTCGTTGCCACTCAAATGGAAAAAGGATGTGTCCTTAGTACAAACCAATGCCCTAAGAATGAAGAAGAGAAGTAGTGAATGTCTACGACTCTATATACGAATGCGGTAGGAAGCCTGATGTATGCTATGGTGTGTACTCGGCCTGACCTATACTTTGCAGTTGGGATGTTGAGTCGATTCCAAAGTAATCCTGGACCTCAACACTGGATGACAATAAAAAGGGTTCTGTGTTACTTGGTGGGAACCACAAATTTAACCCTATGTTACCAATGTGTGAATTTGAGCTTGAAAGGTTTCACTGACGCGGATTGGGCTGGAGATGTAGATGGTTATAAATCTACTTCAGGCTATGCTTTCCTCCTTAGTGGTGGAGCTATCTCTTGGACTAGCAAGCGACAAACTAGCACCGCCCTATCTACGATGGAGTCAGAGTACATTGTTTGCTCAGCTGCGGTTCAAGAAGCTGTGTGGTTAAGGAGGTTTCTTCAACATCTTGATGTTACGACGTATGTGGATCGTCTTGTAGTCATTGCTTATGATAGCATGGCTCCTTTAGGTTACAATAAAGATCCCAAGTATCATAGGAAGACGAAACACATTAATATCAAGTATCATTTCACTAGAGACATGGTTGTAGAAAAGAAAGTTGTTTTAGAATATATTCCTACTAGAAGCATGTTGCCTTACCCTATGACTTAGCCTCTAGCTAGAGAGATCTTTCAGGATCATATGTTGGGTCTAGGGCTTCGTAGGATTTGATATCTATTACGAGAACACTTTTGTTGACATATGATTATTATTTTCATTATCGTTTGAATAAATTGCAGTTTCATTTAATTCCTTTTTATATGTTAATTGGATGGCTTTATATGAAATTGTGTAGCATATAAATTTTGATTAAAAAGTTGTCGTTGATATTGAATTGGCCCTCTCACACGGGTAATTCACCTTGTCGCTAGGTGGGCGAGCAAATTGAGATAGTAAAAGTCTTTGGCACCTACGAAGGGGGGCGTGCAAATGACATTACATTTATCGCCTTGGCATACGACCAAGATGAGACCTTTTAGTAAGGTAGACTTTATATCCCAAGAAAAAGTCTGAATGTGAGATCTTAAAAGAGACACTAAAAGAGTGACTACTTATGAGTACTCAGGTTAGACGCCAAAAGGGTGGCTAGACTATGGTTCGTACATCGTTTGAGCATGACATGCCTACTTCGCGTGGGAGTTCCGCCATAACATACACATCATACTGTATGTGACTATAAATGCGACCCAAGAAAGTGATTGAATGATCCTTGCTTCATCACTGTGAGAGTTATAGTGATCAAAACGAGGTCACGATTATACCCTATGTGACTTAGAACAATATCTTGAACTTGGACGTTAATGATGCTACTTTAGCATACCGACCAACGAGCTATGCACATACAGCCCTACAGAGCATTGCTGGGAAAGCAGTTAATCAAGAGTGATTGATATGAGTGTCTAAGGAAGATAGTATGATATACATCTCTATTTTTGTGTTTCAATGCCATGGCGATCATATTGAACATACAGTTCAAAAGATTGATCTTGATACACAAACATGTTGAGGTTTAAGCACCGCTCTCGAGGGATTGAGGATGCTTAAATTGATGTGTATATACAGTCTGGGGTATAGACGAGTTTTGTTTTCTAACGAGGACGTTTTATGCTAGTCAGATGGTGATTTGGTATAACACTCCACCCTTTATCTTTCTCGTCATGTCGCACGCTTCACTTCCAGTATGAAAAGGCAGTGTTTAACGGGTTTTGATGATACAATGTGGTAAGAGAAGTAAGCCCAAGTGTGCGAGTGGGAGATGTTAGTAATTGGGCTTGTGGCCCGATTATTTACTTCCGCTCACATGGAATGTATTTATATTATTAAAGGTTGATTAGTTTCCTAATCCGAAAGGGTTCGGGATTGACTTAACTTAACCTATAAGAAATAGGGTTTCTTGTACAATAATATAAATAGGACAACTAAAGGGAAAAACCCTCAATTGGATTACACGCCTACACAAGAAAAACACGTCTTCTTGTTGGTCGTTCCCTACTCTCTCTCTCTCTCTCTCCTATATTCTATTTCACCAAATACTTCTTGGATGGTATTTTTGAGTACGCAGCACTTGTCGGTGAGGTGACCCCTGCAGCGATGGTATTCACAATACTGGGCGTGGTTCCATGTGTTGGGTAGAGGATTTGGCGGTTGATAGTTTTCCATGGGTTTTAGCACTCCCTGTGTTATTAGCCCTTGTAATATTACAGACTTAGGAGCTTGCAGTTCACCATAGTGCTTGTTTCCTCTGTTTGGACCCCTGAAGTTTCTATTTGGGCCATTATTCCCACCAACCGTATTAACGGTCCTATTTGTTTCATAGGACCATGGAACAATGTTGTAGCTCTAGGTAGGGAAATTGGCTGATGGCATAATATGCAGATTTCCTACCATATTAACAGTTGATCCTAATGTGACTGTCTTTCCTTTTGAGTAACAGAAAGAGTTGGGAGACGTATTGACTTTTAAATGCCCAGTCTGTATATCTTCGTCGATACGGATCTCTATTTACACTATTTCTTTGAAATTACTATAGGGGAGGTACCACATATGTTCCAGGTAAATAGGTTGGAGGTTTTTGTTAAACATCCTGGATGACTCAGCCGGATCAGGCCCGTCCAATGTCTGAGCTATCTTTCTTTTCCACCTGGCTGCAAAGTCTGCGCAGGTTTCTTTTTCCCTTTGGGTGCACGCCTCAAGATCTCTTTTATTTTCAGAGGTAGTATTGTCCTTATACCTCTTTAGAAATTCCTCTGCTATTTGGTCCCAAGTGCCCACGGTGCTATCATCTGCTAACATTAACCATTACTTAGCAGCCCCTATCAAGGCAAGGTGAAAATTGGAGGTCATGACTTCAAAACTAGCCCCTCTTGACTGCATGCCGGTAGAATAGGGTTTTAGGTGAGATATAGGGCATCCAATCCCGTCGAATTTTTCTATGTCGGGCATTTTGAATTTTGAGGGTAGTATGGCTGAGGGTTGTAATGCTAATGCCCGTGTAGAAAATTCTCCTTTGTTTAGGATTTTGAGCACCATGCTTTTTAAGTTCTTGATGTTTGCTTCTATTTTGGTGGGAGGGGGTGTTGGGTTCTGGTATATGCTGGAAGGATTGGGAATAATTGGGTTGATTTCTTCCTGTGGCATTTGGTAAGGATTCTGAGTAGGTATTTGGTAAGGATTTTGGTAAGGGCTTTGAGGAGGTAGGTTATTTGTGGGTGCTGGGTTTTGGTATATGCTAGCAGGAGGTGGGTTGGTTTCTGCCTGACGACCAGGATCATTGGAAGGTAAATAGGTCGTTACTTGGCCAGGTTGGGTATAACTTCTGGGGTCCATATGTGGGCTATTTTGGAGTGGATTGGTGATGAGAAATGGGAGGTCATTTGGATTCTAGGGGATACTGGTGTTTGGAAAGGATATAGTGGATATGGTGAGCAAGGGTTAAAATTTGGATAATAGAGGTTTGGTGGAAATTTTGTGTTTGGGGTGCTAGTATTTGGTGGTGGGTTAGTGTTTGGTTGAGGGTTTGGGTTTAGAGGAGAATGAGACGTGGATGCTTCTTGAGGGGTTGTAGGGAAAGTAGTTCCCTCACCACTGAGCTTTAGACTTTGTACGAGATTTGCCATCTAGCTCATTATGCGATCAGCCTGTGCACCCAAATTTTGATCTAACCACTGTTGCATAGCTGGGGTTAGACTATACCCTGGAGCCCCTGTTGTGAGGTTCCCGGGAAATGTGCTCCCGCGCCCCGCGCGCCCTTGGATAGGGGTGCGCGTACGTGCGGATGCGGGACACCACTGCTCTCGTTCCACCCTCCCTTGTTTAGGGGAAGACGAAATCCAAAGTGCGAGAGGAGTGCTGTCTATATTAGCACGTGGGAATGTGCCTCGGTTGCCTTGAGTGAATTTTGTATCCAATATGGGAACTTACGTCCCCACTATGAATTTTTATGAAAATAGCCTTATGGCCTATTTTGGATTACTATGAGTGCCTTAGGTTTTCTATATCCAGTTATCCATTATTTCGGGGATACCAAGACATAGAACTACATCACCTTTCCATTCTCATTCTTCCTTGTTTAGGGGAGAACGTGAAAGTGCAAAGAAAGATGTTCTTGGCCCCACTGGATCCAAAATGTTTTAGAGTCGCCACCTTTATTTTAAGGCAAAAATAAAGGAAAACCAGAAAAGAGAACCAGAGATTTTAGAAAGCGAGTTCGGAGGCTAAGTTACGAGTTGGGAAGGTGCTAGGCACCCAACTCGCCCTTTCGGTCTCGAAACGTTTTTGGCTGAAGTATGCTTATTGTCACATTTATTTAGCAAATAAATAAGGTCTTATTTTGACAAGGGAAAATTAAATGTATACATTCGTGGCCACATTATTTACGGACTCGCAGCCGCCTCTTTCCAATAATTACAAACACATTTAAAAATATTTGGTCATTATAACAGCTCTTTTTAGTATTATTTCCTAATAAAATCCGGGCAGCATAACTGCTTATATTTTGATATTGAACCGGACCGGAAATAATACATTTACAAATAAAGATTTTATTGAATAAATAAAGTAAATAAATACAAACTTATCTAAAAATATTTGGCCATAATAACGGCTACATTTAGTACTATTTTCTAATAAAATCCGGGCAGCACAACTGCTTATATATTTACATTGGGCCGGACTAGGAATAATACTATTACATAGAAATAAAAGAATTTAACAATAAAAGCTTACAAACGGCGTAGGGGTGTGCTCGCTCTGTCCCTCGGGGAGAGAGAGTCTTTTTTTTCAGTGGTGCAGTGCGGTTGAAGTTGTGTGAATTTGGGCGTAAGCGCCTCGAGAGTTACTTTTCGGCCTCGGGATCGGGCAGGGGTAACTGTTTATTTCTGGCTGTTTGTTTGACTGGGAAAGGCTAAATTTTGGCAGAGTAAGGGCTTACTACTGGCTATTTTGGCCTTTTAAATCGGGCAGAGCAACTGCTCTATTCACGATTTTTGGACCGGGGAAAAAGAGTAGATACCTAGCTGGGGGGCTAAGGAACACTTCTACCGGTTGGATTTGTGTTTGGCGGAGGTTTGACAGGGTTTCTAGGCTTTAGAAATCTATCTATCGGTGTTTATTTCTTCAGCGTAACAACGACGCAGAGAAGTTTCGCGGAGGAATTCTGTGTCGAATGAAGGAGCCGGATGCCTCTATTTATAGGAGGAGGCTGGGACATCGAAGGAATTTAATTTTCTTCTTCAAGATCGATGGTACACAGGCGATTGTGAAATGCGGCAAGTTTTGCATTGAACAGTGTTGGGGGAGAAGAGTTTGGGCGCCACCTACTAGAGGTTTGGGCGCCACACCCAAACCTTGGGTAGGTGGTGCCCAAACTTCAAACTTGGCCTATTTCTGACACTTTGACCCCCTGCAATTTGTCCTTTTGTGCATCCTGCTTTGTCCTTTTGCAATTTTGACCCTGTAACTTGACATTTGTTAATGTTTTAACAGGTCTTGATATCTTTTGTCATGTCATATATCGAGGTGCGAAATTGGGGGGTGTCTGAGCCCCTCAGCGATGGAGCCTACGGGTAACCCGGCTTCTTGAGTAGGCGAACATCGTTGATTAGAATAGACTCTCCAATTTCGTTTCATTTCAAAACGAGGGAGAAATATGCAGCTGGTAGCAGTTATAATGCAACAATTTATCAAACCTCCATATCCTAGACATTTTTAGTCAGTTATAGCAGGTTATCGTAGTTTTTAAGCAAATCTGCAAATTAAATGCTCTGATGGTCGGACCTACTAATGTAGGCTGCCTACGTATCCTTTAATAAAAGGAATCAGACCAAGCGTAGTTCGGCCTAAGCCGAAACAAACAACCAGTTTGAAGAAGAAAAGATTTTCATGTTTTTCGAAAAGCCGTATTTTTACGGTCGAAACCGTTGTCAAATACGGTATGAAGATTTTTGTGTATTTCGAAAACCATATTTCAACAGGTCTCTATCCGCCTTTGTGGAAATATGTTAAGAGATCAATCTCAAAATTGTGTTGGTCAAATACCTTTCTTCCAAACACAATAAGAGGACCTTGATTTTGGCGTACTCGGCCAGATCAATACGTCATCGAATACGATAAAAATTTTCTTCAAAATTTTTCAAAAATTGCATCTAGTGGACCGAAATCTATTTGGACACGATAAATATTTTCTTTTTTTCTTCTTCTCTTTTTTTCAAATATTCCTCTTTTTTTTTTTTTTTTTTTTAGAACAAAAAACCCTTTTGAAAAAGATTCTTCTTTTTATTTTCTGAAGGCAAAATAAGAAATCTTACCTTCCTTACCTTTCTTACCTGTTTGCTTTTGACGATTCTATTTGCCTTTTGGGAATTTATTTTCTTCCCTTTTTTTCTTTCTCTTTTTTTTTATTGTGATGGTCGTGCCTACCAAAGTAGGTTGCCTACGTATCCCCTTTCAGGGAATCGGGCCGAGTCGTAGTTCATCCAGCTTGGGATCCTTGAGTTTTTTTTCTTTTCATTTCTTTTGATTGATTTTTTTCTTTGATTTTTTTTCTTTGACTTCTTTTTTTTTTTTTTTTTTTTGATGATGATGATTTTTTTCTTTGACTTATTTTCCCTTTTTTTTTCTTTTTTTTTTTTTAGGAAGAGGAATTTACCTTTCTTTGTTGAATTTTCGACTTTTACGCTTGTCACGGTGGTTGATTGGCGGAGATGTGGACTTTTCTTTCCTTTTGGGTGAAAGATCATCAAATATGGTTAACAAGAATCACTTTTGTTAACTTTCTGTTAAGTTTCAGGGACCACTTTGCAGCTTTGAAATTTGAAGGACTTGGAGTCGATCTTGATTTGCTTGGAGGGGGAAAAGTGAAAATATCACTTTTCCTCCCTTTTGTCATTACTTACGGGAGAATGAAGGCTTTTGCCTTCATTTCTTCTTCAACTTCATTTCCTTTCCTCCATTGACGAAGGTAAGCTTTCTTCTTTCATTTTTTTTTTCATTTTCTTTCCTTTTCTCAATTTTCTTTCGCCAAAAATTTTATTTTCCTGTGCAGATGGCTTCTTCTTCTAGATTTAGAAAAGGAAAGGCGCCGATGGACCCGGAATCTGATAAGAAAAAACAAGAACTTCCTCCCTTGGTTCGGAACAAAGTCAGTTATTATTATTCACAACATGACTGGGGTAACCTGGTGAGGGACTGGTACAAACATGTGTCTAATCTTCCTGATTCCCATGTGAGTATATTTTTCTTCCACCCACTTGATTAATTTTTCAGATCTGTTCAATTCATGTGCTGTTTTGGACTTTTGGAGCATATATATGCAGCTTATGATATTTATACATGTGATTTATAGACTAAAATGATGCAAATTTGGTAATAATGCAGGAAATTTGGACAATTTATTTTTGCGATGCCCAATTTGAACTAGTAGTTACTATTTGATTCTACTATGCATAGTTTATAATGTTAATGCAAATAAGGCTATATGATGCATGTTTTAGCTCTGAAAATATTTTTACATGGCATATATTCACATGGCGGAATTTTCGGAATGAAATGCAGAATTTTCTGAACACATTTTTCGGACATATTTTCGGATATATACATGACTTAACAGATATATTTTATGTACTGGAACATATATTTTATGCATGTTGATGGTATGGGGATATAAGAAATACCAAGTAGATATTATTTTTCCATGGCAGACGGGAATTTAAATTTCTTTTCCGTGCATCCTCAGTACTGCTTTTTAATTAATATATGCGAAATCTTTGCATGTATCATTTTATTTTGATGCAAATGCGATGCTGAATATACAATGAGATGCTCTTCTTGATGTGAATGCAAAAAAAAAAAAAATTTTTTTTTACACAAATAAAAGAAATATGGCATATATATTTTAAATGCAAAGTATATATTCTAAAAAATTATTATTATTATTTTTTTTTTTTTTTGACATGTATATTTATGCAAAGTTTTTTTTTTTTGGTATGTACTTGAAAATGAGAATATGGATTTTTATGTACAAAATAATTTTTAATGTCATATGAAAGAAAATATATAAAATTTTTATGATGTATTGAATGTACAAAGGGGAAAGGTTTGTGAGATACTTACCTTGATTTTCCTTCTCCCTTTTTCCTTTTCAGGAACGCGGGGTTCTGGACAAAACTAGGGCCTCTGCTCCGGTGTTTTGGACATATACCATTGATGCCTCGGCGGCTCGGACAACGATAGAGAACAGTGCAGGAGTTTTTATGCGGGCTTTACTCCCTTCCGCGATTCTGAGAACCATTTTTGACGTCTTTGCGGAACTTTTGGTGGGATACCACCCACACTTTTCACCTCAGCTGGGGAGAGATTACAATGACTCCACTGTGATTTTGCGGCTATTAGGCAGGCATTTCCACGGTATTGGGCGGAGGTGGAACCAGTTAACTCTCAGGGAGCGTCACGAAGAGGTGGAGGATCTTTTGGGATTCGAACACAGTACAAATCGGTGATATGATAACCATCCCTAGTGTAAAGCAATGGCTTTTGAGGAATCTTAGGCGGTTGATCCAGAGGATACGTGACTCGTCTTGCAGGACATTCTTATTTTTCTTCTTGGGCACATCTCTTTTTGCCAATGCCTCTACCACCTTGAGGGTTTCCTTCTTGGCGCCTTCGAGATCGAGCACGGTGATTGAGTATGATTGAGGCGGGTGGCAGAGCTTTACTTCAATATGGACAAAGCGAGTCGGAATGACTCGAAGGTGATGGTTG
The DNA here is from genome assembly GCA_013146195.2 of Codonopsis lanceolata. NCBI lineage: Eukaryota > Viridiplantae > Streptophyta > Magnoliopsida > Asterales > Campanulaceae > Codonopsis > Codonopsis lanceolata. Next base: position 130,854,700 of record CM028377.1, on the reverse strand, counting down.
GTTTTGCCCAGGAGGTACTTTCTTTTTTCTTTTCTTTCTTTTTTTTTTATATTATATATTTTTTTTCTTGCTGACTTTTACCCCCTTTTGTTGTTTTTCTCTCTTTTTTTTTTTTTAGGTGTGGGCCTATTACGTTTTGACTTTTTACCGGGCACAGCTGCGTAGTGACGTTCTGGGCCCACCATATCTGCTTAAATTTGTGAATGCGAATCGAAAAAAAATAGACAGTGGGGGTCAGTATGTCGAGTCCTTGAATTTGAAGGCCAGAGTGGCAGACTCAACCTCTGGTTCGGTGACCTTGTTTCCTTGGAAGCACCTGGTAGGGCCCATTGAGGTGACTTTGCTTTTGATTTGGGATTTTGATGGTGTCAGTTATGTGTGATTCGCTATATATGGGTGGCGAGTCAACCGCCAACATGTCTCATTCACGGTAGATCGGTGGTGCCTCCTCCACCTCCTCCACATGTGATTGAGCCTCATCTTATACCAAATAGGCTTCAATATTTGGACAAACATAAGATGCATGTCAGTGACTTCCGAGTGATTGCTTATGAAGATTTCTTAAGGACAATGCTTCATCCTCCTCCTCCTCCTTATCCGATCGGAGGGCAGGCATCTGCTGATGGAGCTTGGGCTGAGCCTTCTTCGCCTGTTCTAGATGCTCGTCTTGAATTTTCCATGCCCGCCATGCTTTTCATCCTTTCCTTACCATCAAGATGGCGAGGCTTATAAGAGAAGTTATTCGGATGCGAGATCAGGAGAATGCAGTGTCCCAGATCGGGCCGAGCGGTATATTTTTCACTTTTTTCTGGTTGGTGATGCTTACTTTCAATGATTTTTTTTTTTTTAACTAATGCTTTTTCTTTCGGTCAAAGTGTCCACCTACAAGAAACTTCTGAGGGGCTTTGTTGGTATCAGCAAACTATATCAGTGGCTGATAGATGATTATTCATGTCGGAATAATAAGGCCATGCGGCAGACCAGACGCCGCAGTGATGATGATGATGATGATGATGATCTTGGCAAGGCGAGTCGTATCCAGCGGAGAGGGCGGATCTGCAGAACTGATGGCCTGGGCCCCGAACCGGGGAGGTGGCTTCTGAGGGAAGAGTATAATTCGATCAATAATGTCCTTTCCTGCACATGTCAGCTTTTCTTTTTCTGCTTTTCTGTAAGTAGTAATTAGCATATGTACAAACATGAAGGATGGAATGTAATATAATTTTAAATGGCATGATAAAATAAAATGCACACTCAAAACACATGCAAAAATAAACTATACCGACTTCTAAGGGTAATGGCACCTTGTTTTTAGAAATAAATCAAAAAAGAATACACCTTCAATTTTGAGGAGGCTTTTCTGGCGATTTGCGGATAGGGGAAGAGGCAGCCGCCTCTTCCTGTGCGAAGAACATAATTGAAGCCAATAGCCTCATTTTAATATCTCGTAGGTTTTCAGACGGAGGATTTATTGATGATTTGGACCGAAATCAACCAACAGGGCAATAATGGAGCAAAGTTTGGGCATGGCATACTAGTGATTTGGGCGCCATGCCCAAACCTTATAGGTGGCGCCCAAATTCAATCTCTGGAAGCTTTTCTAGGCCCTTTGCTTGCCTTTGCTCGTCGGTTTGTCATTTTCACGATTCTTGCTATAAAAGGGACCTTGGCAATCCTGAAATTTTCACGCCATCTTTTCTCAGTCTGTTTCTTCTTGTCTCAGTAGCGAATTCTCTTCTCAGTTCCCTTTTCTCACCTGTCTCATTTGCTGTCCAAGAAAGCTTCACAATTCTGTTCTAATGGCTGCCCCCTATCATACCCCTTTAGAATTAGAAATTTACGAAAACGCCCTTGATTTATGGATTCTTGCCCTTCGGGCTGATGAGCGCGATTGGTTTGATCATCTTTTTGGCTTCAGGTGCCTCCTTTCCTGGAGGAATATTGTAGTTAAGCGGGACATCTTTGAGGGCGTCCGGTTACAGTCCCGTCGGATCACCTTTTCAATTTCGGGATGAATGAGATGTGTCAGACTTATGAAGAATTTTGCGCCATGTTGGGAGTTGCGGCTACCATAATATTGCCGTGCCTTCACCTCGGAGGCGCCCTTATATGGCAATCAGGGAATTATTCCGCACTGCTCGTGAAGCCACCCCTGGTTTTTATAATGGGCAAAATTTTGACTTGACCGTTCTTCCGCGCTCTTTTTCAGAGTTTATAGAGGATGATGTGGACTACTTGAGGCGTCGGCGGCTCTTTTCTGTGGTGGGAAGGTATTTGCTGGTAAGTCCCCAAGGATTTGTTGATGTGCGTGCGGTGGACCTAGCATTGCAGGCTCGTGACCGCCGGGCTAACATTGTCCCGGTAATTTTGGCAGAAACTCTGGCAGGTTTAGATGCTTTTTCCAGGGGTGATGAACTCTTTCCTTCTGGCAGTCCAATCCTGGTACACATGTGGCTGGAGGAGCACTTTCAATGCGTGATGGCTCCTGTTCCTTTCGGGGGGAGCTATGATCCAGGGCTTTATGGATTTCGGGGTCGTTTTCCCCAAATTAACTTTTCTAGTTATGACTGGTCCGAGGATTTCTTCCGAAGGGGTTCTATGGACATCTCTTGGGTGATCAATCATTGGGGATTCGGCAATTTCTCTTGCACTCAGGTTATGCCCAGTGGTCATGTTGGGTATTAAAAGAACCTCCTTTTATAAGCGCGGATAGAGTCTTGCGTCGGTTCGGTGGAGCGACTTATTCGATCGACACGCCCAATGTTCCTGGAGATGAGGAATGATAGGAATCTGGATTTTAATTTTCAGAGGATGTGGCGTTTGGACTTCGACAGGCTTCAGGATGCCTATTTATTTTCCGACTACATATTCCTGTCCCTTGAATATTTAGCTTGGATAATGGTAATTGCCGAGGCTCTTCCGCGAGATCCGGCGAAGGCTTAGGAATTTGTTTGGCCGCCACGTAGCCACGGGTATAGATGCTCGCCTTATGGAGATAGGCGAGGAAATTGAAAGTTCAGGCTTGGTTATTCCTCAGGTCCTGCAGGAGGATTTTCGGCGAGTACACAATATTGGAGTTCAGTGGCTCTGGTCCGGATGAAGCGAGGTCAAGCAATTGGGAAGCGGCGGCATTCCTCCCCTTGAGGCGAATGGGGCACGGGCCTCGAGATATCTTGATTTTGAGATTCCTCGGCGAGATGATGCGAGGCGGCGGCAGAATCCTTAGGAACGAAGTGGTTGCTCCCCTCCTCGGCTGAATGGGAATGCGATGTAAGGCATGATGATGACACTCAGCAAAATAATCCTTGGGAACCAGAAGTGGTTGCTCCTCCCCCCCAGCCTGGATGGGGCACCGGTGCCAGAGATGACGGAACTGGACCCAGTAACACAACGGTTCATGAAAATGGAGATGTCGGTGATGATGAAGAAGATACTTCTGGTGGCTCTGAGAACAGGGGCTCTTCTGTGCCCCGTAGAAGAGGAATATGGGCCCGGCTTGGCGGACGCCGCAGGCATGGATAGACCGCTTGGAGGCTGTGCTGCAAGAAAGAAGGGAGTATCTGGGGGATACGAGTGGGGTTGTAGGCAGAATATGTATAATATATGCAGTGCAAGTTAATGTAAAATATGAATGTCTTAAAATAAATATTCCTAAGTTGCACCTTAGGACCATGTAAAATATTTTAAAGTATTTTTAATGTGAGCTTTTATTGTAATATTATTTTTCTTCTTGTCAGTTGAGCCTGTTGTATGCCGAGGACCGGAGATAGTATGCCTGAGGATTCAAAAGAGTGCCTTCCCTCTCCTTTTCTCCTGATTTTTTTTATGCTCTTATTTTTGCCTAGGCTGCCCTTTCGGGTTTTCAACCTATCGAGCCCTTATTTCTCCTTTTTATTGTTCTTTTTTTTTTATTATTTTTTTCTTCGCTCTAACTTTTGCCTAGGCCGCCCTTTCGGGTTTTCAACCTAGCGAGCTGGAGAGGGAAAATACTTTTGTTGGACAGAATGGCTCAGGCATAGTACCTTTTGAGTTTGTCAAGGTTGAAGGGCTGAACAAGGTCTTCTCCTTCTTGGTTGGTGAGGAGCACGGCACCTCCTGACCGGATCTCTTTGACTATGTATGGCCCCATCCATGGAGATTTCCATTTTCCCCTAGTATCCACATAACTAGGGGGTTTTTCTCGAAGCACCAAATCTCCGACCTGGATGTTGCGGCCTTTGACTTTTTTGTTGAATGCCCGGGCTATGCGTCTTTGATAGGCTCGAGTGTGCTCGAGAGCTAGCAACCGTCGTTCATCGATTAGGGCTAATTCTTCAAATCGCCCTTTGACCCAGTCCACTTCTGCTATGTCAGATTCCATCATCACTCTTAATGATGGTATTTCAATTTCAATAGGCAGTACTGCCTCCATGCCATAGGCTAGAGAGTAAGGGGTAGCCCCGGTGGGTGTACGGACTGAGGTGCGATAGCCCCAGAGGGCTAGCGGCAGCTTTTCTGGCCAGTCTCTTCCTGTGTCAGCCATTTTTCTGATGATGTTTTCAAGGGTTTTGTTGGCTGCTTCAACGGCACCATTTGCTTGTGGCCGGTAGGGAGAAGATTTGTGTCTTTGAATTTTGAACTCGTCGAGAAGACGATTCACGTCCCCTTCAAAATGAGAGCCATTGTCGGAGATGATCTCGAAAGGCACCCCATAACGATATATAATATTGGTGCGGATAAATTCGGATACCTTTCTGGCATTCAAGATTTTGTAGGAAGAGGCTTCCACCCATTTTGTAAAGTAGTCAACGGCTACCAGAACGTACTCATGGCCGTTGGATCCTTTTGGGTGAATTTGGCCTATGACGTCGATACCCCACGTTGAGAAGGGCCAAGGAGCTGTGGAGTTGTATAGGATGTGTGGGGAGTGCGTCTTTGCAGATTTGCAAAACGCTGACACTTATCACAGTGTCGCACCCATCGAATGCAGTCGGTTTCAAGTGAGCTCCAATAGTATCCCTGCCGGATAACTTTCTTAGATAGCATGTGGCCGTTCATGTGGGGTCCACAAGTACCACCGTGGAGTTGGTCCATGATTTGCTCGGCTTTGGCCTGGTCGACGCATAAAAGATTGAGGCCTTGGTAGTGTCTTTTGTACAGGCTACCACCGCTGAACACAAATTGCGATGCCCATCTTCGCAGAGAGACTTTCCCTTTCTTATCTAGACCAAGGGGGTAGATTCCTTTGTGAAGCAAATTTTGAATGTCCATGTACCAAGGCTCGTGATCTGCCTCAGGAGCTGCATTTATTTGAAAGCAATATGCCGGTGTGACTTTCTTCCCGACCACAAAGGGTTGGACTTGGGTTTCTGCGGGAATCTGAACCAGTGATGCCAAAGTGGCCAGTGCATCGGCAAATTGATTTCTGTCCCGCGGCAAGTAATGGAATGAAATGGAGTCAAACCGAGCAGCCAGGGTTGTTAATTTGGCATGATAGAGTTGGAGTCGGGGATCTTGGGTTTTCCACTTCCCTTCGACTTGGTTTATGATCAGGGCAGAGTCTCCAAAGACTTCAAGATTTTTGGCCTTTCTTTGGAGAGCCTCTTCCAGGCCGGCAATGCAAGCTTCGTATTCAGTGGTGTTGTTGGAGCATTCAAATTCCAATCTTAGGGCCAATGGAGTGTGAGAATCAGCCGGGTCGATGAGTAAGATTCCTATGCCAAAGCCTCTTTTGTTTGCAGCTCCGTCAAAGAACATCTGCCAGCTGGTATCGTGGTCAGTGATTTCCAAGACACCTTCGTCTGGGAAGCTGGGCTCAGTAGCATCTTCAGCTTTCAGAGGTAGATCGGCTAAGTGATCTGCAATTACGCTGCCTTTGATAGATTTGAGCGTGACATATGTTATGTCAAACTCGTTGAGAAGGAAAGTCCACTTAGCCAGTCGGCTGGAAAGTGATGGTTTGCCGAAGATGTATTTGATGGGATCCATCCTGGAGATGAGCTTGATGGATCGTCCCTGCAGGTAGGTTTTGAGCCTTTGGGTTGTCCAGACTAGGCCAGCACAACTTTTTTCCAGTGCTGAATAGTTCAGCTCGCTTCCTTGCAGCTTCCTACTGATGAAGTATATGGCGTTCTCGACATAGGAGTCTTTCTTTTCTTGGGCAAGCATGGCTCCCACTGACGTGTCTGTGACAGTTAAGTATATGAGGAGAGGTTTATGTGTATGGGCTGGGGCTAGCACAGGTGGATTGGTGAGATAGGCCTTTATTTTCTCGAAGGCTAGCTGGCATTTCTCGTCCCAGACTTGGTCAGTGTTCTTCTTTAGAAGCTTGAAGAGGGGCCCACATGTAGTGGTGAGCTGTCTGATGAAGCGGCTGATGTATTGTAGTCGGCCTAGGAAGCCTTTGACTTCTGTCGGAGTTTTTGGCTGCGGCATTTCTATGATAGCTTTGATTTTTGCTGGCTCGATCTCGATGCCTTGCTCAGTCACTAAGAATCCCAGAACTTTGCCTCTGGTGACCCCAAATGTGCATTTGGTGGGGTTGAGTTTCATCTGATGCTTTCTGAGTCTTTCGAAGAACTTTCGAAGATCTCCGATATGAGCACCGCTGGCGTCGCTGGAATGTACAATCATGTCGTCGACGTAGACCTCCATTTCTTTGTGGATCATGTCGTGGAAGAGTGTGGTGGCAGCCCTTTGATAGGTAGCCCCGGCATTCTTGAGTCCAAATGGCATGACAGTATAGCAGTAGGTACCCCAAGGGGTAGTGAATGAAGTCTTTTCTTGATCTTCTGCTGCCATTTTAATCTGATTGTAGCCGAGCATACCGTCGACGAAGGATCTGATCTTGTGAGTAGCAACAGCATCTACCACAATATCAATGTTGGGTAGCGGAAAATCATCTTTGGGCGATGCCTTGTTGAGGTCGCGGAAGTCGACGCAGATTCGAACCTTCCCGTTGGGCTTGGGAACGGTCACTATGTTAGACAGCCAAATCGGGTATTCAACCACCCGAATGAAGTTGACATGGAGCTGCTTCATAATTTCTTCCTTGACTTGCAGTGACCATTCTGGTTTGATTCGACGAAGCTTTTGTTTGATTGGCCGAGCATCTGGATAGATAGGGATCCGATGTTCGACTATGGCTGGATCTAGCCCCGGCATGTCTTCATAGGACCAGGCAAAGATGTCTACGAACTCTTTGAGGAGATCGATGAGGGCTACCCTTTCAGAGCCTTGTAGGTAGTTGCCGATTTTGATTTCTTTGACTTGGTCATTCAGCCCCAGATTGATGATTGACAAGTCTTCAGTGATCTGCTGCTGAGTGGTGCTGTTCCTGTTGCTCAACTGACTTTACAAGCTCAAGCAAATATTTTTTATCTTTTGGGTCCATTTCATTAAATGATTCATTATTATGATTATCTAATGTATCTTTTAATGTAGGTGCAACTAAGGAATAAGCAAAGACATTCATATTATCATTAAAAGCATGCTGCACGGGGCTTATTACATTATTGAGGACCTGGGGTTTGAGATCCTCATTATTAGGGAGCGGATTGGTAGATGACCAATCCGTAAAGCTAAGAGAAGGAAGGGGGATAGTATATCCAAAGCGGTCTACCAGTTCCGCGGGAGTTAAGAGTGGGCCGGTAGTAACATACCAGTTCTGCAGGGGCTTAACAGTGAGAAGTTCGAACTTATCAGGGAGCTTCGCATATTCAGTACCTCCGTCTATCATACCCAAGAAACTGTCTCCCAGGCCATCATCATCAAATAAGACCAGAGAATAGTCATCCTGATCTATAGACCAAGTGTTTTCAAAAGTGGCCGTTTTATATGCAGTGCTACGGGGTTCCAGGGTGACCTGTTTCATTTTGTCTGTGAGAAGACTGACATCTTCAAAGATTTCCCAACCAGGGCATCTTTTCCCATTCTGATCTATCCAGGGCTCAGGGAACATGAGATAAACTTCCGTTTCCCCTTTCCTTATGAAGTAACCATTTAAGGTCTTTCTGTATGGTTGGAGAGGGGGGTGTATGTAAGGACGCTTTTCTTTTTCCGCCTTCCTTTTCTCACGCTTTTGTTTCATGACAGCAGCTATCTCGGCTGGAGTAGGTGTGTATCCTAGGCCAAAGGGAGGGATACATTCCTGAAGTTCATCCTGAACTAGATTGACAAGCCCCTGCTGGTTTTTACCAAGACCCAGACCAGGCATATAATTCATCTTTCGGAACATGTTTAAAGGGACCATGTTTCCTAGGGACGTGGTTTTCTTTCCAGTGATGTCAGTCTCTCGGCCGTATTCAAGGCATTGACTACAGCTTGGGGGATAACCTCAAAACCACTGAGGAAAATGCCCGTATCTTCATGCTCTATTTCGAGGATTGGGACATCCTCTCTTTCCTTGTTTTCAACGATCTTGTCAGCCAGAATAATTACTATGTGGTCATCGTGGATGAATTTGACACGTTGATGTAATGAAGAGGCTACTCCCTTTACCCCATGGATCCAAGGGCGTCCCAGTAACAGGCTGAAAGTGGCTGGTATGTCCAAGACTTGAAATTCGACTGGCATGGTTAGTGGCCCAATAGTCAGCATCAGAGTGACTATTCCTAAGACACATCGACTGGTGTTGTCGTATGCCTTTACTGTCTGTGAAGAAGGAGTGAGTTCTGATATTTTCGTCCCCAGCTTGGCTAGGGTGCTAGCAGGGCATACATTCAGAGAGGACCCGTTGTCAATCAGAACTCGAGGAACCCGTTTTTCCATCACTCCCACAGTGATATGAAGAGCATCAATGTGGTTGGTTCCTTCCTTGGGCAGATCTAGATCGGTAAACATTATGACATTTCCAAAGTGAATGTTTCCGATCATCTGAGTAAGCTCATTTGGGGAGGTTTCAATGGGAACAACTGCCTGGCTTAGAGACTTGGCCAGGGTATCACGATGGGTTTTTGAAGCACAGAGCAAACCCCAGATGGAAATGTTGGCCTGGGTTTTCTTCATCTGGGCTAACAGAGTATCTTCTACCTCTTTAGGCCCAGTATCTGTCTCTTTGTCTTTTCCTGAGTGGTCACCCTTTTCCAGGTTTGGTTGGTAGGCTCGGCCAGATCTAGTAAGGTGGCTAACATCCCCACCGACCCAAGTGGCTTTTTCGATGTTACAAGTATTTTGGCTACCCAGGATAGTGTCCCAAGAGAGCATGTTGCAGCTAGGCTCTTTTATGGAGGTAGATGAAGAGAAGGGAATGAGAATGTATGGTAATGGGTGGCTGAATTTTCCGAACTTGGGCGCAGTGATTTTTTCATCAACCTCAATCATGTTGATTTGAGGAAGAGGGTTATTGATTGTATTTGGTCCGGGAGGAGGTTTTTCAATTACCTTGTCATCTATCAGATCCTGGATAGCATGTTTGAGCGTGTAGCATCGATCGGTGAGGTGACCACTGTGACGATGATACTCGCGATCTTGGGCATGGTTCGGTTGTCGAGCGAGAGGGTTTGGAGGCCTATAGTTCTCCAGAGGTTTCAACACTCCCTGAGCCATTAGTCCCTGTAATATCACAGACAGAGGAGCTTGCAATCTGTCAAAGTACCGGTTGACCCTGTTCTGGCCTCTGAAATTTCTGTTTGGGCCATTATTCCCTCCGACTGAGTTGACAGACCTGTCTGATCCATAGGACCATGGAGTAGCACTATAGTTTTGAGTAGGAAAAGTGGCTGAGGCCTCTCCTACCATATTGACGGCTGGTGCTGGTGCGGTTGTCTTTCCTTTAGAGTATCGGAAAGAACCGGAGGGTGTATTGACTTTTAGTTGTCCGGTCCGTATATCTTCATCAATACGGACCCCTATCTCCACCACTTCTTTAAAGCTGCTGTAAGGGAGATACCGCATGTGTTCCAGGTATATGGGCTGGAGATTTCTGATAAACATCCGGCATGACTCGGCCGGATCAGGTCTGTCAAAAGTCTGGGCCAACTTTCGTTTCCACCTGACTGCAAATTCAGCGCATGTTTCTTTCTCTCTTTGGGTGCATGACTCGAGGTCTCTTTTGTTTTCTGGGCTAGTGTTGTCTTTATACCTTTCAAGGAATTCTTCGGCTATCCGGTCCCAGGTATTCAGAGTGCTGCTGTCTGACAACATCAGCCATTGCTTGGCAGCCCCTACCAGGGTGAGATGGAAATTGGAAGCCATAGCTTCAAAGCTAGCTCCCCTTGACTGCATACCAGTGGAGTAGGATTTCAGATGGGATATAGGGCATCCGGTCCCATCAAACTTTTCTATGTCGGGCATTTTGAATTTTGAAGGCAGTACGGCCGAAGGCTGTAATGTCAATGCCCGAGTAGAAAATTCCCCTTTGTTGAGCAGTTTGAGCATCATGGTTTTCATGTTTTCCATGTCGGCTTCCATTTTGGTGGCTGGGGGAGTTGGTTTCGGTATATCTTTGGATTTAGGAAAATTAGGAAAGGCTGGGTTAATTTCTGCTTGTGGTGCTTTGGGTATGGATTTTGAGCAGGGTATAAGTCTTGGGTCAGATTTTGAGCTGGGTAAGGATTACGGATATGGATTACAGGTGGTGGATTTTGAGCTGGGTATAGGTTTTGGTTTGGATAGAGATTCTGGGTAATATAGGGGTTTTGAGCTGGATATGGATTCTGGTCAGTATAGGGGTTTTGAGCTGGTGGATTTTTGACAGGGTAAAGGTTTTGAGCTGGGTATAGGTTTTGAGCTGAATGGAGGTTCTGGGTCGGATAGAGATTCTGGGCTGGTGGATTTTGAGCTGGGTACGGGTTTTGGGTATTGTAGGCTGGTGGATTCTGAATGGTTTTTTGGATGGCGGGATCATTGGGAGATAAGTAGGTAGTGACTTGGCTTTGACGGGTTATAGCTCACGGGGATCCATATGTGGGCTATTTTGGAGTGGGTTGTTCATGGGAAAAGGGAGGTCATTTGGATTCTGGGGAATATTGGTGTTTGGGAGAGGATATGGAGGATAGGATGAGTAAGGATTGACATTTGGGTAGTAGGGAGTTGGTGGAGGGTTAGGATTTGGAGTGATGGTAGTGTTTGGTGGGTTAGTGTTTGGCTGAGGGTTTGGGTTTGGAAGTGTATGTGAGGTTGATGCCTCCTGGGGAACTGCAGGGGAAGAAATTACCTCTCCACTGGATTTCAAGTTACGCACGGATTAGCCATCGGCTCATTATTCGGTCGACTGTGCACCCAAATTGATCTAGCCCTTCTTTGCATTCTTTGAGTCGGAGCATATCCACGGAGCCCTGTATCTGTACCCATAGCGGTTGTTCACTTTACGCCATCTGTCTGAATCTGTACCCAGTTGTTTACGTCTGATCGATCTGTTTACGATACCCTCGATCGATCTGCAGTTGATTCTCGTATCAATCGGCCAGTACTGTCTCTGCCTTTCCAAATTCGGGCCGGGTTTACAGGGAAAATGGACTGGTATCGAAGAAATTTGGTGAAGGCTTTTACGGGCTTGGATGCAGTGTGCCTTTATTAGTATATTTTATTATTATTTTATTATTCCTATGAAATGACCGGATAAGCACACCTTAATTTTGGCAGTCTCGGGACTTTCTGGAATAATGGATTCTTTTCAGTATAGGACCAACGTATTTCACCACCTTTCGACTCCAGAGATTGGGTGATCGAGGCGAAGGGCCTATACTCTTCAGGGATCCACCATTCAAAATGATCTAGGTCAAGCACTTAGAAAAATAATAAATCAGTCCCAGTAAAAAAAAATTTTTTTTTTTTTGACTTGCACATTTTTTTTTTTTTGACTTTTTATTTTTTTGACTTTTTTTTTTGACTTGCGCACATATTTTTTTTTGGGGGCTGACCCAAAATTTAAAATGCAAAAACCAGGTCGGTCTTGAAGTGTCTAAAAATTTATATGCGATCTAACGTTGGTTTATGCGGGGTAGGTAGGTGGCCATGGTGTAGGGTAGCAATTCGAATATATTTATATGCATGTGCACGTGTGTGCGGTATCTAAAAAGCAAAAGAGTTTTTTTTTTTTTTAGATATAGAAATAGAAAATAAAAGCGATATGACTGTCTTCTTTGTGTGTGGATTTTCTCGGCTTTTTAGCTTAAGTGCGAGCAAGCAGGCATACCGTCAAGAAATAGAAAGAAAAGCGGGGAATCTATTTATATATATATTTTTTTTTTAGAAAATGGGTCCTAATCCCCAAAATAAAATGACAGAATGAATGCATATATATATACGTATGTATATTTTGCAGAATGAAGATGAAGCAGAATAAAATAATATAAGACTGAAAATGAAAAGATTTTTTTTTTTTTTTTTTTTGAAAGAAGCCCCAGCCCTTTTTGTTGTGCTGCCCGGATATGAAAGAAAATATTACATATATATCATATATACATAATAGTGTTTGAAGGCTTTTGATCGGCCAAGTACGCGGCGTTGTATGCCCCGGCGATACCACACTCTATTCAGAATGCTTTAAGGGTATCAATGGAGTTTCCAGCCAATATACTTAGACCGCCTTATATATACATATATATATATATATATATATATATTTTTTTTTTTGAAAGAAAAAAAAATCTTTTTTTTGAAATTTTTTTTTGACATATATATATATTTATACATATATATTATTTATTTAATTATTTTTTATTTTTTTTCAAAATGTATATATATATATATTTTATATACTCTTAAACATGCCTGTAACGGGTATCAGAACGAGACTGCTGCTAGATGGAGGATCATATCCACAAATATGGCCACGGCCGTAATGGGAACACTTTATTCAAATGCGTAAATTAATATGACAAGCATCTTTGCGGCCGAGAAACAAATAAAAACAAAAAAAGGTTTTATTTTGCGAGTCTAGCCCTCCATTTTATTTAAAATAAAACAAACTCCCCAGCAGAGTCGCCACTGTGAGGTTCCCGGGATGTGCTCCCGCGCCCCGCGCGCCCTTGGATAGGGGTGCGCGTACGTGCGGATGCGGGACACCACTGCTCTCGTTCCACCCTCCCTTGTTTAGGGGAAGACGAAATCCAAAGTGCGAGAGGAGTGCTGTCTATATTAGCACGTTGGAATGTGCCTCGGTTGCCTTGAGTGAATTTTGTATTCAATATGGGAACTTACGTCCCCACTATGAATTTTTATGAAAATAGCCTTATGGCCTATTTTGGATCACTATGAGTGCCTTAGGTTTTCTATGTCCAGTTATCCATTATTTCGGGGATACCAAGACATAGAACTACATCACCTTTCCATTCCCATTCTTCCTTGTTTAGGGAGAGTGAAAGTGCAAAGAAAGATGTTGCGAGGCCCCCTTGGATCCAAAATGTTTTAGAGTCGCCACCTTTATTTTAAGGCAAAAATAAAGGAAAACCGAAAAAAAAGAGAGATTTTAGAAAGCGGGTTCGGAGGCTAAGTTACGAGTTGGGAAGGTGCTAGGCACCCAACTCGCCCTTTCGATCTCAGCGTTTTTGGTGAAGTATGCTTATTGTCACATTTATTTAGCAAATAAATAAGGTCTTATTTTGACAAGGGAAAATTAAGCAGATACATTCGTGGCCACATTATTTACTGGACTCGCAGCCTCTTTCCAATAATTACAAACACATTTAAAAATATTTGGCCATTATAACAGCTCTTTTTAGTATTATTTCCTAATAAAATCCGGGCGCATAAGATAACCTGCTTATATTTTGATATTGAACCGGACGACCGAAATAATACATTTACAAATAAAGATTTTATTGAATAAATAAAGTAAATAAATACAAACTTATCTAAAAATATTTGGCCATAATAACGGCTACATTTAGTACTATTTTCTAATAAAATCCGGCAAAGACACAACGCTATATATTTACATTGGGCCGGACTAGGAATAATACTATTACATAGAAATAAAAGACTTTAACAATAAAAGCTTACAAACGGCGTAGGGGTGTGCTCGCTCTGTCCCTCGGGGAGAGAGAGTCTTTTTTTTCTGCAGTGCAGTTGAAGTTGTGTGAATTTGGGCAACAGAATCGCCTCTGAAGTTACTTTTCGGCCTCGGGATCGGGCGGGGTAACTGCTTATTTCTTGTTTGTTTGGAAAGGCTAAATTTTGGCAGAGTAACGGCTTACTACTGGCTATTTTGGCCTTTTAAATCGGGCAGAGCAACTGCTCTATCCACGATTTTTGGACCGGGGAAAAAGAGTGGATACCTAGCTGGGGGGCTAAGGAACACTTCTACCGGTTGGATTTGTGTTTGGCGGAGGTTTGGCAGGGTTTCTAGGCTTTAGAAATCTATCTATCGGTGTTTATTTCTTCAGCGTAACAACGACGCAGAGAAATTTCGCGGAAGAATTCTGTGTCGAATGAAGGAGCCGGATGCCTCTATTTATAGGAGGAGGCTGGGACATCGAAGGAATTTAATTTTCTTCTTCGCGCATCAGACAGTGGTACACCGCGCTGAACGAATTGTGAAATGCGGCAAGTTTTGCATTGAACAGTGTTGGGGGAGAAGGGTTTGGGCGCCACCTACTAGAGGTTTGGGCGCCACACCCAAACCTTTGGTAGGTGGTGCCCAAACTTCAAACATGGCCTATTTCTGACACTTTGGCCCCCTGCAATTTGTCCTTTTGCGCATCCTGCTTTGTCCTTTTGCAATTTTGACCCTGTAACTTGACATTTGTTAATGTTTTAACAGTTCTTGATATTTTTTGTCATGTCATATATCTGAGGTACGAAATTGGGGTGTCTACAGTTGCCTCCGCTGATTACAAATTGCGATGCCCATTTCCGTAGGGAGACCTTTCCTCTTTTGTCTAGGCTGGGCGGATAGATTCTTTTTTTAAGCAAGTTCATAACGTCTGAATACCAGGGCTCGTTGTCCTTTTCAGGAGCAGCATTGATTCTGAAGCAATAGGCAGGAGTGACTTTTTTCCCATCTATAAATGGTTGGACATTGATTTCTGCAGGAATTTGAACCAATGATGCTAGAGTAGCCAAGGCATCGGTGAATTGATTTCTATCTCGTGACAAGTAGTGGAACGAGATATTATCAAATTCGCTTGCTAGTGCTGTCAGTTTGGCATGATAGAGCTGTAGCCGGGGATCCTAGGTCTTCCACTTCCCTTCGACTTGATTTATGATTAGAGCGGAGTAACCATAGACTTCCAATTCCTTGGCTCCTTTTCGAAGAGCCTCTTCTAGATCGGAAATACAGGCCTCGTATTCAGCAGTGTTGTTTGAGCATTCAAACTCCAACCTTATGCCCAGCGAAGTGTGGGAATCTGCTAGATCGATTAGCATAATTCATATGCCAAAGCCCCTTTTGTTGGCGGCTCCGTCAAAGAACATTTTCCATTTAGTGTCATGATCGGAAATTTCTAGGACACCTTCGTTTGGGAAACTGGGCTCAGATGCATCTTCTGATTCTAGAGGCAGATCAGCTAAATGGTCCGCAATCACGCTGCCTTTAATGGATTTGAGCGTGACATAGGTGATGTCAAACTCGTTGAGGAGGAATGACCATTTGGCTAGTTGACTGGAAATCGATGGCTTGCCGAAGATGTATTTTATAGGATCCATTATGGAGATGAGCTTGATGGATCGAGCTTGCAGATAAGTTTTGAGCCTTTGCGTTGCCCAGACTAGACCAGTGCAACTTTTCTCTAAAGCTGAGTAATTAAGCTCGCTTCCTTGTAACTTCCTACTTATGAAGTAAATGGCATTTTTGATGTAGGAGTTTTCTTTTTCTTGGGCGAGTATAGCCTCTACTGATGTATTTGTGACGGTTAAATATAGGAGGAGAGGTTTATGTGTATGGGGAGGAGCTAGCACTGGTGGATTAGCAAGGTAGTCTTTTATTTTTTCAAAGGCTAGCTAGCATTTTTCATCCCAGATTTGGTCAGTATTTTTCTTTAGGAGTTTGAATAGGGGCTCACATATGGAGGTCAGGTATCGATGAAACAGGCGATATATTGCAATCGACTCACGAAGCCTTTGACTGGCTACATTGGAGTTTTTGGCTACGACATATTTATGATGGCTTTGATTTTGGCTGGCTCGATCTCGATGCCTTGCTCGGTCACTATGAATCCCAAGACCTTGCCTTTGGTAACCCCGGATGTGCCTTTGGTGGGGTTAAGCTTCATTTGGTGCTTTCTTAACCTTTCGAAGAATTTTTGAAGGTCTTTGATATGGGCAAAGATCGGCATCGTTGCGTCGAGTGTGCACGATCATGTCATCGCAGTACACTTCGACCTCTTTATGGATCATATCATGGAAGAGGGCGGCGGCTCTTTGATATGTAGCCCGGCATTTTTAGCCCAAATTGCATGGCTTATGACGATTGCAGCAATAAGTTCCAGGGGGTGGTGAATGATGTTTTTTCCTGGTCCTCTGCTGCCATTTTGATTTGATTGTAGCCCAGCATGCCGTCCACAAAGGATCTTATTTTGTGAGAGGCCACGTTGTCTACCACAATATTGATGTTGGGTAGAGGGAAGTCATCTTTGGACGACGCCTTGTTGAGGTCGCGAAAATCCACGCAAATCCGAACCTTTTCGTTGGGCTTCGGAACGATCACTATATTTGATAGCCAGATCGAGTATTCAACTACCCGGATAAACTTGACGCGTAGCTGCTTCATGATTTCTTCTTTTACTTGCAGTGACCATTCTGGTTTGATTCGACGAGTTTAGCAGCGGCCGAGCATCAGGATAAATGGGGATCCGATGTTCAACAATGGTTGGATCCAGCTCAGGCATATCTTCGTAGGACCATGCAAAGATGTACACGAATTCTTTGAGGAGGTCGATGAGTGCTTCCCTTTCAGAACCTTGTAGGTAGCTGTCGATCTTGACTTCTTTGATTTCATTGTTCAGTCCCAGATTAATGGGGGACAAGTCTTCATCTGCTGTTCGGTGTTCTTCCTGGTGCTTGACTGACTTGACAAGCTCAAGTAGGTAAGTTTTATCTTTTGAATCTATTTCATTAAATGACTCATTATTAAAGTTAATTAATGCGTCAATTTATGAGGGTACAACTAAGAAATACGTGAAGACATCTAGATTATCATTATTAGAAACAAACTGTACAGGGTCGGTTACATTATTGAGGATCGGGGGTTTGAGATCCTCAATTTTAGGGAGCGGATCGGTAGATGACCAATCCGAAAGGCTAGAGGAAAGATGGATAATATTAGATCTGAAACGGTCTACCAGATCTGCGGGCGTCAAGAGCGGGTCGGTCATAGTATACCAATTCTGTAGAGGCTTATCAGCAATAGACTCGAACTCAGCAGGGAGCTCTTCATAGCTAGTGCTTCCATCTATCATTCCCAGAAAATTGTCTCCTACACAGTCATCGTCTAATAGGGCCAGAGCATAATCATCTTGGTCTATGGACCAAGTGTTTTCGACTGTGACTGTTTTACATGCAGGGTTGCGGGGCTCTAGGGTAACATGTTCCATTTTACTAGTGGCGAGGCCGACATCATTGAAGATTTCCCAACCAGGGTGTCTCTTCCCATTCTGGTATATCCAGGGCTCGGGAAACATGAGATAGGCATTTGTTTCTATTTTCCTTACAAAGTAACCATTTATGGTTTTCCTATATGGTTGGAGAGGGGGGTCTATGTAAGGACGTTTTTTTCGTTCTGGCTTGCTTTTCTCACGTTTCTATTTCATGACCGTGGCTATTTCAACTAGAGTAGGTTTGTATCCTAGACCGAAAGGAGGGATACATTCCTTAAGTTCATCTTGGACTAAATTAACAAGTCCCTGCTGATTTCTGCCGAGACCTAGGCCAGGCATATAATTCATTTTTCGAAACATGTTTAAAGGGACCATGTTTCCTACAGATGTGGTTTTCTTTCTAGTGATGTCAGTCTCTCGCCCACATTCGATGGTGTTAACTCTAGCTTGGGGGATAACCTCGAAACCACTAAGGAAGATACACGTGTCATCGTGTTATATCTCAAGGATTGGGATGTCCCCGTTTTCCTTGTTTTCCATGATCTTATCAGCAAGAATGATTACTATATGATCATCGTGGATAAATTTGACACGTTGATGTAGTGA
This sequence comes from Codonopsis lanceolata, assembly GCA_013146195.2. NCBI lineage: Eukaryota > Viridiplantae > Streptophyta > Magnoliopsida > Asterales > Campanulaceae > Codonopsis > Codonopsis lanceolata. The sequence goes on along the minus strand of CM028377.1, from coordinate 130,836,638 downwards.
GGAAGCTACCCCTTTTACCCCATGGATCCAAGGGCGTCCTAGCAATAGGCTGAAAGTGGTCGGTATGTCCAGGACTTGGAACTCTACTAGTATGGTTAACGGTCCAATAGTCATCATTAAAGTGACCACCCCCAGGACACATCGACTAGTGTTGTCGTATGCCCTTACTGTTTGCGATGAAGGAGCAAGCTCTGATATTTTTGTTCCCAGTTTGGCTAGCGTGCTTGTGGGACATACATTCAAAGAAGAGTCGTTGTCTATCAGAACGCGAGGAACCTTTTTTTTCCATGACTCACACAGTGATGTGGAGGGCATCGATATGGTTGGTTCCTTCTCTTGGCAGATCTAGATCAGTAAACATAATCACGTTTCCAAAGTGTATGTTTCCGATTATTTGGGTGAGCTCATTCGGGGAGGTTTCAATAGGGATGACCGCTTGACTTAAAGATTTAGCCAGTATATCTCGATGGGTTTTGGAAGCACAAAGCAAGCCTCAGATAGATATGTTTGCTTGGGTTTTCTTCATATGAGATAGCAGGGTATCTTCCATATTCTTAGCCCCAGTATCTGTTTCTTGATCTTTGCCTGAGTGGTCACCTCTTTCCTGGTTTGGTTGGTAAGCTCGACCAAATCTAGTAAGGTGATTGACATCCCCACTGACCCAAGTGGTTTTTTTAGTGCTACAGGTATTTTGGTTACCAGGATGGTGTCTCAAGAAAGCATATTGCAGCTAGGATCTTTTATGGGTGGAAAGAAAGGAACAATGATGTATGGCAATGGGTGTTTATTTCTTTCAAACTTGGGTACACACTCTTTTTCACCAACCTCAATTATATTGATTTAAGGTAGAAGGTTATTGACTACATTTGGTCTTGGGGAAGGTTTTTCAATAACCTTATCATCTATTAGGTTCTGGATTGCATTTTTGAGCACATAGCACTTATCAGTGAGGTGACCACTGCAGAGATGGTATTCACAGTACTGGGCGTGGTTCCATGAGTTGGGCAGGGGATTAGGCGGCCTATAGTTTTCTAAAGGCTTTAGCACTCCCTATGCCATTAGCCCTTGTAGTATTACTGATGCGAGCGGCTTGCAGGTTCATCATAATCTGGATTCCTACTGCTTCGACCCCCGAAATTCCTTAGGACCATTGCTTCCACCACCTTTGCATTGGACACACAGCCATTTCAGAGTAGGACCATGGAACAGTGTTGTAGCTCTAGGTAGGGAAATTGGCTAATGGCATAACAGATGCATTTCCCACCATGTTAATGGTTGATTCTGATTCGGCTGTCTTTCCTTTGGAATAGCGGAAATAGTTGGGAGGCGTATTGACTTTTAAATGCGCAGTTTGTATATCTTCATCAATACAGATGCCTATCTCCACTATTTCTTCAATTCGAAATTGCTATAGGGGAGATAGCGCATATGCTCTAGGTAAATAGGTTGGAGATTTTTTATGAACATCCTGGATGACTCAGTCGGATCAGGTCTGTCGAGTGTCTGAGCTAATTTTCTTTTTCACCTTGCTACAAAGCCAGCACAGGTTTCTTTTTCCCTTTTAGTGCACGATTCAAGATCCCTTTTATTTTCGGAGGTAGTGTTGTCTTTGTACCTCTCTAGAAACCCCTTAGCTATTTGGTCCCAAGAACCCATGGTGCTATTGTCTGCTAGAATTAACCATTGCTTGGCAACCCCTATCAAGGTAAGATGGAAATTGTAGGCCATAACTTCAAAGCTAGCCCCTCTTGACTGCATGCCGGTAGAATATGATTTTAAGTGAGTGATAGGGAATCCAGTTCCATTGAATTTTTTTATGTCGGGCATTTTGAATTTTGAAGGTAGTATTGCTGAAGGTTGCAATGCTAATGCTTGCGTAGAAAATTCTCCTTTGTTCAAAACTTTGAGCATCATATTTTTCAAAATTTCCATGTCAACCTCTATTTTGGTGGGAAGGGGAGTTGGGTTTTGGTATATGCTGGTAGGATTGGGAAAGGCCCATTTGGATTTGTTTCCTCGGCTCAGTGGTATTTGGTAAGGGGTTAGTAAGGATTTTGGGAGAGATGGGTTATTAGCGGCTTAGTTTGGCTTACAGGATCATTAAAGGGTAAATAGGTCGTCACCGCCCTTGGCGGTGGTTATAACTAGGGGTCCCGGTCCATATGTGGGCTATTTTGGAGTGGATTGGTGATGGGAAAAGGGAGGTCTTTTGGATTCTGGGTATATTGATATTTGGGAAAGGATATGGTAGGTATGGTGAGAAAGGATTAAAGTTTGGGTAATAGGGTTTGGTAGAATATTTGCGTTTTAGGTACAGGTGGTATTTGGTGGGTTGGTGTTTGGCTGAGGGTTTGGGTTTAGAGGAGCATGGGAAGTGGATGCTTCTTGAGGGGCTGCAAGGAAAGAAGTTCCCTCACCACTAGGTTTTGGACCTTGCATGAGGTTTGCTATCTGGCTTAACAAACTATCATTTCGTGCATCCAAATTTTGGTCTAGCCATTGTTGTATAGTCGAAGTAGGAGCGTACCCTAGAGCCCATATGTGCTGTACCAGCGTAGAAGCGCTCATTTTAATTTGCCATTTTGCTCAAATTTGTACCTTCTGTATTGATTCTGCCTTTTTCTGATATGACCCCCAATACCTTCTGATCTGATCTCTGTGCCTGTATCCCATATCAACCAACCAGTACTATCTCTGTCTTTCCAAACTCGGGTCAGGTTTCTGAGGAAAAGGGGTTTGAAGGCATCAGAAAGGGTTGGCTGAAGGCTTTCTAGGTTTGGAGTACATCGTATCTTTATTAATATTTTTTATTATTATTCATTTTCCCTACAATTGATCAGACAAGCACCCGCTTTGTTTTGACGGTCTCAGGATTGTTGCTGGAATAGTGAATTCTTTCTCCAGAGTATAGGAACCTCATATTCCACACTACCTTTCGACTCCCAAGATCGGTGATCTCGAGGCGAAGGCCTATCTTTCCGGGATCCACCATTCAAAATGGTCTAGATCGAACATCAGAAAATTATTGTTCAGCCCCTGTTCATGTTTTTATTCATATCTTTCTCTCTCTTTTTTTTTTTTTGCTTCTTTTTTTTTTGTTTTGCACAGGGACTGGTCAATAATTCAAAGATATAAAAGTCAATCGGTCCATGAAATGTCTTGAGAATCTATGTGCAATTTAACGTTGGCTGATGCAGGGAGAAGGCTGGCCATGGTGTAGGGTAGCAGTTCGGAATATTTCTACGTGCGTGCACGTGTGTGCGATACCTAGAAAGCAGTAAAATATTTTTTTTCTTTTTCAGATATAAAGTAGTAAATAAAACAGATATGGCCTGTCTTGCTGTTCATTGTGGATTTTCTCAGCTTATTTAGTTTGAGCGTGACCAAGCAATCATTCAGATCAAGAAATATAAAGCAAAATGGGGAATCTATCTATTCCTATTAATTACATATTGATCCTAATCCCCAAAATAAAATGACAGAATGAAATAATATTTACGTATTTTGCACGATAAAAATAAAATAAAGCAAGCAGAATAATAATATAAAGTAGAATAAAGTAATAATAAAATAAAGCCCCAGTCCTTTTGTTATACTGCCCGGAATGCTATTATTAATTTTATATTATTTTTTAAATATATATGTAACTGTACCCAGAACGAAACTGCTGCAAGTAAATAGTTAAATGTACAATATATATACAGATATATAAAAATGCAATATTTAAAATGTCAGAGAAATATCATAAGCATATTTTAGCCAGAAACTAAAGAAAACTGATTTTTCTTTTTTATGAAAACCGAGTCCAACCCTCCATTTTTATTTAAAATAAAAAGGACCTCCCAGCCAGTTGTCCTTTGTGAGTGTCTGGGATATCCCGTATCCGCTCCCCTTTTTAGGGGAAAACAAGATTCGATGAAGACATCACTCTTTTCATTTCATCCTCCCAAAAAGAGTGTTATCAAAAAGCGCGTTGAATACGCCTCGGTTACTGAGTGTGCTTTAGTCCATTATGAGTGCTTTGGATTTTTCCGTACCTCATCCTCCTTTGTTTAGGGGAAAACAAGATACAGAAAACACATCACCATTTTCATTCTCATCTTCCCTTGTTTAAGGGAAAACGGAAAAGTGCAAAAAAAGGAAGTTGCGAAGGCGCGTGGGAACACGCCCTGCCTCACTGTGGACTTAGGTTCATTTTAGATCACTATGAGTGGTTTGAATTTCTCCATATCTCATCCTCCCTTGTCTAGGGGAAAACAAGATACAGAAAATGCATCACCCTTTTCATTCTCATCTTCCCTTGTTTAGGGGAAAAGGGGAAAAATGGAAAAAAAGAAAAAAAAAAGAAAAAGATGTTCGGGCCTCCTGTAATCCAAAATGTTGTAATGTAGTCGTCATCTTTATTTTAAGTAAAGAAAACCAAAAATAACAAGAGTTTGTAAAAAGTTTGTGGTCTGGAGGCTAAGTTACGAGGTGGGAAGGTGTTAGGCACTCAACTCGCCCTTTCGGTCTCAAAAATAGTTTTTGACTAAAATATGCTTTTATTATATTTATTTAGCAGCTGAAATAAAACATTTAAACATATATATTTGTATCTACATTATTACAAAATTGTAGCAACCTCCTTCTAGGAATTACAAATATATTTATAAATATTTGGTCATAATAATCTCTTTTAGTGCTATTTTCTGTAGAAATCCGTGTAGAAAAACCGTTTATATTTTTACATCTGGCCGGTGAAAATAGCATTTTTATATAACCTCTTAAAGGCTTACCTTTAAGAGCCCGGTGTGCTCCCTCCGTCCTTCCTGAGAAGGAGTCTTTTTTATGTGGAGATCCAGGCCAATAATCGCTTCCCGAAAGTTGCTTTTAGGCCTCGAATCAGCTGCTTTTTTGTTGTTGTTGCTTACACCGGGTGTAAATCTGGGGCGAGCAACCGCTGCTTCTAGCCATTTGGCCTCCGGATTCACTACTAGAAACAAGTGCCTCTCACGACCTTTTGTAATTTTTACCGACGAATTTTCTCCGTCCGCTTAGCGAATTTAATTCATGATCACGACTTGAATCGACCATCACGACGGAATTTCCGCTAAAGTGGCCCAATTAATTCACGGAATTAAATTCTGATTTGAACATCAGCTTAATTTTAATTTTTTTCAGCGACCGGAGTTTTCCTGTTATTTTTTAGCGCATTTAGGGCTGGTTTGAAAATAAACAAAATTAACTGAATATTCATGACGGATTTTCCGTCGCTAAAGAAACACCTTCACCCTATCTGAATTCTCCGTCATTGAATTTCAGAAATTAATTTTGGAGTATTTTCAGCGAAGGAAAATCTCGTCAAGCTAAAAGTCACCTTTAGCGACTTTTGAAATTTCCGTCACTAAAGGATTTTAAAAAATTAATTAACTTCAATGACGGAAATTTCAAGCTAAAGCTTTAAAAATTAATTAAAATTGACTTCTACCGACGGAAAATTCCGTCAGTTAAAGGCGCTTAAAATTTAATTAAAATTGACTTTGAAAATTGGCCGCTAAAGGTATTTAAAATTTAATTAAAATTATCAATTTAATTTAGTATCTGTCATAAAGCGTTAAAAAATTTAATTAAAATTGAATTTCACGACGAAATTTCCCTGCTAAAGCTATTTAAAAAAATAATTGTGGACCATTTCAATGACTGAATTTTCGTCGCTAAAGGCTTTTTAAAAATTACCAAAATGAATTTCATTTAAAATTCGTCACTAAAGGCTTAAAATTTAATTGTATTCACCAATGACCTTTGAAATTTCCGTCGCTAAAAGTATTTTTTAAAAAAATAATTTTTTAATTTTAAAAATAATAAATTTTATTTCTCAATGACGGAAATTTCACCGATAATGAAAATTAAATTGAATTCTAATTAATATAAAATATCAAAAATATATGAAATTAAATTGAAATTAAATTAAAATAATATTTTGAAATGTTAATTTAATAATATAATATAAATAATTAAAATGATTAGCATCAATATAATACAAAAAAATAAAAATTCAAATTACAACTTAACTTAACTTAACTATATGGCAACGTAACGTTAACTTAAATTGAAATTAAATTAAAATAATATTTGAAATGTTAATTTAATAATATAATATCAATAATTAAAATGATTAGCATCAATATAATTACAAAAAAATAAAACATTCACATTACAAAACACTTCTTAGCGTAACTTAACGTTAACTTAAATTGAAATTAAATTAAATTAAATTAATTTAGCTTAAACTTAACAAGCAAGCAATTTAGAAAGCAAACTTAACCAGCTTCATAACTTAGTTTAAGCAACTTAGCAACCAAACTTAACTTAAGCGTAAACATAAGCTTAACCAGCAGCAACAGCAACAACTGGCAACAGCAGCAATTTACCTTAACAACCCAACGTGGCAACTTAATATAACTTAACGTAACGTAGCTTAACTTAGCTTAAGCAACTCAGCAACTTAACTTGAATTTGGCTTAACCCAACCCAACCCAGCAGAAGAATTTAGTTTAACTTAATTTTGGCTTAACATAACTTAACTTCAGCAACAGCTTAGCAACAGCAGCAAGCGTAGTAACATGCTCTTAACCAGCAACATATTAACTTAAGCAACGCTCATAAAGCAACGCGTAGCAGCAACGTAGCAGCAAGCAGCAACTTACGATTAACTTAGCCGACAATGCTAGCAGCAGCAGCAGCAGCAATTATAACAAGAAACCCAAGCTTAACTTAGAATGTTAACCCAACTTAGCGTAAATTAACATAACAACAACTTACGCCTATAAGAAAAGTTAAGATTAACAACAACGAGGAATTATAACATGAAAACATGTTACGCCTATTAGAAGCGAAATGATATAATGGAGTACGATGGTTACAAACATGGCGTAGCAGCAGCTACGCCTATTGGCGAAATGGTATAATGGAGTCACGATGGACCATTATAACATGAAAACCGCTTGCCTATTGGCGAAATGGTATAATGAATACGATGGACCATTATAACGTGAAACACG
>CM028377.1:130796802-130829498 GCA_013146195.2 Codonopsis lanceolata | reverse complement strand
CAAAGTGGGTAAAGCTTCTTCCCTATAAGGTACTCAGCGCTTGAAAGGTGTCAATTTATCAGAGCCAATATCATATACCGTTATGGGGTACCTTTGAAATCATCTCGACAACGCGGCTCATTTTTTGAAGGAGTGGGCCGTACGCTAGGCGAGTTCAAAATCCGGAGACACAAATCACTCCCCTACAGGCCACAAGCCAATGGTGCTGTTAGGCGACCAACAAAACTCTCGAGAACATCATCATAAAAATGGGCGTCTGAGGAAGAGATTGGCCCAGAAAAAATTGCCGCTAGCCCTGCAGGACTGCAGATGCGTCGTCCGCACCTTGGGGCTACCCACTACTCTCGGCATATGGCATGGAAGCGGTACTAATAGAGGTGGAAATTCCATCATTGAGAGTTATGATGGAGGCTTGATATAGCAGTTAGTAGGTCGAAAGGGCGGTCTGAGGCGGCCTAATTGATGAGCGATGCCTATTAGCCTTGGAGCATGCCGAGGGCATCAAAGGCGTATCGCCGAGCTTTCAACAAAAGTCAAAGGCAGTGATATTCAAGCCGGAGACCTCGTGCTTCGGGAAAAACCCCCTAGTTACGTTGATACTAGGGGAAAATGGAAGTCTCCCTGGATGAGACCATATATTGTTAAGGAGATCCGATCAGGAGGTGCCGTGCTTCTCACAAACCAAGATGGGGAAGATCTTGTCCAACCATTCACACCTCGACAAACTCAAAAGGTACTACGCTGAGCAAGCCACTATCCGCAATAGCTCTCTCCACTGGAGTTGAAAACCGAAAAGGAGCGGCCTAGAGCAAAATAGGGCATAAATAAAATAAATAAATAATAAAAAAAGAGAAAAATAATAGCCAGGTAGAAAACACAGAAAGAGGCGGTCTAGGCAAAAATTAGGGCACATATATAAAAAAAAAAAAAAGAGCTTGCTAGGTTGAAAACCCGAAAGGGCGGTTTAGGCAAAAATTAGAGCACAAAAAAAGAGAAATTGAAAAATAATAAATAAAAATAATAATATAAAAATAATAAAAAAAGGAGAGGGAAGGCATTATTTGAAGCCCTCGTCTACCTCAGATCTTGACACATCGAAACTCGGCCGCCAGAAAGAAAAAACCGACAAAAGCGGCTCACATTAAAACACTAAAATATAAATTTTCACAGTCTAAGGTGCAACTTAGGAATACTTATTAAACGTCTATATTATACATTATTTGCATTTGTACATATCTATATATTGCCTATACCCCTTTGTTGTTTTCCCGAAACAATCCTTTTCTTGCGGCCCTTAGCCAAAAGCGGTCCATCGGTCGTTGCACTGCGGCGTCCACCAGGGCGGGCCATATACTCCTTCTGCAGCGCGAGAAAAGCTCTAGGCTTCATCGGCATGAGAGCCACCGGATGTGTCTCCTCTTCATCATCGGCATCTCCGTTTTCTGGCTGTTGCTGTTGTACCACTCGGACCCGCTCATCATTTACGACCCGGCACCCCATACAGGTGGGGGAGGAGGAGCAGCCATCTCTTGTTCCAGGGGGTTTGTCTGTCACATGCTGCCCAGCTTAGCCTTCAAAGCGGAAGCTCATGATTGCCGGTTCTCGAGCGGTACCCCAACTTGTCAACTGGGGAGGAACGAGCATTTCTTGTTCCCATGGGTTATCTTTGTTGACCAACGTCACTCGGTCTGGGATGTATTCTGGGACACCGCGCATCCGGTCGAGGGCCGTCAGAGCATCAAGGCCGTGAACTGCGTCGAATTCGCCTCGAGGGCAGGGGAACAACCAATCCTGAACTATCAATGTCCTCGCCTACTTCCAGCAGGCGAACATCCACTCCATTGGTTATATGATGGCCCAACAAATATCTCAAATCATCTTGGGATGGCGAGGCGGCCCTCAGGCGAACAACCATAACCCATGCTAGATACCCAAGAGATAGAAGCATATAATCAGAATATGGGTATGCTACCTCCAGTCTTTCAGCATCTCTGAGCCACATGCTGGATAGTGGGACCCAGACGATCGTTGGTAAGATCCCTTCCCATGTATATAGGGCGGGAGGTATCTGGGATCACTTGCTCCCTTCAAGCTGCGCAAAAGATCGGTCGGTGATAAAAGAAGTCGATAAAGGCCAACATGACCACATTGGCTGTACTCGCCGGAGAGCGAAGAAAAAGCCGGATCTCCCAGTGGCGAACGACCCAGACTATATCCATTGAGCCCCGACGATAGAAGTGATTGGTCCAGTCAATATCAGAATAATTAGTCTAGGGAAAGTGCCCGCGCATTCCATAAAAGGAAGGATCATAAGCGACTCAGAAACGGCCAGGCGCTGGACCCGAAAGAAAATGCTCTTCGGCCACATGTGAATCGAGAATAGGGCGCGGTAGGCATTGGAACAATTCATTCAGCCAGCCAACTTGAGCGATCGGGCAGAAGTGAGAGTCTCGCCAAAATCACGGAACAATGTTCGGTAGGCGATCAGAGGCACATAACGCTAAGTCTATGACCCGCTCATCTACTAATCCGGGTAGACCAACTATCAAATATCTCCCTACTAGGCAAAGAAAGAGCGCTGTTAATCTACGCCGCTGATAGTCCACGTCATCTTCAATATATTCTGTGAAGGCCCGAGGAAGAACCATCAAATTGAAAGATTCCCCATTATAAAATCTGGGTAGCCGGCGGGTAGAATTGAAGAGCTCCCGAATAGCCATGTATGCGGACGCTGCGTAGGCGGAGTCTGCAATCGAGACAGTAGGTGCCACTCAAGCATAGCCTGAGAACTCCTCGAGCGTGGGACACATCTCGTTCATGCCAAAATTAAACAAGTGACCCTCGAGAGACGAACACAGCGGCGGCCTCAACATGTCCCAATTAATTATGACATTTCGCCGGAAAGAAGGCACCTAAACCCAAAAGATGTTCGAACCAATCCCTTTCGTCGGATCGCAAAGAAAGGACCAGAGAAATCGAGCATTTTCATAAACCTCAATCTCGAGAGCCGTAGGAATGCGGTGGACCATTTGTAAGAGATGCGAGAAGTTTATGGTGGTGAGTAAGGCTATGGAAGCGTGAGAAAGCGGAAGGTGGTGAATTCGAGAAAGAAAGGTTGAAATGAATCGGTGAAAGAAGCGGCTGGTTTCGCCAAAATTTATACCGCAAATTGAGAAGACGGACAATTCAGCGCACAGGGCCCTAATAGTGAGGAAAACAGTGTCTGCATAGGAAAACCATGGTGCCACCAAGAAGCCACTTGGTGCCGCACCATGGCCTTCATTGGCAGCACCAGAAAAGTCCACTGTGTGATGAGAATTCTGCCTGGTATCCTGGTTTGGTGGTCCGACATCCTGCGTTCTGCGTCGTCGTGGAAGAAAAAAGAGAACCTACAAAGGAAGCTACAGACACGGACTCCATGACCACAATGCCCAGAATGAATAAGGGATTCGACCATATTTCCCGTTCCGATATCACCCGAAAAGCTCGCTCTTATCCAAAGGTGTATTCTTAAAAATCCATTTTTTCAGAGTACAGCGTGCCATTACATTTTAGATGTTTGGTATAGTTTTATTTTCTTCATGAATTTATTTTGCATATGTAACATACTGCATCATATACATTATATTGCATTATATCATAATGTTTGTACATATTTCTTTAAATATATATATATATATATATATATATATATATATATATATATATAAATACAAAAAATACAAAAGAAAAAAAAAAGAAAGAGATATTAATGTTCGCAGGAATCCAAAGCTAATGTGCTCGGGATGACTGGCTTCTGGGAAAACCACCACCCACGACCACAGGACCCGTTGCGAATCCTCGACCTCGCCCGACCAGCGGCTTGACCCGTCATCATCATCGTCATCATCATCATCATCGTCGTCATCTCGGCGTGCAGGCGCCCATGTTGTTAGCATTGCTCCTCTTACAAGAAAATTCATCGGCCAACCGATATAACTGGCGATCTTTGAAGAAACCCCGCAGCAGTTTCTTGTAAGTAGACACGTTCGCCTAAAAAAAAAGAGATGAAATTAAAAAATATATATGAAAAAGAAAATGTGTTAGTCTCAAATAAAAAAAAGTGTGCATAAAAAAAATAAAAATAAAAAAATGTAAGTGCATAAAAAATATATATATAATAAAGGAAAGAGACAATAAAGGTGGATGTGTCTACCGAGAGCGGCTGCTCAGGGACACGGCGCTCCTGCGGGATCTCGACATCGGGAAAGAACACCTTTCTGCTCTACTAATCCACCACCCGTTCATCTTGAAAGTAGAGAAAATATCATCGGGCTCCATCAATATCAGGTTCTCGTCGAGACGTGAAGAAGATAGACCGAAGGCCTAAAAGCATCGAGAATACCGCGCTGGGCACAAGCGGGAGCATGAGGAGGGGATGCGGCTCAATCTCGAGGAAATCCTCGTATGACATCAACGGATAATGCATTCGCGGGGAGCAGTATTTCCCAAGTATTGAGACCGGTCGGGCGATCGCTCGGGCTCATCACCCCAAGCGGGAGGCAAGGAGGCACCACTTGGAGCCATTAGAAAGATTGGTGCTGACGATTCACCCGCTCGCCTATATACAAAGAGTCCACCATGATGGAAACCATCAATATCCGGCCGGTGAGCATCAGAGTAGTATGATAATGACCCTCGAGGCCTTCCCGGGGAAGAAAGTGCTTGAACCCGGACTAGAACCAACAATCGCTCAGCACTCTCTCCCTAGTGTTACAACCACCGTCATCGCTTGGATCAATCCTGTTGCTGTCAACGTATTGGGACACATACGGAGGCTGGTAGACCCGTCGAATGAGGCGCCCCGGCGAAAATCTGAAGAATAAGAAGGCTGAGACATGCACAAAAAAAAAAGATATAAAAAGAAGAAAAAAATAAATATGTTGTCAAAAAATAAAAAAGATACATAAAAAATATATGATGATACATTAAAAAAAAAAAGAGAGAGAGAGAGAAAATGAATGCAAAAGCGGGAAAAGGCATGTACCTCTCACGTCGGGGCAAACCCATTCGAGGGTCGGTTGAATCGATTACTGGCCTGTCCATGGAATCATATAATTGACCAAACCGGCCTGTCCCCAATCATACGAAGGGATCCGATCGAAATCTGCAAGGCAATCTAAGGCGGAGGCCCTCGAGGTGACAGAGAATTGGCAAAAAGAGCGAGCCCAAAAAGAAGAAAAGCTCGTGCCACTCGGAGTAACAGCTGGCGGCCGTCATCGGTACACCATCGACATTATTAAGAAGCCATTGTCGAGCTGGCGATATATATCTCGTCAAACGATTTAAAAGCGAGGCTCGAAGCCCGGAGGTCCACGATCTCCCCTACGATGTCGGAGAGTAAAATCAAGAGCCGGGTCTCCCCTATCTTTGGTAGGGATTCAAAATGTCATCGCAAAAGTCGCTTAGGGGTCATGGTTGCCTCCCAGGAAATGAAAGGTGTGAGTGGTATCCCACCAGAAGTCCCGAAGCACATCAAAGATGGGAAGAAAGTTGGTGAAGTGGGTAAAAGAATGCAAAGAAAGTCTTTGAAACCGAACCCTCCACCAACATTGTGCGACTCGGGTAACATATCAAAAATTTCAGTCACATCATTATAAGATACCCGCACTCTTTCAAACTTCCTGCGAACCTGAAAGAAAAAAAATGAATGAGGTAAGTTCTCTACCCTTATTTCCTTCTCTGTACAGTCCTTTAAGTAAATAATGAACATATCACATGTTTTATACTTCATGATTTATAATAAATTCTTTTAGCACAAATAAATAAATAAATAAAACTTTTGTTCATAACAAAGGAAAAATAAATAATCATTTAAATCGTTATATACCATTTTCATACATGTACATAAATTTACATGTAAATAAACATCATTCTTTTTCAAAAACAAAACAACAAAAAAAAAACAAAACAACAAAAAAAACAATTTTTATATGTAATATATTTTGCACATATACATAATTTATTTTGCATCATAAAAATGCATATTAGAACTGCATTTGCCATGTATATAATAAAATGTGAAAATTTCATGCATCATCTTATAAATGTTCTGCATTGCATTTGCATCAAGTAGAATAATTCATGCATTCATTATGTACATTTCATTTATCCAATAAGCTGTCATAGGGGTACGCTAAAAAGAAGATAAAATACCAACAATCATCAAAATAAATATCTTTGTGGTATTTACTATACCCCTGCAGCAGTTGCATGCTTGAAAAATAAATCTAAGGGCATGAAAAATATTTGTTTTGTCCTATTTTTATCCGGAAATATGCCCGAAAAGCGTTTCGGAAAAATTAAATTTATACTCCGAATATTCCGTTTCGCAATTCTATTGCATGCAAAAATATGATTTAGTGTAAAACATGCATCATATAGCCCATTTGCATTTAGAACATAAATCATGCATAGTAGGGTCAAATAGTGACCACTAGTTCAAATCATGCATCGCAAAAATAAATCATAGAAATTGCATACATTATCGCTTAATTACATCATTTAGGCATAAATAGGACATGCATATGCATTACTAATAAAGTCAGGAGTGCTCCAAAAGTCCCAAATAGTGCAGGAATTTAGCAGATCTGAAAAATAGCCAGGAAAATTGCTAGAAAAAATAAATCTTACAGTAGTCAGAGGAAGGTTGGACACGTGGGTGTCGATCTATGAAGGTTGCCCAGTCATCCTTGAAATGCGGATAATTGAGCTGTTCATTCAGGAACCAATCTAGGAGGTTCTCTCCTCCTTCCACCAGATTCCGGGCGCATCGGTGCTTTCCCCTTCCTGGATCGTGAAGAAGATGTCATCTGCTAAGTAAAACACTAAAGTTGGCGGAAGAAAATCGAGAAAAGGAGCAAAAATAAAGAAAATAAGAAAAAGAGAAACAGAAGGCAGTGGCTATGGCGGAGAAATGAAGAAATGAAGAAAAGAGAAAGAGGAGCAGTAGCCCCTTTCTCCCTCACTCCCGTCAATCATAAAGGGAGGAAAAGGGAATTTCCCCTTTTCCCCTCCAAAGTTTGGAGATGCAACACTTTAGTCCTCAGATTTCAAAGTTCTCACAATGGTCCCTGAGCTTAACAGAAAGTTAACAAAGTTAGTCTTGTTAACCAAAATTTGCAACCATTCACCAAAGGACAAAAGGAAATAATATCCCAGACAAAAAAAAAAGAAAAAAAAGAAAAAAGAAAAAAGAAAAGAAAAAAAAAATGGTGATGAAAAAGAAAAGAAAAAAGTGAGCACGAATAAAATTCCCGACATCGGGCCAGAACTACGTTTGGTGCGATTCATTGAAAGGATACGTAGGCAGCCTATCTTTATAGGTCCGACCATCATAAAAAAAATAAACAAAAAAATGAATAAATTCCCCAGCAAGAGTGGCAGAAATGTCAGAATCAGCCGAATCATGGCCTACCCAGGGTCTGCAAAAGGTAAGTCAGAATGCAGTATTCCTACCTAACTCTAGAATAATTTCCTTTTTAGGAAAATTTAAAAAAACTTTGCTTTGTTTTCAAAATAAAAAAAAAAACTCTCTTTCAAATTGAGTTTTGATTTCAAAAACAAAAAAAAGAGGAATATTTCAAAAAACAAAAAAAGAGGAATATTTCAAAAAACACAAAAAAGGAATATTTGAAAAAAACAAAAAATGGGAGAGAAAGAAAGAGGAAGGAAAAAGAATATTTTCCACTTCACAATTTTGAAAATACTTGAAGAATGATCAATTTGCCGTGCTCGACGGATCTTTATCGGTTGGCCAGTTTTACGGATATTTGAAAGTTTTCGGGTTATGTGTGGAAAGGCGGCAAAGACGGCCAAATGACATAACTTAGAAAATTCTTCTTAACACGTTTCAACGACAAGGTATTGACCGGTTGAAATGTGGTGGCGTAAAACATTCAAATCTTCATCCAGTATTTGACAACGGTTTCGGACCGAGAAGAATACGGCGGCTTTTCGCAAAAACAAAAATCTTTTTTTCGTTGTGTTCTCGATCGGGCTTGACCGAAGAACATGACATCCTCACTTGGTTGTAGTTTAGGTTTTGGCACGAACTACGCTTTGGTCTGATTTTCTTTAATAGGGAATACGTGGGCGGCCTACATTAGTAGGTCCGACCATCGAGCACATTAAATTCACAAGCTAGCTTAAAACTTCGATAATTTTTTATAACCGACTAAAAATGTCTAGGTTATAGAGTTTGGATAGCATGTTCACTTGTGCATTATAAGCGCTACCAATTGCATTCTCCGTTCTTAAATGAGCGAAATTGGAGAGTCTTGTTTATCAACGATGTTCGTCTACTCGGTAAGCCTTAAGGTTACCCGTAGACTTCATCGTTGAGGGGCTCTATAGACACCCCAATTTCGTACCCTGTTATGTGGTGACATAAAATATCAAGAAGCTGTTAAAACTTAACAAATGTCAAGTTACAGGAGTCAAAATGCGAGGAAAAAGGATGCGTGAAAGCTTGATGGCTAACGGGGGTAAAGTGCAAAAAAATTGAAACTTGCAAATCGGCATGGTGCCGCGCTGTGGGCCCATGGTGCCGCACCATGGGTTTCATGCGTTGTCTCGAGAGATGAAATTGTACAATTTCGATGCGCAAGGTACAAGGCGCTAATGCGGGGAGAAGAAATTGACAAATGCCCGAGCGTGTCCTCGGCCTCTACTATAAATAGAGGGTCAGGCCTCTCATTTGCGTTGCTCATTCCTCCGCGATTTTTAGATCGCAGCGAAGTTCTGCTTCGTTTTCCTTCGATATCAATAGTGCGAGAGGTGCGAGATAGGTGAGTGGAAGCCCATATAGTCTCCAAACCCCGTCCAAACTACGCCAAATCAAAAACCCATAGGTTATAAGTGATCCCTAGCCTAGTTGTTAGGTATCCACCTCACTTCCCAGTCAAAAATCCCAAAGTAAGCCGTTACTCGCAGTAAGCGAGCCGAATGGCAAAGTCAAAAACTAAGTCTAGGTTCCGCCCACCAAAAAGGCCAAAACCTACCCAAATAAGTTGTCACTCTGCCTCGAGTTGATAAGCCCAAACCTCAAAATCAAGCGGTCATCTGCCCAATTCAAAACAAAAAGACTCCCTCCCCTCACGGAAGGACGGAGCGAGCACACCGCCACTCTAAAAGGTAATACCTTTAAGGCGTATTTTATTAATATTTTCGTCTTTTATTTATTTTTCAAAATTTGTTATTTAAATCAGGCGCAAGAATGTAGCCAATATAAGCCGTTGTCTTTGCCTTTTAGATTAGATTAGGAAATATTATGTAAAAGAGTCGTTATAATGGCCAAATATTCTTAAATATATGCGTAATTATTGGAAGGAGAACCTACTGCATTTGCGAGAGTCAAAGAATAATGTGGCCACGAATGTATTTATTTAAATTTCCTTGTCATTATAATACCTTATTTATTTGCTAGATAAATATAACAATAAGCATACTTCACCAAAAACGTTTTGAGACGAAAGGCGAGTTGGGTGCCTAGCACCTTCCCAACTCGTAACTTCAGCCTCGAACCCGCTTTTAAAAATCTACGGTTTTTCTTTTCTAGTTTTTTCTTTATTTTACGCCTTAAAATAAAGATGGCGACTCTAAAACTTTCAGATCGGTGGGGCCTCGCAGCATTCCCTCTTTCCACTTTCTGTTCTCCCCCTAAAAAGGGAGATCACGGGAATGGAGGGTGATGCATTCCCATATCTGGTATCCCCTAAACAAGGGATAACTTGATGCGGGGAAACCCATAGCTCCCATAGTGATACGAATGGGCCATAAGGCTATTTTCAATAAATCCATAGTGGGGCGTCGCAATATCCTTTCTTCCACTTCTCCGTTTTCCCCTAAAGAAAACAAGGAGAATGGGAATGGAAAGTAATGCATTCCCATATCTGTATCCCGAAATAAGGGATAACTTGATATGAAACCATTAGTTCCCATTTTGGATACAAAATCCACTCGAGGGCAACCGAGGCACATTCCAACGTGCTAATATAGACAAGCACTCCTCTCGCACTTTGGATTTCGTCTTCCCTAAACAAGGGAGGGTGGAGCGAGCAAGCGGTGGTGTCCCACATCCGCACGCGTCTGCGCACCCCATCCGAGGCGCGGGGCGCTGGAGTCGCACCTTGGGAACCTCACAGTGCAGCGTTCCCGCATTTGATCACCGAAGTTGTGTAGGAGCCGGGCGTGAGATGGCCTTGCACACGCGGAGAGGCTTAAGGTTGGTCCGGTCATTACTAAGGCCATTTTGTTTAAGCACCAGCAGCAGCCGCGAGTGTAGGTTCCTCACGGGGAGGAACCCGAAGAAAAGGAGGAAGACCCACTTGTGGAGATCTCCAACAAGTTGGAGGAAGCCGTCCTCCAAACTGATATGGTGAGTCAGCAGTTGGCACAAATGCGTGCTGACCAGACTCAATTATTTGGCTGGTTTAATACCGTGGGACAAAATGTCTCCAACCTGTATGGGCTGCCAACGGGCACGATCCCCGAGTTTCGTCCTCATTCGTTATTTCCGCCCGACTCACCGTGAGTCGAGGCCCAAGTTCCATCCTCTTTCGTTAGGTGGGCCTGGTATGTCCTTTTTATATTTATCCTTCCCCATCAATCCTCTCATATGTTCCTCAATTTTGAGGACAAAATAGATATTAAGTTTGGGGGGGGGGGGGATTCTAAGCCCAGAGTCTTAGCAGGTCCTAGCCTAAGGAGGAATGGAGTTGGGCTACGTTTTTAGGGTGAAGAAAATTTTCTTTTCTCGATGACCATTTAACTCTTCACCCGCTTTTCCTGTTTTTAATTTTTTTCTTATTTTCGGAGGTGTTGCCTTGACCAGAATACACTCACATTGGTTGCTCGTGGATTCCTCTTGTGCGAACCCCTCATCAATTGTGTCATCAACGTCTCCAATTTTCTTTTAAAAAAAATCAAAATCAAAATCAAAATCGAAAAAAATATATATTTTAAAAAAAATTAGCCTCTAGTTTAGGTGTGGTATTACTAGTCGATGAGGAGTTAATGCAATGAACCACATAGCTAGTCCGTAGATCCCTCTGGAATTTACTTGATTTTGCAAAACTTTTACTTTTCTCCAAATTCTTCATGCACCCACACCAATCATAATTATGGATTGATTAGAATAGTTTTATAAAGTTTATAGCACCTACTTCATTACAACAAGATATGCACAAGAATACGATGCATAGCCATTCGAACATAATTGTTGCATTAAATTGTGACTTAGGGTCAATTGCATGATAGTTAGATCCCTTGGATTTTTCTCATTTATACATCTCAAGCATACTTTCGAACCGTGTCTGCATGTTAGTCTCAATTGTCCCTACCATCTATCTTAGCGAATGCTTATGTGAAATCCAGTGATGCTAAGCATTCAACCCCACAATTCCCATAGTTGATATGATATTTTGTGGGTCCTACTTGCTTTAAAAACTACATGAGCATTTGGCATTAAGTAATGACTTAGGCCATCTTTGGATCGTTAGAGCCTAAATATTCACTGACCTTTACTAAAAAATATCCCTAGTGTCCCCATTGAGCCTAATTTAAAAAGAATAGAGTGTGCTAAGCACACTATTTAAACCCCCATTCGACCTTAACCCTAAAAGTCTATACAATTTTAGCCTACCCTTTGAGAGAGTAGGATGTGGGTGGGAAATTGATTTTTGAGGATCATTCTTTTCAGTTGGGCTATTTTTTCGGAAGACTTCTTCTTTCCGTCGTCGTATATATATATATATATATATATATATATATATATATATATATATATATATATATATATATATTGCAAAAAGATTCAAATGGAAGCATAGCTTTCAAAAGAAAATATGTTAGAAAATTAATGCTGAGAAGAATAATGTGATATTTTTAGCAGTATATATTGCCCAAAACAAGTTTGGGGGGGGGGAGAAGAAAACTGAAAAGTAACAAAAAGCACCCCCCCCCTACTTGTAGTCTTTGCAAGTCCTAGCCTAAATAGGGAAAGCTTCCTTTTGCTTGGAAGTATGAGGGATAAAGGGTAGTCTTACTCTCTCACTTTGAATTCTAATCCATTTCCATCAAATCCCCCATCACCTTGGCCTTACATTACAAGCTAAATAAAGACCTAATGATCTTCTTGCCAATGCTTGTGTTGTTTTAACTGCTAAGTAAGTCATATGAAATTGATCAAACACTTCATGTTCATTATTATTCACCCTAAAGCTCACTATGTTAGCATAATCTTAGCTATTACAAGTCATTGGGATAGGAGAGCATTGTATGTCATACATAGAAGTGCATGGGACGGATGTATAAGTTTTTGAAATCCTTGGTGACATTTCTTTCTGTAATAGACCGGGTTTGGATGGTAGATCTCATAATTCTTAATGCATGATTTTCAATTAAACTTTGATTTTCATATGAATGTGGTGTTGAGCTTAATAAAATTGTTTTAGTTAAGATATTCTCTAAGACTGGTGATCACACACACACGGAGAAATTAAAAATAGTAGCAGTTTTAAGAAAAGATCAGTTGCTTTTATGTGACTTAGCCTGCATATATGTGGTGAGCATCGAACTGAGAGTGCTTTTTATGCCATGCTATTATAACTTGAGGTTGAAGCCAAAAAGATTTTTGTTTTATATTAGAATAGTTTTTATCTGTTTTTGTATTTATATGCATAGTTGAGTCACTCGAAAGAGTCTCCTTGAGTTTATGGGTTTATAGAGGAGTGTAAATAGTGTCACCCTCCAAAAAGATTTTCATTTTGTTATTGCTAGTTAATTGCTTTTATATTTATAAGTATTATTTACTCGTGGATGAGCAAAGTTTAAGTTTGGGGGTATTTGATCGATGTATTTTATACGACGATTTTATATACTTCTATGACTTAAATTATGATATTTCAAGAGGCTTTTGGCTACTGATATGTGTTTTCAGTGAGTTTTGTGAGTTACAGGGTTTTTAGTGAAAATATGCAAAACACAAGGGTTTTATATGCAAATTCCAAGAAGGGCCGGAAAGCTGGAGACCTTGCGACCGCAAGGTGGTCAGAACGCGATAAAGTCGTATTTTCACAAGAGATTTGATTGCAATACAACTCCATGGTATAAATAGGAACCGGTTGCCAAAGCCTAGGATATAGGAAAACAGCTGGAAACAGTTTTGTATAGCTTTAGAGTAGATTTTATGTTGTATAACATATTTAGATTGTGTAATTACAAGTATTGAAAATCAAATCATGTTTCCGTTCATCTCCATGTGTTGTTCATTGTCTATGATGAACTAAATCATCCATAATCTAGGAGGTGGGAGGTAACTTGTATTGAATTTATGTTTTAATTCATATTTATGTTCATTCAATTCTTGTTGATTGTGGTGATTATCAGTCTCTCTATTATTTCGCTTTGAACAAATGAATGTAATCGCAAATAATAAAGGCTTAGAGGTGCGGATAACTGCATGACCAATATGCATATGTCGTACACTGGCTCACCGTCACAATAAATTGGATCTATCGATGCACGAGAGTGATAAGTTAGGACCAGGTTCATACATGATTTAGGTGACAGATAAATCATATGTTCTTGTGCTTAGGATATAGAATGGATGAATGTTGCGAGGATGGAGGCTGAACCAATAGTTCAACAGACTATATCTATCTTTCGTGAACGAACCCAAGAAATTGAATAATAATTATTGTGAATTAAACATAAAGAAGATACAAGTGAAACCCGAATCCTAGATTGCCACCTACCATAAGATCTTCATAACCTGTAATTACTGCTAATTAATTAAACATCTAAATATTAATAATATATTAGAATAAAATAATTATAAAAAAACCCCCCTTAGATTAATAATTTGCTATCAATAAATTGCACTATTCGTGATCTCTTGTCTCTGTGGGTTCGACCCTTGCTTCCAATACTATTTTATAATAGTCTTGTCCACTTGCAAGGAAAATAATTAAAATAAGACATCGATCAACGCAACATTAGGCACACACAATAAAACACCCTATCATGCAATACAGATATATAGCAATTTATAAACCAAGTCATCGGCGACGTTACAGCCGGAACCCAACATTACACTAAGTCTAGAACTCTAGACTAAGATACTCAACGGCTAAAAACATGTCGGAGAACAAACATGATAAATTAACCATCAAGATAACATAACTAAAATGTAATCATCAACATCCACCAAGCTGGACTACTACAAGTCGGCTACCAAAAGAATAAGTACTAACAACAAGTACAAATACCAAACACATAATAAGTATTGCTACCCTTCATAAAGTTTACATAACTTTACTTTTCCCATCATCCTTGCCAAAAGAAAATGTAACTAAAGAACTAGGTAGCAACCTTGCCAAAAACTTCACCAACGCAACTCGAGAATCACTTTGATCCGCTAGCACGACTCGGATCTAGGGAAAACAATCAAACAAATAGGAGTAAGTCATAATGACTTAGTAAGTTACTAAACATAATTTCCGGTCATGGCATCATGCTCAACAATAATAAATCATGCTATCATCATAGTATAACATTTCATTAACAATCATGACAAGACATTCATGCTTAACAACAATAATTTATGTTATTGGCATAATGTAACATTCCGACAATATACATATCAAGGCATTTATGCTTAACAACCTTAAACATCATGTTATCCGTAAAGTATAACGATTTACTAAACCATCTCAACCATCATATCATATCATATTCACATAGCACATTATTCACATATAAGTACTTGTGATTCAATTCATATAAAAGAGATATAATACCGTTACCATGTTTCTGTCGTGTCGCTCCTGCAAAAACACGTGCAAACCTTACGTGTCCTCGATATCCCTTTCGTGGATATCGACGTCCCCAAGACAATCCCCGATCGAGTTCCATAGTTATCAAAGTCATATGTATTACTATAACTAAGATCAACTACTTCCCCACTGTGGCCTTCGATGGAGGGGTGTGTGCAAACCGGCACGGCGATCCATCGCGATCACGAATCCCACAATTCGTGAAGACGATGCATCGTCCCCCCAAAAGACTCAACAAACCGACTCCACCTAGACTCAAAATCAAGCACAAGTAATATATACTCATATGCTCAAACAAGTAGGCATATACTCTACCATCAACTAGTCATGCACTTCATTCGCAACTAGCAAAAAAATCACATTAGAGAATAATGTTAAGACTCTAATATTCAAGTGTCATTCATACACTTCCAAAATGCTTGGAGGCTTGACCTCCATCAAATCTACCCCAAATTCTGTAGGACCTAAGTATATAGTTCCTTAAAATCATACTAACCCAAAGGTTGACTCCGTTGAGTCCAATCTACACTTTCCAAAAATTAGGGCATAGAAGCCATTGGCCACAATACCCTCCTATGTTCAGAACTAACATTAATGACTACATTCCCAAGCTCATTAAGCCCACATAATCCCAACAAAACACTTAGTTAAGCAACATAGAGCAAAAATCACATTTTATGCATAAACCCATTTAAGTCACTTCACCAATCATGCTCTCAATACTTGAATAAATCACATAGAATGGATTAACATGTTACACTACACATGAATATCATACTAATCATGGTCTCAAGTAAGTTCATCCAACCAAAATCAACATTTAGGCATTTAGGGTTCATGGCATGTCTAAAAAGACCTAATTTGCACCCATTGACCTCACATAGCACAAAGATTATTTTCCCTAGGGTCAATGGGGCCAAAAACAAAGAGAAAGAGATGTAGAAACTTACCTAAAATCAGTTCTTCAAGCAATTAAATCGAAATTCCAATCGGTGGGAAATGTTCTCCTCAACCTCCTCTTCAATTCTATGGCTTGGATTGGGAAATGGAGCTCTCAAGCTATGGAATCCATTAAGAACTCTCAAGAAACCCTAGAAGACTCCTCTCTCATCTCTCAAGAGGCTCTCCCACGTTTTTTAGAAGTAAAGGCTGAATATGAGAGGTTAAGTGGGGGTGTTTGGGGTTCACAAAGGTTAGAAAGTAAGTAGGTGATGTGTTTAAATGATGTGGTGATCTCCCCTTGATTATCCCCAACTAATCCACCCTAAAACTCAATTAGATGGTTAGGATATAACTTAAGATAGTTAGGAAGGTTTAGGAGTGGGTTAGGTTGGGTTTGGGTAGGGTTAGGTTAGGCAATTGGGTGAAACAACCAAAAAAATCCCGTAACAGGGAATGGCACCCATGCGGTCGGATGGTGGCTTAGCCATGCGAGCGCTTCCTCCTGGATTTCACACATTTTCAATTTTGCTTCCTTTCTTGGCCTAGGTCTCTCCCCAATGCATCCTCAAGTCCTCCAATGCACGAAAGGGTCTAGACTTCAATCCTAAAGGACTCCAATTGATAACCAAAACAACCAAGGTTCAAACCTCACTCAAAGATGGTTTCGAACTCAAACAGAACACTCACGAACAACAACCGAAAAGGCCAAACGAAGAAGGTCAACAACTAGAAGAAAACTAACAACCAAACCGTCAATGCAACAAACATTCAATCAACATCTAAATCATGTTAATAATGTTATGAATGATGTCTAACACTTTTTTTTTTAAAGGAAGCAGAGCGGCACTTGCAGAAATTTATTTAAATAAAACCAAATCATACAAGAAAGGGGGACAACCAGCTAGCCCACAAACGGGAAGCAAGGAGCCTAACCTCATAAGGAAATACAATGAAAACTATTTCCTAAAACTATGCAACCCAGCAGCATCAAAAGCTAAAGCTTTTTTAACCATATTGGGCAAACTGGGGTAATCTGACACAATAAGCTGACTTTCATGCTCATATGCAAAAGCTGCTAACCGATCTGCCACCATATTTTGCTCACAGAAAACATAAGTCAAAGTGATTTCTCCAAGAAGAACCCTGCACTCCCGAAGGTAATAAGAATATTGCCATGGTTCATGATGTCCCTGTGATAAAACATTTACTGACGTTAAAGAATCCGATTCTGCCACCACAGGATCCAGCATAAGAGACTGACAAAGCTGGAGCCCCTCACGAAGAGCCAAGATCTCCGCCCTCATATTTGATTCGAAGCCATAATCGCTCGAGAAAGCACAAACAAAAGCACCTAAAGAATTCCGAATCACCCCACCACCTGTGCACCTACCATCTTTAGAGGAACCATCAGTATTGAGCTTATAACCTTCAACAGGAGGATGCCAACTCACCCACAACCCTCTCCTGGCAGGAACTGAAGTGATCTTCAACTGAAGGGATTGAATAGAAGCACACGCAACCCACCCACTCTTGGTTTTAGGAACAAAACCAAGGTTAATCCCTCAAACACCATCGAGAATGCGAGTAGCTATAGCATTCGTAACCATTATGTTATCCTCAAACACAGCCGCACAACGAGCTTTCCAAATCTCCCAACAAGTGTAAGCAAAGGTACCGAAAGTAAGAGCCCCTATCTGCGACCTCAAAGAAACTGAAGACCATACTGCGAATAAATGCTCAATACAAACAAACTGCACCACCAGGTGATAATTGGCTGCGAATCTGGTCCATAACTCCTTGGCAACTTGAGAATGAACAAACAAATGCGTGATAGTCTCAACAGTCGGGTGATCAGAACAACAGTGACATCGAGATGCTAAGTGAACCCTTCGAGCCTGAATATTTGCGTCAACAGGCAATGCATTATGGAATAACTTCCAGAGAAAGCAACTAACATGCATCGGTAACCACTTCTGCCAAATAACTTGCGCCCATCGAAAAGTCGGAGAAGAGACTCTATGCCGATTCCAGAATGCACTGGCTTTAAATTCGCCTGAAACCGTAAGTTCACTAATGAGTCTATCGGGCGTATTATCACAATGAATGTAGAAAGCCAAGCTTTGTAAATCCGGAGGAATTACCTGAACCATATCCCCATAATGATGCATAGCCGCAGCAACCGTGAGATTTAAATCCATAGGGAGAGGCCCAACAAGACGGGAACCACACCAATTTGCATCCCAAAAGGAGACATTTCCTTGACCAATCAGCCAACGACTAGACTGCCTGACCAAAGGAATCTGAGATAAAACAGCCTTCCAAGAATGCGTCGCATGCCGATAACCTCCCTGATGTTGTGAACCATACTTACCAATGCAAAACCGAGCCCACAAGCCCTGACTACTGAGAAATTTCCAAGCAAGTTTAGCATGGAGGGAGTCCATAATCTGCTGTAAAGGCCGGATACCCAAACCCCCTTCATTCAGTGGTCGAAAAACCCGATGCCACGCTATCCAGTGAGTGCGCCGATCACCCCGATCACTCCATAAAAAGTCAGCCATATGTTGCTCAATGCGGCGGAGAACCGACTTTGAAACCCTCAAAGCAGCCATAGCATACATTGGAAGGCTACACAAAATGGCTTTAATCAAAGTAACCTTGGCACCAAAGGAAAGCAGTTTATTTCTCCACCCATGTATCCTACCAGTGATTCTTTGCTCCAACTGCTCGAAATATATCCTCTTTAAACGACCTTGGAAGAGGGGAAGACCCAAGTAAGTCATAGGCCACTGCCTATGACGATACCCGGACCAGTGCTCAATATTCGAGAGACGCCGATGCATACAGCGCGTCGAAGAGTAAAACCCGCTCTTACTGTTATTTACAAGCTGCCCCGACGAACCTTCATAACTCCGTAAGACAGATTTCAAACCCAAAACCGATTGCTTAGAACCATTGCAGAAGAGGAGCATATCATCCGCATATAATAAATGAGTAATCACAATACCCCCTCGGCCATAGACATAGGGCTGAATCTGTCCGTGAAGGACTGCTTTATTAAGGTTGTACGAAAGGATTTCTTGGGCTAGAATAAATAACAAAGGAGAGATTGGGTCCCCTTGCCTCACACCCCTCCCAGCCTTGAAAAAGCCCGAAGTGTTGCCATTAACTTTGAAAGAGTACAAGCAATTCGACAACAAGTTGTTTATCATGGAGCAAAAACCCGGACTGAAACCAAAAGCTTGGAGGGCTCGATTCAGAAAGCTCCATTCTAGTCTATCATAAGCTTTTGACATATCAATTTTTAAAACAAGATTTCCACCCCAAGTTTTATAATTTATACGTTGTACCAATTCATGCGCCAACAGAATATTTTCTTGGATACTACGACCTTGCACAAAACCTGCTTGCTGATCGGAAATCAATTTTGGGAGAATGGAAGCAAGACGGGTTGCCAAGATTTTGGAAATAATTTTCGCAGCAAAGTTACACAAACTTATCGGGCGGAGGTCACTCAAACTTTCTGGTTTATCAATTTTGGGGAGGAGAACAATGGTGGCAGAGGATAAACCACGATGCAATATACTGCCCTGAAAAAATTCCACTATTGCGCCAACAACGTCATCTTTAATGATTGACCAACAGCCCTGAAAAAACCAACCTGTGAAACCATCTGGACCTGGGGCACTATTAGAATTAAGAGACTTAACTGCAGACCACACCTCCTCTTCCCCAGGAATGGCAGTTAAGAGACTGTTATCATCTGAAGTGACATGAGCTGGGAAATCAACGAACAAAGACTCTTCAATAACAGGATTAACCGAAGCAAACAATCCAGCAAAATAATTTTCAGCCATAGAACCTATTATTCCGGGATCTTCACTGAAAGAACCGTCATCCAGACGAAGGCGAATCGCATTCCGTTGAGCTCTATCTTTAATGCTCGCATGAAAGAAAGATGTATTCCGATCTCCCTCACTTACCCACAGCTGCCGAGATTTCGTCTCAACCATTTATGCTTCCCAATTCAGAAGTTGAGTGAGCCTTGTTTTCGCTACTCCCAAACCTTCTTCCACCGCTAAACCACCCCCAGTTTGAAGGTCCAGTTCTAGACGAAGAATATCATCTTGGGTTGCGGCAATATTACACTGAACATGCCCAAACACTCCCCAGTTCCAATCCTTCAAAATAGGTCGAAGACGCTTTAGCTTACCATAAAGACGGGCCATACCCGAGCCCCATGAAGGCCGCTGCCACTGATCAGCCACGAAAGGTAAGAAATCCTTGTGGTCTAACCACATTCTTTGAAAACGGAAACCACCCCTCACTTTTAGATTTTCCTGAAAATCAAGAAGAAGGGGAACATGATCCGAAACCGACGTAACCAAATGAGTGACCAATAACCGAGGAAACAGGAGTTTAAAAGCACTATTAATCAGGACCCTATCCAATCTCTTCCATATCCGAGAAGCCCCAGACTGACTGTTGCACCAAGTAAAACAACAACCTTCAAAACCCGCATCTACTAAACCTGTCTGATAAATACAATTATTGAAATCCTCCATCTCACCAAAATCACAAGGAGCACCCCCCCCCCCAATTTTTCCACCGATTTACTGATTACATTAAAATCGTCCCCAACAAACCAAGGGCTGGAACTCCCAACAGAAAGATTCACCAAATCCCTCCAGAGGTCAAGCCGATCCTGTCGAGAACACTTAGCATAAACAAAAGTAGCCATAACTGGAACATGAGAAGGCATAGTCACCATAACAGTAACCTGTTGCGAAGAACTATTCAACAAAACTAGATCAAGAGGATTATTCCATAAAAGCCATATATGTTTATTAATGGGATTTACATGCAAACTATGATCAAAACCCACACGTCGGCAGAATTTTAAAAGTCTGTCGCCGTTAGTCTTGGGCTCTAAAACAGCACACAAAAATGATTTATGCTCTCGACATAGACGCTTAAGAGCAAGTTGGGTATCTTTGTTGCAAACTCCCCTTGCATTCCAAATGATTATCGTCATAAAACAATCATGCAGAGGTGGTATTCTGAGCTTTACTGGCAACTCTAGTTACTCTAACATTTTCTTTCAGGAAACGAGCCTTTTTCAACTCCGTATGCAGCCTGGCACAATAGATGGGGAAAGAACTACGAAGGGAAACCTTACCCACATCTATGTCAGTAAAGAGACACGGAGTGTCAACAGCCTTGTCCTCGTAATCTCCATTTGTCAAATGTGCCTTCCCACCAGAGCGCGGTACAGCATGCAAAAAGCCATTCCATAATTCACCCAGGAAAACGGAGTCATTATATGGTTTGCTCAACATCACATTACTACGGCCAGAAGACCTAGCCTCTCGTGGCTGCTCAGGATCTTCAGCCTCCTCATCCAAGCCGTCTAACGGACTAAAGGAATTGTGCATAGACACCCCGTGATCATGTGTCGTATCAGCTTGGGCAACCGCCTTCGTTATCCTCTGCTGAGAAACCCCCGGTTGAGCAGAAACAACATTAGCCGTCCCGTTAGTCTCACCACTAACATTCGCATCTCGGTTCTTTGAAACCACCGGAATGCCAAAATCTTGTGCCACATGTTTAGTGTATCACGGACGTTCCCCTGAATTAACAACATCTATATGTTCAACCTCCACTGGAATACCCTGAGAGTTCTTAGCCATCGAGACAGAAGCTCCATCCACTGCCACTACAGGCTTAACCGGAGTCCATCGCTTCTGTAAAACGGGAACGTGTGCATGCATGGCCACATTTTTCCCATTGGTGCCGTTAATGTTACCTTCCTTAAGAGGACCAGACTGATCATTAATATGCGGCTTACGCGTGACTTCAGTAGGCGGAATCGAATCTTTAACTGGAATCGTTGGAGACTCAGATGCCTTGCCAAAATTCCTACCACGACCCTTCCGACAATGAATCTTTGTATGACCTAGTAAACCGCACTCAGTGCAAAAACGAATATTCCCTTCAAACTCCAAAGATTGCCAAAATCCGTTCTCTTTGCTCGAACCTATCCAAACCCGAGAAGGGAGAAGAAGTGCTACATCAATTTCAATACATATCCTGGCGAACATAGGACGAACCAATGCTAGCGTTTTCTCATTCGCCCGTAAAAAATGCCCTGGTGAGTTCCCGATGCATTCCAGGAAAGACGGATTGAAAAACGTAAGAGGTAAATGGTGAAGCTGTACCCAAACAGCGACCCTTGTAACATCTTTTCTAAACGCAAAATCCACCGACCAACGAAACGATCGGTACATGCAAGACTGAATCATATGGGATTCTTTTGAGAGAGCCAAAACCAAATCCTCCACAGATGAAAGCCGAACCATGACATGTCTTGGATCCAACAGACCAACTACAAAGGGACCCTTGAGTTGCCAATTCTTTGCGATATCTTCCTAAATAACGTTAATCGTCGGGCGCCCCGCAGCGAACTTGAGAATCATAGTATTATCTAAATGTTTAGCAGCCGCATCCATCTCCGTAGGGGAAAAAAGACAAGCGGGTTCTCCTTCCACAGCCACTGCTTGCCGTTGAACTAAAGGAACGGCCTGAAGGATCGGATTAGCTTGCCCCACGAACTGCCTTGGTTGCACTAGGACGTTAGCATAAGAAGCCGGTGGTATAGTGCCAGATGAGACGCCATTCGGGTGGGAGGGATCCGGTGGGGAAGGAGGCGGAGCCTCCATGGCTGCCGCCATGTACTCTAGAAACCCTAACTAGGGTATACCGCAAAGGAAGAAACCGGTTAGAGAGGGTATGTGTATTCGCGACTCAAGACCAAAGTCTCAAAGCATTACTTGTAGGAAAGATGCATACAAGCATATAAATCGATGTCAACGAACATGCTATTGAATCTAAGCTTACGAATGAGCTAAGTTAACATACTTATGATGAATATGAATGTATGAACTCAAGCATAAAACAAGCAAGCAATATTCTAGGGTTTTACATATACTCTGGAGAAAGAAACCACTATTCCAGGAATAGTCCTGAGACTGTCAAAACAAAGCGGGAGCTTGCCCGATCAATTGTAGGGAAAATAATAATAATAATAATAATAATAATAATAATAATAATAATAATAATAATAATAATAATAATAATAATAATAATAATAATAATAATAATAATAATAATAATAATAATAATAATAATAATAATAATAATAATAATAATAATAATAAAGGCACACTATACTCCAAGCCCAGAAAGCCTTCAGCCAATCCCTTGTGATACCTTCAAACCCATTTTCCTCAGAAACCTGACCCGAATTTGGAAAGGCAGAGATAGTATTGGTCGGTTGATACGGGATACAGGCACAGAGGTCAGACCAGAAAGTATCAGGGTCAAATCAGAAAGGGGCAGAATCAGTGCAGAGGACACAAATTTGAGCAAAATGGCCGCTAAAAATAAACAGGCTATGACTAGGACCAACAATGATTGGAACAATTGGGAATCAGAAAAAGAAACTCCTGAGTATGCATCTCCTCCCGAATTCGAAATCTGGCTAAAGAAAGAATTGGATGCCCATGCAGAAATAATAACAAACCATGTGGTTGGCGATCTTTTAGCGAGTTTTGCAGAAACTCTTGCTACTATCTCTCAAAAAGTTAAAAGCCCAAAGTTCGCCCTTGATATTTCTTGCCTTCCCAAAATAAACTGTCATGATACCACAAAAAACATCCTTTTTCAAGCCTCTAGAAAACAACCAAGTACTAGCTCTCAACTAGATATCAATCCCATTTCCCAAGGTGGTATTGTTCCAATGCTTATAATTTCAATCCAACCCCTCCAGAAATTAACCCTGAACTCCTTCACCTAAATGCCTGCTACCATAACCAGAAAAATTACCTTCCTCTCAATCCTTCAAATACTTATTCTCAGCAAATGGCCTAGGGGACCGCAATGGGAACAATTTGTGCACAGGAAAAAGAACTTCCCCTAAATAAGATCCCAGACAATCAAATCCTAGTGCAATATTACCCAAGAGAAAAAACCCAACCCAGCTATTTGACCAAACCTCAGCCTGGTGTTCCAGCTAGACCAAAAGGAAGGAAAGAACCAATTCCAAGGCACTATGATGATTTACCTGCCCCAAGGTTTGAGATATTCCAAACACTATGGGCCTATGAGATACTTAAACCCGTCACTAATTATCAACCGCCCAATCCACTATCTATTACATGGAATCATGTCCAGTATTGTGAGTACCATCGCTGCAGTGGTCACCTCACCGACTAGTGCTACGCACTCAGAAATGCCATTCAAGATCTTATCGACAACGAGGTAATTACAGTAGCAGGTACAAGAATCTTTGAGACCAATCAAGCAAAGGAGGTTTGAAGGGCAAGTAAACACATTTAGCCAGAATAAAGGTGTTGTACAAATCCTCTTCAATAAAAAGGAGTTTCTAATAAATGTCTGGAAGACAATTTCTTGGGTATGGTAGATGAAGGCACTAGATATGAAAAACTCCCTGCTGAGTTTGAGTCTATCACTGATAAGCCTCTGCAAAATTGGTATACTACGACCGGCCCGCTCTTGACAACTGCAGATCTGGTGGATGGCTTCGGATATACTATTCCCCATCCTTCCCATAGCTTTACGAATTGGTCATCTAGACTACCGATCCGCTCCCTATAATTGAGGATCTCAAACCCCATATCCTCAATAATATAAATAACCCTGTACAATTTGCTATTAATGATAATCTAAATGTCTTTGCTTATTCCTTAGTTGCGCCTTCATTAAAAGACGCAATAAATAATTTTAATAATGAGTCATTTGATGAAATGGACCCAAAAGATAAAAATTATTTGCTTGAGCTCGTAAAGTCAGTTGAGCACCAGGAAAAACATCAATCGGCAGCAAATGAAGACTTATCTACCATCAATCTAGGGCTGAACAATGAAACCAAAGAAATCAAAATCGGCAGCTACCTACAAGGCTCTGAAAGGGTGACACTTATTGACCTCCTCAAAGAATTCGTGGACATCTTTGCATGGTCCTACGAAGATATGCCTGGGTTGGACCCAGCCATTGTTGAACACCGGATCCTTACATATCCGGATGCTCGGCCAGTCAAACAAAATCTCCGTCGAATCAAACCAGAATGGTCACTACAAGTAAAGGAAGAAATCATGAAGCATCTACATGTCAAATTTATTCGGGTAATTGAATACCCGATCTGGCTGTCCAACATAGTGACTGTTCCCAAGCCCAACGGGAAGGTTCGGATCTGCGTAGACTTCCGCGACCTCAACAAGGCATCGCCCAAAGATGACTTTCCTCTACCTAATATTGATATCGTGGTAGACGTCGTCGCTACTCACAAAATAAGATCCTTCGTCGACCGCATGTTGGGCTACAATCAAATCAAAATGGCAGCATAGGACCAGGAAAAAACATCATTCACCACTCCCTGGGGAACCTACTGTTATAATGTCATGCCATTCGGGCTAAAGAATGTCAGGGCT
Source organism: Codonopsis lanceolata (assembly GCA_013146195.2). Lineage (NCBI taxonomy): Eukaryota > Viridiplantae > Streptophyta > Magnoliopsida > Asterales > Campanulaceae > Codonopsis > Codonopsis lanceolata. The sequence goes on along the minus strand of CM028377.1, from coordinate 130,804,171 downwards.
ACATATCAAAGAGCTGCCACCGCCCTCTTCCACGACATGATCCATAAAGAAGTCGAGGTGTACGTTGATGACATGATCGTGCACTCCAGCGATGCCAAGGATGCTCATATCAAAGACCTTCGAAAAAATTTCGAAAGGTTAAGGAAGCATCAGATGAAGCTTAACCCCACCAAATGCACATTTAGGGTTACCAAAGGCAAAGTCCTGGGATTCATGGTGACTGAGCAAGACATAGAGATCGAGCCAGCCAAAATTAAAGCCATCATAAATATGCCACAGCCAAAAACTCCAACAGAAGTCAGGGGCTTCCTGGGCCGATTACAATATATCAGTCGTTTCATCAGACAATTGACATTCATATGTGAGCCCATATTCAAACTCTTAAAGAAAAATACTAACCAGGTCTGGGACGAGAAATGCTAGCTAGCATTCGAAAAAATAAAAGCCTATCTTACCAATCCAACCATGCTAGCTCCTCCCCATACACATAAACCTCTCCTTTTATATTTAACCGTCACAGATACATCAGTAGGGGCTATGCTCGCCCAAGAAAAAGAAAATTCCTACATTTAAAATGTCATCTACTTCTTAAGTAGGAAGCTACAAGGAAGCGAGCTTAATTATTCAGCATTGGAGAAAACATATCTGCAAGGACAATCCATCAAGCTCATTTCCAGGATGGATCCTATAAAATACATCTTCGGCAAGCCATCGCTTTCCAGCCGACTAGCTAAATGGTCGTTTCTCCTCAACGAGTTTGACATCACCTATGTCACGCTCAAATCTATCAAAGGCAGCATAATCGCAGACCATTTAGCTGATCTGCCCCTAGAAGCAGAAGATAGAGTTGAGCCCAACTTCCCAGACGAAGGTGTCCTGGAAATTGCTGATCATGACACCCACTGGCAAATGTTCTTTGACAGAGCCGCAAATAAAAGAGGCTTTGGCATAGGAATCTTGTTAATTGACCCGGCAGATTCCCACACTCCATTGGCCATAAGATTGGAGTACGAATGCTCGAACAATACAGCTGAATATGAAGCCTGTATCGTTGGTCTGGAAGAAGCCCTCCGAAAAGGAGCCAAAGACTTAAAGGTCTATGGTGACTCCGCTTTAATCATAAATCAAGTCGAAGGAAAATGGAAGACCCAGGATCCCCGGTTGCAGCTCTATCACGCCAAGTTGACAGCACTAGCCACCACATTTGATAATATCTCGTTTCATTACTTGCCGCGAGATAGAAATCAATTTGTCGATGCCTTGCCACTTTGGCATCATTGGTCCAAATTTCCACATAAACCAATGTCCAACCATTTATAGTTGGGAAAAAGATCACTCCGGCATACTGCTTCAAAATCAATGTTGCTCCTGAAACAGATCACGAGCCTTGGTATTCAGACATCATAAATCTGCTTCAAAAAGGAGTCTATCCTCCCAGCCTAGACAAAAGGGAGAAAGTCTCTTTGCGGAGATGGGCATCACAATTCGTATTCAGCGGTGGCAGCCTGTACAAAAGACATTATCAGGGCCTAAACCTATTATGTGTCGATCAGGCAAAAGCTGAGAAAATCATGGACCAGCTTCATGGTGGTACCTGCGGGCCATACATGAACGGGCATATGCTATCCAAAAAGGTCATCCGGCAGGGGTACTATTGGAGCACGCTAGAAACTGGATGTATCCGGTGGGCACGCCATTGCGACAAGTGCCAGCGTTTCGCAAATCTGCAGCACGTGCCCCCACATATCTTATATAACTCCACAGCCCCCTGGTCATTTTCAACTTGGGGAATCGACGTCATAGGCCAAATTCATCTGAAGGGATCTAATGGCCACGAATATGTTTTGGTAGCCATCGACTACTTCACAAAATGGGTAGAAGCCTCTTCCTATAAAATTCTTAATGCTCGAAAGGTGTTCGAATTAATCCGGACCAACATCATATATCGATACGGAGTGCCTTTCGAGATAATCTCCGACAACGGCACACACATTAAAGGGGACATGAATCGTCTACTCGACGAATTCAAGGTTAAAAGGCATAAATCCTCCCCCTACCGACCACAAGCCAATGGTGCCGTTGAAGCAGCTAACAAAACATTAGAGAATATTATCAGAAAAAATGGCTGACACAGGAAGAGGCTGACCATAAAAATTGCCACTAGCCCTCTGGGCTGTCGCACCACAGCGGGGCTACCCCTATTCTTTAGCCTACATGGAGGCGGTCGCCTAACAGTTGAAATTCCATCATTAAGAGTAATGATGGAATCATGCATATAGAAATTGACTGGGTCAAAGGGTGATCTGAAGAATTAGCCACACGATCGACGAGCGGCAATTTGCTAGCCTGGAACACACTCGAGCATATCAAAGGCAAATAGCTCGAGCATTCAACAAAAAAGTCAAAGGCCGTGACATCCAAGTCGGAGACCTAGTGCTTTGAGAAAAACCCTCTAGTTATGTTGATAATAGGGGAAAATGGAAGTCTCCCTGGATGGGACCGTATGTTGTCAAAGAGATCCGGTCATGAGGTGCAGTACTCCTCACAAATCAAAAAGGAGAGGATTTTGTTCAGCCCTTCAACCTTGACAAGCTTAAAAGGTACTACGCTTGAGCCGAAAATATACCTGGCAATTGCTTCCCTCTCCTGCTCGCTAGGTTGAAAACCCGAAAGGGCGGCCTAGGCAAAAGTTAGAGCGATAAAAGAAAAAATCGGGAGAGAAAAGGGAGAGGGAATGCAATTTCTAAATCCTTAGCATCGACCTCGACTTGCCAAAGTCTTGACATATCTGAGTCTTGATGACTAAAGAGAAAAACCACGACAAGAGCTCGCATAAAATACCAATATATAAATATAATGACGAGGTCCTATGGTGCAACCTAGGAATAATTGCCTAAGACATTTCAGATTATGCATTTATGCCTGTACATTTATCTATTACTACTTGCTACCTATATCCCCCATATTTCCCCCCAAATCATCCTTTTATTACAACTTAGCCCCGAAGCGGTCCATCAACGTCTGCGACGTCCACCCAGCCAGGACCATATACTTCTGCAAGGCACAGAAGAGGCTCCAATCTCATCAGCATGGGAACCACGAAGTATCCTCATTCTCTTCATCATCAGCGTCCCATTGTCTGAATAATTGAGCGACTCGGGCAGCGCCGTCATTCACAGGCGTGCCGGTACCTCTTCCTTCCCGCAGAGTACCAGAAAAGCCCACTTTAAATCTAAAGGTGTATCTTTCTAAATCTCTATTCCTGAGCTACAGTATGCTATTACCCCTAGATAAGGATCTTGCTTTCTTTCATGCATGAAATATTGAGTCTGCATTTTAAATTTTTGCATCATATAAAATCATATTGCATTGCATAATATATATATATATATATATATATATATATATATATATATATATATATATATATATATATATATATATATAAATGCGGTAGCTAACGCTAATGAGCACGGGAAGATTGGCTTCGTTCAAGATTGCCACCCATGGCTCGAGGGTCGTGTGTCCGTATCCGTACCCTCGTCCCTCTTTGGCACGACTCGATCTAGCAGCTGCATCATCATCATCATCATCATTCCGGCGCCTGGTCTATCGCACTGCATCATTCCCCCGGCAGGAGAACTCATCTACAAGTCGCTGATAAAGCTTGTTAATGCTAAAGAAGCCCCGCAGCAACTTCTTGTACGTCGACACATTAACCTGGGGAAAGTGAGACAACAAAAGAGAAAATATATCAGTCTCCAAAAAAATGATGAAATGATACAAAAGAAAAAGGAGGAAAAAAAATGTTTACCGTGCGAGCCTACTCAGGGACATGATACTCCTCGGGAATATCTGCATCGGGAAGAACCTCCTCCACTATCCTTCCGTCACGATGATATACGAAAGTGGAAAAAGCATCGGCAGGCACAAAAAACTCCAGCTGCGAGTCAAGAGGCAGATAAGAGGGTTTCGACCTGTCAGAGGCATCGGAAGCACGCTTGGCCGCCACAGGGACAGGAGGGGCAGGATGGAGCATAGTCCTCAGGAAGTCCTCATATGCCATAACTGGAAAGTCGCTCGAGGCATAAAAATCTCGGCAGTGCGATACCTATTCGGAAGAAATCCGGCGCAACCATCCAAGGGGGAGGCATAGGAGGCACCACTGGGAATGTCATGAGCGCAGAATGCTAGCGGTTGACCCGCTCTCCCATATATAATGAATCAACCATGATGGATACCATCAGTATCCGGCACTGGCTCATCTCCAGAGTAACCATATAATGCCCTTCCAGGTCCCTCCAAGGAAGAAAGTGCACCGTGTCTGCACTCGAGCTAGCAATCCGCTCCCGCACCCTCGCTGTATCTGAGCAGCCACCATCCCGATCCAGCCTAACTTTGTTCGCATTCACGAACTCAGCTAAATAAGGTGGCTCGTGAACGCGCGGATGCAATAGACTCGGTGTGAAATGGAAGGACCGAATAAGTCGGACACAAAAACAAAAAAAAAAAAAAGAAAAATGCTTCGAAAAATTAAATGTTGAAAAGAAAAAAAAAAGCAGCAAAAAAGAAAGATACCTCCCAAGCCGGAGCAAATCCATTGAGAGTCGACGAGTCATTGCGGCTGGCTCTATCCATAGAAGCATATAGCTCGGCCCGCCCGATTATAATCAGGAACATGGTCCAAATCCTTCAAGCATCCTAGGAAGGAAATCCTCAAAGAAGTGGACGAATTGGAAAAAGAGCGATCCAAGAAAAAAGAATAAAAATGATCGGCTACATGAGCTACGGCCTCGCTATCATTCTCTACTTCGCCCTTAGGCATTCGCCAAAAGCCATTTCCTCACACTACCGATAAAGATCTCATCAACAGATTTATACTCGGGCACAAAGACCAGGAGATGTTCCACCACATCGTGGTTGTGACGGAGGGTATGGTCCGACGCCAGAGTCCTGCCGATACTGGTAGGGATGCCCGTAATGGCGGCAAAATCGCATGGGGTCAAGGTCGCCTCCCCCAGCTAAAATAGAAGGTATGAGTGGTGTCCCACTAATAATCCCTCAACACATCAAAAATGGGCAAAAGGCTGCGAAATGGACGAAAAGCCCGCAAAAATACACTAAATCTGGAGGACTCCATCAAGACTCGTGTCACCTCAGGCATCAAGTTATATATGTCCAAAACGTTGGTACAGCTTGCCCGAATTCGGACCAAAGGCATGCGCATCTAAAAAAGGAAGAAAGAGAACAACAACATATCAACATCAAAAAAAAAAAAAAGGGAAGGGAAAAAGGTAAAAATTCTTATCTTTTTATCTCCCGCGCATGTCATTAAATAAAGCATGTTGCATACATCGCATTTTGTAAGATCATCATAAAATTTTGCATAATAAAATTTTATTGCATCTTTTGCGTCAAAAAAAATATTATTATATTGCATTTTTTCATACAAAATTAAAAAAATATTGCATTTGTGCATTCAAAAAGATTTTGTGTGTGCATCTTTTGCATTCAAAAAATATATATATACTCCCTCCGTCCCTAAATTATCGTCCTCTTTTCCTTTTTTGTCCGTCCCAAAATAATTGTCCACCTTGAAACTTACCTTTGTAAAACATCACTTTTACCACTTTACCCTTACTTTTTCACTCTACTTTAATTATGGGTCACATATACATGGGCATTAAAGGAAACTACACATTAAACCAATATAATTAATCAAGTCAATTATTTTTTCTTAAACTGTACACCGGGTCAACCAGGAAGATTATTTAGGGACAGAGGGAGTATATATTTTGGCATCCCGACATAAAAAAATGGAAAAGTATTTTGCATGCATAAGTACAAAAAATGTTTTCTCGAAAAAATAAAATAAATGTGTGTTTTGCATTCAAAAATAAACACATGTTGCATCTTTGCACACATTGGAAAATAATACCCATGCAACATGTTAACAAGTGTTTAATAAATTTTCTATGTCACATTTGCAGTCTAATAAAAATGATATATGCATGCATTAGCAATTTAGCATTTGCATTCATTTTCCAAGTAATTGCATTTTAGTATTCTTAAAAATAAAATGTTGCAAATCTTGAAAGAAAAATATTTTCATAGAACTTATCATATTTCTGCAGCATATGCATTTATAAAAGTGAAAATTGTTGCATAAAGTATTCCTGTTACATTTTGCATGCATCCAAAAATGTGTCCGAAAATATATTTAAAAAAATGCATCATATTTCCAAAAAGTATATTTCATAGGAATGCATCATATAAAAATATTTTTCAGTATAAACATGCATCATATAGTCAAATTGCATCAATAATATAAAATATGCATTGCAGAGTCAAATAGTGCCAACTATTCAAATTATGCATCACAAAAATAAATCGCATGAATTTCATATTTTGCTATGAATAAATTGTCAAATTGAATCATTCTAGCACATAAATTGCATGCATAAGCATCATAAGCAGGGTTAGGTATGCTCCAAAAGCCTAAAACAGCAGAGAAATCTAGCAGATCTGAAAAATCATCCAAATGGGTTTAAGGAAAGAAACTTACTGAGTGAGATTTGGAAGATTTGACACGTGGGTGTTCCAATCGAAGAAGATTACTCAATCATCCTTCGAATAATAATATTTGACATGGTTTCGGATCAAAGGAGGAAGTTCTTTCCTCTCTTCGCCCGAATCCGGGTACATCGGCGCATTTCCCTTCCGAGATCTCGAAGAGGAAGCCATCTATCAAGAAAAACGTTCAAATTGGCGGAAGAAAATTGAGGAAATGAGAAGAAATAGAAAAAAATGAGCAGCGGCAACAATGGCGGAAGCCAAGAAAAACGAAAATGAAGAAGAAGAGATGAAATGAAGCATGCTGCTTCAAAACTTATCCCCGTCACTTATGAAGGGAGAAAAATGAAATTTTCCTTTGCCCCTCGAAGTTCCAAAAGTTCAACACTTAAGTCCTCGGGTTTCCAAAGTTGCAAAATGACCCCTAAAGCACGGAAAGTTAACAAAGTTAGCTTTGTTAACCAAAATTGTGATCATTCATCCAAAATCAAAGGAAAGCTCATATCTCAGCAGATCGGCCGCAAATGAGCGAAAAAGCAAGAAAAATCGGCGATAAAGGTGAGATTCGTGAAAAAAATATGCAAGCATGCAAAAAGAAAAAAAAAGAATAGCAAATAAAAAAAATGCAAGCATGCAAAGAGAAAAAAAATGTAAGAACAAAAAAATGTGTGCAAAAAGCAGGAAAAAAAAGAGGAATGAGCAGCATGGAAAATATATGTGCAAGCAGCAGAAAGAAAATTTCCAGCAGAAGTTGGAAAAGTAGCAAAAAGGAAATTTCGAGCAAAAAGTTGGAAAA
>CM028377.1:130753081-130796702 GCA_013146195.2 Codonopsis lanceolata | reverse complement strand
CCCCAAACACAAGTCAAATATTTTGTACACGATCCATTTGATATATCTCGTAATAGAACTAGTGGAAAACATAGTGCACATTTAAATTCAAGGTTTGATCCTTTGGTGAACGTAGCACTCTTTATAGTGCGAATCATCTCAAAATACATGTGTTCTTTATTTACTTGTAATAACTACCTTATGTTGTTTCATATCTCTTAACTTATTCCTTTAGCAACAAGCTTCAGTAATCAGCTAAAGCCTACCGGTAGTACTTCATCGGTGGACTTGAATTGTCTTCCTTACAAGATTTCCGCTATTTCAATCTTTTCAATAGATTGCAAATGCTTGTTTTAGGAATTTATACGAAAAGTTTTAAGTGTTCAATAAGCTATTCAACCCTCCCCTCCTTCTAGCTTATTATTGTGCCCTTTGGGACTAACATTATGTAATCAGGTTTATAGAAACTAAAGCGGCTTGAATTCAAATTGAATGAGACGAATCATGCACAATCTGAAATGAAACCACAAAATTACCTTTGTTTAATGTGAAAGAGTAAGAGGAAGGAAGAGTCGCAATGAGATGGGAAACCTCAGGTGAGTCCAAGCCATACTGCGCTTTCCCCACCCTTCTTCCGTCCATGGCCATTTGTATTGTGTGGTGTGGAGAGAGAGAGAGAAAGAGAGAGAGAGAGAGAGTTATGAAGGAATGGATTGGGTAGCAGATGAAGAGATAGAAGAAAGAAGGCGGAAGAAAATACTTCATAGAAAAGTAGAGTCCAACGAGTCCTATACTTCTATCCAAAGTAGGGCAATGAAATTGAAATCAAAATAGGATAAAATTTAGATTTAAACTAACTAATTTTTGAAAATTAATTCATTTTTACCATTTCATAGAGGTGACATGTGGCAGCAATAAATTCCTTCAAAGTTTTTAGGATTTTACTGAAAGCCACCACGTGGCAGCATCGGCTTCTGTTTTAGTAATAGTTAATAGATATATTATTTGCATGCGCTCTTGAATGTCTTGAAATCGAAGCTTTTTGATGCGTCGCTCAAAGCAATGCGACCGCATTACTATTGACGTGGTCACATCCCACATCTATAATGTGACCACATTGCGTTGGATCCCTGGATTGGCCGCTTGTAAATGTGATGATTTCTTGCCCTGTATACCTAGTGGCTTAGGTTTGGGGTTTCGAATTTACTTTTCAAGGGTTGTAATGCACATTGGTTTAGTTATTTTCATCAATTCTCTTCATCAAATCATGTGTTCTTTAATTCAATTGTTCGCTTATCAATTGCGATGAGCTAAACTCATCTTTGTAGGAATTTGAGGTAACTTTGTATCGAATCCTATATTCTAATTATTATTCTTATTCAATCAATAGTCTTGTCTATCACAAAAGTATTTAAACTTCGTCTTCTCTAGAAACTTTTATGTAAAAAGATAAATGCAACGATTTTGATAATCGGGTAAGATGAGTTGCATGACAAAAGTTTGTCATCTTTGTTTGTCACGCTTATTTGTAATAAATCATATTGATTCATGACCTTACTAAGGTAAAATTTAGGTTATTTTGTTTTTCATGTTCTTAAGGATCCTCAATTGTTATATGACGGACCAAGAAAACATAACAATTCGGGATACTAAAATTGCAAACTATGACCCATGCGTCTCAATCTTTACAAAAGTGAACGAACTATTGACAATTGATTGATACTTTATTGCATGAATATAAGAGGAGATACAAGTGAATCTCAATTCCTAGATTTCCCCAAAATCTTCTGTTCTCAAATTTCTTTCATAATCTGCTCTCTGTTAAACTAGTTTATTGTTGCTTTGTTAAATTAGTTAATTAGTTAGTTTAAATCAATTCAAAACCCCCTTAGTTAAATTAGTTCGCTGGCTAGTTTTATTACCTAAAATCATCGCTTATCTATAGTGGACCGGTTATACTTATACAACCTTATCCTTTGTAAAAGGCTTATTTAAACTCAAACATTTATCGAGTCAATTCTAGTATTAATCATCCATAAAGTCATAGAGTGTTTAAGTACTGTCCCATTTGTTATTCTAACAAAGGAGAGACATGATAGTGGAAGACAAAATGGGGTAAAATTGACATATCCTTAATTTATGAGATAATTGCAAAAAACAAAAAACAAAAAACTCTAAACTATTTCATATTTTGCAAAATTAACGACGTTTATTGATTTTCACCCTATTGAACTTCCACCTATTTTATTTTTTGCAATTAAAACCTTCTATTAAAGAGATGTTAAATTGTTAAACGGAAAGCTGAGTTGCCAACAAGGCAGCGGAAGTAGACATAGGCAGGAACCAAATTATATTTCCGGCGTTTTTTATTGCAAATAAAACCTTGTACTTTGTTTTGCAAAATGAACCTTTGACCAAACCAGATTTTATATTCCAGTCTTTTTCGCTTGCAAATAAAACATTGTACATTGTTTTGTTTTGCAAAATAAACCTTGGACCAAACTAGATCTTGGACTAATCCACCTTTATTTAATTACAATTATTGTTAATAAGCTACATGATTATTTTTTCTTTTCTCTTAACAAACATTTTTAAATCATCTTACTTTTACTCAAAGTTTGAACAACACATCTTTACTTATCTCACTTTTTATCTAAATCCTAGGTTATTTGCAATGCATCAAAGACAAACACTTTTCATTATCAATACATTATTTAATTAGACAATAATTAATCAGTGTTCTAAAAATAGACCTTCAAATCGCCCAAAAATAGTCGTCGAGAGAAAAATCGACGTCTATTCGTGTTAGGCACTGCCTAATCGTCCTAGGCACTGCTCGCCTCCTAGACATCTTTCTTCAACATGGCACTACAACACCTCAAAGAGAAAGGGCGAGAGATAGAGAGATGGGGAAGGAAAGATAAGAAAAAAGGGAGGACTTACGGTGACGGCAATGGCGACGATGGCGATTATTGGACTTCGATGATGGGGAGCAACAATACATGGAAAGATCTAAGTATCAAACTCATGAGAGAGAGAGAAAGAGAGAGAGAGAGAGAGAGAGAGACGATGTCTGCTGCTTCGTCTTCTAATCGAATGCCAAGGAAGTCTCTTCTGCTCATGGAAAAAGGAAAACAAGGCTTCCAGAAATTTTGGTTGGGAAATGGGAATTGGGGAGTCCAGATCTCCTATACCACTTGCGTGTATCACTGGTGTACCATTTTTCATCTCAACTATTAATTGACATGCAATAATTGGGATGCAATGGTGGAGATAAAAAGTGGTACACCAGTGATACACACAAGTGGTACAGGAGATCTGGACTCGGAATTGGGCTGAGAATGAGGTATTTACCAAGCATGCACTTAATATTTTCAAACTATGCCTTTTAGTTTTGTCTTCTATTTATTTCTTCCCCTTCTTTTATTCAAATACATAATTTGTACCTTTGATTCAAAATTTACTTTTTGGTATTCATATTTTTTTTTGGGATTTTCACTTTATGTAATGAAAATAAATTTTTAGATTTAAATTTTTAATCTTGTAAATTGTAATATGATCATAATTTTAGTATTTATTAGATGATATTTAATATTAGTATATATGAAGGTTTTAATTAGGGGTGACAAAATTTTATCCAATCCATTGGGTTATCCAATATAACCATTAAAAAAGACTTATTGGGTGTTATCCATTCACACCCAATTAAGTTAACACCCATTAGAGACCCATAACAAAATGGATAATTTATGGATATTAACCGGTTATCCATTGGATTTATCCATTAATGTTACCAACTAGTGTCACCACCACCATCCGCCTCCGCCCACCGCTGCCACTTCCCAACTCCAGCAACCATCACCAATCACCACCACCCACTGCCCACCGCCACCAACCTCCGGTCACTACCTACCAACACCGCCGCCACCTTTGCCCACCACCACTACCATCTGCCCCCAATCTTCGCCACCGCTTGCTATCCATCGCTGCTACCACCACCACTATTATATGTTCTTTAATTAAAAATGATAATAGATAGGAATGCAACTTACTATTAACAAGATTCAAACTTGAATCAAGTTACTTTATACCAAAACTTGCTACCACTAGGCTAGACCCCATTTTGAAATTTATTTGAAAGTTTAATATAAATATAAACAAGTAATCATAAAAGTTGTTGATTATTATGAACTTATTTATTATTTTGTTTTGGATTATTTATAATTATAATGAATATAAGTATTTAAATTTTAAATTTTTTTGGTTTCCAGAAATAGAATATATTGAGTATTGACGGCTAAAGTTCTCAAAGTGTCACTATTTCCAGTTTGGCATTTTTCTTTATTTCCTGTATGCCAAATTCGTCCATGTGTCCAATTTCATTACTTTTTTCCGTTAGGTCAACACACGTGTGTCTCACATGATATTGTATTAAAGGATGTAATAGTAAAATAATCGAATAGTAAAATCATAATATGAAATAGTATCGTAATATTTAAATATTTTGTCTACCTTTATAATTGATTCGAAAATTTAATTCTTGAGTTGATTGAAATCAATATCCAGTTTAATATCTATCATAATAATTGAATTGATATTTTTTTTAAAATATTTTTAAAAATAAATTAGAATTAGAATTTTTGATAATTAAATATCCAATATAATCTAAAATGGTAGAAAATATATTAATTATATACTCTCTCCATCCTTAAATTATCGTCCTCTTTTTCTTTTTCGTCCGTCCCAAAATAATTGTCCAGTTTGAAACTTACCTTTTTAGAACATCAGTTTTACCACTTTATCATTACTTTTTCACCCTACTTTAATCATGGGTCACATACAAATGGGCTTTAAAGGAAAATACACATTAAACTAATATAAATAATCAAGACAATTGTTTTTTTTCTTAAATTGTGCGCCGGGTCAACTAGGACGATTATTTAGGAATAGAGGGAGTAATTTTTATGATAATGAAACATGAAACTTGAAACATGAGTGATTAGAAAAATTGATTAAACATATTTATTACGAAAAAATAATTATCTTGTTTGTTGAGAATTAAAATGTTAATAATATAAATAGAATAATTATGTTGTCCATTGGTGTTTGATCAAAAAAATAATGTTAGAAGGTAATTAAGAAAGTAATTTGATTAGTCAACTTAAAAGGGGTAGTTTTGTCCAAACATATATTTATTTAATGCCATAATTATGGATTTAGTGGATAAGCAAAAAATTGTTGTGGAAATAGCCTCTCTTTAATGATTTTGAATTTTTGGGGCAGATGGTGTATTACATTTTCTATTAAGGGTAAGTCTTATATAAGACCGTCTTACGGATCTTTATTCGTAAGACAGAGCTCTACACTCTTACAACTCAACCCACTAACACGCTTAATCGAATAATGAATATCTGTCTTACAAAAAAATATTTGTACCGTTTTACCCAAGTTTTTGTTTTCTATTGAAGTAAACTAATTATAGCCCGTGTGTTGCATGACATAGTGGAGAGCATATAAAATTGAACATATTTTATTGTATTAGATGGAGTAATTGTTTATATTAATTGTCCTTTTCATCAAATCATAATTTATATTTTTTATTAATATTTAACCACCAAATTAATAAAGTAGGTGAAAAGTATTTGTAAAATGGTAAAAGTGATGTTCTAAAAAGGTAAGTTTCGATAATTATTTTGATTTAAATGCATTGAATATTTTCATTATTGAGGATTGCATTAAATCCCCTACCCCTAGTACAACGTCTACAGTTAGACGTGATATTACTAATCAATAAAAAGCTATCAAACCGTAATTTTTACCGTAATTTTTAGGTTGCTAACCATGTATCAATAATTTGCTCTAGCCAAAATTATGACGGCCAACAAATTTTGAGTAGATCTCCTGTAAGAACCGTCTTACAGATGTTAATTTGTAAGACTAAGTTCCACCCTCTCACAATTTAACCCAACAATATATAATAAATCAGGTAAAGAGATGTACTCATGTAAGACTCCACTCTTCAAACGACATACTCATGTACGTAGTTGTTTTATCGAAGCAAATGATTTTTTTTCCAATTTATACTCATAGATATATATATATATATATATATATATATATATGTGTGTGTGTGTGTGTGTGTGTGTGTGTGTGTGTGTGCGTGCTTATGTATTTTTGTCTAATTTTGTGTGTTTTTTTTTGTATTGTGATTAGTGAATAATAATATATGAAGGAAAGTAATAGTCGTCAAAAAACAAATTAAAATATTATGTTTTTTATTGGGTATTATCCGGATAATATCAATTTATTAATGGATAGAATTGAGTATTATCCAATAACACCCATTGAGCTTAGTGGGTGTTATTTGATAATATTCAATAACACTCATTAAACTATATTGGATAGATAATGATTTTATCCAAATTATCCGGTAACACCCAATTGCCACCCTTACTGTGACACCAATACAATTATGCCGTCATTGATGTCATTAACGAAATTAAAACTTGATTTTTTGTTAAATTGAATTGGGAGATATGTAATTCTGGGTAATGGAATTGAATCTAGATGAAGTAATTTTAAATTGAGAAGAGGAGAGGCATTTATATAGATTGGGGTTAAGTAGTTTGAAATTGAATTCAGGGTCAAGTCTGAGTGAGAATTAAAGAATCAGAGAGAAAAAATGGAGAAGAAAACAATGTCAAAAAGACTCAAATGCCACGCACGTGTACGCTAATGTGCAACTTAACGTGGTTTTCAAACGACCGTAGACAGGTGGGGGGCAAAATGAGATAAATGGCAACATCAAGTACAAAGTTGGGAAATTTTAAACATTATGATGCATTATGAGATTTGGTGTATGCTTGAGGGTGGTAAATATATTTCGGCTAAAAATATATTATTCTTCCCCTTATAATTACTCAAAAATTAGGATTCAAAAGAGGTCTTACATGATACCTACTAAAAAATGTGTGACAACCCGATCGATTCCCTTATAATTATGGCTATGACACAAGTATGTACAAGTTTTAATTATATTCAATAGTTAGAGGGTCCACGTTTCACCAAAATTTGATGATTGAAGTGTTGAAAGTTGGTTGCAAAATTTGGCGACGACCGATCTTTTGACCTAAATTCTATTTATTGGAATTAAAAGCAAGTTGCAAATTATATTAATTTGTTTCAAGTAGATATGAATAATGTATTTATTTGTTCAAAATCAATTTCGAGTGAATGAAAAATTAATGCACAAAGTAAACAACTTTGTATTATAGTTGAATAGCAAATTGGTATATGAAAAGTCATTTCTCACATTGTGGTGTTACAGGCTAGCACAAAGCAATTGCGAGGATCGCACCATCTGCGTCCACACAAGTAGATCGCATTAGGCGCTTTAGAGATGCACTTTTCACTTTACGTCATGTTGCAAATGATGTACGTTAGTTCGATGTTGAACACATAAAGCAAGATATAATATAAATCTATGAATGAATTATGTTCATGTATCATTCTTATCTAATGTATCATCAAATATACAATAAAGCTCATACTCACACATGTGCAATTGACTAAAACTATTTAGAAGTTGCGATTAAATTACCTTTAAAAATTTAACGGTTGTGATTCACCTTCACTTTCACATGTGTAAGAGTAGTTATCCACTTTTAACTCCTTATTACAAAGTCACCCCTTACAATTAATATTATGAGCAGTCACATTTTTTTCTTCTGAACAATCACCCCTTATAAAACATCACTCTTACATTAATATAATCTTACAATAGAGCTCAGTTGATTGGCTGAGGCTTGATTCCAGCTGCAAAACCAAATGGTCATGGGTTAGTTACATATAACTCATTACAAATAACCTCCATCAACTATGGATCGAGTCGAATAACGCCCTTCAACTATCATTTAAAGCAATGTATCCCTTCAACTATGACATTTAAAAAAAATCGTACTTTCTATTTTAACATTATCGTTTCAATTGACGAAATCATATATACGGATACCGTACCATAGGCACATGCACGAAAATCTAGTGAAAGACAAATGAAATCATACAAATTAGTATGAAAAAGTCATTCTAAAGGTTAATTTATACTCTATATACTAATATTACTTCCCTTATTTTCGAGTCCATATCTCCTATATCACTTGTGTGTACCACTGGTATACCACTTTTCATCTTAACCATTGTTTAAGATGCAATAGTTGGGATACAATAGTTGAGATGAAAAGTGATACACCAGTGGTACACACAAGTGATATAGGAGATTTGAACTCCCTTCTTTTCCCTTGCAAAACTCTCACTAATTTTCTTTGATAGAAGAGACCCAGATCTCCCCCAGGACTAGTGGTTGTCTTTCCTAGATAGGTTTAAACTTGAAACCTATTGTTGACCTGAAATGATTCTACTTTTCTTTATATTGATTTTCCCCTTAATTGTCTCCCTAGTTTAAGCAATTGGACTCCCAATTTATCTACTATTTCAATGGAATTTGGGAATCGGGAAGTGTAATACCTCGAAAATGCTAAGTATAAAATATTATATTATAATATAATTTAAATTACATTGTTTTGGGCTAATCTAATTATTTAGGTCTAGTTTCGGTTTTGGATAGATTTCGAATTTAGACCATTTAAAAAAAAGAAAAAAACAAATATTGTTAATTTGGCTCAACCCACAATTAGGGATTTAACCCATATACAATTATATAACAAATATGGGAAGGGATTATAATAGTATAATAGTAAATAATAACAATATTAGAGATAATCTCGGATAGATATAGCTCTGCCGGGTTTGTCTACGAGAAGAAGTCTGCCTACTCGGTTGATTTTGGAAGGAAGTCTTCTCCCTTCAATAGTCCGGATACGAATCAATCACAGAGTGGGTTGTGATTTATAAGCTATCCTACCGGTGTTTTGGGTTCTGTTTTAGTAGAGTCAAGAGAGAGAAAGGGAGAGGCGACGACAGAACAGAACGACTACATTTGGTTATGCATGTGCTTCGTCAAGAAAACCGAGGTAAACCTCTGCCTTACCTTCCTTTGTAGTTAATCGGGGCGAGGGAGATAATATGTACTTGATCTTTCCTATCTTTTGAAACCAAAAATAATTACAGTGAGTCTTCATGTAAGCCTTAAGTGGGTATCTTTTGTTTTAGTTGAATCAAATCCAGTAGGTTTCTTTAAAGTGTGTTAGCATGAAAACTTTGTTTAAAAATAGGTATGATTATAGTTATATATGTATGGTAGATATATAAATATTTTATGTGTGAGGAAGCAGAAAGGAAACCGAAACAGGGAGCTTTTATGAAGAAGATGATGGAAATTTTCGGTCTTCCCCCTAAGCTTTTGGACATAGTTAATCATTTCCATTAATTACAAAATGACCCCTTAACTCTTTAACAGTTAGTTAGTTGTCATTAGTATTATTTTACTTTTGTTGGTTTAATTAAGTTCAGAAATAACAAGACCCTAATTCATAATTCTAATTTCAGTATTATTTTTAAATTAGATTTAAGCAAGATGAATTAAAGCTTCAATCGTGGGTTGAAACTTTTGTTTTGTGCGCGCGTAAACAAGGTAAGGGCTTACGTTTCTTTTAGATTCCTTGCAAAAGTATTTTAAAAAAATACTTTTAATGTTAGGCTTCCGCTGATTCTTGAAAATCCGTTATTTCATTTGCCATGCCCGACCTCGTGTCGACAGCTATTTTGACTCCGTCGTTAGCCTCTGTTGAATATCTTCGTTATGATTTTGTTATCGCAATTTTCGTGCTTAAACTTGTCCACATGAAATACTTTTTATTATCAAAAAATATATTTTGCATTTGTCAACTTATCGGCATACTCATTTCTATTAAAAATAATGATTTGTAATACAAGTATTGTTTTGATAGTGATACATTTATAGTACCATCTATATTTTTAAGATAATTATGATCACTAAGTATGAACAACCCGTCACGAGGATTACGTGATAAACAATGAAATTAATTAAATTGCACCACTTGGCCCGTGAGTGCGGTAATCCGGGTATACCTTAATATTGTATCCTTCGGGGGATTTGTGTACCCTTCGGGAGATTTGTGTACCCTACGGGGGATTTGCGTACCCTTCAGGGGATTTGGTTCTTGGTCAATAGACTCTTACGCGATCTTAATAAATATTTTTGATCTTCGGTTATAATTAATTGGTATGGGACAGTCAGTAAGGACAAACTTATTTGATCCATATTTTGATTTGTTTAAACTCTCCATTCAAAAAGAATTTTAATCTTTTGTTAACTATCTTTTGATTTTTTCAAGTTATTAAATGTATAAACTTTGTTCTACATACAACATGATTATTCTCTGAGTCACCCCTCCTTAGAAACCGGAGGGGCGACGTATGATCTTGTTCGCTCACCCTTCACATTACTCTTCTTCCAGATCGGAATTAATGACTAAGCTTGAGGTAGAGGATACTAGTGAAAAAACCAAGACTTTTAGAGCGTACTTATATGTTTTAGAATTTAATAGAGATGTAGTTAAGTTAATAGACTCTTGTTTCGTAATTTATTTAGATGGTTGTATTTTAAATTGAAGACTTTTGTAATTATAGTTGGATGACGTTTCGATTTAGTTTTTATTTAAGTTTGAATAGGTAGCGACGTGACCAGATGTGGGTCCAATGGGTCGGACCCGGGTTTGGGGCGTGACAGGAAGCAAATTGTCAAAATCAATGGATAGTAGGTGCTTGGTTGCAGGTTCCATTTCAAAAACATTCCAAACACAATTATTTTCCCCTTAATTTTTCACGGTGGCGTGGTCGTCATTGGCCAAAATAAGTTGAAGGAGGGTAGAAATTTACCAAATTGGGTGTGAAGGAGGAGAATAGGACTACAATGGTTGACAACGGAAGGTGGGTGGCACTTCAGCTTCGAAGATGAATATCAGCGATTCAACTTTATTTGTTATATTTCGAAGAATAAATCATCTTATGACTCTTAAAATTAGGAAATATGAATCTAGATTTGAAAAACGAAAAATAAGTTAAAGCCTTAACACAATCTCAAAGAGTAACTCAAGTAACCAGGGCCTAATTTTAAATTTAAAAGGAGACTTCCCAAATACAAATGCAACCTTTGAAACACTATTTTATATTTTCCAAACAAACCCTATGATATTGATACCCAATATTCATCCTATGTTAACACCATGAATTCACGGGTGCACCGAAGCTTTCCTCCTCACATCAGTCTTCACTCAAAAGGCCACAGTAAGAGAACACAGAGTAAAAGCAAAATAGCAAAACAACCCCACCCCCATTACACTGTCCCCTTTCTGATTCCTCTCTGCAAATCAAATCTGAAAATCAAGAACCCATTGCAGTCAATTATTATGCCAGATTGAGTACACCGAGAAACTAAAACAACAAGGAAAAATATGTGTTATGTGGGTAAAGCTACCAAGATCTTCATTTTCCTTGTCTCAGTTCTGGTCGTTATTGGCCTTCTCTTGGGTTTCCAGCTCCTCCGTCACAGAGTTAATCACAAATCCCACGATTGCTCCGGCGATTCTTGCCACCAGACCCCCGTCGCCTTCCCTAACCCGTATCCTCCTGGCCCGAATTTTAACCCAGTCCCGCCGTCACCGCCTGACTCGAATCCAAGCACCACTCCTAATCTATCACCCCCACCACCAGCTGACTCAAATCCCAATCCGACTCCAGACCCTGGTTCGAATATATCACCACCACCACCACCACCACCGGTGCTGACTTCGTCATCACCTCCGCCGCCAGTTGTTGCAATGGCTCCCCGCCGGCGATTAGTCCTCCCAGTCCGGGTTTGGTGACTCCAGGTCCGGTCAATTCTTAATTTATTTGCTTTTTAATATGAATTTTTTCGGGTCAATTTTAATTGATTTGTAACAGTGGATATGGAATGTTTGCTTGGGATGGACGATGATGGCGGAGATTCTTTCTATTAATTTACCGATTTATCCTCAAAAGTAGTAGAATTTACTTAGATTAACGGATAACTGATTTATAGGAAAATGATGTCCTTATTTTCGATGTCTTTTTTTTGGTCCATAAAGTTGACTCTTTGACTCTTCTGTCAATTTACATCTCAAATGAAACTCATCACCCAATGATTTCTGAGTTCTTTTTTTATTTTAGTTTTTTTTCTTCTTTTCCTAGGTGGCATTCGCTTCGTTTAAGGAAAAAAAAAAAAGAAGATCTTTTGTAATGTTGATTTCTTTTTGACGTGATGTGATGTCATGGCCAACCCTGAACATTTGCGAGCACTTCTCGAAAAAAAGAAAGAAAAATAGGAGAAATTAAAACTGAATTTACAAATTAAAATGAGTGATCCTAAACGTAACACAAAATTTACATATTAGCGGATGTTTTATAAAACATCCGCTAGTTTATAGCGATTGTTTTGTCCGAAATCGAAAAAAAAATACAAATCAACGGTTTTTTGTTCGTAATTGAAAAGAAAAAATAAATCGAATCTAAATCAATCTAATTCACATGTGATATCATGCGAATTAACAATAGAAATCAAATCAACAATGATACATAATCAAAATTACGTGAAGGGAAGGGAGAAAGGGGGTAGTATAGTTTAAATATGAAGAGGAGTAGTAAAATAATTTTACCTTTTAAATGATATTACGTTTAATAATTTTGATATTACGTTTAGATGTTATGGTTAAAATTAATAAAAAGTTGATAATGCCTTCCGAAGGTTCAAATTTAAATTCTTCAATTCTTCAAATCAAAGAACACCAGGCTTAACCATTATACCAAGCTAATATATGTAAAAACTTATAACGTTAAATTATATACACAATATAATAAATAGTTTTTACAAATTTAGGGTCCCAAAATTAAGGGTCTATGGCCGTCGTCCTTCCAGACATGTGCATCAATTATACTTGTTACGTAGATTTAAAGAAAAAAGAATTGATTTATTTTATATAACCCCTTTTTTAAAGCCTTTAAAAAATTTCAACTCCAATGAGCACTCTATATAACGAATTGGTGACATCTTAACTAACAAACGTAACTATCAATATATTTCTATTTTTTTACCGCAATTGAAATAAAATATTTATACATTTAAATTTTATATTTTATGAAAATTATATTATATGTTTTGATTATATCAATTATTTTTATTTAAATAAAGTTTTGTCACACTTTTTAATATTATCAATATACCCATAATTTTAAGTTATAAATAATAAAAAAGAGAAATGATACTGCAAAAAATACACTAAATTAATTGAAAAAGAAAATAGAAAAAATGGGAAAGCATATCATCATCAAAGTGATGATGTGAGTTGAGTTGTTTATTTAATTCATAGGCTCTCTACTCTAATACATCAAAATTTTAGCCAAAAAAATTTCGGCCGCCTTCTTTGAATTTTGGAACAATTTTTTTGAAAATGAACGAATACTAAGACAATGGAGAAGGAGATATGTGGAGGAGAGAAGAGAGATGAATGGCTAAAACTCACCCAATAAGTTGGGGGAGAATTAGCTTTTTTAGGGATAGTATTGATAGATTTAAAGGGGCTGTTTAAAAAACCCTAAAAAGTTCTTTAATAGAATGATATCGTTTATTTTAGGAATTCTTTTTTGAGTGTCAAATATAATTTTTTAAAAAAACAAATGAAAGGATAAAAGAATCCAATGTAAACTATCTTCTTTAGAGGAGGAAAGTATACTACATCTGTTTGGTGGGTCCGATTTCCCAGGATAATTTCTGTTACATGAACCTAGAATGGTACTGTATTTAGTATTTACCAACCTGTAATTAGAATTTCCTTCCTGTGCATCGAAAAAGTTCTTCTTCCAGTAGTTCCCTGGCTGATTGGCCCTTTTAATCCATAGGGCTATGAGCAGAGCAAGTCAAAAGATGTCAACATCAACTTCTAGCCCCACCTCCAACCCCTCAATGTTTTCTGTATATAGTAGAGGGGCCCCGTAGAAAGTTGGTATATTTTGTATCTGAATTGAAGATATAGTTAGATTTGTGGCTGTATCTATGACACGGCGTTAAATGGATTTTATCAAAGTATAAGACAAATAATATTGAATAAATTAATATATGTTTAATTTTTAAAAATTGACTTTTTAAATGAAACGTGTCAAAATGAAATAATTGACTCTTTGTCATAACATGTTATTGAAAAGCATTTATATTTCTCCTACTATCTTAAAGAAAATGATCTAAAACTAACCACTGTCATATGATATAACTACTGCACAATGCACCCTCCACCTTCGTCGAAATTTAGAAACCACAATTTATTATATTTACAAATCTTTATCTAATGTCAATCTCTACTTGCGAATATGTGAATTTGAAGGATATAGGTCTATAAAAATAAAATTCAAAGTAAATGAGGTAATGTTGGACGTGGACCCAACTTGAATGAAAGAAAGAAAGTTAATAAGTTTGTAGGTTTTCTATCACCCCCAACCCTAGCAAAAGCAATATGAACATGAAGACGGAAAACATCTTGAAAACACAAATCAACTCAAACAAAAGCTTAAAGAAAGGTAAAAGAAGATAAGGAAGAAGAAAATGATTATGACAGACATAAGAATGAAAGAAGAAAATTCATGCACTGATCTTAAGCAAGCACCGAATTATATGAACATATATTCAAACATAAAACAAATACACCACTCCTAAATAATTGGACACTATCATGATGGTGTGACCATATTAATTCTACTCATAATACCAATTTCTTTCTTACCAACATGAGCAATACCAATTCTGAGATCATGCAAACTGTTCTTTCATTTTCTCAAGAGAGGGGGGGGGGAAGGGAATAAACCTTCTATTGTTTTGGGCAGGTCAACTCTTTCAGGTCCTTTTCTCTCTTCTAGAGTCATCCTACCACTCATTTGTACATAATGTTTAATCTACATTGTGGTTGACTTGAAGTGAAATAGAACTTCATTTTATTTGGGATTTGAAAATCCATTTGTAGCTTGAACATATGAATGGATCTATGTGAACGATTGCTTAAACCCAAGGGAAGCATGGCTATCTAAGAAATTCCTGCAACATTGAATCAAACATCAAATTAGACTATAACTTGCTAGATCAAAGCACATAACTAAATTGTACAGTTCTTGTATGAAGTTAACTGAATGGATACTCTCTCTCTCTCTCTCTCCTGCAACCTCAGTTTCTTTCCCTCTTCCTCCCTCTGTTGCACACACTCAGACACAGCGCACGCCCTCCCTTTCTTCTTTCTTCACCTTGACAAAACTTATTACTTCCCCTCTCAATCTCTTTATTCAGAAGTCTCCCCCTCCCCGTTTTTAATTTCTCTCTTATATGACCTCACTTTTTCTCTCCCTCTTCCATTTTTTAAAACAGCAGACACACACACCACCACCACCAATCTCCCTCCGCTCCAATTTTCTCTTCCGTCGTTGTCAGACACACTCACACACAGTATACAATCAGAATTTAAAAAATATAAAAGTAAAGTCATGGTATTAACATAATAGAAGCAACATATTTAAACTCGATCAATTGCAAACACCAGGCATATTTAAACTTTAAAACAAATAAAAATTCAAACAAAAAGGGGAGAGTGATTTCGGGGGCGGCGAGAGCAAAAGGTAATGATTTCAAAATACGAATTTCAAAACTCAATTCAAGCCTTTGATGACAATATGAAACTATGTTTTTTCTATCCAAGGAATTGTGACTGTGTGTGTGAGTGGCCATATTTAGTCTACATAAAGCTATATTTAGTTTGCTAGTTAAGATTGATTTGCTAAAAAAATTATGTAGGGTGTAAATTCAGGATCAGGTTACTTAAACTAATCCAACACTCTCATCTCTGTCTGCTTTCCTTCTCCCTCACTGTCTCTCGACTATGAACGCAAAGTGTTCGACCGAATTCCCAACTCAAATCTCTGCACTTGGGACACTACTATTTGAGCACTTTTTATAGGCAACATGCAACATAATTGATTGCTATAGAAAAAAAAAAAGCATAACTGAGATTAAATTTGATAAAGTTGAAAAAAAAAGCAAAAGAAAGGCAAATGCCAAAATCATTATAAATTGACCCTACACAGACTCATACACATAATTCAACTTATATGCATCAACTTATATGAAGCCTAAAAACCCATAACTGTACATAAAGAATAGTTTTTTACCCTATGAAACAACTAAACATGACCAACTCATATACAATAAAGTAAAAATTGAAGCAAACTTTGAGCTATTAAACTTATGCACAAAAACCTTAACATGTTCTTAGTGGGGCGAAAAGAGAACTAGCTGTAGCGACCGGCATAACGGGTGTCAATTTGTTCCATGAGCAGGGAACTTAAAGATTCCGGCTGAAAGAGAAAGCTTTACCGCGGCAAATAGAAAATAGAGAAGAGAGAAAAACAAATCGACAGAAGAGTGGAAGATCGAGAAGAAAAGGGAGAGGAAGAAAACAATTCAACAAAGTCAAAATAGAAAAGAGAGAAGAAAAAATCGACAAAGGAGTGGAAGATGGAAGATTACCTCTACATGTTTTCTTTGGAGCGATCGATGGATAGGAAAGAGGAGGGGGAAAAAACTGATGCGTTGAGCGGGGCGTATGTGAGGAGGGCGGCATCCGGGAGAATAAATGGAGAGAGAGAAAGAGTTTGAGGGATGGATGTGGGTTTCGACTTGGAGGGAGGACTAAAAAATTTAACCGCTTCACGCTCGATGATTTTAAAATTTAATCCAGGACAATAGTTGTGTCTGGTAAAAATAAATCATAGTCGGTAGTTACATCTTCAAAATTCAAATGTGCTAAGGCTGAGCTAAATTATAATATAGATGGATCTCATGACTAGCCTTACCACTTTGTTATAATTTTGGGATTTTTCAAAGCATGTAACATTATTTTTAAAGAAAAATTATATAGAATAGAGTATTTCTTAAAAGGCAAATAAAATTAATAAGAAAAACTTATTTTGGAATGGAGGGAGCTTATGAAGAGTTTTTCTAGGCTTGACAATTGGGTTAAGTTGAATGAGTAACATGTTGGAGCGGGTCAAAACCGATATAGCCCGAATAGCGATCAGATTTGGGTTTAAACGGGTCAACCCACCTCAAGCCAAAAAGATTCCCATAAATACATTATTATAAATGTAATACCCCATCCCACATCAGGTAGGTGTGAGAATTATGTTCGATTTATAAGGTGGCCACACACTATCTCTGGGCACCAACATCATCTATATACTTTTGGGTCGACTTGTGGTGGGCCTGATAACCCAAGGTGTTGCGTGCTCAGTGGGCTAGTGTGTGGGGTACATGTAGTGGACCGGGCTTTAGGGTTCAGGTCGTTACAAAATGGTATCAGAGCGGGTCCCGGTCAGAAATGTGGGAACAAAGTTCTA
This sequence comes from Codonopsis lanceolata, assembly GCA_013146195.2. Classification (NCBI taxonomy): domain Eukaryota; kingdom Viridiplantae; phylum Streptophyta; class Magnoliopsida; order Asterales; family Campanulaceae; genus Codonopsis; species Codonopsis lanceolata. Next base: position 130,779,299 of record CM028377.1, on the reverse strand, counting down.
TGCTGGACAAAGTGCTACACCACAGAAGGTGGAGCCACCTCTTGATCCCCATACGAGCCACCTCTTAAATCATGCATCGCCCGAGATACGATTCGACCTTGACGAGGACATCAAGGATTTAAGTGAGGGAGATTGTAATACCTCACCCAACATCGGATAGGTGTGGGGATTGTGTTCGATTTATAAGGTGGCCACACACTACCTCTTGGCACCAACATCATCTATGGAATTTTGGGTCGGCTTGTGGTGGACCTGATAACCCAAAGTGCTGCGTGCTCAATGGGCCAATGTGTGGGCTACATGTAGCGGACCGGGCTTTAAGGTTTAGGTCGTTACAATAAATAAAGCACTTTTTTTACCATGTGTATCGGGTCAAAAATGGTTATATGTTCAACCCGTCTTAATCCAAAAATATTAACATGTTCGGTTGTATCGAGTAACTTTTGGGTCTAGTTGTGTTAACGTAGTACATGTTGTGATTGTGAGGCTGGGTTTTTCCTTAAAAGCAGAGTGCTATTAGCATCTCCCAAATGTTCAGACTCATTTAACTTATTAGAGCTTCAAACAAATTGGCCAAGCTGATCTCGAAGTGTTCTAGCTTGACTCTTTTATTTTTAATCAAGTTTAATTTAGAGATAATTTCGGCCGGTACCATTTTCTAAAATATTAACCGCTAAGGTACTTTATTTTTTTCTTAAACCGCAAAAGTACATTTTCCTTTTTTTTCTTCTTTAAATATCATCGTTCCGATTCTCCAATGAAAAACAACAAAAAACTAAAGAAATACTTTTCGAAAACCGAACCATCACTTTTGGAAGAGAGTGGCCAGTTTGGGGAAGAAGAAAATAGCAGCAGCTTTCCCTCTCCCCCTTAATGAGTTCATTTATTTCCTCTTATGAATTTCATGTTTATTAAATTGCAGAAGATGAAAAGAGGTAAAATATCTCATTTTGGGCTCGGGGCAGGTGAAAGAAATCATATGCTTGTTATGGCAGAAAAAGACTTTTGTTTCAATCCATCACCTTAGAACCCATTCCACTAGAAGACGAGAGTAAAAAGAAATGGATTCACAGATATGAATGAAATCATAATTAACACCCACTTTTTTTTCTCTCTGATCCATTATATAGGGGAATAGAAGCCTTTAAGTAGGGCTCATATCAAGATATTGCCAAATGGACAGCAATTGAGTATTTTATAGTGGAGCTGTGGAGTGGATGAAATCACAATTGACAATTCTAGGTACGTTCCTCGCCTCTCTCCTTCTTCGATACTCGTTTGATGCCCAAAATTTTGAGTAATACTCAATGTTTTGAGCGATGCCAAAAATGTTGAGCGATGCCCAAAAATTTCCTTGTGATGCCCAAATTTGGGCAATGGCTTTTGCATTACGATGACCAAAATTTTGAACGACACCTAAAATTTTGAACGATACCCACAATTTTGAGCGATGTCCACTTTTTTTTCCGTGTGATGCCCAAATTTGGGCAATGACTTTGTCCATGCGCTTTTCTTTCATTAAAGGGTATCTTCGTCATTTTTCCTCCAAAAGTATACTTTTGCGGTTTAAAACAAATATAGGAGACTTTTCCGGTTATAATTCTATCACATGGGATCGGCCCGAATTTCTCCCTTTAATTTAACGAAGAAACCTAAATTAGAGCTTGACTCAATTACTTAATGATCAAACCTAAATGAGTCGAGCTTGAGATTTTCTGAAGTCTAAGTAGAAACCTACTTCTTTCGTCTCAAAATGAGCGTCTTTTTTTGGTTTACTATTAAGGAGAATAAAGAAAGTTAAAATTTAAGCAATTTTTAGAATGCCGTAGCACATATACATATGTACCTGTCATGTATTGGAAAATGATAGTTGACGGAGTTAAATTAATAATTTACGGGCTTGTTTGGTAGTTGGGAAATGATAAGTAGTATTATTAATCTCAGGATTATTAGTATCCTCGCTATTAATCCTTACTTGTATATCGAGTGTAGTTTTGAGATAAATAATGTTAATCCTAATTTTTTTTTAATGAGGACGCTAATAATATCCACCCTCTCCCTTGATATTAATACTTTAATAGTGAGGAAATAATGATTTTATCCGGGTAACTCATGTTATTAGTCCCGACCACGTATTGTGTACCAAACATCAGATAACTTGACTTATTAATCCTATCTGACATTAATCCTGACTACCAAACATCACCTACGTATTTTATAAGGTCAGAGTATTTGAATTAAGTTGATTAGTTGACTTCTTTGATACCTTAAATAGAAGTGAAGTTAGAATTTTATGGCCAAATTAAAAATTTCCCCCCAAAGTATACACCCAATCCTAAATTACTACCTAACATAAGGTTTGTGTCAATTTGCTACCTGATGTTGCCATTTGTGTCAAATAACTACCTATGACCAACTTTTGTTAGTGAAAAATGTTAAATCAAGCACACTTAAATTAGTCCCTTGGTAGCTATTTGGCACAAATGGCAACATCAGGTATCAAATTATGATAAAATTATGTTAGGTATTGATCTGAGATTGGATGTATACTTTGGAGGGAAATTTGTAATTTGCCCGAATTTTATTGTTTCCATGGGTAGAAAATTACGAAGTAGTATTGGAATTAGAGCTGTCAAAACGGGTAGGATCCGTTGGACTAGCTCGCCCTAACACCTAAAAAAGTAAGTTGAGTTAGGAAAATATAAGCCCACTAAAAAGCGGATCAAACAGCTTGAGCTTGAGCCCGTGATGGAATGGGGTAGGTTGGTGGTGGGTTGACCCGTCATTTACAAGTTATAATTAATACAAGCAACAAGTTTGAAATTATGAGTTTAAATCAGTTTCACTCAAAATGTGAGATTATTTTTTATATCTGAAAAATCAGTAAATAATTATGAATTCGTTAAAAAGTGGCACTTACAACAACAACATATGGCATAATAAGGTAGATTAATCGCAATATTTATGGAAAAAAGATTATAAAAACATACAAAAAAAGTAATGATAAAATAGTTTTTTATTTATATTTTTTGTCATTTTATACTATTAATATTAGAGAAAATTGTTAAAAACACTACTTCTAATATAATTGTCAAAAATATATATTTTTAAATAAATTGTGAGATTTTTGTGTTATTTATTATTAATAATCCCTCCGTCCCTAAATTATCGTCCTCCTTTCCTTTTTCGTCTGTCTCAAATTATTGTCCACTTTGAAACTTACCTTTTTAGAACATCACTTTTACCATTTTACCCTTACTTTTTCACTCTACTTTAATTATGGGCCACATACACATGGACATTAAAGAAACTACACATTAAACCAATATAAATAATCAAGTCAATTGTTTTTTCTTAAACTGTACGTCGGGTCAATTAGGACGATTATTTAGGGACGGAGGGAGTATTATTTATTTATTTATTAATTGAGAGAAAATTTAGTAGGTTGACCCACCTAACCCGTAACCCATGATGGGTTGGGGTAGGTTGACAATTTTTAGGCCTGCCACATTTGTGGGCTGGCTCGCCCAGTCCCACCAAATGATAGGTTATAGTGGGTTGCAGGCTGACCCATCCCACCAACCCACTTTGACAGCTTTAATTGGAATGTAGCTCAAATACGAGTTAAGGCTCCGTTTGTTTCACGGAAAATCATTTCCAGAAAATGATTTCTGGAAAATGATTTCCGGAAAATCAAACGATTTCATTTTCAGGTGTTTGGTAAATCTTTTGAAAATATGTCAGAAAACATTTACGGGTGTTTGACAAATACAAGGAAAATGTTACGGAAAACAATATATGAATAGATACAAAAATAAAAATAAAAAATAAACAATGTTTAGGATGTCCCTAGAAAATCAATAAGGACCATGTTTTTTTTAAAATAAGGTCCATCTTTTTTTAATCTCACAATTTCAAATATTTTTTTGATAATTGATATGAAAAGGAAAATCGTTTTAAAATAGAAAATAGACAATGTATAGGATGTCTCTAGAAAATGTTACGGAAAACTATATATGAATAATTAAATACAAAAAATATATTCTAATATTAATGTACATATTGAATATAAAATAGTGTTGAACTTTAAGTAATTTTTCTTTAGTAACCCTTAATTTATCATTAGTGGTGTCAAATCAATATCTATCTTTTTTTCAATCTCACAATTACAAATAATTTTTTTTTATAATTGATATGAAAAAAACGTTTTAAAATATAAAATTGACAATGGTTAGGATGTCTCTAAATAATATAGGTAACACTAATTTTAGAACGTAGTAAGCATTTATTAAATTTATAATTTATAAATAGTATGCACAAACTTTATTTATATTTCTAAACAATTTATTTATTGAGTGAAATATTGTGTGTGTTAGTAAATATGTGTAATTGTGAAAGGGGGCGGAGGGTGCCAGAACATTTGGAAAATGACTTACGGAAAATGAATCCGTAAGTCATTTTCCGGAAAAGAAGCCTTTATTTTCCGTTGACTCGGAAAACTTTTTACGTTGACTGCATTTTCCTAAGGTTACCAAACACCAGAAAATAAGGAAAACGTTTTCCGAAAGTCATTTTCCGTGAAACAAACGGAGCCTAATGTTAAAAATGGTTGAATATCTTTTTCGTAGAAAGGGGTAAAAAAATAGAAAATTACGAGGTAGTATTGGAATGTAGCTCAAATATTAGGTAAAATAAAAAAAAACATCATCCGTCCCTAAATTATCGTCGTAGTAGACTTGGTGCACAGTTTAAGAAAGTACATTTGACTGGATTATTAATAGGGCAAATTTCAAGTGAGTAAAATTTTAGAAACATGTTTTCATTTAGGTCCATCATTTTTTTGGACATTTCATATAACTACAAATTAGTTGCCAAATGACAAAAATATCATTAATGAAGACAAATCTCATCCAGATTGTCATGACAAAAAAATCCAATAATGCTGATGCCAATGCTAGGCATCAGAACTGTTAACACATTTTTTTCTAGACAAAAAAAATCTAATAATGATGATGTCAATGCTAGGCATCAGAATTATTAACACATTTTTTTCAAGACAAAAAGAATCAAATAATGCTGATGTCGATGCTAGGCATCAGAACTATTAACACAGTTTTTTCAAAACAAAAAAAAATCAAATAATGCTGATGCCAATGATAAGCATCAGAACTATTAACATAGTTTTTTCAAGAAAAAAAATCTAATAATGTTTATGCTAATATTAGACATCAGAACTGTTGACACAATTTTTTCAAGACAAAAAAAAAATCCAATAATGCTAATGCCAATGTTAGGCATCAGAACTGTTAACACAACTATTTCAATACAAAAAAAATCCAATAATGCTGATGCCAATGCTATGTATTACAACTGTTAACACAGTTTTTTTAAGACAAAAAAAATCCAATAATATTGATGCCAATGACAAGCATCAAAACCGTTAACACAATTTTTTCAAGACAAAAAAAATCCAATAATGCTGATAGACATCAGAACTGTTAACACAGTTTTTTCCCACATGAATCTTAGTGGCAGAGTGTCCGACGACATTCAAAATCTTACTAGTCTGTCTTCGCTTAACTTATGATGCAACGAATTCTCATCACCACTGCCAAAATCTTTCTCCAATCTCGTTGCTCTCAATGTCGTTGATCTCACTCATAATTTCTTTGTCGATAGCTTTCCAGAGGGTCTTGGAAAGGATGCTCGATTAATCGTGTTGAATGCTTCAAGTAATAATTTCTTCGGTTACATTCCTAAGGATCTTGGAAACATCACTGGAAAGTCTGGATTTTAGAGGAAACTTTTTCCAAGGTTCGATTCCTGTGTCTCTCAAGAACCTGGAAAGGTTAAAGTTTCTTGGCCTCTCTGGAAACAATCTAATAGGGCGCATACCAAAGGAGTAGAGCCGTCAAAACGGACCAGCGGAGCGGACCAACCCGAAAATTTGGCAGACTAAAAAAACAATGACCCAACCCAACCCACCTTGGGTTGTGGGGTGGGGCGGACCAACCCGCAATTTGAAGAAATTTGGACCAAGTCATTCAGGACCGGCTGAAGCAGAAGCACAAAGCACGCCCACCGGAAGGAATTTGGGAAGGAAATTAGGAAAAGTTAATTGGGGGTGAAATTAGGTTGGTATTCATTTTGTTTCTGGCTTCCTTAATCAAGCCATTATTCGTTTTAATTCTCCAATTATATTGGGTAATATCTCTATGACTGCAGAATGGAACCAATTCCTTGGTTTCCTTAATCTCCTAAGCAGGAACAAAGCTTCACCCTTGGCTTCAAAGATCTTGTGTCGATTGCAGAGTTTGATTGAGCAACCCCACTAAGTATGGTTGTGCTTTTGTTATAGGCAATGATCCCAAGACATCGCTTGTATCTCCCGTGGGACGATATATAATGAGTTCCTATGTAATTATATCCTTTTGTAAGGCTTGACCAGATGGAGACATGTAAAGCTCCCCAAGGTTGTTTAATCCTTATTATGTAAAACATATTTTCATCGACGTGCTAAGCTTCCCCAAGGTTGTTTAACCCGCGAGCCGTTTGGGTCTAACCCAAAAAGCCCGCCTTTTTGGCGGGGTCATGTTTTTAAAACTCAACCCACCTTTTTAATATGGCGGGGCGGGCTAACCCAACGGGTTTGGCCCATTTTGACGGCTCTACAAAAGAGATTGATCATCTTTCTTAACTCGAAAGTATTGTTCTTGGCTACAATGAATTGATAGGTGGAATTCCGGTCGAGTTTGGAAACTTGACTAATCTCAAGTATCTTGATTTGGCAATTGGAAATCTAGGAGGCCCAATTCCAGCAGAATTTGGAAAGCTAAAGAACTTTAGTACAATTTTCTTGCACAATAACAATTTTGAAGGAAGGATTCCAGTAGAGATCGGAAACATTAGTTCACTAAATTTGTTCGATCTCTCGAATAAATCGCTGAAAGGGCAGTGGCGTACTTTAGCCCCAATATTGTACATAAAAGATATCCAAAAAATAGTTGGATTCATTTGAAAACATGTTTTAAAAGATGTACCGGCTTGTAATTTGCCCTTATTAATTAATATTAGTTTAATGTGTAGTTTACTTTAAAGCCCATGTGTATGTGACTCATAATTAAAGTAGGATGAAAAAGTAAGGGTAAAGTGATAAAAGTGTTGTTCTAAAAAGAAAAGTTTCAAACAAGACAATTATTTTGGGATGGATGAAAAATGAAAATATGACAATAATTTGGGGACAGAGGGAGTAGTAGAATTTACTTTTCGTAGAAAGGGGTAAAAAATAATAACTTAGGCCCCATTGGTTTCACAGAAAATGACTTTCTGAAAACATTTTACTTATTTTTTGGTGTTTGGTAACCTTTAAAAAATGTAGTCAACGGAAAAAAGAAGCCTTCTTTTTAGGAAACTGACTTACGGATTCATTTTTTGTAAGTCATTTTTCAAATGTTCGAGCACCTCCGTCCACTTCCATAATTACACATATTTACATACACACACAATATTACACTCTATAAATAAATTGTTTAGAAATATAAATTGAGTTTGTGCACACTATTTATAAATTATAGTTTTAATAAATATTCATTACGTACTAAAATTAGTGTACATTATCTTATTTAGGGACGTCCCAAACATTATTCAATTTCTTTTTAAAACATTTTTTTTCATATTGTAGACACCCCAAATTTGTCCCTTTAATTTATAAATATCCTAAAAATATAATTTATAAATTAAATTAGACTAACGTACGCTAATTTACCGTAGGGGGACCAAAGCGTTGAAAAAGAAGTCAAAAAGGCATTTGAAGACGGAGGGGGGGGGGTGAAGTTGCAAAATCTGGATTCTGGAAAGGAGGAATCAGGTCGAGACGCTGTGCCCATCAGGCTTGGCGCCGCGCCCAGCCAGCCTGGTGTCACGCCCCCTTTGCCCTTTAAGCTCCCCAGCGCCGCGCCGTTTCTCATGGAGTCGCTCCCTCACGCGCTTTTGTCTCCAGCCTATTTCCTTGCAAGTGCCACCCTTCCAGCACATGGTACAACCCTCTTTAGCTGGTGGCCTCTATTCCTTCGTGCCTAAGTCTTCCTCCTCCCTGCCTATAAATAGAGACTCCATCTTCCTTACTTTCACACAACCTTCACTGCCTCCTTACCCTACAAAATTATACACTGCTCTCTTCCTCTGTTACGCTAAGGAAACTCCCATAACCTCCCTCTGCCTAACTAAAGTCCTATAGCCTATCTATGCGCAACTAAACTCCCATGTACTCTCTCTCTCTCTCTCCGTCCCTCTGCCCAACTAAACTCTCATATACCCCCTTTTTCCAAGCCGTCCAAAGTAAGCATAATAGTTACGCCGCCCAAATTCAGACACGACATACAACAGATACAACAGTTACGTTGCCCAAATTCAGAAACGACATACAACAAACGCAGCAGTTACACCACTTGAATTCAGACACGACATACAACAAAATCAACAAACGCATCAGTTATGCTGCCCAAATTCAGACGCAACATACAACATTATCAACAAATACAAGCAGTTGTACTGCCCAAATTTTACAAGCTCGCACCGTTTTTACCCATTCTAGGTAAATCGCAACACTCCAAAAACAACAAAAAAACTTTCTTTTCCAGAAGGACATGAGAAGCACACGTAGACCGCCTAAGCCTAGACATACTGGGTTCAGACACTCATGCTACAAGAGGTAAGTTCTACCTTCATAGTTATTTATTCTAGTCTATAAATAAAATGTAGTTATTTATACTTTGCGGGTCTGTAAATATTTTATTATTTATATACGTTATTTAAAGTTTAGTTTCTTTTCCTGTTTTTTTACTTTAATATAAAAATAGTTATAATTTCTTTCTATTAATTAGTTTCTTTTCTATTTATACTTTAATATAAAAATAGTTATAATTTCTTTCTTTTCTGTTTATACTTTAATATAAACATAGTTATAATTTATTTATGTTTAATTATTTTCTTTTCTGTATATACATGTAAATGTAAATAAGTTGTATTGTTAGCATAGCTATTTTATTCTTAAAATAACTTATAAAAATGTTCTTATTATTCTCTAGTTTTATTTATTCAGTTGTACTTTTGCTTTCTTTTATTTAGTAAAATATAATGTAACTTTTCTTTATTTCTTTTTGTTATATATATATAAATATATATTTCTGGACCAAAGTATATAAAATAAACCAAACACGTTGACAAACCCATTGTGAGACCGAAAGGGTGAGTTGATTGTCTAACTTCTTCCTAACTCGTAACTTAGTCCCCGAACCAATATCAATTATCAAGTTTTTATTTGTATTTGTGAGATTGAAAAATGATGAACCTTATTGATTTGACACCATTAATGATAAATTGAGGGTTACTAAAGAAAAATTACTTAAAGTTCAACATTATCTTATATGATCAATATGAGCATTAATATTAGAATATACCTTTTGTATTTCTTCATAAATTATTTTTCATACGTTTGACAAACACCCGAAAATGTTTTCAGTATATCTTCAAAAGATTTACCAAACACCTGAAAATAAAATTCATAAATCATTTTCCGTGAAACAAACGGAACCTTAGTAGTAATAAGAAATCATATTTCTAAGTTCAATGTCAATTATACTCAATCTTAAAGAGGACTAAACGTGACCATTTGTTTGTGTGTGACCTAGCGGCCTCTAGCTTGAGCTTACTATCATGTTTAACCAATTTAAGTCGAATCAAATCCAACTAAACAAATCAATCTTAGGATGGTTCGCTTAGTTAACGGTCTCAAACAAGGAGCGATTATGTCATTGCCAATAAATAATTAAACTAATGGTGTATATATCAGCGAATTAATGTATTAGCAAATAGTATCATATCTATAAAAGTGATCAAGTAGGAATATGTTTTTTATTAGAACATCCTTTTCCTTTAAGTCATATTGAGTTTGACATTCTTATCATTATTGATGCCAATGTTATTGTTTAACAAACTATGAAGTTATAATATACTTTGGGAGATGTTGTCCTATTGAATCGATTCTAATTCTATTACTTAAACTTCACAACAATATGAAATTTATGTTCCAAATTTATAAATAAGAAAAATAAAATAAAAGGTGGTATACAATACCTACCTACACCTACTCTTTTAGTTACGCCCTCCATTCTTAAATAATTGTCACCATTTTTTTTATCAGATTAAAAGAAAGTAAATCTTATTTTAAACTTTTACTTTTAAAAAAATAATTACTTTTTTCTTCATACTTTAATGATTATGTCGATATACGTCTCGTGGGCTTTATGAAAAAGTTACATATATTATAACAATATTTATAATAGAGTTAATAAGTTTTTTTAATATGCGTGACTAGTCAAACACTACAATTATTTAGTAACGAAAGGACTACTATTATTTACTCTCTCTGTTTCGGGTAAAAAGTCTTCGTTTGAAAGTCAAATTATTCTTAAGAAAATGATACTTTTAGTAGTACATAAGTAATAAAATGACAATTTCATGCCTTAATTTTTAAAAAGTAGACTCTTCAATTAAAACATTTAAAAATAGAATAGTGAACTTTTTGTTCGAGAAAATATATATTAGAAAAATTACAACAAATCCCCCCAAACTCTTCCAGTTTACTGGGTCGTCCCTTAACTAATGATTCGAAAAATTGATTTGACATTGCTAACATAACTTAGGGAAACAAAATAGTGTCCTTAATTTTTGTGGCATAAACTATCCTACACTTGCCCTAATATTTTTTAGTTGCACAAAATATCTCAAGGATCAATTTCTACTGTATTCTCTCTTTGTCTCTCTCTCTCTCTCCTTCTCTCTCACACACAAGGATCAAATCTGATTGCTACAAATTATTGCTAATTTACAATGTCTTCGATGTCAACTATTCTTACTTGCTTAATATTTTGTTTTCCTTAAAACCTTACTCAGCTAAGCCCAAGAAGCCACGTTCACTAATTTTGTGACAATGAACTTTTTGGCAACCAAGAGATATCTAGATCACTAAATACATTAGAGCGATGTGTCGTAGTAACACATCATTGATATGTTCATGTTACAACATAGTTTTTGTGGAGTGGTGGACGACGACAATAATAATGATTATGCATGCTCCTATTTATTTGCGTTCGTCAAAGGACTGATCGAGGGAGAAGAAGGATGGACAAAGATAGAGTGGCAAATGGTGGAGAAGGACGTGAATAACAAAGTGCGTGGTTGGGTGGGAGGAAGAGCAGAGTAGAGACACTTACAAATGAAAGGAGAATAAGGTACCATACAAGGTTCTTAGGTAAGGGTATCTTTGTCTAACGGGTATCTGTCTTTGGGACACTTATGTTGACGGCGTTATATCGGGTTTTTAGGTCAGATAGTTCATGGGTGCATGCTGTCGAGTAAAAAAGCTTAATGGTACAAGTCAATAACCCAAAATAGTTAAGGGGGTGCTATTGTAATTTACTCAAAAATAAAAACTCATGCCCACTACTTGATGAATGATGATGAAAATCCCAAGAAAAGGGCCAAGTCATCATATTCTCCAAACTGTAAGAGCGTTTACTTTGATGAGGACAAAATTTACACTGTGCATCCCTCAACGATGCGCTCATCACTTCCTAACCGTTCCTTCTATTTCCTTCTTTCCCCCCCATCCAATCAAATTTTCACATCCAATTTTCTTTTCTTTTCCTTTCCCCCAAACACATCCTCCTCCCTAAGTTGTAATACTTCAACTGTTCGAACTGGGAAATGGAAATTGATTCCGTGGACAACTCTAATTGGCTATTTGATTATGGGTTAGTGGAAGACATTGCAGTTGTCTCCGGCGGTGCCTTTACTGCTCGTGCTCCGGCTACTGTTGGTTTTAGCTGGCCGGAGGCTCGTAATTGCTCGTCCACTGTAAGGTTTGTTGCTTTCCCTTGAATGTTACTGAATTTTGCATTTCATCACTCTATTTTTTTTCTTCTTTTGTAAATATGACTTAGAGAAATTCTTTATTGTTGTATTTTACGCTTTAATGGTCAGAGCCTTTATTTGCAAAAAATCTGTTCGAAGTTGGATATTCGAGTTTGAATTAGACTTGGTGGTGGTAGATGAAGAAAAATGTTAAAGCAATTTTGTTTTTTTTTTAATATTTATTTATTGAATTGTGCAAGAGATAATAGTTGAAACAAGGTTCGGTCAAGTTGCTTGTTAGATGCTCAAAGATGAGCCTTCTTTCTTTGGGGTGGTTAAGTTGGTTCGTTGGGCTGTCGAGTTGACTATTCATTTTGTTCCCTGAATGACTGTCAAATTTGAGTTCGGATTAATGCTTTGAAGTTCGTTCGAATAGTCATGGCCTAAAATTACCCACTTTTCTTAGACTGGGTCAAAGTGCTGCATATCTTTAAACGGAGAAAAACTTGTGTAAGACGATTTTAATCTTCCTTACCCGAACCATCTTGTGTTGATGAGTTGAGCAATGAGAGAGTGGAGCTCCGTCGAATTAAGATCCGTAAGATTGTCTTACTGGAAACCTACTCCTTTAAAGATGACATTCTCTGTTTTCAGTCTTGCTCTATTTTCAATCACTGATCTACTGCTATATCATCAACATGAATTAACCTTTAATAGACGGTGCAGATTAATTAAGAATTCTGAGAAAGCTCTTTACGCTCTATGAGGTTGTTAGAGTATTGACACTTCGAAAATATGGTAATTCCAGAAATTATAAGGGTGTCTTTACTATTATTATTATTACTGTCCTATTTATGTGTTTCGGGGACTCTCTTTTGTGGGATGGAGGGAGTACATGTTTTAGATGTATGGTGTCTAAGTGGACCCGTTTTGGTAGATACAATTCTGAGAGTCAAGCAAAGAGCTACAAATTGATCACCCAAGAGCATCGGACTCTCCTTTTGGATGTTAGATACAATTACAATTTTTTCCATCTGTCATTTTGAGGTTTATGTCTTGATGACTATTCTGTATGTTTTTTTCCAGTGCGGAAGTTGAGTGCTCATTTGTCGATTCAGATAGCCTTAAGGCAGTGTCCCCTTGTGACCAGAGTTCATAAAATTTATATCCAATCTAACAATAATTAAGTATTTGTACAAAGAAAGACAATATTTAAACATATTTTGTGTGTGTGTGTGTATAACTATAAAGCTAGAATATAATTTATTTTATCGTATAAGTTCACACAAAATTTATATCCAATCTAACAATAATAAAGTATTTGGCAAAAATTAAGTTTTATTAAAATTTTGAGTTCCAAACATATATAAAATAGTTCTTTCAGCAACTTTTCTCTCATGGAATTAAAATACTTAATTTACATAAAAATAAGGGTTAATGACATTGCAAGTCCCTTGACTTTGGGCCGATCTCACTATTAGTCCCTTAAGAAATTTTTGTAACAATTTCGGCCTAAAAATTAATATGTTCATGCGGTCAATCCCTTCGATGGATGCCGTTAGCAAAATTCCATTAAATACCTCACGTGCCTCCCACGTGCATTTGAGTAAGGGTTAAAATGAAATTTCTTACAACCAAAACTTTAATATCAACGAGTTTAGAGGGTAGGAAGGGCATAGAAGAAGCTGCAATTGCTCCTGTTGAATGAGTTTCTGTTGAAAATTTTCTCACCGACTTTCTTCCCCAAATTCCCTTTTTCTCTTCATAATAGACTTAAATAAATTAAGTCTAATCTTTGAGCCCTTTTATTTTTTGGTAATGATGAAAATAGGGGGGGATATTAAATTAATATTACAAATATGAAAGCCTATTTTGTTTTTAAAAGTGGCCCAATTATTCTCCTTGAAAAATTAAAAAAAGTTCATATTAGTATCTACAAATATTTCTATATATATATATAATTGCGGGGCCCTCCAAATTTGGGGGCCCTAAGCGGTCGCACCTCTCAAACTTGCTCAGGGCCCGGCCATGCATTTAGTAAACCTTTTTCTAACTTTATGTAAATCATATGAACTATAAGAAGGCTGCTAAATAGGACTTTACAATGAATGGATGTTCCAAAATCAGACTTCTGGATTGAAAACTTCCTTGAAGATTTATACAATTTTGCTAGAAAGTGTGATCTAAAAGACATTTGTTATATTTTAATTGTAAAAAATGGAAAAAAATTTAGCGACCCTGTAGAATTTAATTATGTGAAAGAGTTATTCAGCTACAATATTCTACTATTGGTCTTAATTAAATGGAAGTATATTGATGTAGGCTTCTCCCAGAGAGAATGAATTGTTTGCACTTTGCAAACCTGACGCCCAGCCTATGGACAGAGAGACGACCCATATAGAGAGATTGGTAACAGCCTTAAGCATCCTAATCAAGACTGTACTTGTAGCTACTAGCTAATACAAATCCTCTAACAAGATGATTCAGGACAGGTTTAAACCTTAATATACTAAGGGGGCCATGTTTTTCTCTTGAACATTATCTAAATTTTGGTAGTAGATGTAAGTATCTATTAGGTATTTTAGGAACGTCAATCTACTCTCAAACTATTCCAAGTATAGGTTAGGTCTTATGGAACTCATGCATGGATTTTTTGAGGCATAAATTAACAATAAAGGTAGATGTTTCCTGTGGGATATGATTATCAATCCACTTCCAAACATTCACAGTAGTAGCTGTCTTTGGTCAAATCAGTATCCACCTCTGTGTGTGCGAGTCTACATGTATATACACATGTCTTTACCACTTGTAACTACAGTTGGGTTTTACAGGTTGAGGTCTGAATCATGCAATGGATCTGGGTCCAAAGCATGTCGAGAGAAACAGCGGAGAGATAAGCTGAATGAGAGGCATGCTATTTTCCTTTAACTTCCCTCATGCTTTTTCATTAAATTTCGTTTTTGAGATGAAATTTGAGCATGATTTGAAGGTTCCTGGAATTGGGTTCAATACTTGAGCCTGGAAGACCACCCAAAACCGACAAGGCTGCTATACTAAGCGATGCTGTTCGAATGGTGACACAGCTAAAAAGTGAAACCCAGAAACTCAATGAGTCGAATGAGGAGCTGCAAGAAAAGATCAAAGAGTTAAAGGTGAAGTGCTTTCTAATTTGCTTTTAAGAGGCCATTCTTTCCTCTTATGCTTGAGTATGAACTTCAAAGTGTTCGAGTACATTGCTTATTTATTGAGCGAAAATAACCGGAAGTTCTTTTTTCTTCGTTATGTTTAGGCCGAGAAGAATGAGCTCCGTGATGAGAAACTGAGGCTAAAGGTGGAGAAAGAGAAGCTGGAACAGCAAGTCAAGGGAATGAGTCCCCAACCAGGTTATCTACCCCATCTGTCTGCAATTGGGGCCGCATTTGCCGCGCAAGGGCAAGCTGCTGGTAACAAGTTGATGCCCTTTATCGGTTACCCTGGTGTTGCCATGTGGCAGTTCATGCAGCCTGCCGTGGTCGACACGTCCCAGGATCACGTGCTCCGGCCTCCAGTTGCCTAAGTTGGAACTTGATGGTTGGTTCACTTTACTTCTTCAATTGTTCACTTACACACTGTTGCTCTTCTCATATGTATTGTGTGTTTTAATTTGAAACATTTGATTTGGTGGGCTATTGATGCTTAAAGACCCGATGACTGAGATCTTTTTCTTCTTATTTCATGTAATGTAAAAATAATGAAATGGGGTGGTGAATGCTGTGTTTTTATTTGAATTAAGCAGATAAACTTCACTGGAATCATGTTCATAGCATCTGAACATTCTTTTTGCTTGAACGTGTTGGTTTCTGCTGGCTTGTCTTACCATTCATGTTGAATATAACTAATTAGGCATTCAGAGAACTACTAGGAAAGATTTACAAGAAGGAAATTGCACATATCTCGTCCCTTTTTCATTTACGAAGATTGTACACTGATGAAGCTTCCGATGTTTTCTGTAGCTGTTAAAACAAGAGATTTTGTTGCATCAATAGTGTTAATGTTAAAGACTACTAAGAGTGGAAGTCTTAATTATGTTGAAGTAAATTCAGAATTTGAAATATGGGTTAAAATAATGCACTCGAAAGATTTCAATTCTAGTCTCTGCAGCATTAAAATTATGTTGAAGTTGTAAGTTGAGCGGCACTTGTTATATTGAAGAGGGTAGTTATAGCAAATTTGAGGCATTGTTTGATTGCAATCACATTTTCTTTTAGAATGATCAAAGTGATTAGTGTCAACAAGCTGTAGCAGGTTTTCTATTACAAGTATCACTGGATCAAATTGAATGGTGCCGACAAACTGTAACAGAAGGATTGTTGAACAGATACACATAACAATTCTCATAAAGCAGCAGTTAATGTTCTCGCCGATTTGTCATTTTCAAAATTTAGCAGAGTAGCATCGTCATCAAAAAACCAAACCCGACCATAGGCCCAACCATCATATGCCCGTTATTAGCCTCTGAAGGAAGAGGTGGTAGTAAGGTATCACCATTGAAGGGAGAAATTGCAGGAGATTCAGTCGTCTGTATAGTAGGAGATATGGGACTGTTTGATGGCGAATTAGATGGTGATGAAGGGGAAATGGTAGGACCAGATGTAGGCAATGCTGTTGGAGCAGAAACAGGAGTGAGCGGAGAGGCAGGACCAGATGTGGCCAATGCTGGTGGGTTAGAAACAGGAGTGACTTGAGATACGGGTGGTGTGACTAGGGATGGTGGAGAAGAAGCAGGTGGTGGTGTAGAAGCGGCAAGTGTGTCGATTTCCAATTTCATCCCTAGGCTGCAATGTCCGGCTGATCCACAAATGAAGTATTGGCTACCTGGAGCTGAGAGCGGGACGACAGAAGTGCCACCTGTGTACAATTGAATTGGACTGCTTGTCTGGCAAGAATCGTAGTCCGCTTTTGAAACTTCAAGCACATTATGATTGGCCGTGTACTGGAAAACTGCAGGTCAAAGAGTTTGCTATTAGATATGCATAAAATGGTCTGTTTGTCAATCCTAGAATAAGCTAGTCGAGGGAAAGGCTGATTAATTTTAAGGGTGTCTACGTTTTCAGGTATGATTATCAAACTACTCGTTGACAATAAACGAAGATTCAAGGCACAAGGCAGAAGTGCAATGCAATGATTATTTGTAGTCGAAGAAAATTCAGGTACTTACTCAGATTGTCTCCAACAAAAAATGTCTCGGATGATACCCAAGCTTGGAGATTGGTGGTTGTATCCCATCCTCCAGTTGACCCACCGACATTATAACTCACTGCCATGGCTAATTCCATGAGCATGGCTGTAGCAGCCAGGCCCATCAATGTTCTCAGTATTGAAATTTTGCCACCATCTTTTTAGAGAAGAAACAGAGCTCCAATTCAGGAAGTAGTAGTTGACTTTATGAGGAAAAGGAAATAGTTTTGGAATTAGGGGTTAGAGGACTCTCAATTTATAGTGACAGTGGGAATAAGAAGATGGGTTTTTTATAATTGGTTATGTAATAGCTTACTTGTTCCACGTGATATAAGTATTTGTTTTTGTTTGATTTTTCCATCTCCTAGTTCGTGTCCTGCATGATCTGTTATAATGTAATACATTATGATTTGGTTCATGAGATTGTTTATATGATTATATGTATGAAATAGAGTGGTTTCATTATTTGTAGGAAACATGTCCATGAGGGTTGGAAGGTTGACTTAGTCATGGAGGGTTACCTAATCCAAATAACCCACCCCTCAACTGCAGGTCGTGTGGGTTGTGACTTTGAGAAGGGAGTTTCCTCAAGCTTTTGTTTCGGGCACGGGTTCTGATGTTCGCCTGAACGGAAGGTTGTTTTGGTTTTGTGGGACGGGCACACGAGCAAGCAAGCGTGGCGGTTTTTCGACAATGCAGTGTTTGAAAAACTATGGGACATTGTTGTGATAGTTTTATGTAGATGCTGTAGTTAAGATGGATGCGTCTTTATATGTTCTTTTCTTGAGAGCAATTACTCGTCAAAGCGTGATGCTCTTACTGAGATAGACCAAAGAAGTTGCTAGTCATATCATCCCTATTTCACTTGCTTATTAGGGAAAGCTTGTATGGTTTTTGGATTTCCCTGGAAAATTCAATTTCATGTTTTCTTTTCGCAGGATGATTCTTACACTTTCTTGTATTAAATTTTCTTTGTCATCTTATAAAGTGCTTCCTCTTTGTGTGTGTGTGTGTGTTTTCCCTTTACTAGTAGGTGATTCTTGATACTTCTTGTACTATGTATTGTATTGTGGCGTATTATGTGGAAAAGTTGAACTTAAAAACATTTATGTTCCTTTGCTAATACTACTTCATGGTTACTTAATATTGCACTTGGAATATATTTAATACATCACTTTTAAAAGACTTTACTAGAATGCCCTTGATATATGAAAAAAAAAAAGGAAAAAAAAGAAAAAATTACAAGCCGGTACATTTTTAAAAACATGTTTTCAAATGAATCCACCTATTTTTTGCACATTTCTTTTAGGTACAATTTTTAGGCAAAAGTACTTGTCTACCCTTTGTGTACTCAATAACATCGCTTTGGGTCAGTATCCTTGGCTCTCAAACGCAAAAGCCTCTAGAACGCCAATCGAGAAATACACAAAATGGCGAAGAAAATCGGGATG
Organism: Codonopsis lanceolata; assembly: GCA_013146195.2. Taxonomy (NCBI): domain Eukaryota; kingdom Viridiplantae; phylum Streptophyta; class Magnoliopsida; order Asterales; family Campanulaceae; genus Codonopsis; species Codonopsis lanceolata. Next base: position 130,760,718 of record CM028377.1, on the reverse strand, counting down.
ATGGACGCCGCTACTTTGCCGTCCGACGGAGATCCTTTTCGTGGATCAACTCCACTCTCCAACTCAACCTCTCTAAAGTCGAAGAGGTAAACCTTCCAAATCGAAGGATTCGAAGAAATCCGATTACGCAGACGCCGCATTCTCGATTATGCATTGTCGCTTGCGAAGACTGTGGAGCTCGCTCGGGCGAATACATCATTGTCGCTTGCATTGTCAATCGTGAGATCCGCCTACGAGAAGAAGATGAACTCGCTTGATTCGATTAAGCTATGGAACTTGTCCCGATAAGTATACATTTCCTTGTGTTATTAAGGCTTGTGGTGGTTTACGCGCCTTTCGGTTGTTAAGTCCGCTCATCGAATCGATTCGGTTGATGGGATTTGAGATGGATGTTTACGTGGGTAGTTCTTTGATTAAATTTTATGTTGAAAACTTGCCGTATTGATGATGCCCGCTCGTTTGATAGATTGCCTCGTAGAGATTGTGTTTTGTGGAATGTTATGCTTAATGGTTATGTAAGAAACCATCGCATGGGAGTCACATTGTTGAGCCGTGGATGTTTCTCAATTGTGATCGAGCCGATCCACCCATTCGTGCAAGAAGTGGTTGGGTAGGTGGAAGATCGATTTGGCTTAACCGATATGCTATGATTTGTCACAAGGTTCGAACACATTTATTCTTGTGGTTGATGATGATTTACTAGCCAGATAGTTGTTGTCATTTTCATTCGCCATAGTAGTCGCAGCCGTCCGATTCTCCTTGCTCTCACCCACCTAGCCGCAATTAGAGTTTTTCTGGGGTCTTGCCTTGTTCATTACCGTACTGGAGTTCTCCATTTCTTGTTTCTAGTAGTATAATTTAGATAACCAATCTAGCAAAGACGGAGTGGTAATGATAATGGTGTTTGGAAATGTTTTGCTGTATTGTATCAGCGTGATGAATGCCGACTATGGAGTCGGTTTGCTAAATCATAATCGGAATATTTTATGTTACGGAACGTCCTAATTTTTCTTTTTCCAATTTTCCTTTTTCAATTTCTGATGCCTGGCATTAGGTTGATTTTTGGCATCAGGTTAATTTTTGGCATCAGGTTGATTTCTGATGCATGGCATCAGGTTGATTTTTGGCATCAGGTTGATTTCTGATGCCTGGCATCAGGTTGATTTCTGATGCCAAGGATTGGCATCAGAGTTTTCATTAATGACATTTTTGTCATTTGGTAAGCAATTTGTAGTTTTATGAAATGTGTAAAAAATTAATGGTCCTAGATGAAAACATGTTTTCAAAATTGTACCCACTTGAAATTCCCAAAAAAAAAAAAAAAAAAAAAAAGAAGCTATCGGGCCTGGTTTAGGGGAAGGCTTGATCAAAGAAAAAAAGAATAATTATCGGTCGGTATATTTTTCTAAAATTATAACGGTTTCACTATCCTCTTTTTTAATTCAATCGCTAAAGTTAATTTTAATAATATTTTTCCTAAAATACCCTCTTTTTTGAAATTCAACCGCTCTATCGTCTTGAATGAGATAAGAAGATCGAGAAACTTTTAGATTAGCCATTGAATGTTCTGTTTAGCACCGATTTTAAAAATGAGCATCAACAACAATAACAACAATCATAATTTATTTTCTAACAATCAATTTGCCAAGTTTTCGTAATTCATTTACCTCTAATTCAAAATAAACATCCTTGCAACTCAGTTTCTTCCTTTCTCCTTCATTCAACTTCAATCGAAAAATTGTTTACTATTTTAAAAACAAAAGGAATCCTTGCAACCTCTAACTTCGATGTACAATGTAAACTCAATCACCAACAGATGAGCTTTTGGCCAATTGTACATGTTGCCTTGATAAATACATGCTGTTAGGGTTGTTTCGTAAATGGACGTTAGATTTGTGTTCATAAATCCAACGTTGTATACAATCATTCGCACGTTAGGTTTGTTAATTTTTCATTCTTAAATATATGTCCAATTTTGTCTCGGTGTTTTTAATTAGGCATCATATCTTGCAATTCAGCGTTGGTGTAATTTAATTAGACAACAAATTTTTCTATTATACCTCGCTTTAAAAGTACATGCGTTTAATGATTTAAAAATTAGACATCGATTTTTCCAATCATGTCTCGATATTACTTAATTAGGTATCGCTCCTTACAATTATACCTTAGTTTTAGTTTATTAGTCATCGTTATTTGCAATTCTGCCTCGGTGTTACTTAATTACGCATCCTTCTATCAAATTATGTCTCGGTGTTACTTAATTAAGCGTTGTTTCTTCTAATTTAATAAAGACAAGATGCACATTGTTTATATAATTCACGTTATTTTTCAAGTTTCGTTATTTATTAATTGAGCATTGTTAGTTTTATAGGTGCGTTGTTGTTAACCTTCAAAAAATACATGCATTTCTTAACTTATAAATTATGCCCTGGTGTTATTCAATTAGATATCACACATTACAATTCTGCCTCGGTTTTTTTATATTGGGGCGTTGTTACTAATTTATTACATGTGTTTCTTAACTTACAAATTGTGCGCCGGTGTTTTTCATTTAGGAATCATATCATCAAATTAATTAGGCATCGTTCCTTCAAATCCTGCCTCGGTGGTACTTGATTAGACATCGTTCCATCAAATTCTGTCTCGGTACTACTTAATTAGCTATCATTCCATCAAATCCTACCTCGGTGTTACTTAATTAGACGTTGTTTCTAATCATGCCTCGATGTTACTTAATCAGACATCGTTTCTTAAAATCATGCCTTGTTGTTAATTAATTAGCCATCGTTTCTTAAAATCCTGCCTCGATGTTACTTAATAAGGCATCGTTTTTTTAATATGATGGCAAAGTTCAATTTATTTTTCCAATCCTGCCTCAGTGTTACTTGATTAGGCATCGTTCCATCAAATCTTGCATCGGTGTTACTTAATTAGAAGTTGTTTTCAATCCTGCCTCGGTGTTACTTAATTAGACATTGTTTCTTAAAATCATGTCTCGTTGTTAGTTAATTAACCGTCGTTTCTTAAAATCATGTCTCGGTGTTACTTAATTAGGCGTCGTTTCTTTAATATGATGGCAAAGTTCAATTTATTTTTCCAATCCTGCCTCAGTGTTACTTGATTAGACATCGTTCCTTCAAATCATGCCTCGGTGGTACTTAATTAGGCATCGTTCCATCAAATCCTGCCTCGGTGTTACTTAATTAGACGTTGTTTCCAATCCTGCCTTGGTGTTACTTAATTAGGCATCGCTCCCTCAAATCTTGTCTCGTTGTTACTTAATTAGACGTTGTTTCCTATTATGCGTCGATGTTATTTAATTATGCATCGTTTCTTTAGTTATGGGATGCTAAAATTTGACGGTAGAATTTTGTGCGCGCGTTTATTGTTCATTAAGGGTGTCTTCGATTATTTTATCATTAAAAAATGTACTTTAGCGGTTGGAAACAAAAATGATGGACTTTTCCGGTTATAATTTTATTCTATGGGACCGGCCCGGTCATCACCCAAGAAAAAAAGAAAAATGCAGGCCGGTCCTTTTTCCTAAACTATTAATCGCCCTACTCCCTTTTTTTGGGTAAAATTGTGGTCGGTCCCTTTTTTCATAGTTTGTAACCTCAAAAGTTCACATTTCTTTTTCTTAACCGCAAAAGACCACTTTTCGAAATATTGTTCCGAAAATGTCATCGTCACCTTCAACAGCTCTGGTAAACACATTGGATTCGAAAATCACCATTGTTGTGCAACGAAACGGGGATCGACCTGACCGGTCAAGTTGCGAGGGTCGAGGGGGTAGCGCCCCTTCGTAGCAGTTCGGGGGCAACACCCCCGAAAGGTAAACAATTTTTTTGATTTAGGAAATACGAAACTTTAATGAATCTGTGCTAGGTTGAGATTTTTCAGTAGAGACGAAGACGAAGGAGGATGAGGAAGCAGAAGGCTTACGATGGAGGAGATGGAAGAAGAAGATGGAGGATGTGGTCTGGTTCTTCATGATTTTATATCGTGGTGCAAAAATATTTGATTAATGTATCACGTTGCAAACATTAATGTTTAGCCGTTAAAACATTGATGTATCGCGCTTCAAATATTGATGAATTACGGTGCAAAAATAGACTAGGCAATTAAATTGATGAATCGCGGTTCAAACATTGTGTGAGGTTCCCGGGACGTGTGCCCCCGCGCCCCGCGCGCCCTTGGTTAGGGTGCCAGACGCAGCGGATGCGGGACACCACCGCTTCCTGCTCCACCCTCCCTTGTTTGGGAAGACGAAATCCAGTGCGAGAGGAGTGTCGTCTATATTAGCACGTTGGAATATGCCTCGCTGTTCGAGTGAATTTTGTATCCAATATGGGAACTTATGGTTTTCCATGTCAAGTTATCCCTTATTTCGTGGATAACAGGATATGGGAATGCATTACTCTTCCATTCCCATTCTCCCCTTTATCTTTCAGGGAAAATAGAGAAGTGCAAGAAAGAATATTGCGACGCCCCACTTATGAATTTTATGAAAATAGCCTTATGGCCTATTTTGGATCACTATGAGTGCCTTGGATTTTCTACGCCAAGTTATCCATTATTTCGGGATACCAAGACATAGAAATACATCACCTTTCCATTCCCATTCTCCCTCATTTAGGGAGAACGTGAAAGTGCAAAGAAAGATGTTGCGAGGCCCCACCGATCAAAAATGTTTTAGAGTCGCCACCTTTATTTTAAGGCAAAAATAAAGGAAAACCGAAAAGAAAACCGTAGATTTTAGAAAGCGGGTTCGGAGGCTAAGTTACGAGTCGGAAGGTGCTAGGCACCCAACTCGCCTTTCGGTCTCGAACGTTTTAGGTCAAGTATGCTTATTGTCACATTTACTTAGCAAATAAATAAGGTCTTATTTTGACAAGGGAAAATTAAATGATACATTCGTGGCCACATTATTTACTGACTCAAACTGCGGTACTCTTTCCAATAATTACACAATATTTAAAAATATTTTTTGGCCATTATAATTTCTTTTTAGTATTATTTCCTAACAAAATCAGGCAAAGATAATCGCTATATTTTTATATTGAACCGATCGAAATAATACATTTACAAATAAAGACTTTATTGAATAAAATAAATAAATACAAACTCATCTAAAAAATATTTTGTCATAATAACGGCTACATTTAGTACTATTTCTTAATAAAATCCGGCTGCACAAATGCTATATATTTACATTGGGATTTAAATAATACTATTACATAGAAATAAAAAACTTTAACAATAAAAGCTTACAAACGGCGTAGGTGTGCTCTCGCCTGTCCTCCTCTGGAGAGAGTCTTTTTCCTCGGTCCGGTCCGGTCTGTTGAAGTTGTGTGTTGTGTGAATTTGGGCAACAGAATCGCCTCCGAAAGTTACTTTTCGCTCTCGGGCGGTAACTGCTTATTTACGGTTGTTTGTTTACCGAAAAGGCTAAATTTTGGCGAGTAACTTACATCGGCTATTTTGGCCTTTAAATCGGGCTAGCAACCGCCTATCCACGATTTTTGGACCGGGGAAAAAGGGTGGATACCTAGCTGGGGGCTAAGGTACACTTCTACCGATTGGATTTGTGTTTGGCGAGGTTTGGCGGTGGTTTTCGAGGCTTTAGAAATTTATCTATCGGTGTTTATTTCTTCAAATAAGGTAATGTAGACGCAGAGAATTTTACGCAGGTGTGTGTTGAATGAAGGAGCCTGAGGCCTCTATTTATAGGAGGAGGCCGGGACATCGAAGGAATTTTGTGATTTCTCTCCGTGCATCGTGGAGTTGTACACGCGCTTTGATGAATTGCATTTTACGGCAAATGGAGTGATGAATAGTGTTGGGGAAGAAAGGTTTGGGCGCCACTCTAGGAGGTTTGGGCGCCACACCCAAACTGCTTTGGTGTGGTGCCTAAACCTCAAACTTTGCTCATTTTTGACACCTCACCCCCCCGCAATTTGTCCTTTTGTGCATCCTCGCTTTGTCCTTTGCAATTTTGACCTCAGTAACTTGACATTTGTTAATGTTTTAACGCTTCTTGATATTTTTGTCATGTCATATATCCGAGGTACGAAATTGGGGTGTCTAGAGCCCTCAACGATGGAGTCTACTAACCCGCAGCCTTATCGAGTAGACGAACATCGTTGATTAGAATAGACTCTCCAACTTTCGCTTTGGTTTCAAAACGAGGGAGAAATATGCATCCGTAGCGCTTATAATGCAAATGATTTATCAAACCTCCATATCCTGACATTTTTAGTCGGCTATAGCAAAAGTTATCGTAATTTTTAAGCAAATCTGCAAATTAAATGCTCGATGGTCGGACCTACTAATGTAGGTCGCCTACTTATCCCTTAATAAAGGAATCGGACCAAACGTAGTTCGGCCTGTTTAAGTTCTTAAACAAACAACCAAATTGAAGAAGAAAATATTTTCATGTTTTTTGAAAAGCCGTATTCTTTCGGTCCAAACCGTTGTCAAATACTGCATTTAAGATTTTTGTGTATTTCGAAAACCATATTTCCGGTCTCTATCCGCCTGCGGAAATATGTTAAGAGATCAATCTCAAAATTGTGTCCGGCCGGGTCAAATACCTTCTTCCAAACACAATAAGAGGACCTTCAGAGATTGAACCGTCTGACCACCGATCAATAATTGCCATCGAATATTTATAAAAACTTTCTTCACTTTCAAAAACCGTATCCAACTCCAATCGAATCGGACACGATAAAGAATTTTCTTTTTTCTTTCTTTCTCTTTTTTTTTTTTTTTTTGAATATTCTTCTTTTTTTCTTTTTTTTTTTTGAAACAAAAAACTTTTTGAAAGATTTTTTTTTCGAAGGCAAAATAAGAAATCTTACCTTCCTTACCTTTCTTACCTGCTTGTTTTGACCGGCGCCGCCGATTCAATGATTTGGCTATTCCTCGCCGCTTCTGGATGGGAATTTTATTTTCTTTTTTTTTTTTTTTTGTGATGGTCGTGCCTACCAAAGTAGGTTGCCTACGTATCCCTTTTTCGTGGAATCGACCGTCGTAGTTCATCCCCGCTTGGGATCCTTGGTCCTTTTTTTTCTTTTGATTGACTTTTTCTTTTCTTTGATTTTTTTTTATGATTTTTTTTTTCTTTTTGATGATTTTTTTTTCTTTGAATTTTTTCCCAAGAGAAGAGGTTTTTACTTTGTCGCTGAATTTTTCTCGATTTTTCCGCTTTGTCCGTAGTCGACTCCGGAGATATGAATTTTTCTTTTGTCTTTGGGTGAAAGATCATCAAATATGGTTAACAAGAATCACTTTTGTTAACTTTCTTCGTTGAGTTTCAGGACCCCTTTGCAGCTTTGAAACTTGAAGGATTTGAGTGTCGTGACGTCGATTTGTTTTTGAGGGGGAAAAGTGAAAATATTTTTTTTCCATCACTATGGAGAATTAGAAGGCAAAGCCTTCATTTCTTCTTCAACTTCATTTCTTTCCTCCATTGACTAAGGTAAGCTTTCTTTCTTTTCTATTTTTTTTCATTTTCCTTCCTTTTTCACTCTTTTCACAAAAAAATTTGTTTTCCTCAGGCAGAGTGGTTTCTTCTTTCTGGGGATTTATGGCGGGACCGGATCAGAAAAAATGTGAACTCCTCCTTGTTCGAA
>CM028377.1:130722281-130752981 GCA_013146195.2 Codonopsis lanceolata | reverse complement strand
TGCTTTACCCAAAATAGATCCGGTAAACAAGTTTCATAATAAAACTCCATATGAAATATGGGAGAGGAAGATCCCCAAACATTGGATTTCTTAAAATCTTCGGGTCAGAAATATTTTATTCTTTACAATGGAAAAGAGTATAGAGGAAAAATTTGATGCAAAATCGAGACGGGAATTTTTCCGTATTCAAACATTCAAAAGCATTTCGCATTTTTGAGAAATCTAAGCTTAAAAATCTTAGAATTCAAATGTTTCTTTTGATGAATATGACTTGTTAGAGCCTAGAATGTCTCAACGTTAATGATTCTCGATAATGATGAGACAGTACAAATACAACATCTACTTCCAATCCTTATCGAAACGAACCCGCAGATCCCACCAATATCAGACCCTTCACCGTAGAAGAGACCTCTCACCGATACCGATAATAACTCATCCTGCTGACTTCGAACCCTCTCTTCTGCTTTACCCCAAAGACCTTTACGCATCTCTCATCCTTCTTGTTCACCGAAAATGAAAGTTTTGAAGACTCTATTTCTTCTCAACTAAATTTTTGGTGAATCTCCTTCTCAACCAACTCTGCACTTGATGGAAGAATCCACCGTGTTGATCTTCCTCCAAATCATATTGAAGCAAGAGATCATCCCATTTCCCAAATCATTGGTGATCTCAATACAGAGTTCGTGACGAGAAATAAGGTTCGAGAAGAAACTTTGTTTGCTTATGCATTTGTATCGAACTCAACCAAAGAAGATTGATGAAGCTATCGAAGATCATAACCGGATTGAAGCTATGGAAGAAGAGCTGAATCCGCTTTGAAAGATGTAAGGTGTGGAGCTTAGTTCAAAGACCGATCGATCATCCAACATCGGCACCAAGTGGGTTTTCGTAATAAAGAGATGAAGATGGAAATGTCACCTTAAACAAAGCTAGATTGCTCATTGCTACCGATGTGAAGAAGGAATTGACTTTGATGAAACTTTTGCCCTGCTAGACTAGAAGCAATCGAATCTTTCTAGCTTATGCCTCGCTCATGGACTTCAAAGTGTATCGATGGATGTTAAGAGTGCCTTTCTCGAATGGTGATCTTCAAGAAATCAGATATTTGAACAACCTCCGTGATTTGTCATCTCGCACAAACCGACCACGCCTACCGACTCAAGAAAGCTCTCATTTACAAGCTCCTAGAGCTTGGTATGAAACTCTATCCAAGTTCTTAATTGAACAAGGATTCGTGAGAGAGGAAGAATCGACACTACTTTATTCATCCTCAAGCACAAAGGCCATTCTCTTCTCGGTACAAATCTATGTGACGACATCATCTTGGATCAACTAACCAAAGCCCCAGTAAAAAGATTCGAGAAGTCGATGCAAAGCAAGTTCGAGATGAGCATGACGGGCTAACTTACCTATTTTCTAGGATCCGAGATACAATGACTTCGATCGAATCTTCATCACCAAACCAAATATGCAAAGGAACTAATCAAGAAGTTTGGTCTTGATTCACCAAAGGATTTGAAACTCCAATGTCTACCGACCGCCATCTTGACAAAGATGAAAAGGGAAAGCAAAGAGAACATGACCAAGTACCGAGGAATCATAGGTTCACTTCTTTACCTTTATCGCTTAGTAGACCCGACATTATGTTTGTTGCTTGTGTTTGTGCTAGATTTCGTGCGTATCCAAAGGAGTCACATTTGCTTGTCGCCAAACGTATCATCGATATGTTTCAAAACAACAAATCTAGGCATCTCGGTATTCAAAATCCAACAACTTCAATTTAGTTGGATACTCGATGCAAATTATGCACCGCAGTAAGAAGAAGCACCAGGGGACTTGTCAATTTCTTGGAAATGCACTGCCTCATGGTCTTGCAAGAAACAAGGATCGCTGGCAAACTCAACCACGTATAGTAATATATTGTTAGCAAGTAATGTTGTTTCAATCAAGCTATGGATGAAGCAACAACTAGTGGACTACAACATCAAGACTAAAATCGCCCAATCATGTGTGACAACACATCGCCTATCTCGGCCTCCAAAAATCCAAGTGATGCATTCAAAGACAAAGCACATTGATATTCGTTATCATTTTCTCAAAGATCATGTGGAAAAGGTAACATCGCCCGGAATATGTTCCAACCGAGCATCAATTAGCGACATTCTCACAAAACCACCGGATGCCACCAGTTTGCTTATTTAAGGAGAAATCTTGGTATGATTGATCCTATCGCTAATTTTAAAATTTTTTTGTTTTTTTTCATACCCAGAGACCCAGACTAGACTAATCTGAAGACGTAAAGTTCTTCTTTACGGAAGACCAAAAGGTTAGTACTCTTACTTAGTCTATTTTTCAAGCAAAGAGGTTTCTAAAGCAATAAAAGGGGTCAAGGAAAATTTGGTACTTAAGAAAATATCTTAAGTTCCCCGCTTTTCAAACTGATATTTTCTCGCCTTTAAATAGTCCTCGAACCGTCATTTCCAAACTTTACGAAACCTCACCGAAACTCTCTCTCGAGTAACTACTTTCAAAATTCAATTCTTCTTCTTGTTTCTTCTTCTCATCTTCAACAATGGTACGCTTTTTTCTCTACTCTACTCGAAATTCTCCATGTACCGTTACGCATTTCGATATAAACTTAAAATTCTTTTGGAATTCTACTTGAGTCATTTTCGAGTTCATACGGTAATTCGCCATTGTTGTTGTTATAATCCACGAATACTAACTTGATGCGTTTTGTTTATTCATTGTTCATTCTTATGAATACTACATTATGTTTTCTCGAGTGTGGTTTCTCTAAACATTCTAGGGTTTCAAGTTTTTGCGTTGAAAATTTGAATTATTTTTGGAAAACTTTGAAATTCCTACTTGTTTAGACGTCTCAGATGGCCAACTTTTTATTTTGTTTTTCTTTGAGGCAAGAACCTCAAAATCCAAAGCGGACGGCGGGAAGGCTTTGACCACGAAAATCATTCTTCCAGTTCAAACATCAATCTTCCGAGGATATCCCATCTATCCATGGCTACATTATTGTTGCTTTGGACCCAAAGCTATACATTCTGGCATGTGCATTGACCTTCACAATCAATTCTATAGGCTGGGAGTAAAAGCTTGCGAGGATATGGGCGCCTCACGGGATTCACCCCTCTTACGCCTCAGCGACAAAACTTACGGTATCTTCTGGCGAGAAGAATTTTATCGACGAATGGAGCTCGCCATGAACGAGGCGCCTTCGTGGGTGGATTCGAGGCCGTCCCATCTCAGTCACGCTAAATCTATTTCCACCATAATTGGCGTGCATTACAGGAGCTATTTAAGGCAACCACGGTGAGGCTTTACATGCACAGGAAGCCATGAGGGAGTAGACACTCTCGGGAGCCCTGAGGGAAGATGTTCGAAACTTGTTCCCTCTTGACGTCTCTGCACCACCGGCCACCTTCTAGACAAGGGGCTTCTATTCAAAGTGGAGCCCATGACATGTTCTTGGCCAACAGATCAAATTGACGATCTTTGTCTTGTATTTCTCTGACTTCGTCTCAAGCTGGGGCTCATCATCTTCGACGAGCTAAAGCGAGGTGGGTGGAGAAAGCAAAGTGCAACCCCACTTGCAAGCGCCCGCCGTCGATCAGCGCCCTTTTAAGGGATGATGCACCATCACTCTTCTTTGAAAGAAGATGAGTTGTATACTGGTGGCCAAGGACAAACAACTCACGGCCTCGTTTTCGGTAAATACACCGAATACGAGAACAAGCGCGGAGTGCGTAAAGGTCTACCGCTCTGCTCTTGACAAAGTGGCCAAGCTCGCACCTATCTTGGTCACCCGCTTCAATATGGAAGCACATGTAGCTGCAAGCAAGACCTTCAAAAAGGCCTCTGCCAAGTTTGATGATCAAGTGGCCACGGACCTCCATCTAAAGGCCAAAGGTCCGGCCGATGAGGCGAGAGCTGCTGCTAAGGTCCAAAATAGCGACCTAAAGGCAAAGCCAAGAAGACAAGGCCTGAAATGGCACCTCCAAGCGAAGAGGAGCGGGCAGCCGTGGATCCGTAGGAGATGAAGGAAGGCCGAAGAAGAAGACACCAGGCCAATCCACCCATTCCTCTCCTCCATCTACCCAAGCCAAGCCTCTACCCAATCCAACCAACCTCCTTCACCACCTCCCCGCACTCCACTCCCAAACCTAAACGAAGGAGACTTCAGTAAAACCTTTGAAGACCAGCCCACCCCCTCCAACCTCTACCGATGAGGCGGTGAGTCTCCTATTCACCGAGGAAGAAAAGGAGAGCTACGGTACTGAACCCTCTACCGCCACCAACCAACTACATCTACCGACGCCCAAACCTTACTGCCAACCCTTCATCTATTCCTTCCGAGTCATCTACTCAGGAGGAATTCACCACCTCGGAGGAGTCTCTATCCCTCGGGAGGAGCTCAAAATCGGGAGGAGCCAGCCGTAACCCCAACTCCTCCTCCTCCTTCACCCTTTATCTACTCACCCGACCCATCCACACCTTCCTCACCACCCCAATCCCAACCAACTTCTTCAACCACACCACAACCCTTAGACCATGCTTGTTCCTCTTCGAGCTTGCATCAGTAGCAGATCTATTCACCTCTTCTCATCAACCTCCTCAACCTTCTCAACCTCCCCAACCTTCCCTTCAAAAACCAAAATTCCTATTCTACCCTGCCCTTTCTTTCTGGTTCTCTACCGAACCCATTCCCAAATCCTCCCCCATCGCTGAAAATTCTGACACCGATATGGAACCTGATTCCCCACCAACTCCCCCTCCACCCTCCCCTATAACCCTATCCTCTTCCACCAAAACCATACCAACCCAAGACTCATCCTCTTCGCCTCCGTAACTCCCCATATCCAACGGCCCATCGGGCTCGCAGACTCCGCCGACACCATTCACATTGGCCAAGCATCTACTTCCAATCACCACCAATGCCGAAGTTTTGTCCTGGCTAGATGCCATCTACCAATGCCAGGCGAACTCACTAGCATATCTACCGCTATCGGCCGAAGTAGCACCGCAATGGCCAAGGCCAACCGGATCGCCACTACTCTTCGACAATTTCAAGAGGATGTCGGACTCGTTTTGGACAGATGCGACGACTTCACCGATGTCAAGATCAACGTAGAAGCTCAACGAGATGAAGGCCGCCGATCATAGGTTCCATTTTCTACGAGCTCTTCCACGCCATCACTCTCCATCTCACCACTGGCCCGTATTCTATTATGGAACTCAACAACCTCGCCGAAACTCGCTCATGACATTATGAATGCCAACCGGATCGTGATCCGCCATCACGGAGGAGAAACAAATGAGATCTATCAACGAATGTCGATGGAAGAGAACACTGCCTTCGAAAGAACCGACTACCGCCTCGCCCACCGCACCTCCAACCGATGCAGATGCCGAATACCAAAGAAGAATGGAAGAGCTAGAGCGAGAAAGAAGAGAAAAGGAGGAGTCGCAGACAAAGGCAAAGGGAAAAGACCATGGTAGCTTTTGTATCTTTTCTTCCCTTTCCTTTGTATTTATCTTATTTTTGAAAACTCGTTGAAATGTAAACATCTTATTTATAAATACGTATGATTACTTGCTTTTTCAAAAATTATATTGTTTAAATTTTGTCGCTTTATTGTTTATCTATATTAGAATTTAAACATTCAGCTTTAAATTGATTTAAACTGGCCGATCTGTGCTATTCTTTGACTCTCTTATTCTTGTATGCACTTAGATTAGTCCCTTGCATCGAGGTGTTATTCTGTTTAATAGAGGCATGTCTACCGATTACGTAATATATAAACTTTCTCGATGCTATTATCTATTAAATAGTTTGTTTTAAAACCCTCATTTGTAGTAATGATGACCGATATAAATAGGAGGAGATTGTTGATTCTTATGTTAAATTTATATCCGATCGGTAAGACATTACATTAGTTTTATACTTCGCTGGCTAATCGGTAATAGATCGATTAGCGTGGCAACCGTGTATAGAACTTTGCCTTGTATAGTTTTTGTAGGACTTTTTCAGAACATCGGAAGACCACTTCTCCGCTTCACCGAAGACTCGCCAAAGCTTAAGATCGGTAGACCTCGTGTCCACTGATGCCGCTTCTACATGTCCTCTCCAGATCAGCTAGTGGATTAATTCAAACTTATTCCCATATGTTATTTGAATTAATCCAAGTCTTTTCCTCGACATGTCAAGCCGCCGAAAGCAACTTTCCGAAAAGCGTGAATACTTTTCGCCCCGAAAGCATCTGCCCCCTACTTTCTCGCTTCATCTCTCGATCGACACCAAATCGCCCACCTTTTTGAAGATCTCGAAATGATTATCTGCTCTAGTTATCTGTGAAGATGAAATTCCTTGATCGATGCCATGCATTTAATGCATTTATGAAAAGAGTCTTGAAGTCTTCATCTTCTCCAACGGATCTTTTGAAGTGCACTCGCTTTAAATATTGCCATTGAAGACGGAACACGAGACAACCGCATGTAATCAATCGAACACTTAAAGAATTGCTCAATCTACGTAACTCCAAGTCTTTCACCAAGCATTCAATAGATCCTCAACGATCTAGAAGTCCTTGTCAACAACAAGAAGTCGCTCTTCAACATTTATTGTTTTATTCTTCTTGTTGTTTACTTCCATTAACTATATTACATCTAATTAAATATCTTGTATTTACAGATATTTAATTCCCTAGACCCAAACAAAAGTCAATATTTTGTACACGATCCATTAGGGATATTCTTTGTAATTGATCTAAGTGGAAAACATAGTGCACAATTTAAATCCAAGGTTGACTGCCTTGGTGGTGGACGTAGCACTCATTATAGTGTGAACCATCCCAAAATACTTGTGTTATTTCCTTCTGTCTGTTTATTTATTGAACTGCTTAGTTTCATTGTTTATATTATCCATTTCAGAACTTAAGTAACTGTAAAGGTCTACAGTAGTCCTTATCGGCACTGAACATTTCTCTTGAAGTCTTCCGCTACTTGATTCTTTTCATAGATTGCAAGTAACTTTCAAGGATCTTACTTAAAAGTTTTAAAGTGTTAATAAGCTATTCAACCCCCCCCCTTTCTAGCTTATTATTGTGCTCATTGGGACCCACAAGGTGTTGTTCCGTCAAGTTATAACCTCATAGTATAGTGTTGGTTATTTTGTGTTCTAGTTGTGCTTGACAGGTGATGTAGAAACTTACATGTCTTAGATTTACTTAAAACTATTAAGTTAAAATAGTTACCTAATTGATTAACACCTTAACGTATTCTTAGACTTTGTAACAAGTCTAAATCTATCTGCTGAAACCTTCAGTAGATAAGATATCCTCTGTTGTTTATACAGCAGACACCCTTTTGACTTTGCTTAGCAGCCTGCATACTAGTTTCATTCTATCTGCCTAAAGCAAAAGTCATCAGTAGCTAGAAGCTGCTGGTTACAGTGTCAGCACCTGCATATACACTCAATTTTCTATCTGCTGAAAACAATGTATTCGTTTGAAAAATCTGACCTTCACGCGTTTAGTATAAAACATTATTTTGGTAAACTTTTTCAAACAAAAGAACTATTCACATGCCCTATCAATAGAAGATTTTCATGCATGTCATAAATGTTCTTTGTATATTCATACCTAGCTAACCACTCTCTTTAATATTTTATGCTAGGATATACTCTTTGTCTCTTACAATTTCCATAATTTATAGGCATTCAATGGAACATCATTTCATCAAGAAAATCAGGATTCAACATCGCTATCTCAAATGGCTACAATTCTGGATATCTCTCTAAAACGTTTGAAGCAAGGATTGAAGAAGACACATTTTCGCAATATTATGTGCTCAAGCTTTCATAAATCAAAAATTCTCTACAGCACTCAAAAAGAGACAAACATGTTGAAGCCTTCATTCAAACCAAGAACTTCAATCGTTCCTTGAAGAGCTTCTTCTCCAAAACATTACTAGACAGTTTATTTCTTAAATATTCTTTTCCAGTTTCTGGTTCACCCCCCCTCTAGCCTTATTTCGTTGCCAACTGGAATTACATGTGGTTTGGTTGTGCATTCACATTGTTGCGGCATGCGGTCTAAATTTTTAGGCCAAGAGATTTACTATCTCTTTGGTCTTGTTTTGGTTTGGAGCTTGATAGCTCGTGCATCATCGCATTGTTGTTTCCACATTTATTTTGTGTTGTTAGCATATCGCCATTACGAACTTACCCCTTTGTCGGGTTGTTGAATTTTGGCGACTCGACCCAGGGATTCTGCATTGGATTCCTGGTCGGGGTTGTCACAACGACTAACTTGGCTAGGTACTTCTTAAGCCAAAGATTTTAAATAATACCCCGTTTAGCTCGATTTGCGAGAATGACTATATCAGCTAGGTACTTCTTAAGCCAAGGATTTTAATTAAAGCCTCGTATAGTTCGATTTAGGAACATGACTACCTCGACCAGGTACTTCTTAAGCCAACAATTTTAATACTATAAGCGCATGAAGGCGCAAAATCTACTCGACTGCGAGATACTCGAGCAGAAGGATAATATAAATCTCAGCCGCGAGTAATACTTTAGGGGGAACGTAAGCACATGAAGCCGCATAATCTACTGGACCGTGAGATACTCGAGCCGGAGGATGATATAAAGCTTAACTGCAAGTCATGCTTGAGTGGGGAGTGTAAGTGTAGGAAAGCGCATAGTCTACTCAATCGTGAGATATGTTCGAACGGGAAGATAATATAAAGCTCAGCCACGAGTAATACTCAAATGAGGAGTGTAAGCACAAGAAGACACATAATCTACTCGACCGTGAGATACTCGAGCAGGAGGATAATATAAAGCTCAACCACAAGTCATGCTCGAGCGGTAGCGCAAGCGCAGGAATGCACGTAATCTACTTAATAGATAAATATGCTCGAGCAGGATGATAATATAAAACTCAGTCTCAAGTAATACTCGAGCAGGGAGAGTGAGCGCAAGAAAGTGTATAGTCTACTCAACCACGAGATATGCTTGAGTGAGAGGATATATAAAGCTTAGACGTGAGTAATACTTGAGTGGGGAACATGAGCTCAGGAAGGCATGTAATCTACTCAATCGAGATGGCTGACAAATACGAGGGAATTTCCAGCGGCGTCTTACTTGGTGAGATCGATATGATGCTCAATGAGGTACCATTCTTCCTCTTCCACTATTAACATTTGTTAAAAAAAAATTCACCTTCTTCCATGTTGTAAGTGTTTCATCCAACGAGGTGGCCATCAAATCCTTTGTTTTCTATCACTGAGTCATCGATTAGAAGACCAAATCGAATGACCTTGTAAAGGAATAAAATAAGCTAGAGGAGCATATGAACACCCTTTGGGCTGAGCTCAAGGTCGCAAGGCGGCGGTGATAGCGATAAGGTTACGGTGATAGCGAGCTGATAGCCAAGGTTACCGAGCTCTCACAGATCGAGCATGAGAAGTCCCAATCCCAACTCTCCTTCACCTAGAAAACCTAGGAAAACTTGAACAAACAAGTTCTAGAACTACTGAAAGAAATTGGCAATGAGAGGGCCGCTGTTGCTGAACGAGAACAAAGCTGCGGGTGCAGCTTTCTTAGGTCAGCGAGGAGCAAATTGATGAAATCTCTACCAAAGAAGGAAGGAAATTATCGTTGCCAAGATCGTTCGAAGGGATAGTTGTTTTGTTGGTAAAAAAAAGTCACACCCCCTACCTAAGAAGATAAGATACTTGTCTTAGAAGCGCCATAACCAATTACACCAAAGTTGGTTGATAAGCTAGGGAAGACGCCACAAGTTTACTAAAAAAACTTGACCAGTCTAAACTTCTCAAAGAACCAAAGGAGATGAAGTAAACTCACTCAATATATCATTCAAAATCTGATTTCCAAGGCTTACAAGAAAGGCCTATTTATAGGCTAATGTGCTGGAGAATACAATGTTAATGATGTCATGGATGAGGTAAATAATAAACAAAACAACTTATAAATAAGTGTTGCCACCTATCATGATAAGCTATCAGTCTCTTGAGATCTCCATGTCCATGAATAAATGCACCAACATTATCTTGACTGAAACCTTCTAGATTAGTTAAGAAATTTGGATCCCTCTTTGTTGTCTTTGGAAAGGCTGATTTTGGGTCTTGTTTCGGGCTCAAAATGTGTTCTTTCATTGGGCTATGATACCATCATCATGAAACTTGCCTTTGCACTCTGATTGGACCTTATTCCTTGTGCTTTTGAGTTGGTCCAAACCTATATTAAAAGGAAACAACAAGCATTTCAACTTCTAAATACTTCAATAGACATAATCAAACCTTTTTTAAGACTAACCAAACATAATCATTAGTCAAAATCTCATATAAATCCGTCATACTAACAAGAAATACCTCGTTGAAATGAGTACAATCGTTCCT
The DNA here is from genome assembly GCA_013146195.2 of Codonopsis lanceolata. NCBI lineage: Eukaryota > Viridiplantae > Streptophyta > Magnoliopsida > Asterales > Campanulaceae > Codonopsis > Codonopsis lanceolata. The sequence continues at coordinate 130,742,544 of CM028377.1, read as the reverse complement.
TAACAACGTAGCATGATTTTGAGCTAGAGAGAGAAAGAGGGGGTTTAATATCTTACCATTCACATACAACAAACATATAGAATTGAAGATTGAATCGGTGCAGGAGACTTTAATCGTCGAGGGCTTTGCGATAGCGGCCTCGGATTGTCGTTTGGATGGTTGAATCATCGGGAGTCGCCAATACACACACAAACACCAAGAACACACACCGAGGACTCTTTTTTTCTAATCTCATGGGTGTGGAGGATGAAATGAAGAGGAATAAGAAGTTTCATATCTATAAGGGTGTTAAGGGACCAATATGCTCGACCAATTGGTGGTCACAAGCAAAGGGGGTGGGGTTTTATAAGGGTAGAATAGGTTTTTCAAGCCAAAATGGAAAAATTCTGCAAATGTTGTTCGAAGGGGGGGATGCGGTCGCATCCCCTTATGCAATGCAACCACATTGCAAGGGTTTCTGATTTGGTGAAGGCTCTAATTCGAATAGGCTCACACTCTTAGAAGGCAATGCGACCGTATTGCCTATGGAACATAAAACACTTCAAATGAGTCTAGATTGACCCCCAAAGGTCCACCAATCAATTGAGGATGATTCTAAGGTCATAACGAAGTCTAAACGAGTCTAACGGTCATCGAACAAGCAAGAGTATGGGACCCTAAACATGTTAAGAGTCTAGGTAAAGGTCTCTAGCATATAACCAATGTTGAATCAATGAGAACTACAAGTAACCAAGTAAGATATGACGTACAAAACTGTAACGGAGACGAACAACGACAATGCGCAGCACACGCAATCCAAGCAAGGTCAAACCATGACCCATGCTACAGAACAACGAATCTAAGAAATGTTGAGCATGTCTAACAAACTCGAAATATAACCTACCAAGGTCGCACATAAACCAAGAAAGTAACCCTCAATCAAGTCGAGTATCTAACGTTGTCGAGTTGCACAATTGAAACTCTAAAGCGCTAACAAAGAAGAATCAAATAACTCAAGGGTGTTGGCCATACCATGGCCTACCCAAATACATGAAGTCACGCATGATAAGTCTATCGTGCGGGCAAGATGGACGTAAAAAGTTTTCGGGCGTTACACTTGACATATTGCTCAATTTTCTTTTTATCCACAACAATTCTATTGGCACTCTCTTCAACACCTAAGAAAACAACATCCCTTAATATGTGGTCCATCGAACGAGTCAATAGAATTGAAAATAAGTGACCATTGATTGTTATTTTGATGATCCAAGGAAAAGACTTAGCTGGAGGTTTAATGTCAAATGGATCTTCGTATCTATGGAGCACCTTCAACACTCATGATTTTCCTTTAATCCATTCCAATGACATGATGTAATTGAATGGAAGAATGAGTCTTCAAAGTTGATCATAGGAAGAGAGGTAGATGACTTTGACGACTGTTCATTGCCTTGCTTCACATACAAACTCCTTTCGTTTTTCTCACCTCTCTTTTGTCTCTCTTTTTCCTCACCTTTTTACTCTCTTGAATATTTTCTTTTTCGTCACTTTCCTTTTAAATTTCTTTTTCTACTTTTTCTCTTTCACTTTTTTCTTTTCCTCTCCTTTTTCATTTGTTCAATCCTCACACAAGATTGCATAGATGGCATGTCTAGAAAGTTTCCCAAATTTTGTTCGAATAGAATATAATACTTCATTATCCTATCGAAAGCCCATGCACATCCCAACGTCAAATGGATAACTTGCTTTGTGACTTCAACATAAATAACATCATCATTGTACCTTTGAAAGAGAAAAAAAGTACCTTCATTTGCCTAGGCATGCAACTATTTGAATGGACTAGATCCTCCATTTGTGTACCCGTGGCCTCCCACATACTTTCTAGTCCAACAATCTCTTTATTCTCAAAACTTGTTGGTTATCTTGCCTCAATGCTTGATGGTGCATCTCCCTTTTGGATGGGTTCATCTTTAGAATTTTGTGGAGAATGATTAGATACAAAGGATGAAACAATTTCACCATGGGTATGGTAATTCTCTACAATGTTGATTTCCTCACTCTTGAATCCCTCCTCTTGGATTCATACTTCCTCCACATTGATTTTGACTTGTTCTCCAATTTCATGGTCCATGGTTTGGACGTCCTTAATGTCATTCTTGCCAAGTTTAAAACAATTAGATTTAAATGATAAATATTGACTATGAACTTTGGACTTAGCCTAAAAAAGTGGTGTATACGTACGTGGATGTCGTTGATGGTAATGCACTCATCGTCCTTTCAAAAAAACATAAATTCCTTGGACTTGTTATTTCCCTTATATTGGTCAATGGTAGAGGCTCCCTTGTGCATGAACTTGTTCTCCATGAGTAGGATCTAGAATTCCTACTTCTACTCTTTAGATGTGAATTAACACTAGAGACTTCATTGGTTTGGTGAACCATTTTATGGAGCCGACCAACTTCTTCCTTCAAGACTTCTTCAAATCCTTTCAAGAAAGATTGCATGGAAGGACTTGATAGTTCTTGTGGTTGAGCCTTCTTGGTGGTGTACCTTAGCTATGAGACATATTGATGAAAATTACAAGAAAAATGTTAGTACCTCACAAACATTCCCTCACGTGTTTCACTCAAAAAATGTTCACCTACTCTCTCGTGTTTCTCTCAATTTTAGGTGCACTCACACTCAAAAATCCCTCAAAGATAGTCTCACATTTATTCTCTCTCAAGGTTCTTTTCAAACTAAAGAACACATATCAACTAACTTGTTCCTTGTGAATTCTCCCTATCTTACCAAACAACCAAGGATTTTAGCTAGGTTTTAAAGAAAACAAGAAGAAATTTGATATTCCAACAAGATTTGATTTGTACCAATGACAACAAAAGAAATTTTGCTGACGATAAAAGAAACTTCACTGACAACAAAGAGAATTTGAGTAGTACTAATGGAACAAAAGAAAATTGACAAATCTCAAGAAGATGTAGTGAGAATCAAGAAAACAAAGAAACTTTAAAAAATTGCTATTATTTTTTTCATTGTTGTTTTGCTTTTATTGCAACTCCGGTTTTTTTTTTGCTGCTTGTTTTTTTTTTTTTTTACTTTTTTTGGTAGTAGATGGCTCAAAGAAAAAAAATAAAAGAAGAATTGATTTTCCAACCCTGATAAAATTCCTTGTCAACTTGCGACAAAGCCCAATATCAATATGTGAATAACAAAATACCGAGAAGATCAATATATGAGAAGAGAAGAATAATACTACTAGAATATAAAAATGAGAAGAGAAATGATAGTACGACTTCTTAGATTTGGCTCTGATACCAAATGATGTAATCTCTATCAAAGAAGGAAAGAAATTACCGTTGCCAAGATCGTTCTAAGGATAGCCATTTTGTTGGTGTAGAAAACCACACCCCATACCTAAGAAGATAAGATACTTGGCTTAGAAGTGCCACAACCAATTACACCAAAGTTGGTTGATAAGTTAGGGAAGACGCCATAAGTTTACTAAAAAACTTGACAAGTCTAAAGTTCTCAAAGAACCAAAAGAGATGAATAAACTCACTCAAAATATCATTCAAAATCTGATTTCAAAGGCTTACAAGAGAGACCTATTTATAGGCTAATGTGGTGGAGAATATAATGTTAATGATGTCATGGATGAGGTAAGCAATAATCAAAACAACTTATAAACAAGTGTTGTCACCTATCATGATAAGCTATCAAAGTCTCTTGAGATCTCCATGTTCATGAATGAATACACCAACATTAACTTGAATGAAATCTTCTAGATTAGTTGAGAATTTCGGATCCCTCATTTGTTGACTTTGGAAGGCTGATTTTGGGTTTGTTCTGGTCTCAAAATGTGTTCTTTCATTGGGCTAGGATATCTTATAATGAAACTTACATGTGCACTCCAATTGGACCTTATTCCTTATGGTTTTGAGCTGGTCCAAACCTTTATTGAAAGGCAACAAAACACTATAGGCCTTGTTCACTTGAACTCTTGGATGGGATTACATCACAAAGGCTTGCCATCATTGAAGCGTTTAAGAGGTCTGAAGACTTCGAGAACCTTTTAGACGATGAGATGACCCCATATTACTCACAAGGGGTGAATCACATTCTTCGCATGGTGGCGAGCATGACGTAGCGGACATTACCCCAACCATGATGGCTGAATGAGAACTGCCTCCCCGTGGTGTGCGACTGTTGGGAGGAGCCATGCCCTGATCCCGTACAACCCTGAGGAGCTTAACCTCCTCCCTCAATTAGATGTTGATAATAATAGAGAGGCTTGGACTCCCCTAATTCCTGAAGCTGAAAACGTGGTCGCATTAGTGGCCTACATCTAGAGAGCTCGAGTAGCTGAGGACACTGTGGCCGGGAATGCTACTGCGGCTCCGGCTAATGGCGCTACTATTGAAGAGCCTGGGGGACGATGAGGCTATCGACGAGTAGGAAGAGACTCCCCGTCAGCACACCCTGGCCACGTCCATGCTTAATTTGGATTAATCAACATCACCAAATTAAGTCAAGATCCAAATTGGACATTACCTATAGAAATAGAAAACTTTCATACATAGAAAATTATAATCACACTTCAAAGTTTCAAACGAGACACTTTTATAATTTTCACTAGAAGTTTGGACTACTGAATGACTTTTTTAATACGACGGCAGGATTCAACTTGAAAATAATAATATCAATGAGTGTTTTTAGGATAAAATGCATCAAATATCTCAATACTTTGCCATAATAGCAAAAAAATGAAATGTTGTTGTATTATGTTATGAATCGGAAAATCCAAATCCAATTGAATTGAAAAGAATCCCCAATTTGATGGTGTCTTTTAAAGAAGACACTCAAGCTAAAATAGTTGGTTAAATGAGAAAATAATTTTACCTCCCCTCCGTCGGAGGGGACGATGGCTGAATTGACAGAACCCAATTCAATCGCCCTCCCTACCAACATCTTATTAATCAATGCGGTTGTAGGAGATGGAGAAAGTGATGGATGAGAGAAAGATTGTCAAGTAGGGCAATCTGCTATTGTCAATAGGAGAAAATTGTTGTTCTTCTTGTTTTTTTGGATTTTGAGAAAATTGCCAACGAAAGTTTCAAGCCAATCTCTTAAGTTAGGGATTAAAGGTTAACTGGCGCCGGCCATGGTGAAGATGATGGTAAAAGGGGTTGAAGATTTGAGTAATTAAAATAGAACATCATAATTGCTAGAATGCCTTTGCAATTAACTAGATTTTTAATAATATTAGTGCACTTCAAAAATCCAATTTTGATCAACTTGGTAGTGGACGTAGCAGTTTTTACTGTGAACCACTTCAATTTATTTGTCTGTTATTTTATCAGCTCTTACAAATTGATCTTGATCTACTTAAGTGTCAGTCAGTTACTTACATAAATCGTTTATTTATTTGTTTTGATAAATTGTTCTTCAGCTCTTTCTTTACATTCAGTGATCCATTTTCAAAAATAATTGACTGTGTGAGCCAGCTGACCAATTTCTTATCAACGTCAGCTTCTTTGAAACATCAGCCAGCTGACACCATATCAGCTGACTGACAAAATTACATTTTTCCACTACAAATTTTTGAAGCTTTTCAAAACTACCCTTAAAAGTTTTAAAAGGCTATTCACCCCCCTCTAGCCTTGTCAGTTGCTAACTGGACTTACACTAGCCTTGATGGTGGAGACGTAGTCTCGAAGCTCTTTGTAAATGAGGACACCATAGTTTAGGTGGATCCTCTGGTGGATTGCGTTGGAGAGATTGAGTTGTTGAGAGATGAGGACATTGTGAGAGCCGTTCTTGAAGTGGAATGATTTGTCTAGTAGGTGGCTCGAACAAATGAAGTCCAAAGGAAAGACATTTCTGAGCATTTTCCCTTGGGGTACCTGCCCCTTTCATTTCTTCCCAGGCTATATCAGCCTTAGCTTTAGACAGCTCACTATCTCCGCCATAGTGAACCCCAATCACTTTGGAAATGATTTTTGCAGAGAGAGAGAAAGGGCGACCACGAATCCATCCTCGCATGACTGATGGAACTTTGGCGTCTATCTCCATTTCCTGGTAGAATTCCTCAACAAGCAGATTGTTGTAGTCATTGTCATGAAGTGTAAAGAGAGGAACAATTCGAGACGCGTCCATAACTTCGTACATCTTTGCCCCAGCAGCAAAGGTGCACACTGAGTCCAACTCAATGCACATCCCAAGAAGATAAGTGTTCGCTAGTAGTTCCTGAATGATGTCATGAGCGAGTGGATAGAGAGGAAATCCAGGAAGGTTGATGTAGGGGGATGGGTGAATAACTTCCTCAGGGTTTGTAACCTTCCTTTTGTTTTTGTTGGAGCTGGATTGAGCAGCTGATTTCACCTTCAAAAACAGTTTAAAATTAGGGCTTTTTCCCTTGATAGAATACACATTCAACGATTTCATTTTTGACAAAAATAATTAAAAAATTGAAACCTTTGAATGTTTTGAGAGTAGATTTACAGAGAAACATCAATTGATAAATCTCGAAGAAATAGAAATTTTAAGCACAGAGATAACCAAAAGGTTTCAAGATTTTTCGAAAATACAACAATGGCGGATATCATAAGGTTACGCAAAACGTCCTTTCAAATTCCTCAAAAAGACAACTCAAATGAAGTGAATATGCAATAAATCGAACGAGAAATGTCTAAAGGACAGTTGAAATGCTTACAATTGTTGTTGAATCGAAGAAGAAGCGAAGCTCAAGAAAGAAACGAACCATCGTGTATGAACCAGGACTCCTATGAGTCGACATTCCCAACTAAACGCCCTAATTCCATAGGATTTCACATTTAAATGTTAATATCTTCTTGGGACTTCAATCGAAATCCCTAAGCATCGAGTGTTCTATACACACTTAAATGGGCATACAAGACCAATTCTTGGGACTTCACAATTGAGACCCGATGAACTCCAAAAGTCATAGGATTTCATCCTAAAGGTCAATAGACACTATCAAACACTAAATTGACTCAGTGGAGTCAAAATACTAACCTTCAATTTCTGAGTCAAAACACTAACCTTCAATTTCTAGGTCACAAGACAAATTCAAAATTAAATAATCATATGGGTTTCTAAACCCAAAAACAAGCATTTCAATAGACACAATTAAACACAACAAACTGGTGTTGATAGGTTGAACTACGGAGGGTTTCTCTCTCTAGGGTTTCTCTCTCTAGGGTTTCTGCAAACTAGGGTTTTCTTTCCCACCTTCATCGTGGCTCAGCCACCGGATCAAGGGCCGGCGGCTCCCCCACCGGTTCCTCCCGCTACATCTTCGCACCATGTACCCAAACCAGGAGTGTCATATGCGGCTGCGGCGGCTCAGCCTGGTATGTCGAATGTTATGTCTAATGCCAAAGCCGCTACCTTGCCCAACATCCCTTTGGTGTCTCTGGCCGGCCATTACCATCCGTAATGAACCTCGATGTCTATTTTCTCCCACCTGAGATTCGCTATTTGATAAACTCAATTCACCCTTATCATGAAGTTCTCTGTTGGTAGACCACAACTTAATGTGATTCAAGACCATATTGCTAAGCATTGGCTAGTTGACGGGTGCTTTTATAGTCAAGTTGCTTGATCCACTCACACATAATGATTCATCTCTCTGAGGAGGATATGGTTCTAAGGCGTTGTCCAAGGAGTCTCGAATGATCAATATGTGTATGTTTCTAGCTGTTTCGCTTGACTCTGACTTTGCCTTCAAGAAGGATAGCCCTTTCAGGCGATGGGTACGTATGTATCAACTTCCGTTAACCTTTTTAATCCGGCTTCCTTACAAATAATTGGCAAATCTATTGGTACGTATCTTCGCCGATGATCGCATCATGGCGTTAACTCATCCCATGTACGCGAGGGTTTGTTTGGAGATTGATGTTTCAAAACCACGCCTACACGTGTTTGGATTGGGACGCCAAAGGACAATGGATTTTGGCAATCCTTGAGTTTGAAGGAAATATTGAATATTGTGGTAATTGTGGTTTGCTCGGTCATGTCACTGATTGTCGCAAAAACGAAGGGGTTTTGTCGGACCGAATAGGTTCAAGCGACGGAAGGGAATGATGAGGTTAAGGCGGCACCGAAACAGAAATTTTGCAATTAATGTGAATCGTCCCCTGTGACAATATTAAGCAACCTTCGGTAATCAACATTGGGTTCCAGTCAGAATCTCCGTATGTGGAAAACGGAGCAACTTCTGATAGTCATAATGGACGGATGGGCATGGCCGAAAGAAGGCTAATGCAAGTGAGATTGATCCATCTCCTCATGAACGTAATAATTTGAATAAGGGGAGTCCAAAAGATTGACACTCCAAGCCCTCTCCGAAAGGAAGATCAACAAAGTATGGCCCAAAATATGTTTGGCTTTCGGTAATCAACATTGGGTCCCAACTCGTGAAATTCCGATGTGGAGCAAGGAGCAAATTCGGATAGTCATAATGGAAGTGTGGACGTGAATGGAAAGACGCCTAATGTTAATGAGATTGATCCATCTCCCCGTTAAGGAGGTTTCTAGTAATATTGCCGGGTCGGCCTCAATTAAATAAAGGGAGTCCGTAAAAGATTGTAAATACAAGCCCTTTACGAAAGGATGCTCAACAAAGTATGGTTCAAAATATGTTTGGCGTTCTCAAGGATCTAGATGACAACGAGGAGGTTAATCTGATGAGGATAGCACGAACCTCCGTGGGCAATAACATGGAAGCCGACCCTCCAAATGAGGGTTTATGATGATTCATTTATGATGGCTAAAGACAAGGTCAAGTTATCTCGATCCGCTTCTCTAGATGACTTAACGGATTTTCCTCCATCAGAGAAGCGTATCAAGGAATTTCGCAAGCATCTTAAGAAGGTTAAATTGCAAGTATTTGCCGCCAAGAACAAGAGATCGACTAGGCTACCTCGAAAGCCCATTAATTTTGCCTTCCTTCGCTTGTTATTATGTCGATCCTCGTATGGAATGCTCGTGGAGTTGGCAATAAAGATACGGTTGATTACCTTAAATTACTTAAACGGCAACACAAACCAGCCTTGTGTGCTATTATGGAACCAAAGTTAGATGGCGATCGTATTTGTAAGTTGGCTAGGAAGATTGGTTATAAGTTTTTTCTTCATGCAAACCCTACCAATTCTCATGTTTGGTTGCTGTGGGATAAACGGATGAATGTGCAATTAATTCAGTCTACTTCCCAATTTGTTACAGTTAGTATTCAGAACGGTGATGATTTGGATTTTTTATTTACATGTGTATATGCTAAATGCACTCGAGGTGAGAGACAGTGTCTATGGGAGGATTTGTCCAACTTTGCTTCTTCTATTTCGGTGCCATGGATGATTGGCGGGGATTTCAATATTATCACTCATTCTTCCGAAAAGTTGGGCGGTGCTATGTGTGATTATATGGGCATGCAGGATTTTAATGACTTTATTCAGCAAGATGGTTTGGATGATGTTGGTTATGATGTTGGTTAGAAGCGCTATGTATACTTGGTGTAATAATCAAGCTGGGGCGGATCGAATTTGGCAGCGGCTCGATCGTGTTTTGGTTAATAGTTTGTACAAATCTTCGTTGCCATGTGTTAAAGTGAATCATTTAAGCAGAATAATGTCTGATCACTCCCCTTTAATTGTTTCTTTGACTTCCAGTACCAAAGTGAAATCCTTGTTTCGCTTTCCGCATGGTGGAGCATGAGGGCTTTCTAGATTTTGTTCGGGGTGTTTGGGAGGAATCGATGGTAGGATCAGCCATGACTACATTACATAGAAAGCTTACCATTTTGCGGTCTAAATTGCGTAGTTGGAATTGGTCTGTTTTTGGAAATGTTCATCGACGTTTGGCTGCGCTGCAAGATGAAGTGTTACGGTTGGAGGTCGGTTTACAGCAAGTTTGGGATGAGGAGAATTTTAAAACTTTATTGGCTGCTAAATCGGAGCTTTGTCAATTGGTAAAGTGGGATGCTGATTTACTTCAACAGAAATCTAGAAACCAGTGGGTTAAAGATGGTGACCGAAATACTGCATATTTTCATGCCTGTATAAAAGACCGCGCTAAATCAAATGAGGTTAAAATTCAAATTTCTGATGGTGTTTGGGCTCCTAATAATCAGGTTATCGGCGACATGGCTGTTCAATATTTTGGTGATTTATTTTCTTCTGTTCGACCTACAGTTCCTGAGTTTCTGTTCAGGGATTTCCCTAACTCGATTGGCAGCTCTGAAAACTTGGCTCTTCAAAAAGTTCCGGAGGAGGAAGAAATTTGGGAGGCGATTAAGTGTCTTAATCCTAACAGCGCTCCCGGTCCGGATGGCTTTACAGGGTGTTTCTATCAAGGGTGTTGGGAAATTATTAAGGGGGATGTGATTGCTGCAGTTCAAGATTATTTTCGTGGCAGTTATATTCATCGTGGTATCTCTTCTACTACTATGGTTTTGATTCCGAAAGTTGCCCATCCAAATGGTCTTGGAGATCTCCGTCCAATCAGCCTTTGCAACTTCTCTTGTAAGATAATATCTCGTGTTATGTCTACTCGAATTGCCATATTACTCCCTGCTCTTATATCTGCGGAGCAATCTGGTTTTGTGAAAGATCGATTAATTCAAGACAACATTGTTCTTGCCCATGAGTTAATTCACAAGATCAACACAAAGGTGAGAGGGGGGAATGTCGTTTTTAAGCTCGACATGTCTAAGGCTTATGACAGATTGGAGTGGCCTTTTCTCCTTCGAGCTTTGAAAGCGTTTGGTTTTGATGAGATAAGTCGTGACTTGGTTTTCCGTTTGGTGAGTAATATTTGGTATTCGATCAAGGTCAATGGGGATTTATTTGGTTTTTTCAGTTCTTCAAGGGGAGTTCGTCAAGGCGATCCGTTATCGCCCTTATTATTTGTGATTGCTCAGGAGGTTTTATCGATAAATTTAAATCGTGCAGTTGCAGATGGCAGAATTTTACCTTACGCTCATGGTCGAGGCGGGCTCCCTATTACGCATCTCCTGTACGCTGACGATATGCTTATATTTAGTAATGCCTGCAAACAGTCCATTCTGGCTTTGAAAAAGTTGATTACAGACTATGAATGTGCGTCGGGACAGCGTATTAATCTACAAAAAAGTGGTTTCTACATGTCTTCTTCCTGTCCTCGACATAAAACTCGGTTGGTTGCTCGATGGTCGGGTTGTACTCATCAAATGCTGCCAGTTAAATATCTTGGTATTCCGTTATTTAAAGGGCGGGTTAAAGCGCTATTTTGAGGATCTTGAGTTGCGAATCAGATCTCGGATAAGTGGATGGAAGGCAAATTTACTTTCCTTTGGTGCCAAAATAGTTCTCTTAAAATCGGTCCCTAAGCAAAGATTCCTGGTCTATGTGTTGGCAGCTCTTAAAATGCCGAAAGTGGTAATCAGGCGGATTGAAAGAGCCCTGTCTAATTTTCTGTGGGATGCATCAGGTGATAAACGTTCTCATTGGATATCTTGGGGGTGTATCTGCCGCCCTCTAGAAGAAGGGGGTCTGGGTCTCCGTTCCTTGGAACAGATCATGTTTTCTCTGCATGCAAAGTTGGCCTGGTCAGTTCGTCGGGGGGAAAGTCTTATGGCTCGTTTTTTTAGAGCAAAATATGGGTCTGTTGATGGGGGTTTCCACTCAGCTGCGTCATCTCATGTGTGGAAAGCCATTCTTTTACAAGTTCCGAAAGTTGATGAATGCTCCAAATGGATTGTGGGTGAGGGTCATATGGGTTTTTGGTCTGATAATTGGTGTGGAGAATGCATCTTTGGTCCTCGGCCTGTGGATGTTCACCTTCGGGTCTCGGATGCTATGCCTATGTTGGAGGAGTTGCTTCCGTTAATCCCCTCTCGTTTGCATACTGATGTTCGTAACGTGCACATAGACCCTTCCATTAAAGATCGCTTGATTTGTACTCTGACTGATGACGGTAATTTTTCTTCTGCGGCTTTTTGGAATCATTATCGCACAGCTCATCCTAAATACTCTTGGGCTAGCAAGATTTGGCAAAAATGGATCCCGATGAAGGTTAGTGGTTTTATTTGGCGCTTATTTCAAGATGCTATTCCAGTGGATTTGTTGCTGTCTAAAAAGCATATTAGCTTGGCCTCTAAGTGTGTTTGCTGTGCGGATACTCATGCTAGAGAGAGTGTGAATCATTTATTTTTACATTCTGAGCTAGCGACATTTCTATGGGATTTTTTTGCGGCTCCATTTAATAAAGTGGCCAGGTATGTATCTATTCAGCACCTCTTTGACATTTGGATGGATGGAGGGTCTTTGCGTAATCAAATGGGGGCTCTTCAGTTGGGTATATTTTGTTTCGCTTTGTTGGGAGATATGGAAGGCTCGATGCTCACGATATATGATGGCAAGCAGATTTTCATAGAGGGTCTGTAAGAAGATTTTAGATGATTTGCATGATTTGATGGTCTTGTTTCACCCTCGGAGTTCTTTGGATTCCAGGGGTGTCCGAATTTGTCATATTTTTAATATGCCTATCACTTCTGTGTCTCTTCGTATTGGGTCTTGTTACTGAGCCGATTTGGGCTCTTTCAAATTAAATACTGATGGTTCTCGCTTATAAATGGTTTATGCTCGTGGGGTGGTATTATTCGTGATAATGCAGGAAGCTAGTGTTTGCTTTCTCTAATTTTTATGGGAATGGTACCAATATGTTTGCCGAAATCATGGCTCTTCTGATGGTTTGCGGGTTTGCCGAGATCTTAATTTACAACATGTTGTCATAGAAACCGATTCAAGGTTGCCGCTTGGGGATTCGTGGTAATGGTCAGCTTCCTTGGAAATACATATACTTATTGCGTGATTGTCAAGGTTTGATGGGAGAATATTTGATTCATCATGTTTTTCGTGAGAAAAATGGGGTAGCTGATCGGTTAGCTGCTATGGGACACACTTTTAAGGATAATATCAGTTTTGCGCGGTTGTCGGAGCTTCCTCAGTCGGTTAGACAGGCTCTGAACCATGACAGATTAGGTTTATATTCTTATCGTCGTTGATTAGACCTTTTGGTCCTTTTTTGTATTTTCTTTTTGGTTTGAGGTTCAGGCTCCTTTGTCCCCCCCTTTCTGTTGGGTTAAGGCTGGGTTGTCCCCCTCTGTTTATTTCTCTTTTATTTTAATAAATTGATGCAGTGCCGCCCTGTTTTCTTAAAAAAAAAAAAAAAAAATTAAACACAACAAACTCATTTACAATCATCCCCACATATATAAAATTATAAACCCATAAAAATTCGTCATACCGACAAGAAATACCTCATTGAGGCTAGTTGTAGACATCCCAATTTCGTACCCCTGGTATGTAACTTTAGCATGCGATATCAAGACCTGTTAAAACTTAACAAATGTCAAGTTACATGGTTTAAAAATGCAAAAGACAAAGCAGGATGCGCAAAACAGTAAGATGCATGGGCTAAAGTGTCAAACATAGGCTGAAGATTAAAGGGCTGACACGGCCTAAAAAGGCTTCTGGTGCGGCGCCCAAAAGAGGTTATCCGGCACCTTTAATTGCTGGCGCCCAAAGTGCTACGAGTGCTTTAACACATTGTGCAATTTCTGAAGCACGAGGTACAAGTAAATGCAGCACGAAGAAGGGAAAATAAATTCCCTCGATGTCCCTCACTCAGCCTATAAATAGAGGCCCCGGGGTTCGCTTTCAACACACCGAAAAATCTCCAAAAGCTTTTAGCGTTGTTGTTACGCTGTGAGAATAGTGAGCGATCAGTGAGATAGTGAGCGCCCCCTCCTATAAAGCCTCGAAGCTCTGCCAAAACTCCTTCAAACGCAAAACCAACCGGTCAAAGTGATCCTTAGCCTCCCAGCTAGGCATCCACCCTATTTTCCCGGTCCAAAAATCTCGGAAAGAGCAGTTGCTCTGCCCAAATAAAAAGGCCAAATCCGCCAGAAACAAGCAGTTGTTCTGCCCGATTTCCGCCGGCCAAGCACACGCTAAAAAACAAGCAGTTGCTCCGCCCATTTTATGGTGCCCAGAAGCAACTTTTGGAAGCATTCACTTTGCCCGAACCGCAGCAGCAGCAAAGCAAAAAATACTCCCTCTCTTGAGAAGGACAAAGCGAGCACACCACGCTCTAAAAGGTGAACCTTTAAGGGCGTTATTTTATAAAAAAAAACCTATTTTCTATCCGGCCCAATGTAAAAATATAAGTCGTTGTGCTACCCAGATTTATTTAGAAAATAGCATTAAAAAGAGCCATTATTATGGCCAAATATTTTTAAGTGTATTTGTAAATTATTGGAAGGAAGTGACTGTAAGTCCGTAAATAATGTAGACATCGGATGTATTTGTTTTCTTCTCTTTCTTTTAGTGCTTTATTTATTTGCTAGATAAATATAATAAAAGCATACTTTAGCCAAAAAACCGTTTTGTGAGATCGAAAGATGGCGACTCTGTCAAAACATTTTGGATCGCAGTGAGGCATCACAACATCCTTTCTTGCACTTTTACGTTTTCCCCTAAAAAAGGGAGAATGAGAATGAAAGGGTGATGTGACAGCCCGACCCGAACTCCAATGCGGAATCCCAAGGTCGTGCCGTCAAGACAAGCTAAAAGACGGACAAGCACCCGCTAAGCGTAGTGGTGCGAGTCCAGAGTTGAACCAACAAACTCTAAACAGGAATGAAAAGCCATAACGGCAAAACCGAATAACCAAAAACTAAAATCTGCGGAAGCAAATCATAAGTGGGACCAAAGCCTATAATTATAAACTAAGGAATACAAGGCTGAGAGACGACTATCTCTCGACAAATCTACGACGCACGTGACGCAACAATGCGCACGGGCAACAAACCATCGGCAATCCTAAGGCCGGCGAATCAACAGAATACCAACCTGATAAACAACAACTCAACGGCTATAACATGCCGGAGGAATAAATCAACTAAAAGAATAAGATATTCAAATTCTAATAACTAAACCCAAGTCTCACGACTAACGTCGTCGGAGATGACAATACCAACAATACTAGAATGAGTGAGCTAAAGCATGCTCGAAATAATAAAAGGGAACAACTCATAAGAGATACAACAGCTCGACCAAACAAGTCGGCTACCAAAAATAATACGATAACAAAGTACTAACATAATCTACCCAAGTAAAGTCTATATAACTTTACATTCGTGTTTCACAGATACATAACATAATAATAATAAATCCAAGCTTAAAGCCCGGAAGACCACCTTCTAGAAATCACTATCCGAAGCCGCCACGCGTACTAACGGGATCGCTGCAAAAACTAAGGAAAACAAACACACGAAATGAGTCATAATGACCCAGTAAGTTACTACATGCAATAGTATGGCATATCATGTCGTGGCATGGCATAATGCAGAAGCATATATAAAATCATGGTATCATACTAGCATACCAACAATAAACTTGTATTAAGTCCTCATGTAACATAAACTTCATAAACCACATAACACGTTTTCTTTCATATAAGTGCTTATACCTAAGCACGTAAAACCAAGATCTGGGCCGAGCCCTTCAATATTCAAACCACGGGTCCAACCCTCAAATAATCATAGTCTGGGATTCAATCCTCGAATGATCACAACTCATCAGTTTTCTTAATGAGCACTTCGTTACATTCATCCAACCCTGGGATGAGAAATGGGAGCTCAATATCAGGCTAGGGGGCGCTAATACGAGACCACATCCCACTATTGGCCACATAGTGAGGATAAAGGGTACCAATGCGGCGATTCATAGCGAATGTTTCCAAAGGCTATGAATCGTCCCAATGCCGACAAAACGACCAAGACGCCAGCTGGACTCAAATCAAGATGCTCAAGTAGATATTTACCTGGATAAACCAATAAGGACCAAGTCCATCACAAAAGAACTTATAGACTTTTGAATCTGGATTATTATAGTTCGACCCTCGTGTATATTGTAGTGGTAGACTCGGAGATTCGAGTCAAGGTTGGTGGTTTTGAGATCGAGTGTTAACTCGGGATTAAGAGACACAGTGATCATTGTCTCGATGTATGGTGGTTGAGTGTGGACCTAATGTTGGTCTGTATCATGATTTAGAATTCGGGACGAATTCTTTTTAAGGTGGAGAGAGTGTAACACCCCGCTCCTTCGTTATCTCGGTTTGCGTGCTATACTTGCACTTCTTCCTCTGTCGACTGTATGTTTGGTTTGCGAGAGGGTCTAGATATGTTTGAGAGACCATATTAAGACCAAAACATTATTGAGAGACTTCATATAGTTGTTGACTTCCTAAAGTCACAAGTCGTGACTCGACGATAGTCGGAATGCGACGCGATTGAGGGTTTACTTGCGTTTTGTGTTCGTGACCTCGGTTTGGGTCCTAGACCTCTTTAAGATGGTTTATTAACATGTTTAGATACCTTAGACTTCAAGTTGGAGGTGTTCCTTAAGTCTATCGATGATTTGGAAGTTTTGGAGATAGCGTTCGCCTCTATCGCGTAGTTTGGGAATCGAGTCGCGTAATCGTCTCTTCTTTGGGATTCTTATTTCCCTAGTTGTTATTCAACTTTCTAGAAGTATTTAAGCTTCTTCATTAGCCCTTAGACTTGTCTTAAAAGTCTCCTTTCGTTGCTCGTTCGATTGCGAGTTCATTCGTCGTTCCGGTTGCACGTTGTTGCACCCCTTCCCGGTTTCGCTCCGAGTTGTTCCGGGAGTTGTTCGGGTGTGTTTTCGACTTGTTTTGAGTTGGGTTAGACCTTAGAATGGTTGCCCATGAGTTTGGGACCATTTAGGACATGTTTAGACCAAATTTTGAAGGTTCAGAGGCCCAGGCGCCCGCCTGGACATAGTGAGGCGCCCGCCTCAAGTGCTGAGAGCTTTGCAAATGAATTTAGGCTGTGCAGAGGCCCAGGCGCCCGCCTCAACACCAGAATGCAGTTACGGGATTTTTGCCCTGTTTTGGGTTTTGACGAATTATACCTATCCTACCCTCATTAAACCCCCTCTAAACCCTTCCTAACCTCTCATACTTAACCCTAAACATGTACTAACATTAGTTGGAAGTTAATTAAGGTTAGATTAGTGATTGATTAATCCTAATCTCTACTAATTGTACTTGGGAAAAGTCTATTGTGCCCTTATTGTTGTGGAAGTATAAATACCCTAACCCTTCACCAATTCAGCCAAATCTTTTCATTCTTCCTCCTCCACATACGTATTATAGAGAGAGAGAGTCCAAGGGAGATTCAAGCCCTAGCTTCCTTCTCTCTTCGATCCAAGACGATCCACCCACCCGATTGCCTTCAAACTTCGGAATCTTGAAGCCCTCGTCGAGTAGAACAACTTCACCGATCGGATTTGTGTTCTCTTGAGTTTTCACTCAAGCTAGGTAAGTTACCTTATTTTTATTTTGGTTCATTGGCCCTAAGGAAAACAATATATGTGCTATTTGTGGGCAATGAACACCTTGTATGCCTTGTATGCCAATTTTGTGAATTTTTGGAAATATGAACTTGTTAATAACATGACTAGTATGATTTGAATGTTATTATGTGTTGTAGAATATGGGTTGTGATTTATGTGGAGTTTTATGAATGTTAGGGCTTGAGAATCAAGCCCGGATTATTGGAGGATTTGTTGTTAATTAAAGTGGGCATTGATGTGTAGGTTGATTTGGATGATGTTGTGTGTTGGGAGAAATGTATTATCTCTTTGTTAAGGTTTTTATGAATTTAGGGCTTGGGAATTATGCCCGAATTAATTTGGAAATTGTTATAAATTGAAGTGAGTGTCATTGTTGAGATTGATGAAATGTATAAGAAATGAAACTTAGTATTTAGACTCAACGGAGTCGAAATAGGTTCAATAAAGTGTTAATGAACTCGGGTTGAAGTCCTACGACATTTGGGATTCGTTTGATTATGGTTATGTTGAGTCCTTGGATTTTTAGGCTTGAGAAACAAGCCCGGATTATTTTGGGAGAATTGCTATAAATGCGACTGATGTGTTAATTTTGGGATGTATGAAATATGTATTTAAGGAAATACGATATTAAGACTCAATGGAGTCATTTTAGGTTCAACAAGATGTTAGTGAACCCTATGTTGAAATCCTACGATGTTCGGGTTTGGTTGGTCTTGATTGTGAGCACCCGAATATATCGAATTGTGTCCCATTTGTGACACCCATGATATAGTAGCTATTTGGGGATTTATTTAGAGCGTGCTCGTAGAGCACGGAGCATTAGAGACCAATCAACGATCTCGCGTATCCTTAAGAAATGATTATTGAATGAGATTTCTTTTAGGAAATTCAGATGAACGTACATGGAAAACTTGCGGGTCTTTGACTACAGTGTAGTCTTGTCATTCATGAGAATGGTTTCGAGGAGGTCGACTATGCTCGACGGTTAGGACTATGGTTGAGTCCGGTATGCCTTTATGTAAAAGCTTAAATGCTAAGCCTTGTTTGTGTTTGTTCTTAGACTAAAATAATAGTCTTTGATTTAATCTAGAGTAGAGGACTATATTAGACCTCACGTTGGGATTTATTGAGCTATAAGCTATTCTTGAATTGGTGATGACTTGAGGATTATGAATACCTCAATATGTGGTTTTTGAACTAAACTTACAAGTTAGTTGAACATGTTAAGTGTGTACATCTATGTGCATTGTTTATTGGGTTTTGTAGAGCATTATGACCTACTTGAAACCATTCTCATGAATGACAAGACTACACCGTAGTCAAAGACCATAAGTTTTCCATGCGTTCATTTGAATTTCCTAAAAGAAATCTCATTCAATAATCATTTCTTAAGGATACGAGATCGTTGATTGGTCTAATGCTCAGGTCTTTCTACGAGCACATCTAAAATAAATCCCCAATAGCTACTATATCATGGGTGTCACAAATGGGACACAATTCGATATATTCGGTGCTCTGATCAAGACCAACCAAACCCCGAACATCGTAGGATTTCAACATAGGGTTCATAACATCTTGTTGAACCTAAAATGACTCCATTGAGTCTTAATATTTCCTTAAATACATATTTCATACATCCCAAAATTAACACATCGATCGCATTTATAATTCTCCCAAAATAATCATTTCTCCAGCCCTAAAAATCAGGACTCAACATAACCATAATCAAGCGAATCCCAAATGTCGTAGGACTTCAGCAGTTCATTAACACTTTATTGAACCTATTTACGACTCAGTTGAGTCAAATACTAAGTTTCATTTCTTATACATTTCATCAATCTCAACTCTTTCAATTTATAACAATTTCCAAATTAATTAGGGCATAATTCCCAAGCCCTAAATTCATAAAAACCTTAACAAAGAGATAATACATTTCTCCCAACACACAACATCATCCAAATCAACCTACACATCAATGCCCACTTTAATTAACAACAAATCCTCAATAATCAGGGCTTGATTCTCAAACTAACATTCATAAAACTCCACATAAATCACAACCCATATTCTACAACACATAATAACATTCAAATCATTACTAGTCATGTTACATTAACAAGTTCATATTTCCAAAAATTCACAAAATTGGCATACAAAGGCATACAAGGTGTTCATTGCCCTGAATAGCACATATATTGTTTTCCTTAGGGCCAATGAACCAAATAAAAATAAGGTAACTCTACCTAGCTTGAGTGAAAACTCAAGAGAACACAAATCCGAAGTGAAGTTGTTCTACTCGACGAGGGCTTCAAGATTCAAGTTTGAAGGCAATCGGGTGGGTGGATCGCCTGATCGAAGAGAAGGAAGCTAGGGTCGAATCTCCCCTTGACTCTCTCTATAATACGAGTGTGGAGGAGGAAGAATGAAAAGATTTCCTGAATTGGTGAAGGGTTAGGGTATTTATACTTCCACAACAATAAGGGCACAATAGACTTTTTCCCAAGTACAATTAGTAGAGATTAGGATTAATCAATCACTAATCTAACCTTAATTAACTTCCAACTAATGTTAGTACATGTTATGGGTTAAGTATGAGAGGTTAGGGAAGGGCTTAGAGGGGGTTTAATGAGGGTAGGATAGGTATAATCTGCCAAACCCAAAATGGCAAAAATCCTCGAATCGCATCTCGGTTGAGGCGGGCGCTCGCTCTCGCAAATTTAAATTCATTTGCAAAGCTCTCAAGACTGAGGCGGGCGCCCGGGCTCGAACCTTCAAAATTTGGTCTAAACATGTCCTAAATGGTCCCAAACTCATGGGCAACCATTCTTCTAAGGTCTAAACTCAAC
>CM028377.1:130690142-130722181 GCA_013146195.2 Codonopsis lanceolata | reverse complement strand
AACACTCCCCTTGAACATAGCATTGTAAGTTGACTAAGTGTATCTCGTTAAAAACCTTTAAGTCGAAAAACCCGGTAGGGAAAAAAATCGGACATAAGGAAAAGTAACTTAGGCCACCAATTTTGTGCATGGGTGCTCGTTAAAAACCTTTTCATGGAAAACCCGGTGGGAAAAAACCATGATAAAGGGAAAAAGAGTACAGCCATATATGCTCCCCTTGAACTGACAAGGGTCAAGAGAAATCACCTTTGTAAATCTCGTAGATTTCGCATCCCAATATTGTGAACATGCTTTCGAAGGTTGTAGTGGGGAGTGCCTTCGTAAATAAATCTGCGGCATTATCACTTGATCGAACATATTGGATCTTGACCTCTTTCTTCTTTTCAAGTTCTTGAGTGTATAAAAGAGCTTGAGGGGGATATGTTTGGACTGTCACTTTTGATGTATCCTCTTTACTTTGGGCGACACATGCGGCATTGTCTTCAAATAATCTTGTCGGGTCTTTGTTGACAGGTAGTCATTGGCATTTTGAATATCTTGAGTCATAGATCGAAGCCATACACACTCTCGTAGCTTCATGAAGTGCGATCATCTCGGCATGATTTGTGATGTAGCAACTAGCGTTTGCTTTTGAGCGCCGAGAAATTGCGGTACCACCCATCGTGAAGACATAGCGTGCGTGATCGGCTTTATGAGGATCGGACAAATAACTTGCATCTGCAAAACCAATCATTCATCCTTTGATCCTTTGGGATAAAATAATCCCAAATCGATCGTCCCTTGAAGATAACGAAATATGTGCTTGATACCATTCCGGTGTCTCGTGATGGAGATGAACTATATCTTGCCAATAGATTTGTAGCAAATGCTATATCGATGCAGTACAATTAGCAAGGTACATAAGAGCTCCAATAGCACTTAAGTATGGTACTTGAGGACCAAGTATTTCTTCATTATCTTCACAAGGGCGAAATGGATCTTTTCAACATTCGATGATCTATTAATCATGGGGTTAGTGAGAGGGTTTGCCTTATCCATATAAAAGCGCTTCAAAACCCTTTTGTGTAATTTGATTGGTGTACAAATTTTCCACTATGAAAGTGTTCTATTTGTAAACCAAGGCGATTATTTGGTTAGCCCAAGATCTTTCATTTCAAATTCTCCCTTTAGGTAATCAAGCGCTTCTTTGATTTCCTTGGGAGTTCCAATGATATTCGGATCATCTACATGAACGGCGATAATAGCAAATCAAGCGTCGTTTTCTTTATAAAAACACACGGACATAATTGATCATTCACATATCCGTCTTTTAACAAATGCTCACTTAAGCAATTATACCACATGCGGCCGGATTGCTTCAATCCATACAGTGATCGCTGTAGTTTAATTGCACATAATTCTTTAGGCTTTGAGCTCAGTGCTTCAGGCACTTTAATTCCATCAGGAATTCTCATATAAATATCGGCATCTAATGATCCGTATAAATAAGCCGTTACAACATCCATGAGATGCATATCTAGATTTTTCGAAACCGATAGGCTGATTAGATATCTGAACGTAATAGCATCCATTACAGGAGAATACGTTTCTTCATAATCAATCCCAGGCCTTTGAGAAAAACCTTGTGCAACAAGGCGAGCCTTGTATCTCACAATCTCATTTTTCTCATTTCGCTTTCGAACAAAAATCCATCGTATCCAATGGGTTTCGCGACGGCTTACGGTGTGAGCGATAGATCCAAATACTTTTCGTTTATTCAACGAATTTAATTCATCCTTCATGGCATCTATCCATTTGATCTTGTCATGCCTCTTTTGACATTCAGATACAGATTTTGGTTCGGGATCATCAGTCCCGTCATTAATTTCTTGGGATACCGAATAAGAGAATATATCATCAATATTCTCCATTTCATCTCGGTTCCATATTTTTCCATTACATATGTAATTAATGGAAATCTCATGGTTATCATTGCCTGCAGGGCTTACTAGATTTGCATGATCGTGTGTTTCTTCTGGAACAATTTCACGATCGTGTGTTTCTTCTGGAACACTTTCATGTGATTGGGGATTTTCAATCACTTTCTTTTTGCGAGGATTTTTATCCTTTGAACCAATGGGTCGTCACGCTTGGCGTGTCTTAGATTCATTGCCATTTTATCATTTGGCAGCCCTTTTGGTATTTCAATTCGGGCAGGAGCATTTATAGCAGCTACATGTGACTTTGTCACTCTCTTTGTATCTATAAATGCATCTGGCAATTGATTCGCTACATTTTGTAAATGTATGATCTTTTGAACTTCCAGTTCACGTTGCTTTGTGGGAGGGTCAAGGTGCAATAATGATGATGTGCACCACTTGATCTCTCTTCCCACTTGTTTCCCTCTTCACCTAAAGGTGGAAACTTGTCTTCATTAAAATGACAATCGGCAAAGCGTGCGTAAAGGCGTCACCCGTTTTTGGTTCAAGATATTTTATTATAGAAGGGGATTCATACCCAACATATACTCCCAATCTCCTTTGTGGTCCCATCTTTGTGCGTTGTGGTGGAGCAATCGGTACATATACCGCACAACCAAAAACTCTTAGATGGGATAGATTCGGCTCTCTTAGAATGCCAAGTATTAGGGGAGTATTTATGATATGCACTTGGCTTTAGGCGAATCGGTCTTGTTGCATGTAAAACACATGACCCCATACAGTAAGCGACTTTGTTCTCATCATTAATGGTCGGCAATGAGTTGAATACGTTTGATCAACGATTGACCAAACCATTTTGTGTATGAACATGGGCTCTTGGATGTTCAACATCGGATCCCTATTGCCATACAATAATCATTGAATGCTTGAGATGTAAATTCACCGGCATTATCAAGTCTCACTTTCTTGATCATATAATGCGGGAATTGTGCTCTCGGCTTGATTATTTGTGCAAGGAATTTGGCAAATGCCGTATTACGAGTTGATAATAGACATACGTGCGACCATTTGCTAGAAGCATCAATCAATACCATAAAGTATTGGAATGGTCCACTTAGTGGATGGATAGGTCCACATATATCACCACGAATTCGTTCCAAAAGCGATGGTGATTCATATCCAACTTTAGTTGGTGATGGTCTAATTATCAACTTTCCTTGAGAACAAGCCTCACAAAGGAGTTCATTAGATTGAAAAATCTTACGGTTTTTCAATGGATGACCACTAGAATTCTCTATAATTCTACGCATCATTATTGATCTGGATGCCCCAATCTATCATGCCGGGCTTTAAATGTTTCGATAAACTTCGGGTTTCTTGTAGAATATGATTCAAATATTCTTATGATTGTACTATACAATCCGGATGATAGAGATGGCAATTTCTCCAATATACACTTGCTTAGGAAGTGTTTGAGGTAATCAAAGATATTCATCATTCCCTTATTCATAGTCTCAATATGATATCCATTCAGACGAATGTCTTTGAAACTTAACAAGTTTCTTTGAGACTTAGGAGAGAATAATGCATTATTTATCATAAATTTCGTACCTCCAGGCATTAGGAAAATTGCCTTGCCAAATCCTTCAATTATTTTGGCATTACGGATATAGTGTTGACATTAGCATTGTCAATTTTTAGATAAGAAAAATATTTCTTATTTTTAAGTATGGTATGCGTAGTAGCGTATGCAAGACATAAATCTCCTCCTTGAATTTTGGATTCGAGACATATTTGTGATCTATTTCAATATGAGAGAAAGTAAAATAAGATGAATAAATATGATAACACATTGAATGCAAAATGCATATATAAACTTTATTGTAAGCATGCTAGTATACATAGGAAAAACAGATAATGTTCCTACATAACAACATGTTACTTATTCCACAGCTTTTATCTTAAACTCGGACCATAGCTTCATTCCTATGTTCATTTATTGTTCATGACCAATATCATCACTAATGGTATTGGTCATGTCGACGTTGACCATATCACCGAAATCAAAATGAAGATCTTCAGGATCATTTTCAAGGAAATTTGTCTCTACATTCTTTCCTTTTTGTGATCTCTCATAAAGATCAACTAGATGTTTGGCCGTTCGGCATGTGCGTGCCCAGTGGCCTGTCATGCCACACCTAAAACATGAACTCTCTTCATTGTTTGGGCGCACATTTTGCCTACTCGAGGAGGTGTTTCTATCATCATCTACGTTCCACTTCGGTGGCGAGAGGAATTTCCATTATACGGATGATGATGATGGCGACGAAAATTATTTCGTCCGCGGCCTCTTCCTCGGCCTTGATTTCGACCACGACCCCGGCCTTGTCCATGATTTCCTTGGCCTCGACCACGACCGCGACCACGACCACTACCACGCCCACGCTCTTGGCCTTCATCATACATAGTCCCATTCGCTTCGGGGAATGGGGCTGAACCAGTCGGTCGAGATTCATGATTCTTCATTAGAATCTCATTATTGTTCGACTACAAGTAGGCAAGAGATCAATTCGAGTACCTTTTAAAACCCTTCTCTCGATATTCTTTGCTGCAGAGCATATTCGAGGCATGAAATGTGGAGAAAGTCTTCTCCAACATATCATATTCAGTGATGGTTTCCCCACATAATTTCAACTGTGAGGTTATTCTATACATCATTGAACTATATTCATTAATGGTTTTAAAATCTTGTAGGCGGATATGAATCCAATCATAGTGTGCTTTTGGGAGAATGACCGTTCTCAAATGGTCATATCTTTCGTTCAAACTCTCCCAAAAGACGAGTGGATCATTCACCGTGAGGTACTCCATCTTTAGGTCCTCGTGGACGTGGTGTCGTAGGAAAATCATGGCTTGAGCCCGTTGTTGATTACTTATCCATTCACTATTATTTTGTTGGATAGTATTTTCGAGGCTTCTGGCGGCCAGGTGGGTTTCGGCATCTATTTTCCAAGACATATAGTTTTTCCCAGTTATGTCGAGCCTTTCAAATTCAAGTTTAGCTATGTTTGCCATTTGTGAAGAAAAACTATAAAAATGAAACATATATATATATTAATAAAATGATGACATGAAAATTTTATTCATACGATAATCAATCAGTACATGTTAAAATGCATGTTGAAAGCTATTGTAATAGCTAACAGGACATACGTGATACAAAGAAGGATAATAAAAATCTCAAAATCATTTGGAGGGAATTCAGCAACAAAAACCATTGCAGTGCATGCAATAACAAGTATGATAATAATCATCAACATTGGAGGGAACATTTTGGTAGAAGAATATATGATATTGAGAATTTGTAAGGAGATAGTAAAAATGTGAGTAATCTATTAAAATGTTACGGTATATATGGAGAGAAAAATGACCGTTTATGACCGTTAACTAGCCGTTTATTACCGTTAGAGGAGATAAATAAAAATCAGTAACTAGCCGTTTATAGCCGTTATATAGCCGTTAACTAGCCGTTATAGTATAGGGGTAAAAATGTAAAAATTATGATTTAATAGAATTGCATTTATATTATGAATAAATATAAAACTTATTAGGAGCAATAAATAAAATAACTCCGCATGAATATTTTTCCAGTCAACTTTATACATCTATTATATAGCATACATATATATTCACGCCACGCTACTCGGCAAGCCTTTCTGTGGGTGTTTGTAAGTCAGTAATAAATATATATGTATATAAAGTTATTTATATATATAGAATTGAAATATATGTATATATATATATAAATATTCAGTTTATAGCTTGGGGTTATTTCCGCACAAGCATCAACGAACATATATATTATGCGTTAAATAATAAATTATTATTTCGTCATCTCACCATATATTATCGACGGTGGCTCAGCCAACCTTTTCTTAATAATGGTGATATACGATATATATTGAAGTAAAACAGAGACATAATATAAAGAATATATCGGTAGAAAATTTTACCGATTGAGATTGTTAACAGTAGAACAATCGTGCTGATAACGTGTTATAAAGTAACCACTTAATAGAACAAAGAGTGTTTGAGAGATAGAGAGAGAGAGAGAAATTTATTCAGAGGAATCGCTTATCAATAGCATTCCACTCCTCGGTATTTATAGCCGAAGGAGGGACGCAAATAATAGAGCATTTACAGAGAGCAATACTCTGGCCATTAATGCAATGTTCACATGCCTATATATATAGGCTCTTGACTTTCATGACAGTTACATAAAAGATGCATCGCATAATCAAATAGTGCCAAATGTATAAGTATGCATCGTAAAATTAAATAGCATAAATTTCATATCTTTGCCATGTATAATTGCCAAATTGCATCATTTTAGAACAAATATTATATGCATAAGCATTAAAATCAAGTGCATGTATACTCCAAAAAGCTCAAAACAGCAGAAATCCAATTAATTCAAGAGATTCAACCAAATGGGTTGAAGAAAAAAGAAAACTTACAGCCGGATTTGGAAGATTAGAGACATGCGTGTAACGATCTCGGAGTATGTTGCTCCAATCGTCATTGGAATACCAATATTTGATAACATTCCGGCTAAGAGGAGGAAACTCTCGGCGTTCTTCGCCAGATTCCGAGTGCATGGGTGCTTTCCCTTTCCTGGATCTTGAGGAAGAAACCATCTGTTAAGAAAAACAATCGATTTGGCGGAAGAAAATCGAGAAAAGACGAAGAAATGAAAGAGAAATGAGCATCGACAACAATGGTGGAAGAAAATGACAAAGGAAAGAAAATGAGGAAGTTGCTACTGCTTTCCTTTCATCCCGTAATATGAA
This sequence comes from Codonopsis lanceolata, assembly GCA_013146195.2. Taxonomy (NCBI): domain Eukaryota; kingdom Viridiplantae; phylum Streptophyta; class Magnoliopsida; order Asterales; family Campanulaceae; genus Codonopsis; species Codonopsis lanceolata. Next base: position 130,715,412 of record CM028377.1, on the reverse strand, counting down.
GAAAGAAATTGGAAAGTTTCACTTTCCCCCCTCTAAAGTTCAAGTGCAGCACTTAAACTTCCAAGTTTACTTAAATCGCAAAATGGCTCTGGAACCTTAACGAAAAGTTAACAAAGTTAGCTTTGTTAACCAAAAGTGACGGCCATTCATCAAAAATCAAAGGAAGACTTATATCCTTAGCAGATTATCCGCAAGAAAGGCATAAAAGGAAGAATTATGCCATTCTAATCCCCAGCAGGGTACCCACAGCAAAAGAGAGCAAAGAAAAAAAAAGAGATACAAAAAAAAACAAAAAAAAAACATCAGAAAGAAAAATGAGCAAAAACAAAGTAAAGAAAAAGCAAAAGAAAAGCAGAGCAAGGAAGGAGAAAGAAAAAAAAAAAAGAGCAAAAGAAAGAAAAAAGGAAAGAAGGGTAAAGTATTTAGTATTTTACCTGTTGCATGTATATTATCTGTGGTTTGTTGGATTATCTCCTCGAGGGGTGCATACCCTGGGACGTGGAATAATCAGGTTGTTATCCCATCTAAGTATGGTTGTTGGATCATCTCCTCGAGGGGTGCATACCCCGGGACATGGAATGATTGGTTTCATCTATCCCACCCTGAGTTGTTGTTGGATCATTCTCCTCGAGAGGTGCATACCGCGGGACATAGAAATGATTAGTTGTAGTTAGTTAGACTAGTTTAGTCGTAGACTAGCTGTCGTTGTAGGATTATCTCCTCGAGGGGTGCAAACCCCGGGACGTGGAATAATCAAATTTCCTGCTTTCAAGGAGTAGTTGTAGGATCATCTCCTCGAGGGGTGTAGACCCCAGGACGTGGAATGATCAGTTGAATCTATCCCACCCATGAGTTGTTGTTGGATCATTCTCCTCAAGGGGTGCATACCCCGGGAAGTGGAAATGATAAGGTTTTATCCCAGTATCCCACCAGTTTGAGTTGGATTATCTCCTCGAGGGGTGCATACCCCAGGATGTGGAATAACCAGGATCTCATCCATCCCACCCAGTGGCTGTTGTTTGTTTGCATGAGGCCGAACTACGTTTGGTCTGATTTCTTAGAAAGGGATACGTAGGCAGTCTATTTCGGTAGGTGCGATCATCATAGCATTTTATTGCATATCTGCTTAAAAATTATGATAACCTGCTATAACCGACTAAATATGTATAGGGTATGTGAGATTTGAATTGCACCCTAAACTGTCGCATTTATAAACTGCCGCATATTGCATCTCTCCCCATTATAATTTCCACGAAATTTAGGAGTTTATTTCTTATCAACGATGTTCGTTTACTTGGTAAGTTTCGGTTTACCCGTAAACTCCATCGTTGAGGGGCTCTGTAGACACCCCAATTTCGTACCCCTGGTATGTAACACGACATGAAATATCAAGACCTGTTAAAAAGCTAATGAATGTCAAGTTACGTGGTTGAAAATGCAAAAAACAAAAGCAAGATGCGTAAAACAGTGAAATGCAAGGGGCCTAAGTGCCAAAAAGGACACCAAAAAAGGACCCAGGCGTCGCCCACATTGCCTCCTGGCGCCATGCCCAATATCCCTATGGGTGGCGCCCAACAGTCCCTTTTCTCCTGTAGCATTTTGTCTTTGGTGCAATCTCTCAAGCGCACAGTACAAGCCGATGAAGCACGAAAAGAGAAAACTTAACTGCGAAGGAGGCCTAACTCCCAGCTATAAATAGAAGTGCCCGGCCTTCACTTTTCACACAGCTTACACGGTTAGTGCACACAGTTACACAGTGAGTTCTGAGAGAACACCTTGAGAGATTTATTCATCTAACCTCGAAGCTCCGCCAAATCTCTCCTAAACACTAAAACCAAGTGGCCAAAGTGAAACCTAGTTACCCTGCTAGGATTCCGCCCTATTCCACCAGTCCAAAAATCTCAAAAAGAGCAGTTGTCCTGCCCAAATCCAGACGCCAAATCAGTAAAAAGCAAGCAGTTGCTCTGCCCGATTTTCGCCGTCAACAAGCAAACAACATTGAAAAAGCAAGTAGTTGCCCCGCCGGGATCCTGAGACCAAAAAATAACTTTCAGAAGCAGTTACTCTGCCCGAATCCCCGCAACAACAAAGCAACAAAAAAAAAGACTTCCTCTCCCGGAAGGACAGAACGAGCACACCCTAAAATCTACTAGAAGCTAGTTGGTACGGGATAAAACCCCCACACTTCAAGAGGTAGACCATTTAAAGTTTTATTTATTAAAAAGTGTTATTTAGACTAGCCCAATGTAATAAAAATAAGTAGTTATGGTGCCCGAATTTCTATCGGAAATAACACTAAAAAAAGTCATTATTATGACCAAAATTTTATAAATGTACTAGTGTGTAACCTGTGCTTTGCACGAGTAGTTTTTCTTTTCTCACTAAATTTATTGTATGAGACGTACTTATTTTATAAGATAAAATATATATAATATGATATAAATGTATTAATTAAAACATGAATTGTATGTTAATGTCCTTTAATAATAAATTAAATTGCAAAAAAACTTACAAATTGGTAAAATGAAGTTTAAAAGGTTGCTAATTAAGAAAGTAATTGATTATGTTCACTTTATTATTATTATTACTCAAATAAAAAGTAAATGATAAATAATTCTTACGGTTACATGAATTATTGTTACAATACCCTTAATTATTGTCTCTAATGAATGCAATTGATGGTCATTTTAATGTCATATTAATATTAATGAAAACCAAATTATTGTTCTTCTTCCTCCCCTCCCCAATCTAAAGACTCTTCATTTCCATTTTCGTATGATTCATTATTTTTTTGTAAGTTGTTGTACATCAACTATTGTATCGATCTTGGCATGATCAATCCATGTATATACATTTTCCTACTTGTAAAATGACAATGTGTTTGACTTCAGTTTTTTTCCTTGTATTAGTTCAAAATTAAAAAAAACGAAGGTAAATCAAATATACTTGTTATTTTATGTGTTAATATTTTTTTATAAAATATATACATTTGGTAGTAATCCTTGTAAGAAATAGTATTTAAACAAATATGTAGAGATTTTAATTTATTAAAAGTATTTTAAAGTTACTACACAATAAATCAAACCCAAGAAATTATATACCAAAATTTAAATTGAAATTAAAAAAAACTAAAAAGATCAAATGCCAAAGTCAAGAGCAAAATAAGAAACCAATTTATATTGAGTAGGAAATATTAGATTTGAAATCAATACGGCATTGAAGAAAGAAAATAAGACAAATAAAATTATGACTAAACAAGCATTAATGAAAATAAAATAATCGTTTTGAAAAAACAAAAGCAACAATCAATATCAAAACCAATATAAAAACTTGCACACAAATCTAAACTAAAACTACAATCGGTATCAAAACAAAATATTAAAATCTGACAAAATCAATATAATTTTATCTAAATAGAAGCAAATTAAGAAATCAAATGCTCAATTGAAACAAAGCTACTAATCAAGAACCATAAACCAAAACCGAAACCTAAAAGAAAACTAGGAATCGATTACAAAAAGTTAAAACTGAAATCATACTTAAATCCAAAATAAAATAACAAATAAAAATAATATCAAAATCATCAGATGAACAAAATGTAATATATCAAATGTCAAATCAAGAGAAAAATAAAAAACCAATTTATACCGAGTAGCAAATATTATATTTGAAATCAATACGGAATCAAAGAAAGAAAATAACACAAATAAAATTATAACTAAAAAATAATTAAAAAAATAAAATAACAGTTAGAAAAAAAAAGGCAACAATCAAAGATCAAAACCAATACACAAATCTAAAATAAAACTAAAATCAGTGCCAAAGCCAAAAATTAAAATCAGTAAAAATCAATATAATTTTATCTAAATAGAAGAAAATTAAAAATCAAAAGCACAATTGAAACAAAGATATTAATCAAGAACCATGAACCAAAACCAAAACCTAAAAGAAATCTAGGAATCAATTAAAAATAAAATTTTAAACTGAAATCATATTTAGATCCAAAATTAAATACCAAATAAAATTAATATCAAAATCATCAGATGAACAAAATTTATAATTAAAAAGTAAAACAAATCGTGAGGGTCAATATCCAAAAAGTTAAAAACAAAACAAAAATTAAACAATTTTTTAATAACCATACATTAAAACCAAAATCAAAATTCTATCACTCAAATAGCTTAATAGGGATCTTACCATATCACTATTACTTTGGCGTGTCATGATAACAGTTTCATAAACTTTTAAAAGTATAAAAGATGAATCTCTAATGAGGTCCCAACATAAGATGTTTGAGACGTTGACCTAAAAGAAATTCACTTCAATATTTTTAGTTTACTGTTCTAATTTGTCAGATTCAACTGATGCCATTGCCCATCAGTGATCTTTTGAGATCTAACTTTAAATCTCTCTCAATTTGATGAATGAAAAAGAAGTAAATGGGATGATGAAGTTACCGCATGTGAGAATGAAAAAGAAAGGCCGGGGGCGAGACATGGAAGAGACGATGTTAAGAAAGACATGATTTTTGTCAATTTAAACACGCAATATATATGAAACTTTTTGAGTTCTTGAGTCAATAGCTAAAGCACTTCTACAATTGGTAATAGTAGGAGTCTTATACGAAGGATTATGAGTTTTATATAGAAGAGGCTAATACATCATGTTATAGCTATTGTAATTAAATATATTTATTAGATAATGACAAACAAATCATTTAAGGTTGAATTTGAAAAGACTCATTTGTTAGGAAGCTTGAGAATGCAACTTTAACAAAATAATGTGAGGTGTCACACCCTCAATCTTTCTCACCAACTTTAAATATATTTATATATAGATTTGTAACTCCAGGAAGGATGTTGTTGCAAGTTTGTAATAATATAAATACAGATATGTATATTTAAATGTTTTATTTCATCTGTTAAATAAATATAAAAAAACATATTTTAGCCAAAAACTATTTTGAGACCGAAAGGACGAGTTGGGTGCTTAACCCCTTCCCACCTCGTAACTTAGCCTCCGAACCCTTTGCAAATCTGGTTACATTTGTTTTTTCTTTGTTTTTCCTTAAAATAAAGATGACGACTCTATTTATTACATTTTGAGTCCACAATTGAGGCCAAACGTATTCCACACGCTTAAAGGTTTTGAAACAATCCGCTTCCTCACGCAGCGGGGAATCGGTCATAAAAATCTGGGGCACTCACAGTATGCTACAAATGACAACAAACTAGTGCATGCCGTATGAAGAAAACTCTCAATTTTATCCTGGCATTGGGGAGCTCTTGCGCCACCCATGCTACATGACTGAAGTGTGTTACATGGTTCCGGGAAATTGTAAATAAGCTTTGTGATGATCCAATTTGGACATCAAATTCTTGATTGATTGAATATTTTCAGTAATTTTTTGAACTAAATATTCGATTGATGTTATCATTTACCTTTTATGTCCGGATAGTGTTGTAAATTCTTAATAAACACTTTGTTTAATATAACATATTCAAATCATTAGATGGTAATAATCAAATTTCTTGAAGAAAATTAAGCAAAATGTGTTTGATTGATAGAAGCTTTGATTTCCACTAAGCATTAAAGTTTTGATAATTGATTTGTTTTATTTGGTTAGTGAAAGATAAATGTGTGTGTGTATATTTATATATAGTTTAATTGAAAAAGATATATGTCCGTTTAACGTATGAAGTAAAAATAATGTGTGCTTCAGATTTGAACCGAATACAAAAATTTCAAACCCAAAAACAATTGAAAAAATTACTCATGCTATTTTGAAGAATTAATACTTGCTTGAAATACAAACTTAAATACTACAATAATTGAAAAAAATGTTAATTTAACAATTCAAAAAAATTGTCTTACTGTATATTTTTATTTAAGTAGTTTTCTTTAATTTATTCTTAAAATTTTATTTTTTCTTTTTATTTTGCTTATGTATAATTTAGTTAAACATGATATATGTTATGTGTTTGAGTACAAAAACTAAGTTTGATTTTAATGCACATAATCCCACTTTGAGTGAGTGGAGTGGTCCTTCTATTTTCACCAATACTATACATTGTATTAGCGAGCTGTACTTGTCTCGACTCTCTAGTTCTGAGAAAGACCAAATATGATTTGTTTTTTAATTAATTAATTGAAAGTTGGAACCGAAAGCTTTAAACTTCTACCCATGCAGCATTAATGGAATATATTCCCTAACTACAAAAAAATATTGGATGCTTAGTATAGATCTCCCTCCGCTTTCAAATTATCGTTAATTTTTTTTTAATTCGTTTTCAAATAATTATTTTTAAAAAAACTTTTTTCTTTTAAGAAAACATTTTTATTATTTTATCCTTACTTTTTCTACATACTTTAATTATGATCACATACTCAAGGTCATTAAAAAAACTCACACATTTCACCAATATTTATAATACCGTTAATTAATTTTTCTTAAACGGTGTGTCAGATCAAAGTATGCAATATTTTGAAAATGGAAGGGGTAATTGGTACTCCTTCATTTCGGGAAAGAGCCGACTATTTCATTTTAAGATATTTCATTTAAATAGTTCACTTTTAAAAAGTAAGACATAAAAGTGTCATTTTATTATTAATGGACTACTAAAAGTATCATTTTCTTAAAAAAAATGTTTTGACTTTCAAACGATGATTCCAGTAAGACTGTCTTACGGATCTTAATTTGTAAGATAATGCTACGCTCTCTCACAACTCAACCCATCAACACACAGTGGGTTGAGTCAAGAGAATCAGTTTTACAAAAAAATATACATAAGACCCTCTCTGTTTGATCCATTTTAAATCAAAAGAAAGTTTTTTAAAAAATAAAATTAATTCAAGAGTAGAGTGTAATTAGTGCACAAGAACTTCATGCCTTTTACTCCATTCCCAAACTATACACATATTGATTACGAATATACGTTGCGTGCTATCTCCTGGACTTGACAATTTCTTGGTCCTATGGGCCATAATCAATTACTAGTGGATTGGGCTATCCGTCCAGGCCTGCTCTTCATGTGCTACCTAGCTGCTACTTCAGCAATCAGGATTCGGTGATGGTGACCAATGACGATCGACTGCTTCTACTTACCCGCACACCTTTGATTCAACATTTCTTTCTTCTTGGGAAAAATTGGGGGTCGGTATACTTTTTCAAACATTTTTTTCTATCTAGTCTGGCGTTTTTTTTTCAACCATTAAAATCCATTTTTGAAATATTGTTTCTAAAATACTCACATCTTCTTCTTCCACAATTTCGGTCAACACTTTGAGTTCGAAAAACACAATTGTGCATAACGAAACGTGGATCGACCGCCCAGTCAGGTCGCGGGGGCAGCATCCCTATCGGGGCTCGGGGGCAACACCCCTGAAAGGTAAACATTTTTATTTATTTATTAAGTACGAAACTGTAATGAACTTATGATGGGTTGAAGGATTTTTCAGTAGGGACGAAGGCGGGGAGGAGGAGGAAGAAGAAAACTAACGAGGGATGCGATGGAAGAAGAAGGTGAAAGACATGGTCTTGTTCATTATGATTTTGCATCACGATGCAACAATATGATGCAAAATTGTATGAGTGATTTAAATTGATTCATTACAGTGCATTTGAGTGAATGATCTGTAGTGCGCCTCAGGCTCATTAAGGGAATCGTGGTCTTTGTCTAAAAAAAAAAGATTATTTCCGATTGAAAAAAAAATACGGTACTAGAGCGATTGAAAATTTTAGAAAATGACCCGGCCTGAATTTACCCTCTCTTTTTGGGGAAAATTCTGACCGGTCCCTTTTTGAAAGTTTCTAACTCTTTTTGAAAGTTTCTAACCCTAAGAGTCCACCGTTCTTTTTTTCCACCGCAAAAGACCACTTTTTAGAAATATTGTTCCAAAAATACCATCGTCTTTTTCAACAGCTCCAGCAATACACTTTAGATTTGAAAATCGTGATTGTGCGCAACGAAACGGGGATCAACCTGCCCGGTCAGGGCCCCCCGAAAAGTTAACGAGTTTTTTGATTCATGAAATATGAAACTATAATAAATCTGTACTAGGTTGAAGGATTTTTCAGTTGAGGCAAAGACGGAAAAAAAAGGAGGAAGAAGAAGGCTTACGATGGAGGAGATTGAAGAAGAAGGTGGAGGACGTAAACTGGTTCTTTATGCTTTTGTACCGCGATTCATAAATTTCATTGTACTATTTTTGCATCGCAGTTCAAAAGTTTGATTCATGTAAAATTGTTGCACCACGATATATGTGCACTTTATACTGTAATTTATTGAAAATTAATTAATTTTTTGCACTTTAACAACCTTTTTAAAAGTTATACCGCGATTCAAAAACATGTAAAAAATTTAAATTAATTTTTATTTTATTATATCATCGCGATTTTTAAAAGTTTGATTCAAAAAATTATTGGGTCAGCCGCATGCAACAGGTCACCAAATATGTTAAAAATTAAAAAAGGAGTCGTAAAAAATAATATGACATCTTATGTATCATATTGTTAACATAACTTTTTAACTTATAATGGAGCTCATAAAATATCAAATAAGATGACACATTGAAAACCACATCATTTGATGCACAAATTTAAGTGCTCATTGAGTGACTCTAGCATTACTCATTTATAAATGATAATCATAATCCTCAAAGTCTTCGAGAGCACCATGTATCGTGTTTACATTGTACATCACGATCAATAACGACTATGTCAAGCTCACCTTTTAAACTATATATGTTGTGAGCTTAATGTTTTGGTGTTGGGCATAGTTGAGGATTTTTTGAAAAGCGGGCAAACATGATAAGGTGAAGGAAGGTAGTGTGGCCGTGTGGGGATTGAATTGAATACTGCGTTGGAGGTATCTGCAAAAATGGGAGAATTGAAGACTATACATTGGAGTTTGATGAGATGAGAATTTCACAAAGTTGTGCGTGTCAGTCACTCACATTACATACCAAATAATGTCACCAGAGCACTACATTTCGCCATCATCATCGCCCCAATTTTATATCTTCTTCTAACTCCAACTCTACTTGATTCCGTTTGGCTTAATTTAAACCAAAACCACGAATCCAAATTTTTCAAACTAAACTGATTCGAATAAGTTTTGGAATCAAACCGAACATCTTGATTTGGTTTATATATTTTTAATCAATTTAACCAATAAAAACAAGATTTTAATTTGAAATTAACATCAAACATTAAAAAATAACCTATTAAAAGTAAATATCATATACTCCTTCCGTTCCGGGCAAACAATTCACTATTCAATTTTTAGGTCTTTCAATCAAAGAGTCCACTTTCATAAATTAAGACATAAAAATGTCATTTTATTACAAACAAGCTACTAAAAATATCATTTTCTTAAAAAGATTGACTTTCAAACGGGAACTCTTTAACCAGAGCGGAGGGACTATAAAACAAGGTCGATTCCAAAATAAACACAAATAATGAAAGAAATTTTTTTTTTTTCCAACAATCTAAATTTGGTTTAGTTCCACATTAAAAACTGTGAACTGAACCGAACATTTTTTCAATTATCCAAACCGAAACTGAATCATCTTGAATTAAAACCAAACCAAACAGAGTGATTTGATTCGGTTCGATTTCGTAGTTCGGTGGTTTGATGTACATCCCTACTGTTCTAACCACGAATAGTACTACTATTTTTATTTTACCATAATTATAAATATGATTATTATTTTGTTTTGAACTAATTAAAGTAAAAGGAGGCAAGTGATTGAGGCTACATCTGAATAATTGCTTCTTAATTGTATGAAACAAAATGTTATAGGTGAAAGTGAGCGAGTAATTAAACTTGGAATATTAATTATTCCAAGTGATGAGCTTGCTCAAGACTTTGATTAATAGCGTATAAGTATTTAGGGCTCGTTTGTTGATTTATGACTTATGATGATAAAATTTGGTGAATGACTTATGGCTGATTGCATGATATACTGTTTGTTACAACTGTTGAAAAACTGCTTATGAGTTGTTATAATTATTTGTTAAAAAAAAACTTGAAAATTAGTATTCATATTTTTATGTATATTTCATAAAATGATTAAATGGGGATAATCAAATATTTATTAATGAATAGTTGTCTTCATGTTTAAAAAAAAACCAAAAAAACTTAAAATTTTGGCTTTTTGGCTTTGGCTTTTCAATGCATAAAGGGTGTTGTACCTTACTTATTGGCTTTTGGCTTATAAGCTGAAACAAACACTCTAAATATAGCTTTTCAAAAGCCAAAAGCCAAAAGTCACTCTAAATAAGCTGTAACCAACGATCACTTAAAGGTTATGGTTCAAATTAAATAAAGATTTTTTGTTTGAAAAATATTTTTTTTTTAAAGAAATTTTTAGTAGCCAATTAATAATAAAATAACACTTTTATATCTTAATTTTTAAAAATAAACTCATACCAAAATGAAATCATCAAATATCTTCGAAGTTCCGACTAATTCTCCGGCCATAAATTCCGTCCAAAAATGTCAAAGTCATCAATCAAATCAAAGCAAACGGCAGAGAATATTAAAAATCTTGGAAAGACAACAAGAGCTAAACTTACAAAAACAACCCATACAATACGATGTGGTCCAAATATTTAATTTCTCTTTTTATGCTTCTCAGTTCTCGACTGGATACCAAATCTGTTTTTTCTGTTGGAATATACTTTCTCCGTCCCGGCAAAGAGTTTTTATTTAAAAACTTAAATTTTTTTAAAAAATAATATTTTTAGTAATTCATTAATAATAAAATGACACTTTTATTTCTTAATTTTAAAAGTTAATTCTTTAAATGAAACATTTCAAAACGAAATAGTTGACTTTTTGTTCAGAACGGAAGGAGTACTATATACTAATTCATGTATTTTATTAAGTTTGATGATTCCGTTTACGTTTATTTCATGTGAGCGTCCATCCAGTTCATAACATAAACTAAAAGACAGTGCTAGAGATCATAGAGTGATAGCGAAGTTAAACTGCAATTATTTTTAGTAAATAGTCGGGCTAGACGGGCATATAAATTGGAATTGATAACATAGACATAAATAGACGGAATCAAAAAATTTAGCACTTTTTAGATACGCACGTCATTAGTCATATTTAATAGTTATAAAATTAGAAATGGTGGAGATGGAATCAATTTTTGTTTGTAGTATTATTAATGTAATTTTTATTTGCATATATAAGGAGCTTATTCACACACAACAAAACTAGTGGATATCTCATGCTAATAAAGTAAAGGTCGCAGGACGTCTAATCGGGTCGTAGGGTCAGTATAACCGTGCAAATGTCGGATGTAAATAGAGGAGACAATTTGTTCAATCGGGTCGTAGGGTCAATGTAATCGTGCAAATATTGGGTGTAAGTAGAGGTGACAATTTCTGCACATCTTCATTTGTTTGTCCACATTATCCATTAAATTATGGGTATATACACACTTAAAATCTAAAGTAGGCACAAATGTACGTCTTCCAAATAATTAATTAATTAAAATTTAGAAAGAGCTCTTTAGCTATGAATAAACACTAACATTTAAGTGGTTGTCAAAAATCATATGAATGCATGCTTTTTGGGTTCGATCTAAGTCAAATGATAATAAATGCAAGAAAAGGAAAATTGAAAATTGACTCCAATCACAAGTAAAGGTAGTACACATGGATTGAATTATTGGTTCGTTGTCATACTTAATCATTCGACACCCTAAAAAACTGTCGGCAAAAACTTAGATAAAACAGTTTTATGGATAGTTTTTGTAAGACGAATTTTTTTATTTAACTCATCGTCAGAGAGTGAGGTTTCGTCTTACGAATTAAGATCTGTAAGACCGTCTTACAGGAGACTTACTCAAAATTGAAATATTGACCCCTTTGTGTTGGTGGTTTATTTATTATCCGTTGTTTTAAAATAAGTGTTTACTTTTTATTTTTAGAAATATTTACTGATGAATTTTCTTATTACACCCATATTAATTGGGATACTAAAAAAGGAATGGGCTATTATTGAAATTATATCTATAAAATTTCTTAACTTTCAACTTTACTTTTCCAATTATATGATTGTTTTTAATACTAAACTAATACTCTTGTCCGTCTCTATGGCACGGTGCCAGTTTGAGAATTTATCAATAAATAAGGCAGATAATGTGCAAATGAATTAATATTTACTTATAATTTGTAGGGGTTGTATATATGTATACTACACAACGAAAATGAGAGAAAACCCAAATACCTAACAAAATAAAACATTTTAAATAAATCAATATATGTTTTAATCGTGTTTCAAAAAAGAGTTTAAAATAACAAATTGAAAATGAAGACCTCTCGGTAATCAATTAAAACATTATGATCATTCAACAGTGGAGAAAAAAATTAAAACTTTTATTTGTAATTTTTTTTAAAGGAAACATGAGCGGTACCTTGTTAAATTTTATTAATAAAAATAAAATTACAAATTTGAGGGGGACAACCAGCTTTGCCCTTATAACACAAAACTTTTTCCATTTGTTAAAACACAAGTAGATGCAATTTCAACCATTAAAATAACTACAGTACACCTATACAACTATAAAGTCAGGACTTTATAGTTGTATAAAGTCCTACCATTATTCATATAAACTTATTTAGGCATCACATCAAAAGTCGTGGATATTCCTACCATTATTCATATAAACTTAAACTCAAACACTAATAATTATAAGGGATAATGTATGAGCTGCCCGGCCCAATTAGGCCCAAGCCAGGAGCCACGTGTCAGGCATGTATATATTCCGAGCAACCGAGCAAAGATGTTACACGAGTAACCGGGTAAAATCCCTGCTTTGGTTCAGGCTACTTACTTGCGAAATGGGGGATTAGCTACGCGAGCAACATCGATGAGCGAGCATCATTGCTCGCTTGCACCAGAGAGTTAGAAATAGTTGAGGACATTCATGTCCGATAAAGATCAAGATAACAGTTGAGGGTGGTTACACCCGAGCAATAATCCTGACCATAAGCTATGACCGTTTGCATAGGCAGTTAATGCCAATCGTGGGCAGTTAATGCCAATCATGAGCGGTTAATGCTAATCATGGGCAGTTATGCATGATAATGGGCAGTTATGCATCATAATGGGCAGTTATGCCTGGCACGTATAAAAACCCTGTCAAAATTTGGAGAAAGGTATGCGCAATCTATTTTCCCTAGCCTAAACTCTGTCAAATTGTGAGCTTATTGTACTAATTCACACGCCGGAGGGCTTTTGCAGGGAGTGCCCCTGCCCAGTTCACTTTTCTTCTCTTTCATTGCAGAGTTGGGCTCAGAGAGTTTGTAAGCACGTTGAAAGCCAGGTGCTTGGATTGGGCTGTTTGAGTGGGTCCAAATATTCTTGGACGCATCAGTTGGTTCCGTTGCCGGGAAACGTGTGTTTTTACGGCATTAAGAGTCTCGTTTAGTGAGATTCATTGTTTTTCAAAGTTCTATTCATGGCGGAGAATGGTGTAAACGGTGGTAGTGGCAGTCGCAGAGAGGAGGCACATCAGAATCACAGCCTCAATCAGGCTGCCGGGAGTAATGTCCCTCCACCCCATGATGCACGCCACCAATTGAATCAGAGGCGTGGGGTTGAATCGATGGCCGAAGCAAGGCGCTGGTTTAGCCCATGAATTTCGTGGAAGAAGCTTTACGCCAAAGAGCCATCTATCTCTGGCCGATGCATCAACTCAATTTACAAATGATTGCTATGGGCAAACCACCATTGCCCATCGAGTTGGAGCCACTACCAACTCGTTGGCACCGGACAGCCGCCGGTGTTTCACGCACCTGGGAAATCCGATGCATCCTTTGGTTGTACATTCCCAACCACGCGAACATGATTCCAAGCGTAACGACGACCGAGAGGAAGTAAGGCCGCCATGTGGTTATCCCTAGTGTTCATTCGAGGTTGGGACCTCGCATTGGTGAGGATTCAGCTCAGTCACGTCGCCGCCGGCGTTCACCTACACCGCAGAGGTCGCATGCTCGTAGACGTCGTTCGCCCTCACCACGGCGTTCACGTGCATGTAGCCGCCACGATCACCACCTGTGGGATCGTATGCTCGAAACATAGGACTCCCTCTCCTAGGCGGTCTCATCATTCGGCGGCTTTTGGTTCAACTGGGCACCTCGAGACAGTGGGCGCGAGGCGTGGGGGCTCCACAAGCCATCGCGGTTATGGGACCCCACACAGCCCTCCTCTCTGCGGTACAACCTCACGGGGTGGTTTGCCCGCAACCATTAATATGCAAGATTTTGAAGAGTTGAAACGCCGGATGGAGGCTTGGGACAGGCAAAGCCCTTGATGGGAATTTTTGGGGACGCTCGCTAGCCCGCTGGCACCTTGGATCGAGAATGCTCCACCGGTGGTTTGATTTTTCCAAACATCAAGGAATATACCGGCAAGACTAAAGCAAGAGATTGGTTGATGTCTTTCGAGTCTCGATTGGGTTGGTAACCTCGCACGAAGCATTGAAAATAAGAGCTTTGTAGGGGCCTTGCAGGTAAGGCTTTGGCTTGATGGGGGCATTGCCGCGACGCCGATCAACAATTGGGCGATTTTGCGAACAAAGTTTTTGGCCGATTTCTGGTTCATTAGCTAAGACAAGGGCCGACTTGTCTAAGGTCAAGCAAGGTGCACATGAATCAACAGCAAGCTATCTGGAGAGGTTTACCAAGGTGCTCGAGCAAGTTCCTGGGCTAACCGAGCAAGAGGTGACACTGTGTTTCGAGACTGGCTTGCTCGAGGGTGAAGGTGGTTTGCGATCAGAGTTGAGTATGCGTGAACCGAAGACGTGGCGAGATGCTCACGCGAGCACGTAAGTGGTCGGAGAGAGGCGAAGAAAGAAAAGAAGAAAGAAAGCAGTGAAGCCACGGGAACTGTTAAAGGCAGCGGCCAGGCTGGAAGTGGTGGTTACAACAAAAGTAAGTCTCGGTATGATCGGCCAAAAGAGTTTCTTCGAGAGTCGGATTTGACCCCGCTCAATACCTTGCGCGAGGATATTATGTACGAGGTCAGAAACGAGCTTCCCAATCCACCTCGTATGAATCCAAATACAGCCGGGGAAAGGGACCAGACGAAGAGGTGTGCCTACCATGATGATTACGGGCATACCACTGAAGAATGTTGGCCATTGAAAAAGGCCATCCAGAAGTTGATCAATGAGGGGAGGTTGGACCGCTTCAAACGAGATGCAGGAAACAGAGGGAATGCTCCACGGCGAGAGGCTCCACCAATTAGGGGGGTTATTAATGTCATAATGGACGAGGAACTCACCCCGACACAGCTCGGCAAGCAAATCTACTCCTTGTCAAAAGTGGTAGATCGACCAACGACTTTGCAAGAGGCTTAACAAAGCCATACGCTTTACTCGCAGTGAGTTGGCGAGTAATGTCGCAGGCGAGCAGTCCTTGATAGTTTCAGCATTGGTCGATGGGTGGGTTGTGCACAGAATCTTGGTGGATACTGGAGCATGCCGAGATGTAATGTATTACTCTTGTTTTCAAGGGTTGGAGTTGAGCGATGATCGCCTAAAACCATACGCCGGGGCTCTGGAGGGTTTTACAAATCATAAGGTCCCAGTGAAGGGCACTGTTGAGTTGGAGGTATTCATCGGCGAGGGACTTCGAACCAGGGTTGAAAAGATTACCTTTATGGTAATCGATTTGAAGTCCCCATATAACATCATCTTGGGCGTACCGAGCATGGCCAAATTTCAGATGGTTGCATCAATCCCGCACCAGAGGGCAAAATTTTATACAGACCAAGGAGTGGGTGTATTGCGTAGTCAGCCGCGGTCAGTGCTGGAGTATGTTAGGGATACTCAAAGGAAAAAGCAGAAGTTGACTTTGGAAGATGGCGAGCAGAAGGTTACCATCAGCACCAAGGAAACTTCTCATGTGACTGTAGGACCATCGGTGGTCGCGATGGTACAGGAAGATTTGGAGATGGAAGACAGCTCCATGCCGACATTGAAGTCGGGGGAGCACAGTCAGAATGAAGCAGATGCGGCATTGGTCAATGCCCAAACAGAGGTTGCGGTTACCTCGTTGCCATTGGTGCATGTATCGGAAAGATTTGAGCGAGCAGAGGTTGCCGAGCAAAGTATTAGTAATCCTTTGCCGACACTGACGTCGGGGGGATTAGAGGCAGCAGTTGAGGCTGTGGATCTTGCTGAGGAATTTTTGCCAGCAGTTATGCTTGAGGAACCTGTAGAGGCTATGGAGACTGATCAGCTCGATAAGGTTGAGGATCGAGCTGAGAAAGATGAAAAGGTGGAGTGTGACACGCTCCAAATGCGGATGAGCCGTAGTTCACCGCCAAGACGAATCGAAGAGATAGTCATTAATCCAGACTACCCCGAGCAGAAGATTAAGATTGGACGGGCTTTGACAGCAGAGACACGAGCAAGCTTAATTAAGCAGTTGCAGGACAGCTTGGATATATTTGCTTGGCGACCAGAGGACATGCAAGGGGTGAGCGAGGATGTGGCCTTGCATCAATTGAATGTTGATCCGGCTTACCGACCAATCCAACAAATGACCTCGGTTTATTCGGTAGAAAAGGATCAGGCAATCAAGGAGGAAGTTGAGAAATTGATCAAGGCTGATATTATCGAGGAGATCCATTATCCAACCTGGTTGGCTAATGTGGTTATGGTAAAGAAATCGAATGGCAAGTGGCGGATGTGTGTCGATTTCACGGATTTGAACAAGGCTTGCCCGAAAGATTGTTATCCCTTGCCGAGAATCGACAAGTTGGTTGACGCCATTGCAGGTTTCGAGCTCCTTAGTTTTATTGATGCTTACTCTGGGTATCATCAAGTTAAGATGGCCGGTTCTGACAAGGCTCTAACATTTTCCGAGCAGATTGCTATAAAATGATGCCTTTTGGTTTGAAGAATGTCAGCCACGTATCAAAGGATGGTCAACAAGGTGTTTAGCTCGCAGATAGGGAGAAATGTTGAAGCCTATATAGATGATATGGTGGTCAAAACCAAGGGACGCGAGCACACGTAGGATTTGGGTGAAACTTTGCTAATCTCGTGAGGAACAAAGATGAAGTTGAATCCGAGCAAGTGTGTGTTCGGGGTAAAAGCAGGCAAATTCCTTGGGTTCATGGTAACTGAAAGGGGAATTGAGGCCAATCCTGAGAAGATAGAGGCATTAGTTACCATGAAACTTCCTCGTTGTGTTAAGGACGTGCAGAGGTTAAATGGCAGGGTGATCGCTTTAGGAAGGTTCATCTCGAGGTCGGCAGAGCGTTGCTTGCCCTTCTTCAAGGTTCTGCGAGGTAATAAAGGCTTTGAGTGGACTCAGGAATGCCAGAAGGCTTTCAAGGAATTGGTGGAGTATTTAGGAAGTCCACCCTTGTTGAGTAGCCCGATCTATGGAGAAAAATTGTATGTGTATTTGGCGGCAAAGCGGTAGTCGCAGCTTTGATTAGGGAAGAAGGCAATGTGCAAAAGCCTGCTTATTATGTATCCAAAGCCCTCACCGATGTAGGGAAGATATTTTAATGCAGAAATTGGCTTACTCGCTTGTTGTTGCCGCCGAAACTTCGAGCTTATTTTTCTCGCTTCATTCAATTGTTGTATACACGGATTCGCCTTTGCGAAAGATTTTGCACAAGCCGGATACCTCTGGTCGGTTACTCACCTGGTCAATTGAGTTGACTGAGTTTGATATCGATTATCAGCCACGGCGAGCAATCAAGGCACAAGCTATAGCAGACTTTGTAGCTGAGACAAGCTTCAAGGATCCTCTCGAGAAAGTAGAGAGTAAATCAACAGCAACGAGCAGTGTAAATCCAAAGCCAAGACCGGAGTATTGTTGGGAACTTCATGTAGATGGTTCCGCTAGTCGATTTGGGAGTGGAGCTGGTCTGGTGTTGGTACCACCCGAGCAAGATGTAGAATTTGAGAAGGCATTGCGTTTCAAATTCCCAGCTTCAAATAACCAGGCCGAGTATGAAGCTTTAATTGCCGGTCTCGAGCTCGCAAGACATTGGAGTCCGGCAAGGATTGTATATTGTGATTCTCGCTGGTGGTGAATCAAGTTAAGGGCGATTACGGGTACATCATCCGATTTTGGTTCGCTATTGTGCAATGGTGAGAGAAATTTTAAAAGATTTCGACATCGAGTTGGTTAGAATTGCTCGGGAGGACAATATGCGAGCAGATTACTTATCAAAGATAGCCGAAGATGAAATCCAGTCTTTACATCCTGGAGTTATGATTGAGCACTTGGAGGTTCCTGTCATCGAGAAAGAGGTGGTTATGGACATAGAGCCGGTTGCCAAGTGTTGGATAGATGACCTTCGAGCTTACATTGAGAGCGGGGTGTTGCCTGAAGACAAGAAGGAGGCCAGAACCATTCAAAAACGGTCATGCCGTTACATCATCTTAGACAACATTTTGTATCGAAGATCTTATACGCGACCTTTGTTGAGGTGTGTTCGTCCAGAGATGGTGGAAGGAATATTGGGTGAAGTGCATGAGGGCAAATGTGGAGGTCACCCCGGCCAGCGATCGCTAGCTGAAAAAGTGTTAGCGGCAGGGTTTTATTGGATAACTTTGCGGCGAGATGCCGAGGTGTATGTTCGCCGTTGTGACAAGTGTCAGCGCTATGCAGATATTCCAAGGTTGCCATCTACCGAAAGCGCACTCGTTATTGCATCATGGCCGCTTGATATGTGGGGAATAGATTTGATTGGACCTTTTCCGTAGCTCGCTCAAAGTTCAAGCACGCAGTAGTCGCGGTGGATTACTTTACGGTGGGTGGAGGCAAAACCATTGGCGACCATAAGTGAGGTCAACGCCATTGACTTCGCATACACGAGCACATTTGGTGTCTGCTTCGGCCCCGCGAGCAATTGTGTCCGATCATGGGACCCAATTCTCGGACAAGTTTACAAAGGCGTGCGAGCAAATGAGGGTGAAACATTGGCAGTCATCTGTGGCATATCCCCAAGGTAATGGTCAGGCAGAAGCTGCGAATAAACAAATTTTGCACGTTTTGAAGAGGAATTTGGAGGAAAAGGCTGGAAGGTGGGTGGACGAGCTACCTTCAGCTTTGTGGGCAGTAAGAACAACAGTGAGGGGTCCAACCGGGGAAACCGCATTTTCTTTAGCATATGGGTCTGATGCTATGGCTCCGGTGGAGATGTACTTGCCTACTCATAGGGTTTTAAATTATAATGTTGGTACTAATCACACAGCTCGAACAGCAGATTTGGACTTGTTGGAAGAAAAAACGGCTGGAAGCTAAAATGAGGATGGCCAATTATATAAGCAAAGGCTCACCACGATAAGCGAGTTCGTGGTCGATCATTTGCCGTGGGGATTGGGTCCTTCAGAAGATTGAGGCCACGCCATCGAAATAATGGGGAAGTTGTCACCAAACTGGGAAGGCCCTTTTCAAGTTTTGAGAATTATTAAGGAGGGCACCTACATGTTGCGAACAGAGGATGGTGATGAGTTAAAGCATCCATGGCACGCGGATCATTTGAAGAAATACTATTGGTAATTGGTTTACAATATGTAATTCTTTGATTTTTTCCTTTTTGTGATAAATAGTGATGATGAAACTCAGTTGTCTTTCCAACGTTGTGTTTGAGAAGTGAGTTTCAAGTTAAATCCTTTCAAGTTTTTTATCGAGCATAAAGGTCTTGATGTTCGGGAAAAACTTGGAGGATGTTTTGCTGATCGAACAACCCTTCGCTACGAGCATAGAGGGCTCTATGCTCATAAGGGAAGGGCATTCGAGTTTGATTAAAGGTTGATCGCTTTTATAAGGCGAGTTAAGGATGATCGAGTCCTTTATTACGAGCATAGAGGGCTCTATGCTCGTGAGGGGCATTCGAGTAAAAGCTTAGCCAAAAGATGATCGCTTTGTAGCGAATAAAACTTGGTTAAACGTTGATCGCTGTAAGAGCGAGTAAAAGGCCATTGGTTTGGCTAAAGTTAAGTGCAGACGGTCGAGTAAAAGAAGTTAGAATATTACAAATGAAAAGTAAAATTGTTTTGAGACATGGCACGAAGGCCGAAGGCGCCAAGCAGTTCGAATTCAAATAGCAGGCAAGGTTGTCTTCGCTGAAGCCAGCTGGGTTCCTCGGTATTTGTGGTATTCAGAATTGTAACTTCCTCGTCAGCTTGCTCGTCGGCGCCATCAGTGGTAGGAGCTTGAGATCGCCAAATCTCCGTCATGAGGTCGGTGACCGTAGTATCGACGACAGGAGGGGGGATCCATGGAGATAGGCCCTTGGCGGCATCGGCTTCAGCCAACCCTTCTAGTTCGTCTTCGTTAAAGGGCACTTGGGAATGGCCGGCCCGGGCAGATGAGCAGAAAAGGGGGTTGGCTCCCCATTCGGCGAGTTGTTCGCGGCTGACCTCTAGCCCACTACAAGCGAGCTGCCTCAAAACATGGTTCATTCCCTGTACAAAAAATGGGTAGGCTTCACCCTCCACACAGTTGGTAAAGTCGGATGATCTTTTGTAGTCCTCGATGATCTGCTGTTTTTGCTCGTCTGTTGTCATAGATCCGACCTCTGATACCAGTTGCTCGAGCTTTGTAAAGGGCGCTGGCGCATCTGCATCGCTTTTGACAAGCTCAGCCACCGCACTCCCCGGCTATATTGTTGAGAGCAGCCTCTTCTGATTTTTTAGACAAGTTTAGTTGGGCTTCCAGTGCTGTCTTCTCGGCCTCAACTTTGGAAAGCTCTGTCACCTTGGTGGTAAGGGATTCCTCGCTGGTTTTGAGATCAGCTCGGATGCAATTGATTTTTTCTTCCAGAGCATTTTTCTCGGAGGCCAAAGTTTTCTTTTCGGTTGTCAGGGAGTTGGTCTTGTTCAGGTTAGTGATTAGTCGCTCATACATTAAAACAGATTTGTTTGCGATCTGTCGAGAAATTATGGATTAATAGCGAGGAGAAAGAGGAAAGGAAAATGAAAAGTAAGAATTATTTTTACCTCGGTAAGACAGAGCCCCATTTCACCGATTAAGACAGAGCTCGCCTGGTCCGTGTATTTTTTCTGGATGCCGCTGTGGTGGAGGCGTTTCATTAGCCCAAGTCCAGTGGTAGACGGGAATCCTCCTCGTTTGTGAACGATGCCGTCGAGGTCTGACACATTAGCGAAGCTCCTTGATAAGGGCCGCAGCCTGGTTGATCATCGGCATAGCAAAGCCTTCTTGTTGCCGTGAAGGAAGTGGGGGTGCTCTTCAATCGCAGCTTTGTCCGCCTGCTTCCTGCTGCCTCGATTGTTCGACATTGATGATAGGGGGAGGCACGCTCACTGGTTCTCGTACTGGGGGCGCAGGGATGAAATTTGATGTAGACTGTTCGGGTTGTGAGCGTTTTGTACCACGGCTTGAGCTCGTAGCCGGGACAGTAGGGAGAGCAATAGCCGGTTGAGTAGACAGGTGTTTGGCTCGTTTGCTCGAGCTCTTTTTAGCCGCTTGCATAAATTTGGAGACATCTGTTAATTGCCTCATTTCTGCACCAATTTCAAAGAATATTAGCATCAAGGAAAGTGCGAGCAGTCCGAATTATCAAAGGAAAAAGCAATGAAGTAAATAGCTCGGAAATAACCAGAAAGTGAAAAGTCAGGTCTACAAAGGGTGCCGGTGCGAGCACAATCTTCGCATTCGCTGGGAAATCTATTTCCATGGCAAGAACCCCAGTATGGGTGTGGGGTTTCTTGGTCGATTGTAACCCGGGGCTCTATGCCTTCAACAGGGAGGTAAGAAATTCCAGCAGCTCGCAAAAGACCGAGGTCCGAAGTTAGAACCCGCCACCAAAGACAAAATCTTGCCCAACTTGCCCTCTCTTTGCGCCTAACAGCTGAACGCCTTGACTATTTTGGGTTCCCCACTCGGTAGGCGCATATTTGTCATGTTCAGAAGCCCGTAATCGCCGATATAGGGCGGGCGGCCATCCAATGCTCGATTCAACGAGCAAGGCTTTCCCGCCCCAAATTGCCGACTTTGTTTGGCCGGAGAAGCTTGAAAAACCATGGCTTGAGCGGCCGCACGCGGCCGGTTTTCTTGTCCAGGAGAGGAGAAAGAATTTTCGAAATAAAGTCATATCGGGCTCGAACCCGAGTGACCTCGCAGCTACGTGAAGGATACCAAGAATCTAACTGGTTGTGGTTAGGTCACGTGGAAGTAGTATTAAGCATTCATCAATTCAACGATGAATGGGTCAAGAGGAAGTCGGAGCCCGACTTGGAAAAAATCAAAGTAAAATACCATCCTATCTCCTTGAAGTTATGCCCTTCCTTTTCCGTATCTAAATCAAAAGCGCGAACACCTGCAGCTTGGGGTCTATACCTAGCGAGTAAAACCAGTACTAACCTCGCCCTCGAATTTAGATCTTCCCATTTGATTAAAGGGGAGGAAAAGGAGGGGCGAGGGTGAATAGAGTTTGGCTTGATCCGGTAATTGCTCGATTGGCCGAGGGATACCGCCGCTTGATCGTTATCGCTTGTTGCCCGCCGCCAGGGGGTCTTCGCCGGCCGCGATCAACGGGCTACATCCTCGCTCGCTTCCTTCGTAAGAAGATGAGGACGAGGCTCTTCTACTGGGTTCCATGGTCGTAGCACTGCCCTTCAAGTTCGAAACCGCACCTTCGCTAGACATCCTACAGAAAAGGAATCGAGAATTACAAAGTTAAAAATTGATCGAAAAGTGTGGCAAGAGAATTGGCTGTAACATTTGGGTCGCAAGATCGGTAAACAGGGTACCGATCATGGTTTCTCGATTCCTTGGGTCTGGGTTACTAATTCGAAAAAGGCAAAAGCAATTGAACAGCTTTACGTATCTGAGAGAAAAGGGGGTTTACACACAGAAACCCTAATCCGTAAATTAAGAAAATATAATACAATGGGACGATGAAGAAGAGGCGGCGAAATACCTGGAAAACTGGGGGAAGATCTTGATTCTGGTTTTGCAATACGGCAAGGATGCAACCCGGGAAGCGGTTTTTGATGGAGATTTGCAAAAAGTTCCGTCTGCTTCGTCTATTTGTTTGAGAGTTGCTCAATTGTGGTAAGGCGTAAAGTTGTGAAAGAGTTGAATCCCGCCTTTTATATCCAACTGAGCCATGGTTGGGGAATCGAATCATTGGGCCCGAAGCACGAGGTTCGGTGAACGAGGCCGCATTTAATGCGCATAGGAGTTGACCTCGCTGCATCGGGCGGCCGACGGCCGACGTTGCATTTTAAGAAACGCTTGTTCAAGACGCCATAAATTGCCGCTTATTCAACTTTTTGGCTTTCAAATTTCGGAAGGTGCTTTGAAATTTTTAGCTTCCTCCTCGTCATGAGCATGAATACTGTAAGACAAGGAGTTGGGCTACCGAGCCGCCTCGCCCAATTAGGCCCAAGCCAGAGCCACGCTGTCGCATGTATATATTCCGAGCAACCGAGCAAAGATGTTACACGAGTAACCGTAAAATCCCTCGCTTTGGTTCAAAGCTACTTACTTGCGAACGGGGATTAGCTACGATCGATGAGCGAGCATCATTGCTCGCTTGCACCAAGAAGAAATAGTTGAGGACATTCATGTCCGATAAAGATCAAGATAACGCTGAGGGTGGTTACACCCGAGCAATAATCCCGACCATAAGTTGACTGCATTGCAGATAGGCAAGCACGCCAATCGGGCAAGCTAATGCCAATCATGGGCGTTAATGCTAATCATGGGCGCTATGCATGATAATGGGCGCTATGCATCATAATGGGCGCTATGCCTGGCACGTATAAAACCCCGTCAAAATTGAAAGGTATGCGCAATCTATTTTCCCTAGCCTAAACTCTCACAAATTGTGAGCTTATTGTACTAATTCACACGCCGGAGGGCTTTTGCAGGGAGTGCCCCTGCCCAGCTCACTTTTCTTCTCTTTCATTGCAGAGTTGGGCTCAGAGAGTTTGTAAGCACGCTTGAAAGCCGTGCTTGATTGGTCGTTTGAAGGTCCAAATATTCTTGGACGCATCAAGTGGTTTATTAGTGGTTTATCTAATAAATCACTTGACCGACCACTCTATATATATCGATTTATTAGTGGTTTATCTAATAAACCACTCGATTTTCACCACGATATACATCGATTTATTAGTGGTTTATCTAATAAACCACTTGATTCCACCCCACAAAGGGTCAACTGCACTCCAGATTTTTGTCTTCTTCATCTCCTGCAGTTTTTCTTCATCGACGTGTGTGAACCAATCGTGGTTGACCAGATCTGGATCTTCGTCTTCTTTATCTCCGGCATCTTCGTCTTCTTCGTTCGCCTCTATCCAAATTCGGCGACATCTCCAATGGCATCCCTTCAGATTCGACGTCTCCCATGTCCGATCACCTCCACCCACTCCCCAGCCTCCATCTCCGACCAAGATCCCCATCTCAGTAGCTCTCTCCCTCTGCTCCATCCCCCTCTCATCATCTGAGCCCTACACATGAACGCAGTCGCCAACGCCATGAACGCAAATGGTAGAGAAAGGGTATTGATGACGTTTTCAAGTAAAAATGGCTATGAAAATATATTTTTTTAAGTGAGGCTATAAATGATCAAATCATTTTTGACTTGGTCATTTGTATAAATCCCCTAAGAAAGTTGAGGTTTGTCTTATCAATTAAGATTCATAAAATCGTCTTATAAGATACTTACTCCTTATTTCATTTTATTTTATTTTATTTTTATCGACATGTTAAAATCAGATAAACTATGAAAGAAAGTAAACACTGCTAGCTGCTTTTATGGAGGTGGAGGACGGACCAAAAAGAGATGAATTTTTGGACTTTTTTTTAAGGTTTTGATTTGAGGAGGCCCCAATGTTGATCAATCTCCACTTCATTTGATTCCTTACTCCTTCCCAACTATTCCCAAACAACAATCTGTCCGTCTCTCTCTTATTGTATGCCAAAATTCGAAGTTTAATTAAAAGTTTTTAGAAGTTTAATTAATCAAAAAATCTATCAAATAGTTGAAAAAAGTAGGCACTAGGCTTGATAATTACAATCTGGAACTCGTTAACACACTCAACTTAAAAATTACCCGACTCAATCTAACTCGTTAAAATGTTCTGATCGAAACGGGTAATACGTCTCGTCCCAAAAAAATATTAACTGCGGGTTGGGAGTTAAGGCAAGCCGAACCCATTCCAAAGTTCAAAACAAGACAACAATAGTAATATCTTTTGGTTATTTGTAATATTTAATACTCCCTCCGTCCCTTAACTATCG
>CM028377.1:130638301-130690042 GCA_013146195.2 Codonopsis lanceolata | reverse complement strand
TAAGGCTTTGGCTTGGATGGGGGCATTGCGCTGACGCTCGATCAACAATTAGGCGATTGCGAACAAAGTTTTTGGGCCGATTTCTGGATTTCTTTGGCCGTTCATTAGCTAAGACAAGGGCCGACTTGTCTAAGGTCAAGCAAGGTGCACATGAATCAACGACAAGCTATCTGGAGAGGTTTACCAAGGTGCTCGAGCAAGTTCTGGGCTAGCAGAGCAAGAGGTGACACTTGTGTTTCGAGGCTGGCTTGCTCGAGGGTGAAGGTGGTTTGCGATCGAGTTGAGTATCGTGAGCAGAAGGCCTTGGCGAGAGATGCTCATGCGAGCACGAAGTGGTGCTTGGAGAAGAAAGAAAGAAAAAAGCGGTGAAGCCACGGGAGGCTGATTAAAGGCGGCCAGTGGAAGTGGTGGTTACAACAAAAGTAAGTCTCGGTATGATCGGCCAAAGAGTTTCTTCGAGAGTCGGATTTGACCCGCTCAATACCTTGCGAGGATATTATGTCGAGGTCGAAGCGAGCTTCCCAATCCACCTCGTATGAATCCAAATACGGTAGGGAAAGGGACGAGGCGAAGAGGTGTGCCTACCATGATGATTATGGGCATACCACGAAGAATGTTGGCCATTGAAAAAGGCCATCGAAGTTGATCAATGAGGGAGGTTGGACCGCTTCAAGCGAGATCTGCGAGAAAGCAGAGGAATGCTCACGGCGAGAGGCTCCACCAATTAGGGGGTTATTAATGTCATAATGGACGAGGAACTCACCCCACGCTCGGCAAGCAAATCTACTCCTTGTCAAAAGTGGTAGATCGACCAACGACTTTGCAAGAGGCGAGCAGGCCATCTGATTTACTCGCGGTGAGTTGGCGAGTAATGTCGCGGCAGATCCTTGATAGTTTCGGCATTGGTCGATGGATGGGTTGTGCAGAATCTTGGTGAATCTTGGAGCATCTTAGAGATGTAATGTATTACTCTTGTTTTCAAGGGTTGGAGTTGGCGATGATCGCTTAAAACCATCTGTAGGGGCTTTGGAGGGTTTACAAATCATAAGGTCAGTGAAGGGCCTTTGTTGAGTTGGAGGTATTCATCGGCGAGGACTTAGAACCGGGGTTGAAAAAGATTACCTTTATGGTGTCGATTTGAAGTCCCCATATAACATCATCTTGGGCGTCAGAGCATGGCCAAATTTCGGATGGTTGCGTCAATCCCGCACGAGAGAGCAAAATTTTATCTGAGACCAAGGAGTGGGTGTATTGCGTAGTCGGCCATGGTCGATCTTTGGAGTATGTTAGGGATACTCGAAAGGAAAAAGCAGTTGACTTTGGAAGATGGCGGCGAAGGTTACCATCGGCACCAAGGAAACTTCTCATGTAATAGGACCATCGGTGGTCGCGATGGTGCAGGAAGATTTGGAGATGGAAGCCGGCTCCATGCAGGCATTGAAGTCGGGGAGCACATCAAAATGAAGCGGATGCGGCATTGGTCAATGCCAAGCAGAGGTTGCGGTTACCTCGTTGCCATTGGTGCATGTATCGGAAAGATTTGAGCGGCGAGGTTGCTTAGAGCAAAGTATTAGTAATCCTTTGCCGACAACGGCGTCGGGGGATTAGAGTTGAGGCGTGGATCTTCTTGAGGAATTTTGCAGCGGTTATGCTTGAGGAACTGTAGAGGCTATGGAGGCGATCGGCTCGATAAGGTTGAGGATCGGTGAGAAAGATGAAAAGGTGGAGTGTGACACGCTCCAAATGCGGGATGAGCCGAGTTCACTGCTCAAGGCAGCTGGAAGAGATAGTCATTAATCAGACTACCAGAGCGAGAAGATTAAGATTGGACGGGCTTTGGCAGCGAGACACGAGCAAGCAATTAAGCGATTGCGGGGCAGCTTGGATATATTTGCTTGGCGACGAGAGGACATCTGAGGGGTGGCGAGGATGTGGCCTTGCATCAATTGAATGTTGATCAAACTGCAGGCCAATCCAACGGCGACCTCGGGTTTATTCGGTAGAAAGGATCGGCAATCAAGGAGGAAGTTGAGAAATTGATCAAGGCGATATTATCGAGGAGATCCATTATCAACTGGTTGGCTAATGTGGTTATGGTAAAGAAATCGAATGGCAAGTGGCGGATGTGTGTCGATTTCACGGTTTGAACAAGGCTTGCAGAAAGATTGTTATCCTAGAGAATCGACAAGTTGGTTGGCGCCATTGCGGGTTTCGAGCTCCTTAGTTTTATTGATGCTTACTCGGGTATCATCAAGTTAAGATGGCGGTTCGACAAGGCTCTAACGACTTCAGAGCGGCGGGGGGTATTGCTATAAAATGATGCCTTTTGGTTTGAAGAATGCTGGGGCCACGTATCAAAGGATGGTCAACAAGGTGTTTAGCTCGCAGATAGGGAGAAATGTTGAAGCCTATATAGATGATATGGTGGTCAA
The DNA here is from genome assembly GCA_013146195.2 of Codonopsis lanceolata. Lineage (NCBI taxonomy): Eukaryota > Viridiplantae > Streptophyta > Magnoliopsida > Asterales > Campanulaceae > Codonopsis > Codonopsis lanceolata. The sequence goes on along the minus strand of CM028377.1, from coordinate 130,687,610 downwards.
AACCAAGGGGCCTTGAGCAGGAGGATTTGGGTGAAACTTTTGCTAATCTCGGGAGGAACAACATGAAGTTGAATCAGAGCAAGTGTGTGTTCGAGGGTAAAGAGCAAGTTCCTTGGGTTCATAGTAGCGAAAGGGGAATTGAGGCCAATCACGAGAAGATAGAGGCATTAGTTACCATGAAACTTCCTCGTTGTGTTAAGGGCGTCGAGAGGTTAAATGGCGGGGTGATCGCTTTAGGAAGGTTCATCTCGAGGTCGGCGAGGCGTTGCTTGCCCTTCTTCAAGGTTGCGAGGTAATAAAGGCTTTGAGTGGACTCCGGAATGCCAGAAGGCTTTCAAGGAATTGGTGGAGTATTTAGGAAGTCCACCCTTGTTGAGTAGCCCGATCTATGGAGAAAAATTGTATGTGTATTTGGCAGCTACCGAGCAGGCGGTAGCCGCAGTTTTGATTAGGGAAGAAGGCAATGTGCAAAAGCACATTTATTATGTATCAAAGCCCTCAACGATGTAGAGGAAGATATTTTAATGCGAGAGAAATTGGCTTACTCGCTTGTTGTTCTTTGCTCGGAAACTTCGAGCTTATTTTACTCATTCAATTGTTGTATACGGATTCGCCTTTGCGAAAGATTTTGCACAAGCGGATACCTCGGTCGGGTTACTCACTGGTCAATTGAGTTGGCGAGTTTGATATCGATTATCGACCACGGCGAGCAATCAAGGCACAAGCTATAGCAGACTTTGTAGGCTGAGACAAGCTTGAGGATCCTCTCGAGGAAGTAGAGAGTAAATCAACAGCAACGAGCAGTGTAAATCCAAAGCCAAGACCGGAGTATTGTTGGGAACTTCATGTAGATGGTTCCGCTAGTCGATTTGGGAGTGGAGCTGGTCTGGTGTTGGTACCACCCGAGCAAGATGTAGAATTTGAGAAGGCATTGCGTTTCAAATTCCGAGCTTCAAATAACCGGGCAGTATGAAGCTTTAATTGCTTGGTCTCGAGCTCGCAAGACATTGGAGTCGAGGCGGTGATTGTATATTGTGATTCTCGGTTGGTGGTGAATCAAGTTAAGAGCGATGCGGGGTACATCATCAGATTTTGGTTCGCTATTGTGCAATGGTGAGAGAAATTTTAAAAGATTTCGATTCTTGGGAGTTAGTTAGAATTGCTCGGGAGGACAATATGCGGCGGTTACTTATCGAAGATAGCAGAAGATGAAATCCGATCTTTACATCACAGGAGTTATGATTGAGCACTTGGAGGTTCCTGTCATCGAGAAAGAGGTGGTTATGGACATAGAGCCGGTTGCCAAGTGTTGGATAGATGACCTTCGAGCTTACATTGAGAGCGGGGTGTTGCCTGAAGACAAGAAGGAGGCCAGAACCATTCAAAAACGGTCATGCCGTTACATCATCTTAGACAACATTTTGTATCGAAGATCTTATACGCGACCTTTGTTGAGGTGTGTTCGTCCAGAGATGGTGGAAGGAATATTGGGTGAAGTGCATGAGGGCAAATGTGGAGGTCACCAGGCCGGCGATCGCTAGGCGAAAAAGTGTTAGCGGCGGGATTTTATTGGATAACTGCGGCGAGATGCTTAGAGGTGTATGTTCGCCGTTGTGACAAGTGTCGGCGCTATCGAGATATTCAAGGTTGCCATCTAGAAGCGGACTCTGTTATTGCATCATGGCCGTTTGATATGTGGGGAATAGATTTGATTGGACCTTTTCCGTAGCTCGTTCAAAGTTCAAGTGCAGCGGTAGTCGCGGTGGATTACTTCGAAGTGGGTGGAGGCAAAACCATTGGCGACCATAAGTGAGGTCAACGTCATTGACTTCGTACGAGCACATTTGGTGTCGGTTTGGCGTCCATGACAATTGTGTCCGATCATGGGACCCAATTCTCGGACAAGTTTACAAAGGCGTGCGAGCAAATGAGGGTGAAACATTGGCAGTCATCTGTGGCATATCCCCAAGGTAATGGTCAGGCAGAAGCTGCGAATAAACAAATTTTGCACGTTTTGAAGAGGAATTTGGAGGAAAAATTTGGAAGGTGGGTGGGCGAGCTACCTTGACTTTGTGGGCGATAAGAACAACGGTGAGGGTCAGCCAGGAAACCGCATTTTCTTTAGCATATGGGTCTGATGCTATGGCTCCGGTGGAGATGTACTTGCCTACTCATAGGGTTTTAAATTATAATGTTGGTACTAATCACACAGCTCGAACAGCAGATTTGGACTTGTTGGAAGAAAAACGGCTGGAAGCTAAAATGAGGATGGCCAATTATAAGCAACGAGCAAAGGCTCACCACGATAAGCGAGTTCGTGGTCGATCATTTGCTGTGGGGGATTGGGTCCTTCGTAAGATTGAGGCCACGGGCCATCGAGCTGAATGGGGGAAGTTGTCACCAAACTGGGAAGGCCCTTTTCAAGTTTTGAGAATTATTAAGGAGGGCACCTACATGTTGCGAACAGAGGATGGTGATGAGTTAAAGCATCCATGGCACGCGGATCATTTGAAGAAATACTATTGGTAATTGGTTTACAATATGTAATTCTTTGATTTTTTCCTTTTTGTGATAAATAGTGATGATGAAACTCAGTTGTCTTTCCAACGTTGTGTTTGAGAAGTGAGTTTCAAGTTAAATCCTTTCAAGTTTTTTATCGAGCATAAAGGTCTTGATGTTCGGGAAAAAACTTGGAGGGATGTTTTCGGTTGATCGAACAACCCTTCGCTACGAGCATAGAGGGCTCTATGCTCATAAGGGAAGGGCATTCGAGTTTGATTAAAGGTTGATCGCTTTTATAAGGCGAGTTAAGGATGATCGAGTCCTTTATTACGAGCATAGAGGGCTCTATGCTCGTGAGGGGCATTCGAGTAAAAGCTTAGCCAAAAGATGATCGCTTTGTAGCGAATAAAACTTGGTTAAACGTTGATCGCTGTAAGAGCGAGTAAAAGGCCATTGGTTTGGCTAAAGTTAAGTGCAGACGGTCGAGTAAAAGAAGTTAGAATATTACAAATGAAAAGTAAAATTGTTTTGAGACATGGCACGAAGGCCGAGAAAAGCGCTTGAGCACGAATTCAAATACTTGGCGCGTGTTGTCTTCAGTTGAAGCAGCAGTGGGTTCCTCGGTATTTGTGGTATTCAGAATTGTAACTTCCTCGTCAGCTTGCTCGTCGGCGCCATCAGTGGTAGGAGCTTGAGATCGCCAAATCTCCGTCATGAGGTCGGTGACCGTAGTATCGACGACAGGAGGGGGGATCCATGGAGATAGGCCCTTGGCGGCATCGGCTTCAGCCAACCCTTCTAGTTCGTCTTCGTTAAAGGGCACTTGGGAATGGCCGGCCCGGGCAGATGAGCAGAAAAGGGGGTTGGCTCCCCATTCGGCGAGTTGTTCGCGGTGACCTCTAGCCCACTACAAGCGGCGCCTCAAAACATGGTTCATTCCACACAAAAAATGGGTAGGCTTCACCCTCCACACAGTTGGTAAAGTCGGATGATCTTTTGTAGTCCTCGATGATCTGCTGTTTTTGCTCGTCTGTTGTCATAGATCCGACCTCTGATACCAGTTGCTCGAGCTTTGTAACAGTGGCGTTGGCAGACTCCAGATCGTTTTGACAAGCTCGCAGCTCGCTTTATATTGTTGAGGCGACCTCTTCGATTTTTAGACAAGTTTAGTTGGGCTTCCAGTGCTGTCTTCTCGGCCTCAACTTTGGAAAGCTCTGTCACCTTGGTGGTAAGGGATTCCTCGCTGGTTTTGAGATCAGCTCGGATGCAATTGATTTTTTCTTCAGGCGTTTTCTCGGAGGCCAAAGTTTTCTTTTCGGTTGTCAGGGAGTTGGTCTTGTTCAGGTTAGTGATTAGTCGCTCATACATTAAAACAGATTTGTTTGCGATCTGTCGAGAAATTATGGATTAATAGCGAGGAGAAAGAGGAAAGGAAAATGAAAAGTAAGAATTATTTTTACCTCGGTAAGACAGAGCCCCATTTCACCGATTAAGACAGAGCTCGCCTGGTCCGTGTATTTTTTCTGGATGCCGCTGTGGTGGAGGCGTTTCATTAGCCCAAGTCCAGTGGTAGACGGGAATCCTCCTCGTTTGTGAACAGCGATGCCGTCGAGGTCTGACACATTAGCGAGCTCCTTGATAAGGGCCGCAGCTCTGGGTTGATCATCGGGCATAGCAAAGCCTTCTTGTTGCCAGGAAGGAAGTGGGGGGGTGCTCTCTTCAATCGCAGCTTTGTCCGCCCGGCGTCTGCTTTTCCTCGGGCTCTCAGATTGTTCGACATTGATGATAGGGGGAGGCACGCTCACTGGTTCTCGTACTGGGGGCGCAGGGATGAAATTTGATGTAGACTGTTCGGGTTGTGAGCGTTTTGTACCACGGCTTGAGCTCGTAGCCGGGACAGTAGGGAGAGCAATAGCCGGTTGAGTAGACAGGTGTTTGGCTCGTTTGCTCGAGCTCTTTTTAGCCGCTTGCATAAATTTGGAGACATCTGTTAATTGCCTCATTTCTGCACCAATTTCAAAGAATATTAGCATCAAGGAAAGTGCGAGCAGTCCGAATTATCAAAGGAAAAAGCAATGAAGTAAATAGCTCGGAAATAACCAGAAAGTGAAAAGTCAGGTCTACAAAGGGTGCCGGTGCGAGCACAATCTTCGCATTCGCTGGGAAATCTATTTCCATGGCAAGAACCCCAGTATGGGTGTGGGGTTTCTTGGTCGATTGTAACCCGGGGCTCTATGCCTTCAACAGGGAGGTAAGAAATTCCAGCAGCTCGCAAAAGACCGAGGTCCGAAGTTAGAACCCGCCAGTCCAGCACAAAATCTTGCCCAACTTGCCCCTCTTTTGCGCCTAACAGTTTTCGGAACGCCTTGACTATTTTGGGTTCCCCAGCTCGGTAGGCGTACTTGTCATGTTCAGGAAGCCCGTAATCGCTGATATAGGGCGCGAAGGGCCATCCAATGCTCGATTCAACGAGCAAGGCTTTCCCGTCCCAGCTGTCGACTTTGTTGGGGCTGTCAGTGAGAAGCTTGAAAAAACCATGGTTTGAGCGGCTGTTAATGCGGCCGGTTTTCTTGTCCAGGGAGAGGAGAAAGAATTTTCGAAATAAAGTCATATCGGGCTCGAACCCGAGTGACCTGCAGGCTACGGTGAAGGATACCAAGAATCTAACAGTGGTTAGGGTTAGGTCACAGGGAAGGGTATTAGAAGCATTCATCAATTCAACGATGAATGGGTCAAGAGGAAGTCGGAGCCCGACTTGGAAAAAATCAAAGTAAAATACCATCCTATCTCCTTGGAAGTTATGCCCTTCCTTTTCCAGATCTAAATCAAAAGCGCGAACACGGTACAGTTTGGGGTCTATACCTAGCGAGTAAAACCAGGTACTAACCTCGTCCTCGGAATTTAGATCTTCCCATTTGATTAAAGGGGAGGAAAAGGAGGGGGCAGGGGTGAATAGAGTTTGGCTTGATCTGGGTAATTGCTCGATTGGCTGAGGGATACTGCTCGCTTGATCGTTATCAGTTTGTTGCCTGCTCGCTTGTGAGGGTCTTCGTCGGCGCGTGATCAATGGGGCTACATCCTGTTCGTTTCCTTCAGAAGAAGATGAGGACGGAGGCTCTTCTACTTGGGTTCCATGGTCGTAGCACTGTCCTTCAAGTTCAGAAACGGTACCTTCGCTAGACATCCTACAGGAAAAGGAATCGAGAATTACAGGTTAAAAATTGACTGGGAAAAGTGTGGCAAGAGAATTGGCTGTAACATTTGGGTCGCAAGATCAGTAAACAGGGTACCGATCATGGTTTCTCGATTCCTTGGGTCTGGGTTACTAATTCGAAAAAGGCAAAAGCAATTGAACAGTTTACAGAAGAACGAAAAGGGGGTTTACACAGCGTAAACCCTAATCCAGAAATTAAGAAAATATAATACAATGGGACGATGAAGAAGAGGCGGCGAAATACCTGGAAAACTGGGGGAAGATCTTGATTCTGGTTTTGCAATACGGCAAGGATGCAACCCGGGAAGCGGTTTTTGATGGAGATTTGCAAAAAGTTCCGTCTGCTTCGTCTATTTGTTTGAGAGTTGCTCTGAATTGTGGTAAGGCGTAAAGTTGTGAAAGAGTTGAATCCCGCCTTTTATATCCAACGGAGCCGCCGGTTGGGGAATCGAATCATTGGGCCCGAAGCACGAGGTTCGGTGAACGAGGCCGCATTTAATGCGCATAGGGAGTTGGACCTGCTTTTTCAGACTGGCGGCTGACGGCTGACGTTTCGTACTCTTAAGAAACGCTTGTTCAAGACGCTTCATAAATTGCCGCTTATTCAACTTTTTGGCTTTCAAATTTCGAAGGAAGGTGCTTTGAAATTTTTTAGCTTCCTCCTCGTCATGAGCATGAATACTCGGTAAGACAAGGAGTTGGGGGCTACTGAGCTGCCCGGCCCAATTAGGCCCAAGCCAGGAGCCACGTGTCAGGCATGTATATATTCCGAGCAACCGAGCAAAGATGTTACACGAGTAACCGGGTAAAATCCCTGCTTTGGTTCAGGCTACTTACTTGCGAAATGGGGGATTAGCTACGCGAGCAACATCGATGAGCGAGCATCATTGCTCGCTTGCACCAGTAAGAGTTAGAAATAGTTGAGGACATTCATGTCCGATAAAGATCAAGATAACAGTTGAGGGTGGTTACACCCGAGCAATAATCCTGACCATAAGCTATGACCGTTTGCATAGGCAGTTAATGCCAATCGTGGGCAGTTAATGCCAATCATGGGCGGTTAATGCTAATCATGGGCAGTTATGCATGATAATGGGCAGTTATGCATCATAATGGGCAGTTATGCCTGGCACGTATAAAAACCCTGTCAAAATTTGGAGAAAGGTATGCGCAATCTATTTTCCCTAGCCTAAACTCTGTCAAATTGTGAGCTTATTGTACTAATTCACACGCCGGAGGGCTTTTGCAGGGAGTGCCCCTGCCCAGTTCACTTTTCTTCTCTTTCATTGCAGAGTTGGGCTCAGAGAGTTTGTAAGCACGTTGAAAGCCAGGTGCTTGGATTGGGCTGTTTGAGTGGGTCCAAATATTCTTGGACGCATCAATGTACAATTCTAAATAATTATCTTTAAAATTTTCATATGTTTTTTTCTTTTTTTTAATTGACTTTAAATAATTATTTTTTAATTAATATTTATAAAATAGTTAAATTATTTTTGAATGATATGTCAGATAAAATAAATAAGTATTTAGAAACGAACGAAGTATTGCATCAAGGGACAATGTACAATTCTAAATAATTATATTTAAAAATTTCATATGTTTTTTTCTTTTTTTAATTGACTTTAAATAATTATTTTTAATTAATATTTATAATGGTCCCAATGGATTTCAGGGCTTTATCCAGGGCAGCTTGTAATTTGGTCTTCGTACTGTTCGGGTTCCCAGGGATTGCATTTTTTCTGCTGAAAGGTGCATTTGAAGGTTTTGACAAATCTAGCATTGGTGACTTTTGGTACTGGCTCGAATCCCTTTGGATATGGAATAGTGCCACTTACATTTACATATGTTCGGTTCATCTTCCCTGTTGGGTTCAAGGATGCTTCAACCAGGAGGTACGGTTGGGAGTCTTGCCAGATCGGTTGAGGGAGAAGCTTCAACCGTCACCGCCATGGAGCGAGGTCGCTGTGAGTTTGGGGCAGGAAGGAGAAGATGAAGCCAGATTCAAAAAGAGGGCCAGAAATGGTCCCACGGGGCTGAAGATGAAGGGATTCACAATTGGGAGTCTTGCCAGATCGGTTAAGGGAGAAGCTTCAACCACCACCCCCATGGCAGGGACCTCTAGAGAGGATTTCCTCCCTGAATTTTACAATTGAGTTTACTTCCCAAAGATACCCCTCCCATTTTTAGAATTTTAATGGTATATTCTTTGCAGGCTGCTTTCAATAGGAGCAGAACAGACAACTGGATCAGCGCCACCCTCCTTCTTGGCCCCAGGGCCGGTCCTGAACTTTTGGGGGCCCAGGGCGAAAAGAAAAGAAAAGGCCCCCTAAAAAATATAAAAATACAATTTTTAGATGAATAAATTTTTTTTTGACTTTTTATCGTTCATAGTATTGAAAATGTACAACACCTATAAATGTATAAGAAAAATAAGCATTAAAATTTTATTAAAAACTACTATTTTGCATCGATTTAAACAATTTATGACAAAAATGATATACCCCATCAATCTTTTTCTTTTTTGACTTCCGGATAGATATTTTCTTGATAATATGTTTGTACTAAAAATTCAAGTTAAAAAAAAAGACACAATCACTAATAAAGTTAAGAACTAAAAAAACATAAGCAATATAAATGAGTCAAATAGCAACAACAAAAAATAGGGTTTGGCTAAGACTTGATTTTGGCTTGAAATGTAATAATTAAGCTATGGGAGATGGATGTGCAGGAAATTGGCTTGGCAAAAAAGAAAGTGGACCTAAAATGATATAAAATAGAGGGTTTGGCTAAGACTTAAACTCATGACCTATACATTCACATTACCCAACAATTTCAATTGAGCCAATAAGATAATCATGCATTTAAGTTACATGGTATATAATATATTTTTAAAACCTGGCCTACACTTCTTTAAAATTAGGCTCTCTAGAATTTTGGGCCCTGTGTGAAGGCCCATGTTGCACCTGCAGGCCCGGCCCTCTCGTCGGCGTCTACTCATACGTACAGAGCTTTAAGGAAAAGGAGAAGTTGGAGCATAGATAATGAACTTGGTATTTGCAATATATGGTGAAGTAACCTATCTCACTTGGAGAAAAGATGAGAGAGATAAGGATTTTGGAGATAAACTGATGAGAGATTAGAGGAAGAGAGAGAAAGAGATAGAGAGAGATAAGGATCGTTGAGATAAAAACAGTTAAGATTAGATTAAATTCTTGGCCAGTGAAGAAGAAATTACGGTCGTAAGATTAAAGTAAAACAATAAATCTCAACCGTTACTTATCCCAAGTTAATTGCACACGTATAAATTGAGTTGTATTGTATTATATACTAGTCTTTGTACCCGTGCCCATGACACGACGCGAGTAGGAAGAATAAATCAATATATATTTTAACCATGTTTCAAAAAGAGTCTAAAATTATGTTTTATATATTTTTCATTAAATAATTAAAAATGTATTAAACAATAAAAAAATGGTTTTAACAACATTCTTGGATATATCGACATTTATTTGAATACTGTCACGTCCCATAATTGAGAACGATGTATTAAAAATATATTAAAAATTAAAATAAAAACAAAATTTTCTTTTAGAGTGGTTTTAACAAAATAAAAAAACGAACATATTTTGTAAGAAAAACTCAATAAGGGTTGTGCGGGGAATAAATTACAACCCGTGCCCGTGTCCGTGCCCATGGCACGACGCGAGTAGGAAGAATAAATTAATATATATTTTAATCATGTTTCAAAAAGAGTCTAAAATTGTGTTTTATATATTACAGCCCGTGCCCGTGCCCATGTCCCAATAGATTAACTTGGGTGCTCCTCGAGTAGGTGCTAACAATATCATGTACCACTCTTTTGTATCTTTTCACGCATTACTAATTAGAATGAGACATGTGGCTTATTTTCGTGATATATTTTTAACGCCTTTAAGCTAATGAGTTTGAAAAAAAAAACAAATTAATTTAGATTTTGATTACAGAAAAAAATAGCTTTTGCTTATTGATGAATTTACAATAATTTTTTTAATTAGTACTCCTAATATTTTCCGAAATCAAATCTAAATATTTTTTTTATTTTTTTTCTTCACCTCAGCTAGGGGTGTCAATCCGAGTCGTCAAACCACCAAGTCGAGTCGAACCATGCGGTTTGGTTCAGTTTTTGGTGCAATATGGTTTAGCTCGGTTTGAGATTTTGGGAAGTCGAACGGTTTGGTTTGGTTTGCGGCTTGACATGTCGAGTCAAGTCAAACCGAACCAAACCAAACCATTTTGAGCTGAACCACCAAGTCGAACCACCGAGTCAAACAACAAATTCTTTTGAATTCCTAACCTTTATACTTTAGTACTCTTATACTATTAATATTTTTATATTATATAAACTATAAGGCTAATATTAGTATTTAGGAATTTGCCTTTAGATTTTTTGAATTTACATAAACATTTTAAATATAATGTACGTTGTTGTATTTTTATTATATTGGATTCAATTTATTGATTATAAGAATTAAAAATGTTAATCCTTTTATTTGAAAGTTTGTGTAATTTTTTTAAAAGTGAGTTTATGAATATAATTGTATTATATTTAATTTTTTAGTATTTTCTTTAGCGTGCTTTTATAATATTTTATTGGTTTATTTAAATTTTGAATGGGTAGAACTTTCTAAATTCAGACCGAAATGAAACCAAACCGCGAAACCGAACTACGGAACCGAGTCGAACCAAGTCGAACCATCATGGTTCGGTTCGGTTCAGCTCAAGACTTAAACGGTTTAGCTCCGGTTTGATTTTTTCTCAAACCGATAGCATGCGGTTCAGCTCATAATTTGTTCCAAGTCGAACCAAGTCGAACCATTTACACCCCTAACCTCAGCAAGAATCTTCTTACAAAAAAAACCACATACATATCTTTATTTTAAACTGTAAAAGAAGGAGAAACCCATTGGAATTGGAATTCTTACAAAAAAAATCACATACATATCTTAATTTTAAACTGTAAAGGGAGAAGAAACCCATTGGAATTGGAAGATGCGAATTGCCGAGTTGTATAGGGAGAGGGGGACGCAGAGGGACCGTTTTATATAAAGTAAAATAATCAATCTCAGCTGTTTGATATAAAATAAAATAATCAATCTCAGCCGTTCTTTATCCCACTGAGCTCTATTGTATAATAAATTAAATAACCAATAACATAAAATAAGTTAAACTTACGCAATAATGGATGTATGCCAAATTACAACTTTGTCCTTAGCATTTTCATCAGAGCATTGTTGCCTATTGTACTCGTCGTGCTCATATCCTATTACGTTTTTTGTTTGATTCTCTGGTAAACTACCAATTATTCCTTGTAAAAACCAATTATTTTACTTTTAAATGTTTCACTTAAAATATATATTTTTAAAAATTAAGACATAAAAATATAAAGAAACCCACTGGAATTGGAATTCTTACCAAAAAAATCACATACATATCTTAATTTTAAACTGTAAAATGAGGAGAAACCCATTGGTATTGGAAGACGCGAACTGTCGGAAAACACTCGGAAAGGAAAAGAGGAGTTGGAGTTTTATAGGGAGAGGGGGACGCAGAGGGACCGTTTGATATAAAGTAAAATAATCAATCTCAGCCGTTTGATATAAAGTAAAATAATCAATTTTAGCCGTTTGATACAAAGTAAAATAAGCGATCTGAGCCGTTCTTTATGAGACTGAGCTCTATTGTATAATAGATATTTAATACTAAATATTTTTATAATTACGATTTACGACTAATTTCAAGAATAGTAATAAATCTCCAACGTTGACTTTTTTATTTAACAAAAATAATATTCCGTATTATTCTCACGATCTTTGTCATTTCGAAACCGTGAGATCTTTGCTTAGATTACTCCATCCTAAACTGTGAATCTTCGTAAATAAAACGAGACTTAAATCTTCAAATGATACTATGGACATTTTTAATAAATAATTATATGAATGAGTGTGATATGTGTGATAATCTTGTTTTGGCTTCAAATCATCTGTTTCGCTCTCTATCACATCCTCAGTCTCATTGAATCTCAGTCCCACATGTTTCCTTATAAAAAAAAGATTGACTAAAATAATAAGAAATGTGTACGATCAAGATTCAATGGAACACTGAATGAGCCCCTTGTTTTAGACTGAATTCAATAATTGAATAATAATCATATAGCCAACCAATAGAATTGAAAAAAAAGACTGATTTGAGTTGAATCATAATTAACATAGATGAAGACAAATAGGAGGGAAAGGTGGTATTTGAGTAGTTATTCCGGTTAAAGGCCTCCATTGTACCAAAAAAAAAAAGAAGAGTAAATTTAATGTAAGATGATCTTAAAGATGTACATTAGTAAGATGTGATCTCATTTTTTTATAGTTCATCCCACTAATACACGATGAATCAGATAAGGAAAATTCATCTTATAAAAAATATACGTAAATAAACAAAATCAATTACTAAGTTGATTGTGTTTCCATAACAATAAAAATCCGTGAAATCTAGCTCAATATTTTCTTTTGTGAAGATTTCTTATTGACACATGGCCAGAATCCGACGGTGGAATAGGAGATGGAATACAATTTTGGAATAGAGAATCCGGACTCAAAAAAAAAAAAAAGAGAAGAAAAAAAAGTCCCAAATCTTGTCGAAAATGGACAGGTCAGGTCAAAGATGGGGATTGAAATGAAAACAAAAAATAGTGCAAGCAGAAAATAGAAAATGATTAGAAAAATATTATATAATAATAATAATAATAATTGTAAGAAAGATTATGACAAAAGATAGGTGCAAGGCAGCCTTTTCATTTTTATTTTATTTTATTTTATTTTTGAAGATGTTCCAGCTTGACAATGCCATATAAAGAGGAAGGGATCCCGAAATTCAATCCATTAGAACATGTTAATCTGAGCCTTTTGTGGTTGCTGTCACCTACGTCGTTAGTGGGTGTGAGTGTGTGTTTTCTTTTTCTTTTTCTTTTTTAAAATTACAAAAAAAGAAAAGAAATGAATATATAGACAGACAGAAACAGAATTTCAGCCATTCTTCTCAGTTCTCACTCCCAACTAAAGAATCAGTTGCTTCAACCTTTCTTTTCCTCAGAATTCCAAAGGGAAAAAGAATGGAAACTGGATTCCAATTCCAATAGTTGGAATCTTAAAGTGGGCTCGAGCTTTTACCATTTCCATATCCCTTAAACTATAATAGCTAGCCATTACGTACTTGCTTAGAATTAATCTCTTGAAAACAATGGAGAATCCAGGGACTGAGACGACGAAGAAGCTCAATCATGTTGCTGATATTAGTACAGAAGGTAATAAAAATTGCATTTGCTTCATTACATATATATATATATATATATATATATATATATATATATATATATATATATATATATATATAAATTAAACATACATGATAAAGCTTCATCATGTTGCTGATAATTCATCCCGTTTAATCGCAATTAATCATGGTGGATGTGGGATATTGTTTGTTTTTTTTTTATGTGAATAAAATTAACATGTGGGATTTATTTAATTAGCACGTAACCAGCCATGCATATATGTTTGAATTGATTAAATATATTAGTATGATAAATGCGTGGGTTGATTAGCTTTTATATATGTCAATTTGTCAATTGGGTTGCTATGTATGCTTGTGACGAGTGACAGACAGTCTGACATGCAGAGCAGAGCAGAGCAGTGTGGCATCTATCTGTTAGTTTCTTTGTGGATGGAACTTGGAATCTCTAGAAATTATGAAATCTGTTAATTTTAATATCAACTTGTTACTGGGCTGGGCATGGTACCTAGCTATTCTAATTTCTGGTAACTCTAATATATTTGTCTATTAGTGGATACTAGGCCTCATAATCACAAACCGATCCGGGTTAAGATGGGTCGACCCGTCACATGTTGTAACCCAACCCATTTTAACATGTTTGATATTTGGATTCTAATGAGTTCTGACCAGTTTCGACCCGTTACCCGAACCAACCCACCCAATTACCAACCTTAGTGGATATAATTGGTGCCACGAAATATCTTGTGGAAGAAAATGCAAAACGTTTCTCCCATAAGATGAAGCGCTTAGTGGGGGGGCTGGCCTAATTTTAGCTTAACCATACATCTTGGGTTAAAAAAAAGAAATCAAGAATGATGGGCATTATTTCAGAATATAAGTCTTGTTCTCAACAAAGCAAGTTGGTGATCCACCAACGACCTAATTACATGGCTGAGGTCAAACCAAATAACCACTTTAGTTCGGGCCACACCATAAAGCAATGGTTTTCGTCAAACTTTGAAATCAAATGAATTTGTATAATGATGGGAGTGGTGGTTGGATAAATGAATATATTGTTTAGTGTTTACTCTTGTACTTAAAGGTGTAAATCGGAACCACGAAATCGAATCGAATCAAATCAAATCAGTCGGTTTAGTTCGGTTTTGGTCGAAGACGGTTCGGTTTCGGTTCCAAATCTTACTCGATTCGATTCGGTTTGAGATTTTTGGAACCAATAGGAGACGGTTCGGTTTGTGGTTTTGGCGCAAACCAAATCAAAGCGAACCACTTACACCCCTACTTGTACTAGTTGTTTTTTGTGTTGTTGTCAACGTTACCCCTCCTCTTATCCTAATAAGTGGGAACGCGTGCAAGTTGAAATTTGCTGAGCTTGATCGCACCATCACCATGTCTCTTAAGTTAAATGCATAATACATATATCACACCATATCAATTAAAAGTTAAAACCCCGACAACTTTTTTGTCTAGTCATGCTAGTTTACCATGCTTTCATTCTTAGTTTATCCGATCAGTCACTCGGCATTACCAAACGAAAACTACTTGCTAGCATGCTTAGCTGGTCACCAGACTTCTTCTACTGATGTTTGGTACTTGGTTACGCTTTCTTTTAGCCTAATTTCCATTCCAGTTAATTGTTAATACGATCGAATACAAACCAAACTAGCCACCTATTAAGTTATTAATGCCAACAAGCTAGGACTTGGAGTCTTTGATCTAATCTTTCCACCAGTCTGTGTTAATTGCTACTTAAACACAGAAACTCATGAACAAAGTTTACCAAATCTTTTCCACCTTGCACCTAATTAATTAATACTAGTGCATGTAGGATTCTATTGTAGTAAAGTAACGACATAAAATATAATTCCACTGCCATATTTTCCCCGCTAAGAGGTCTACTCCAGAAAATGGTAAGCTTTAATCAAATTCTAGCTTTTCCCAAAGTAATATCATTTGATTCCACTTGTATACTTTCCCATGCATTCAGAGTTTGGATTTGTTTTTTTACACATTTGAGCAGCTTATAAATCGAAAATGTGGTCGTTTAATTAGCTCTAAGCTAGCTACGTACATTTCAACCATTCTTTGTTTATCAACAACATGTTTGTGCTAATATGAAGTCTATTACAGAGGAGGTAAACGATTCCCCAATTGAGCAAGTCCGACTCACTGTTCCTATAACTGATGATCCAACACTGCCATGCTTGACGTTCCGGACCTGGGTTTTGGGGATCTTTTCCTGCTCGGTTCTTGCTTTCTTGAACCAGTTCTTTGGTTATCGCCAAAATCCTTTATACATATCCTCTGTTTCAGCTCAGATTGTTGTCCTTCCCATTGGAAAGCTAATGGCAGCAATCCTACCTACCAAACTGATCCAAATCCCTGGAACAAGTTGGTCATTTTCGTTAAACCCAGGGCCTTTCAACTTGAAAGAGCATGTCCTTATCACCATATTTGCTAATTCTGGCTCGAATTCTGTTTATGCTGTGGGAATTATTACCATCGTCAAGGCTTTCTATCATCGCCAACTAAATCCTGTTGCAGCAATGTTACTAACGCAAACTACCCAGGTGCATTTCTACTATCCGATAATTTACTTGTAAGGTTTATGATCGCTTCGCTTGCACTATCTTCAATCTAACCTCTTTTTTTTTTTTTTTTTTCCCTATTTGGTATGATTATGTTCGATTGATGGAAATTAGCTGCTTGGGTATGGTTGGGCTGGTATTTTCCGAAAGTTTTTAGTTGAATCGCCATACATGTGGTGGCCTGCTAATCTGGTTCAAGTTTCCCTCTTCAGGTTCAACTCTACATCTTTCTTTCTCCTCACCCTAAACTTGAGTAATGCTATAAGTGTACACAAATTTTATTTCTTCCGAGAATGTTAAGAACAAAATGAGACATTTGTATAAAGTATACCATCCTCCTAGCGTTTTCTAAAACTTCTATTTGAACTTGTAGAGCACTGCACGACGATGAGAAGAGGCCGAAAAGAGGACTGTCAAGGCTGCAGTTCTTCATAATCGTTCTTGTATCAAGCTTCGCCTACTACGTTGTTCCCAACTATCTCTTTCAATCCATAACAGCCATCTCTTTTGTTTGTTTGATTTGGAAGGACTCAGTCACAGCTCAACAAATCGGTTCAGGTCTTCGTGGCCTAGGCATTGGGTCATTTGCCCTTGATTGGGCAACTGTGGCTGGTTTTCTTGGGAGCCCATTAGCCACACCTGGATTTGCTATCCTTAACATATTGGCTGGTTATGTCATCATGATTTACATAGTGATTCCAATTGCTTACTGGACCAACGTGTATGAAGCCAAGCGATTCCCAATTTACTCTTCTCATGTTTTTGATTTTAATGGAGGAAAGTACGATGTTAATAAAGTTTTGAATGCGACGTCCTTCTCATTCAATCGACAAGGATACGATAATTACAGCGATATTAATCTTAGCATCTTATTCGTATTCGCATATGGTCTAAGTTTTGCAACATTGGCCGCAACTTTATCTCATGTTGCACTCTTCCATGGAAGGTACTTGTCTTTGTTTCAAGACTAGATAACGTTCATTTGCTGAATATCTCTATATATAGTAAGCATGAATCCATGTATGCTGCAGATCAATTTGGGAACAAACAAAAGCATCACTTAAAGACAAGTTTGGGGATGTCCACACGAGGTTGATGAGGAAAAACTATGATCCGGTTCCTCAGTGGTGGTTCTACACTCTCATGATATTGGTGATAGGACTAGCGTTGCTCACGTGTGAGGGATTTGGCAGACAATTACAGCTTCCGTACTGGGGAGTCTTATTAGCCATTGCATTGGCTATGGTCTTCACCCTACCTATTGGCGTTATTACAGCTACCACCAATCAGGTATATATATACATCAGATATGGTATTGGTTTGTGTTCATTTGTGTGTGCGTCCTCACATTTGTTAGTTATTACCTTCTGATTGCTTGAAATCCTTTTCGCAGCAACCAGGACTGAATGTGATTACTGAGCTGATAATAGGTTATATGTACCCAGGGAAACCTCTTGCTAATGTGGCCTTCAAAACATATGGTTACATAAGCATGTCACAAGCCATAATGTTCCTTTCTGATTTCAAGCTTGGTCATTATATGAAAATCCCTCCAAAGTCCATGTTTGTTGTTCAGGTAACCAATCACCAATTTCCCATTTGCTTGAAATCTCATGGATTATCTGTAATAATGCTAAACATGTGTTATGGTGCATAATGAATAGTTGGTGGGAACGTTAGTTGCATCGTCGGTCTACTTTGGCACATCATGGTGGCTCCTCACGACAGTAGAACATATTTGTGACCCAACCCAACTGCCAGAAGGAAGTCCGTGGACATGCCCCGGTGACGATGTTTTCTATAATGCTTCTGTTATTTGGGGAGTGGTTGGCCCACAAAGAATGTTTGGTAATCTTGGCATATATTCAAAGATTAACTATTTCTTCCTCATCGGACTTCTTGCACCGGTGCCTGTTTGGTTCTTTGCTCGCAAGTTTCCCCAGAAGAAATGGATAAGGTCCATAAACATGCCAATCCTCATAACTGGTCCGGGGGGAATGCCACCGGTTAGGGCTGTCAACTACAACATGTGGTTTGCCGTCGGAATTTTCTTCAACTTTGTTGTGTACAAGAGATTCAAGGGTTGGTGGGCAAGGCACAACTACATTCTGTCGGCTGGGCTTGATGCTGGGGTGGCGTTCATGGCTATCCTCTGCTATTTCGTGTTACAGGTTAGGGACATCAATGGACCGAAATGGTGGGGTTTGGAGATAGATGATCACTGTCCCTTGGCTAGCTGCCCTACTGCCCCTGGTATTGTGGTTGATGGTTGCCCCGTCGTTCGTTGACGCCTTCATCAAACTGTTTACTTTATTTGTGTATTGCAGTGAATACAAACAAAAGAAAAATGCTGTATAGTAGTACTTCAAAAGGATGCATACACAAAGATCATTAGGAAATTTGCTTGGTGAACAAAATCAATCAATACGTGTAAACTGATTTTCAAGGGTAATCTTGAAATCAATGAAAATATTGAAAAAAACATCTTACGTTCTACGATTAGCATGAATGAAATTTAAAGGATCAAATAAATATTTCATATATCATTACGTATATTAACTGCAAGTTATTAAGCAGATTGCATGTAATTACTGTGATTTAGTACCTGGCACCACCATAATCAAGCATGCATGTAGTAATATGTACATATATAGATGAACGGAATGACAGATCTGCAAGCAGGATGGCGCATAACTCTAAACACGTGAAAATAGTTCTGGTGTATATGGTCCTAATACTGCTGTTAACTTTTGTGGTTGGAAAAAGAAGAGGTGGTGGCCGTGGTGGAGGAAGAGGCAGAAGGTATCCTCATCTTGGCCCTAGGCCGCACAATTCGTCTGCCACAATCAGCTATGCTTGGCTCTGCTCCTTCATAATTCTAGTCCCCTTTGCTTCTAGTTACTTGCTTAATGTGATTTGAACACTTATTTCGAATACTATATTTGAGATAAAAATACAATAAATTATACAGTGAATCCGTGATGGTATTCTGTTTGAGGTCAATAGTGAATTTGTGATGTTAAAAGTGAACTCATCTACCGCCACCAATTTTTCATGATCAAATCAATGTAAAGAATATACATACTGAAAGTAGAGACATGTATACTTGTGTACATGATTGTAGTAGTATCAGCAAGTGAGCAAGTATTGAAAGACGTTGAAAGAGAAACAAATTAACAAGAAAGAGCTTCCATAAGAGATTGGTGATGAATTGCTCGTGCTACGAGTATTAGGCACTCTTCCGCCGCCTCCTCCTCCAATAACAACGCCACCAGCAGAGCCCGGGGTTCCATTTCCACCACGACTATTGGTACCTCCACTCCCAACCGTGCTTCCATCCCTGCTGCTACCAGTGCTGCCACCACCCCTGCCTCCGCCACCACCACCACCCGCAGCAGCAGCTGATGAAGCTAGAAATAGGTTAATGAGTAAAATCAAAATCATTACAAGGCTAGTTTCACATATTGACTGCTTCTTCTTCATCTTGACAGGCATCTTTTGAATTGTATACACGTCTAGATGACAATTTCTTTACCGTGTAACAATAACTAGTCTATGTCTATATTATTGACAAATTAAAATGCCAAAACTATTGGCTTCTTCCCGCGGACAGCTGTTACTGGTTTACTTGTTCATACTCCAAAGCATTTTCCTTGCTAATATTATACCATTATCCTATTAAGATGAGGTCCTTAATCTTTTCTGAGACCAGGACAAGGGTACTGACCGATGTGGTTGCCATTGCCAATATAATCATCTCCATAAGTGATATGCCCGGCCCAAAAAACCGGACACGACCAAAGCACGTGAGACACCGCGTGTTGGGGACGAGCTAACAAAATGATGCGGATCGAAATCAAGATAAAAACAAGCCGCAACAATTAAAAAAAAAAACAAGCAGCAGCAATAACACGCAACAACAAGCCTAGAAAGTTTAGAATTTGTTATTTTATTACAATGTTGAGTTGGATACTTTTGCAAATAGGATTAGGAGTATAAATTAGTTCTTTCTGTAAGCTATTAGGATCTAGTTTTGAAGTCCTATATAAAGGACTCACTTGTTTGTTTGAAGGGACTTGATTAAGGAGTATAACTTTTCTTACTGAAAGCCTCGAGTGCAGTAGACCCAAACGAACCAATAGCTCTTACGCGAGTTTGTTATAGTTTGCAGTCTCAAATGATTGAAATAAGACGACAAAATAGAGAACTGAAAATAGTGCGAAAATAAAGTAGATAAGGATTTGCGTGGTCAAATGATTTCACCAATCAAACGGAGACACAAAATACAATAGTTGTATCTACAACAACCGGTTTTCCGGCCAAATTAAAATTAAAATTAAAATTGATATAAGAGGCTAAATAGTAGCCAATAGCCATGCATATTTAATTTCTAGCTTTATACTACATATGTACATGAAATAGTGAACAGTATGATATACATTAGCAAGCCGAAGGACGACATCCTGTAAGTGATTGATGGTGGATTGGGATTGCTCCCACTAGTTCTATAAGTTCCTCTTCCTCCTACTACGGCTCCTCCTCCTCCTGGATTTCTACCAACAGACCCTTGGTTTCCATTTCCACCACCACTACCAGTGTCCCCATCATCACCAGCACCACCACCGCTGCTACCCCTGCCTCCACCTCCACTACTACCACCCCTTCCACCACCTCCACTACCACCACCCTTGCCTCCACCTCCACTACTTCCGCCCGTCCCTCCAGCTCCACCACCACCCCTGCCTCCGCCTCCACCTCCACCACCGCCCCCGCCCCCACCACCCCCCCTGCCTCCGCCTCCGCCTCCACCACTGCCACCGCCCCCACCACCACCGCCACCAATGGCAGCATCTGAGGAAGTTAACAAGAGGGTAACAAGTATGATGAGCACAATAATCACAATCTTCAAACGACTAGTTGCACATACTGAATGCTGCCTCTGCATCTTGACAGGCCTAATTAGAATTATGATAATTGGGAAAGCTTTTATACCCAAAAAACGACGGCGATCATGTCTTTGATTTGTATACTCTCTCTCGCAAGTCGCAACTACATGGCAATTGCTGTAACGTGTACATCAATCTCTAATACCAGTGATTAAAAATCTCAAAAGTCAAAACCAACCGGTGGCGGTGGCATCGATCTTCTATATTTAATTTTAATTTAATTTTAATGGGTTTTGACTTTTCAATTTTAATTTTAATAGCCATATACAGTGGAGCCCACGTTGACTTCAATAGTGAACCAAAACGTCTTGGGCTTTGCTCATGCTTGGTGGGGGCGGTTCTTTGCACATAGATATTAATTTTTACCGTTTGTAAGATGTGACTTGCAAGTGATAGCCAATTGCTTTGTAAATATCTAAGGGTTTTCCGGTGAGCCTAAAAGTAACACAAAAAATACTAAATAACATATTTACTTAACAATCTAATTATTAATTAATTTTTTTTTTAAAATGATCCTAAATATAACATAAAAAATATTAAATACAATATTTATTTAAGGGTCTAATTACTAATTAATCTTCTTATAAAAGAATATAGTTACAATTGATGGTTTTGATTTTTAAATATGACACACATTTCTTCTTTTGTTAATAGTAGTAGTATAATTTTTAAAATTGTAGGCATTATAATTAAAATGTTATATATATATATATATATATATATATATATATATATATTCTATTGGTAATAATAATAAAAGTCTTCTAACTAATATGTGATGTATCTATTTTATTAATAATAATAGTCAGAATACTTTATTTTAACACTTTTGAAAGATACATTTATTATATTAATGATAATGGTAAAAGTTTTTTATCTTAAAACTTTTGAAACCAATATTTTTTTCTAATGAATGCGAGATACACCTATTCTATTAATAATAATAGTAGAAGTCTTTTATCTTAAAACTTTTGAAACCAACATTATTTTCTATATAACGTGTGATACATCTCTTCTATTGTTAGTAAAAGAATGTTATCTAAAAACTTTAAACTAAAATAGTTATTTGTAACCAATGCGGAATAAATTATTTTTATTGGTAAGATTTTGCCAAAGGACTTTTAAAGCCAACATAAACTTCTAATAATTGTGAACTTATATATTCTTTTGTTAGTTTAATAAAAAATATTAATCTAAATACTTTTTAAACCAACATCAATTTTCAACCGATGTTTGTTAGATCACTTTTATTGGTAATTATAGTAGAGATGCATCTTATATTAGTTATAAATTAATGTTGATTTTAGAAATCATTAAAATACTTACCTAATACTTGTTGAAAAATTAGTGTTTTTAGTGAAAGAAATTGTGTAACTTGGCATACGAATTTCTTTACATGTCATTTGTTTGCTGACAAAGGTAATTATGCAAATATGTTCTACTCGGCGAGAGTATCAAAATGATATATTTATTTGTCCAAATCGAGTTTTGGATGAATAAGATGTCAAGGCTTAAAGTATGGTGTTAGAAGTAGGTCATTAGAGTAAAATACTCACCCAATGCCAATATAATAATATTATCTCACATTGGTTAAGAAATGATGTTGGTAGTAAAAGTCTTTCTATATAAGATTTTCACTATTATTAACAATAGAAGAAATTAATAGTAAATGATTAATATCACAATATCATATTAACTATTATTAGTTCTTATTTTTAGCTAATGACTAGAAAATGAAAAGTCTCAAGTCAAGTGATGTGGAAGCTTGAGAATTTAACAATATCAAAAATTGAGTGATGTGTCACTATTAAAATTGTCCTCATCAACTTTAATATACTATAGTATAGATTTATTTTTTTAATTAGCTACCAAGAAACCTGTAGATGGAATGGAAGAAGTACGTACCGTACCAAATAAACTAATAATGTAATGAAATTTCAAAGGAAAAAGCTTAATACAGCGCCCATAAAAATATTTAGTCACATATAACAAAATTAGAACATGTGTTGTATTAAGCGTATGAACTTCAAAACAACAATGGACTGTTTTGATAACCAATAATATTTTATGTTCAATCTTAACACAATCAATTACAGCTATACAATCCAAAAATTATCTTTCTTGCTACGCTTACTTGGTCAACGCTCTTAAGTATCAATCAAATCAAATGGGGTCATGATCAAGAATGCCTTAATATGGAAATCATAGAATTATCCAATAATCATGATTCAAGAATGTCTATACCTATTGTAGAACAACATTGCTTGCCTCATAACTAGTATTACAATTTTCCTTACAACTTTGTCCTCCTTCAAGGCTAGTTATAAAGACAGTTGTAACATTAGGGTGTTAGAATAACATTTTCCATTATAGAATTATCCCGAAGGTAATTCCAAAATGTGAGATGCATCAAGGTCGGTCCTGACTTTTTAGGGGCCCGGGG
Source organism: Codonopsis lanceolata (assembly GCA_013146195.2). Classification (NCBI taxonomy): domain Eukaryota; kingdom Viridiplantae; phylum Streptophyta; class Magnoliopsida; order Asterales; family Campanulaceae; genus Codonopsis; species Codonopsis lanceolata. The sequence continues at coordinate 130,664,600 of CM028377.1, read as the reverse complement.
CGAACAATAAAAATGAGGCCCCTAATACGTATAGAGAAAGACAATGTTTAAACATATTTAACTACTAGAAAAACAATGTTTACCAACGGAAATTTTCTTTCGGTAATATATATATTCCGTCAGTAAATGTCAATAACCGACGGAACACCGACGGAGTGTTCCGTCATTAAAAAGTTGTCGGTAATTGTTGTCGGTAATTACTGACAGAACAAGTGTTTTCGTCGGTAATTACCGACGAAATGTTCCATCGGCTATGTCTGTCAGTAATTTTATGCTCAGTCAGTAATTATATGTTCCGTCGGTAAAATCGAAAAATATTTATTAAAAAATCAAAAAAAATATATGAAAATTTAGTCGTTTGGGTACATGATTTAACACAATGTATAAAGGAAGGATATCGAATTCTAAAAATATACAACATTGAATTAATCAATTCCTAACTATTATATATATACCCTTAGCATTAAAAGTCATCATAACATCATACCCTTAACAAAAACTGTTAACATCAACTATTATCAAAGTAGTATTTGTCCAAACTATAGGGGTGGAAACATATCTCGCATAAAGGAAAAAGGGGAGGGAGTACTAGGTGACGAGGAAGCCGATCGGTTGTTCATGAATGCTTCCATATGTGCCTTCATCTCAGCCATCATTTTTGCTTGGGTAGCTAAAGCTTGTTGGCTCTTAATCAAGGCACATTGCTGATCAGCCATGGTTCGTGCTTGCTCAGCCATGGTTTTGTCTTGGCGAGCCATTCTAGCTTGTAACTCTTCCATAACAGCAAGCTCGGCTGGAGTGGATTGCAGATGAGATTGTCCTGAACATGATGAATCCTAAGAAGAAGATGGAAATAAGGCAGCCCCATGCTCGCCTAGCTCGTATAGTCGTCCGCCCCTCTTTTTACGTTCTTGAGAAGAAACGACAGATTGCCATGCTTTCACATCAAATTTCCCAGCACGCTCCTTATAGGCATTCTGTCATAAAAAGACAATAGTAAATGAAAACACTTTACATATCAATACATAATTCAATTTAATTAACATTAACCATTTTGATACTTACATATGTAGTTTCAACTATTTGATCAACCCATACACGACTCTCATCGGTAATACTGGAGGTGGTGTGAGTATTTACAAATACTTCCTGAATAATCAACATGAGGACCATATGTCTGAATCTACAATCATCACAATAATAATATATTTTAATTAGCATTCATACAACACTTAAGTTTTTCCCTATAAACATGAATATAACAATCTTCACCAGCTAAAGCAAAGTATCTCTCAAGAATAATAAAATTAAAAAGAAGCATTTGCTTAAAGATGTATACTCAATCATACAGAGAGAAATAGAGGAAAGGGAAGATCAAAATTAGCATGTATATTCGTAATAACTGTTTACAAATAGAGGAAATGGAAGCCCACATGCTCGTTATATTATCTTTGGGTTTAGACTATTACGAATCAAGGAGTCATATATGCTTTATTCTCTCTCATGGAGCATCGATGCTGAAGGCTTTACATCATATGTCCCTTGTATATCCTTGTTCACTATGTATGAGGTTTATAAGGCATGTGGATTTTCCTTATGCCAACGCATAGCTTCTGAAGTAGCTTTGGACGCATAGAGGCGCTGCAATCTCAGAATTAATGGCATGTATCGTAATTGCTTATGTGTTGCGTTCTTCTTGTGATTTGAACTACCCCTCCATTTTGGCTTATATCTGTTGTGGCCACACACAGAACACTTCGTCTTTCCTGAATTTTCCTTATAGAAAAGCATACAGTCATTCTTACACGCATCTATCTTCTCGTACAAAAGCCTGATCTGCCCAACTAATTATTTGGTCTCATAAAAATTAGATACCGGTTTATTCCCTTTCGGCAACCAGCGTTTAACTGTTTTCATGATACGATTATAAGCAGACTAACTTATATTATAATCAGACTTAATGTTTAGGATCTCTGCCACAGCCTCCAACACGGTAATCTCAGAACCATGATAAAGCTTTTCCTTTGCAGAGCCCATTGCGTCAATGAACTTCTTGGCTACAAGATTTGGTTCGTGATCAAGGTTCCCGGACCAGTCAAATTCAGGACCAACTGCATCCCTTACCATATCTTCCGTACCCTGAGTTGGTTTTTCATCAACGATTGTTTCTGATTCGACTTCAACTTCAGGAACATGATTCCTACGAGGAACATTATCGATATGTAGTCGTACTACTACGACTTTCTCACCATGAGAAATTTAGCATTTGTACCCGTGTTGAAACTCATGTTGTAGAAGGTGTTTCTGAGTAATAATTACGTGTTGAAACTTCCTATTATGACACTTAACACATGGACAACTAATTTGTTCACCATTTATGTATTGGGGTATGGAGGTAGCACAGTCAATAAAACTCTTCAAACCTCTTCTAAACTCATCTGTAATACCCCTTTGGTTCGACAACCTCCGATTATCCATCCAACTACGATCGTCAGTAGACATCCTCTGACTCTGTAATCAATTGACATGACATTAAAATAAAGTAATTCGGGATGCATTTGCTTATTTAAAAAATTGAGTATTTTGGAATCTTGAAAAATAGACCAACAATAACAACATGTTTATAAAGAGCGAAAAAAAGGAAGAGCGTCAAAAGCAGAACATTTCGAAGGATACATTAAAGGATATATATATTCATAATTGCATTATTCGGGCATAGTTTATTTAGAAGATCAAAACATATCAACATGTTTAATCAGGAAATCAGAATATAATGACGGCTCTTCCTCCAAGATGGATGAGCTAGGAGTCCAAATTCATGTGAGAATGAGAACTAAAGAACAAATGGAATCTTACAACCAGTTATGTCTTCAAACACAGTATTCGATCTCATTTCCTTTTATATCTTTGTTTTATGTTTTATAACTTCCAACAAGCCATTTACACATTACCAATTAGGGGTGAGCAGCCCAGCCCATGAGCCCGTACAGCCCACTGTGCCCATCTGTGCCCGGCCTAAAGTGCCCGTGCCCATGGGCTGATACATAGTGCTGGGCTTTAGAGATGTTAGATGCCCGCGAGCTCGGGCACACCCGGGCCTTCAAGTTCTAATGCCCATCTAAGCCCGGCCCGGCCCATCATCACATTATATTTTTAAATTTTAAATATATTATAATTATACCATTACTCTATTAGTGTCTCTTAGTATTAGTCTATTATATTATACACTAACAGAATCCACTATCCAGATTAGTCAATATAGTGAAATGAATTAGTGATATATCAATAGGTCCAATACAAAAGGCCAAAACTCAAAAGGGAAAGTGAAAGTGTGAAACCCTAAATCAAATTGACTGCTAGTCTGCTACCTTTAGTTCTTCAGTACCTTTATGGAATCGTGACCCTTCGGTAGAATTGTGACTTCTCGTTCTCAGTTCTTACTTCACCGCTAGGCCCGCTACCCTCTCGATATGATTTTTCTCTTTGCAAGACATTGCAGATCTTGTTATCTGGTGTTCATGTAAGTTTTTTCTAATTTGAGTTTGTTTTCTTGCTTCTTTATTGAAAATAACATCTCGGTTTCAAATTTTAGGTGTTCATGATGTTTGATTAGGGGTTAATTGTCATTTGTGTATTGAGTTTGCAAGTCAAATGAATGATTTCAAGGTTTTTTATCATATGTAGTTTTGTTTGGGAGCTAATGAAATAATGAAAATACTTTGTATTAGTTGAATTTTGGTTCTTCATAGTTCTGTTACATTGTAAACAATCGAATGAACTGAAGGGGGATCAATCAACGCCATCGCCATTCGCCGTAACACCCCTTGCCGTCGGAGAGCCCATCTAAGCTCGTGCCCGTCCAATGCCCGTTCACTGATGCCCGTGGGCTTGTCTATGGTACTGGGCTTTTTAAAATGATGCCCGCTACCATATGGGCCTATACTGGGCATTACCAATGCCTGCGGGCTTAGGGCCCGTGCACACCCCTAATTACCATTAATCAACTTGTTTATAATTGTACTTAATTGAAACTCCTTTCTCCAAATAAATCTCATACTTTTCTTTTTTTTTCTTTTTTTTAGTTTCTCTCAAAAAGAGAGTCGCATTTTTAATATTCTAAGGTAAAATTTCCAAATTATTTTTGTCTTTATTCATAGATATGGTATTTATATAAGCTATCTATATTAAGAACGTGTAGAAATGGTCTTTGCCTTTGGGATTGTACTGAGAAGGAAAATATTGAACATCCATTTTTCAAATGTCCTAAAGCCTAAGTTATTTGGAGAGGTTCAGAGTTAGGATTAGATTTTGAGAGGAATAACCATAAGACCTTGGTGACTGGTTCTTAAAGTAGTGGGAATTATGGAAGTAAGAAGAGATTATAATAAAAAAAGAAAAAAGAAAAACCAGAAATAAATAATCTTTTGACAACCTTCCCCCCATAACCAACCCATTCTATAGTTAGTTACAAAGCCCTCTTAGTCGACCAGATCTACCGAAAGCAAAAAGCCAAGACCAATTTCCCAATCCATCAACCCACGACAATTGGAGAAGCACACACTCAGAACCAACACATTATAACCCTTTCAAATGATATCCCATCTCCTAACCATCAATGTCCTCTCCCATTACGAGCAAACACTCTCCTAGACACGAGCAAAAAATTGACCCAAGTTAGTTAATGGTGTGATGGAAAATGGAAAAAGGATATCATGGGAGTGGTATAGCAAAGATAGCGAAAATTAAGGTGAATCAAAGAATGACAGGACAAGAAAAACCAGTAATCACTTAGACTCCCCTTCAATCCGAGGCATCAGCAGTGCTAGAAGGTCTAAAATGGGCAATCTCAAAGGGATATCAGAAGTTTAGCATCAAGAGGAATGGCAAAAGTTTGGTGCATCAGTGGAAGAAAATCTATGTATGGCAACAACACATTAATAATAATTTGTTTGATGTAACTACGTGGGAGAGTTCCTATAAATTATTTATCTATATGTAATGTCACTAGAGACTGTGTGCAAATAGCACACAATAGTGCTAAAAAGACAGGAAAGAAGACAAACCTACTCTGGACAGACTAATATAATTTCGCTTTCTCAAACGATAAAAAAAACATTGGAGACAAGTTGAATAATGAAATGCAAAACTCTATGGATATTCGATTGAAGGCATAGAGTTGCTGATGCATGTGTCATTTGCAAATCTTCATAAAGTGAAAAAAAAAAATCAAGGACATGTTCAAGGGATATTGAACCTATAGATGACTATTTTTTTCATAAGTAGAAAATAAAGTGAATTAAGAAAAGCAACATGTGAAGTAAAAATATGTTTGACGCACATAACTAGCGCAAAACTTTGGTATATACTTAGTACGAAACTAATAGCACGTAAAATCCATTTTATTACCTAGAATATGGTATGATATCTTTAACTGAACCAACAAAAAATGAAAGTAGGATAATTGTTTATGAACAGAGGCAGTATCATTTTTAGTACAATATAAGTTAGTTAAACTTTACAATTTAATAGCCACAATTATATATACATGTCATGATTTATGGCAACAAAAAAGGATGGTTTGAAACATATGTTAAACTGGTTATTGAAATATACAAGTTGTTTAGGCTAATGTTGACAATCATAATACAGTCAAAGTAAGGCTTATTCAACTCATATATATAGACACACACACACACACACATCTACCATATATACATCTATCGTATATACATCTACCATATAAATACAAATTGTGAAAAACTATATTTTTTGTCAAGGTCTTGAAAATAAATGGAGCATTGGAAAAGTTTTTTTTAAAATCTTCCTTATCTCTCGCACTTGCTTTTAATTTTAGCCATTTTTCTTGTTTATATACTTCGTTCAACTAGAACAGGTTGATGTAGTTGAGAGCATACACAAGGGAAAGCTTGAGACAGAGAGCTTGCTAGAATCAAGGGATGTTAATTATACTTCTACAAGGCCTGTTTATATCTATGGGCCATTGAACTACAATCCTGTTGAAGAATGGCTTTTCCACCGGTTAGCTGCAGGTCGGCCCATACAAATTCCTAACTCAAGAATCCAAGTAACACAACTTGGTCATGTCAAGGTTAGTAATTATCATGTTTTCCCGAATAGAAAGAAAGATATTTAAAAAAATAACTGAAAATATTAGCTTAAATTAGTAGTTGCAACTTTTTTGGGTCATGCTTAAAGGAAAGTATGGCATTTTCTGGGATGGAGGAAGTATCATAAAGGGATGCCCACTGATGAGTTGCATCAAAAGTATATTTGGATTTCTCTAACTCTACATGATTATAAACACATGTTCACGTATTACATGCGCACAAAATTTGATATAGCATGTAAAGGGATGGGAATATAACAACGTGCAGCAAAGATGAAATGCCTGGGCCAGCAAAGAATCATTTCATTTTCAATCAAAACATATGTGTGTGTGTGTCACAGAGATTGGCCGTACTAATGCTGATGGATCCTTGGTCAAAGCATCTTGAAGTTAAAGTTGTTATAACTATTGATGTGCGTCTGCCAAAACAAGTTTGTTGATACTTCATTAAAAGCGAGAACTATTGTCACTAAGAATCTAATATACGTTTTTATATAGGTTAACTTGAGGCCTGGGTGAAGATTATGGCTCAGTGATAGATGTGTTTTATACGCATCTATTGGGTACTTTTATAGCTTAGAAATAGCAATTCCACGAGGCTTTTGGCTACTAATATATGTTTTGGAGCTTTATTGTGAGTTTCAGAGTTTTAGGTGGAATTATGAGATTTACAAGGCTTAAAGTGAAGAATTGAAGGAAGGGTGCAAAGTGCTAGAAGTTAGAAAGAAGATGTACCGAAAATAGGAAACCCCTTGCAGACGTAAGGTCAAAGACCCTTGGCCCCGCAAGGTCTCCAGTACGTGAGACCAAAAGAGAGGAAAGGCCTTGCGGCCGCATTTCTCAGCACCTTGCCCCCGCAAGCCCTTCCGTTTCACAATAACGGGTGTTATACCCTAATTGTATCTCCTACCCTTATACACATTAGTATAAATACAAGTTTTATAACCAGAAGTCGGGGGATAAAAATACTCTAATTTTAGTGTGTAATTTATAGTTTTTATTGTTTGTAATCATCGTTTAGAAGATTGTTCATGTATTCTTCCATCTCATCGATCTATTCATCGTCAAGGATGAACTAACCTATCCATAATCTAGGAATTGGAGGTAACTTGTATTGAATCTTCTACTCTGTTATATATTTTTTTATTCAATCAAATCTCGTTGATCACAGTGTTTATCAATCTCTTTACTATTTGGCTTTTTCCTAATGAATGGTATCGCAGTAGTTAAAGACCAAGAGATGCGGATAACTGTACGACCAAATGTATATGTCATACACTGGCTCACCATTGTGATAAATTAAACCTATCGATGCACGCGAGTGATAAGTTAGGGTTAGGTTCATATATATGTTTCTGAGTGACAGACATAAATTCATATGTTCTTGTTCTTAAGGGTATAGATTCGAATGAATTATTTAGGATGGAGACTGAATTATAATTTGGCGACCTATACCAATCTTTCGTGAACGAACCCAAGATTAATTGATTGATACATTTAGCAAAAGAGCATTAGAGTAGATACACGTGAATTCACATTCCTAGATTCTCTTCCACCATAAGATCTTCATAAACTATGTTTGCTACTTTAATAAATTGTTAATTAGATTACCTGCTTTCTAGTAGAATAAATTAGATAAATAAACCAACCCCCCTACCTGTTTACTTGCTCTAGATACTTCTTGTCTCTGTGATTCGACCCTTGCTTTCCATACACTATACTTGCTATTGATTCGTACACTTGCGAGGTTAAAAAAATAAGACATCACTCAGCAGTCTACCTCATAGCAAGAAATAATCGTAGCTTACTTATTTTTCATTTCTCTTTTAACATTTCCATGATAAACTCCAATGCAATTTGATAAGGGTAAATGGATCCTACTACTAGGGAAAGAAACTGGACCTTTATCTAAAAATAGAAGGAATAAAACCAAAGAATGAGCTTTCATTGTAATGGTCAAAACATAGGATGACTTAAGAATGCAGCTTTCTATCAACTCTATCTTGAAGGATATATTTCGCAGCCACTTCCCAAACTAAAGTATGTTTTCCATTTTCCTTTTACAAGTAGGTCATAGAAATATTCTTTGGAACTGGATAGGCTTTAAAATTCACTCACCTGAAAAGGTTAATGGAGATCATCCAAAGCTACAACAGAAACTAAAAATAACCGTTCACCACAAAGGATTAAGATCAATTGGATATTCCAAAGAAGGGGTTAAATTTATCCCAAAAATTCAGCATTTAGTCAGCTAATTTCGAAGGGACAGATCAAGTAGTATTTCATAACTAAAAAGTAATCATTTTACTTTTCCAAAAAAATCCACAATCAATTTATTTTCATGAATATATTGGATATACCTATAAGCTTTAAAATTCACAAACTACACGCAAATGACATGAGTTGAATCTTATTCACTAAATAACCTATTGATTTTCATGACTAATTTGATTTTAATGCAAGAGAAATTTAGGAGTTCAATGACGAATTCGCAGGTCAAGAAAGGGTCTATAGAAGTTTGAGAAAAAGATTTGAGAGAGACCGTGATAAAGGGAGAGGGGGAAATCTAGGGTTTGCGAGAGACATTCCAGAGTACATTAGGGAGTGTTAGAGGCAGAAGGAATACGCGCGGTGGCTGCGGTAATGAAAAAAGAAGAGAGAGTTTGAGAGTTTATGGATTTCAGAGAGACCGTGAAAGGAGATGAAGGGGAAATAGAGAGGCTGAGAAAGGAGCATACATGACTGTAAGACCCCGAACCTTTCCGTGTTTGAATTCCTTGTGATGTGTGCCAAACTTCCATAACATCTCTAGTTTGTCCTGAGTGAGTTTACCGGGTTATACTTCATGGGGGATAGTTTCCCTAAGTCTACCTATTCTTTTGATGTTAAATGTATCGTATTTGTCCCTATTGCGTTGCGTGAAACCGAATCTTGCGTACGTCACGTCGTTTGGAGTTTCGATGTTCGTGAATCATAATGTGATCTTGTAGAAGTGTTCTAATTCATTCCTTAACATGTAACATGGTTATTATAGTGTGTTTATACTTGTTGAATCATTGGATAAATCATTACAAAGTTATTCCAAGTTCTCATCCTTCGTTTCCTTTCATTCTGACTTGTTTCGGGAGAGTATTGAATGTGTTTTTAGTGTTAGTTTACCCTTTTGGATTGCTTGAGTTGTTTGGGGTTCATTCTAGGTCAAAAATTATAGTTTTCAGGTCTGTAGACATTGCCCTCGCAAGGTGTTTCGGGCATGCCCTTGCAAAGTAGGCAGAAGCTTGCCTTTTGATTTCTCTTGGACCATGCGGCCGCATGCCCCCCTTTTCCAGCTTACGGGATTTTGTGATTTGTTTGGTTTTGCTCTTGCACCCTTGAACCATGCCCGACCCAATTAAACCCCCAACTTAAAGTTTGACCCTAGTGAGTCTCCTTTCAGCCCTTGGATGAGTTTTAATCAAAGACATACATTAATAAACCAATAAGAAGCTTCATAACCCACTTCACTTGGATTGAACCATTTTGTGACTTCACACTTGGGAGAAAACCAACTTGAATGCCAATTTTCATTTCTCCATGGTTTTGCTAGGCTCTGAGAGAGAGAGATAGAGAGAGAAATGTGTGGGAGATGAAGGTGAGATTAGTAGGTGTTTACCGATCACCAGAGATCCGACCATCCGATCTTTGATTCGACTCCGCCATCGCGAAACCCTTGGCGAGTAGCATACTTTCCACCGATTCAATCTTCGATCCAAATAGTTTTGTTGGCTGAAATAGGTACGTGACTACACACTTTACTTTCCCTCTCTAGTTTAAAATGATGATAGGATTGTTAGAGGTTTCTCTTCCTTGATCTCTCGTGTTATTGCATATCTAAATGGTGTGTTTAGTTAGGGGTTTGTGTGGGTCCCAATGAGCACAATAATAAGCTAGAAGGGGGGGTTGAATAGCTTATTAACACTTTAAAAACTTTTAAGTAAGTTCCTTGAAAGTTACTTGCAATCTATGAAAAGAATCAAGTAGCGGAAGACTTTCAAGAGAAATGTTCCAGGTCTGCCGATAAGGACTACCGGTAGACCTTTTACAGATTACTTAAGTTCTGCTGAAATGGATGAAGTAAACAAAGAAACTAAGCAGTTCAATAAATAAACAGATAGTAGGAAATAACACAAGTATTTTGGGATGGTTCACAGTATAATGAGTGCTACGTCCACCACCAAGGCAGTCAACCTTGGATTTAAATTGTGCACTATGTTTTCCACTTAGATCAATTACAAAGAATATCCCTAATGGATCGTGTACAAAATATTGACTTGTGTTTGGGTCTAGGGAATTAAATATCTGTAAATACAAGATATTTAATTCGTGCAGAAGTATAGTTAATGGAAGTAAACAACAAGAAGAATAAAACAATAAATGTTGAAGAGCAGCTTCTTGTTGTTGACAAGGACTTCTAGATCTGTTGCGGATCTATTGAATGCACTGAGCTGAAAGACTTGGAGTTCTGTAGATTCAGAGCAATTCTTTAAGTGTTCGATTGATTCTGTTTAGTTGTCACTTGTTCCAGTCTTCAATGGCAGTATTTAAAGCAGATGCACTTCAAAAGATCCGTTGGAGAAGATGAAGACTTCAACAGCTCTTTTCATAAATGCATTAAATGCATGGGGTCATCAATAAGGAATTTCGTCTTCACGATAACTAGAGCAGATAATCATTTCGAGATCTTCAAAAGGTGGGCGATTTGGTGTCGATCGAGAGATGAAGCGTAGGGGATCCGCTTTCGCTTTACATCGCTCAGACGAAAAGTATTCCTCGCTGAAAGTTGCTTTCGGTGGCTTGACATGTCAGGAAAAGACTTGGATTAATTCAAATAACATATGTGAATAAGTTTGAATTAATCCAGCTAGCTTTGATCTGGAGAGGACACGTAGAAGCCGATCAGCTGGACACGAGGTCTACCGATCTTAAGCTTTGAGCAGGTCTTCCGGTGAAGCAGAGAAGTGGTCTTCCGATGTTCCTGAAAAAGTCCTACAAGAACTATACAAGGCAAAGTTCTATACACAGTTGCCACGCTAATCGATACGCAACCCGATTAGCCACTGAAGTATAAAACTTATGTAATGTACTGATCAGATATAAATTTAACATAAGAATTAACAGTTTGATTAGTGAACATGTGGTTTTGAATCTCTATGGGTTTATTGTGTTTATGAGAGTAATTTAGTATGGTATTACTTGTTATTGGGTTTAGAATCCTAAACGAAAGTGAAATCCCGAATTTGAAGTGACCTAGATTTTGGGAAGTTTGTATGTTGACTAAACGGAGTCTTTTGTATCTTTAAAGTGTTGTATTGAGCCCTAGGATAAATTCCTATGACCTTTCATGTTCGTCGAGTCGCAATTACGAGAACTCGAGAATTAATTGGATATGACCAACTTGGTGTTTTGGTATTGGTTTAGGGCTTAAGACTCTAATCGAAGTTCTTGGATAACGTGAAGTATGAATTTATCTAGTCATTGGATTGTGGATGCTCGGGTCACAAATGTGTGATCCGAATGAAGGACGTTTGAAATGGTCAAATTATGAACTAAGACTATTGATACTTTTTGGACTTCAAATGAAGTCCTAAGTCTTGTAAGAATGCAATCTAGACTGTATTGGACCCTTGGAAATTGGATTTTAATATGATAGGAACCCCTTTTCACGAGAGTCGCCTTGTGAGCATGAACTCACCTTGACTCACTAGAAACCTTGTTTAAGAATCTTGTGAACATCTTTAGGATCCAAGATGGTGAATTAGAAAATCCATCTATGGGAGGATTTGGAATTGGGATGTTATATACCTTAGCACTCAACATTTAGAGTCTACTTGAAATTTTGCAAACATAACTAAGTTGTTTTCTAAGACACGCTTGTATTGCCTCGGTCTTGTGAATTAGTACCGCCCGGACACCTTAAAGAATCTTGACTATACCCTATGAGTTTATCCTTTAAGTGTATTTCATGGCCCTTTTAGTTTAGAGAACTTCAATGGAGTCTCGTAATGTTACAACATGGTTTATCTTAAACCCTTAAGGACTTGAATATGGAAAGAATAGTTTGTGACATTGTTACTTGGTAAACCTAGACAATCTAGGTAGCCTCGAGAATTATGTGAATTGTGAGTATGAAGTTAAGAACTTGGCTTGTATTATGCTAGAAATAACCTTCTATGTCTATTTCAAAATTATGACTTATAAGACGTAATTATATCAAGTCTTGACAATATAAATTCATATTTTTAATTTACATTGTGACATGAGAAAGCATGATCATGATCCTTGCTAATGATTGAGTTCTTCTTACTTGTTTTAGGAATATGATTTAATAAGCATATTTCATATCTTGGCTCAAAGCATGATTTACTCTTGAATATCCTATTAAAAGTTGATTCATGTACATGTATTGTACTTGAATGCCACTAATAGGTGGAATGGTGAACTTGTTGAACCAGGGCTTCTCAATGAAATAAGGTCCTAGATATATGTGAACTACGAACATAGAGAAATGATAGAAATACATATAGCATTTGTACCCTATTTGGGATGAATTGTAGCGATGACTCAACGCAGTCGAGTTTAAGGAACTGTTGGACCTTACTAGGATCGTGGTGAGATCCTTTGACATTTAGAAATCTATTTGACTAGATTTCTAGTTTTTGGAACTTGAATAGGATATGGATAGACTAAAGGCAAATTGACCACTCTATCTCCCTTTAATAATTTGATGGAAATGTGAAGGGGGTCAAGAATGGGGGAAAGTCTTTCACCTACTGTGGGGACAAAACCTTGGGCAACCAAAATATTGTAGATAAGAGAAGGAAAATGAGAGCCCTTTTGTCTCCATCAGATTCTGCTAGGGAGACAATTTTCCTAAAGACAAAGTCTCCAAAATCAAAAGGCATACCATTACCAATCTGAAACAAAAGCCTAACGTGCTCCTCTGTTACAGAATTAGAGTTGGTGGTAGGAGCCCAATTTGCACAACACATTTTGTGCATGACAGCATACAGTGGGGAGAGTTTGGAAGTGCTGATATTGGCCCCTTTTCCTGGCCATTTGGAGACTAACCCTCCTGTCAGCTCTTGGGCACACAGATTTAAATCAGATACTAACCCAACAATCCCAACATCAGGAGTCCCAAAATGTTTATTGATTATGGAGGGAGATAAATTGAACAACTGATTTCTAATAAACACTTTTTCAAAACCAGGATCACCAGGTGAGGTAATCCTTTTCTCAAGATTGGCATAGAACTCAAAAACAATGTTCCTATTATATGGAGAGGAGGAAGACAGTGTAGCTAGAAGTCCCCTATCAAAAAAAAATTGTACAAGATTTTGTGCAGATAAGTCATCCTTAGGAATGACTCTTTCATCAACAATTTTCCTAGAGGTGTTATACCTTAAGGAAGCAACAGAGGTTATAAACTGAGCAGAAAAAGGAGTACCTAAAGCAGCTCCAGAGGATGCAGGAGTGAATGTAGCTTCCTCAATTGCTACATTGGAAGCTACATTGGAAGCCTCATTGAACATGGCAACTCTTCTCCTTGTGAATCGTAAGGGGACCTCATCAGAGTCTTCTTCCTCAGACACAGCTTTTTCAACAAAATCCTGGTCAGAGCTGTCATCAAATTCTGATGAGCTTGAGGACTTAACAAGGCTTGAAGTGGGACTTAGAGGCATTCTCCAGATGAACCAAATAATCTGCAAGGGTTCTCTGTTCATCCGAAAAGCTTAGTTCTGAGGGGTACACTTCAGGGACAACATGGGCAGTAGCAGAAGAATCCTCATTATATACAGGAGATGTCAGAGGGAATACCACTTTGGGAGAGGGTATTGGATAGTCTTCATTTGCATTTTCCATGGGAGACTGACCACATTCAATGTTCTGGGCAGGAATACGAGGTTCAACCACAAATTGATCTTCAGTGGCAGTACCAACGAAATCCTCATCGTCACTGTCAGTAGCAATTTGAACAGCTTCTTCGAACTGTCCAGGGGTAACCTTGAGCTTCTTTGCCTTTTCAACCTCAACAGCACTCGGATTTTCAAAATTACTTGGAACCCCCCTCAATCGTTTGGATTTTTAGGTGCTAGGGTTTCCTATTTGGGGAAAACCATATAGGTCACCGGGGTTTTCTACATCAATGGCATTCCCATTTTCTCCAGGTAGTATGACGGAGAGAGGTTCTAGGAGGGGTTTAGCGAGCACAATGGCCGAACCTAGATTTATTGGAGTGGAGGTTGGAGACGATGTAGCTTCAACAGAAGTAGCACGTGAAGCTACATTGACTGGAGGATTCTGTTTCAAGGAATCTGTTGAGGTAGAAGGAGATGAAGCCATGGAGAACAAAGAGAAGATGAAGAGAGAGATTGAGGGGGCAGCAGGTTTCTTCAGCACATTTGGGAATTGGTTGAGCAAAAGAGATTCGAGAGTGATAACTTGCCTACTACCTGAAAGAACACTTAAAACAACCTCATAAACGCATTAGCCGTTAGGACCAACAAATCAGGAATATGAGGAGGGTGTTTGTGAGATCCCCAAACTAATTTTTGATTTTTGAATACAAACCAAGGTTGACCAAATCACATACAAGTGTAATAAGAAATCTGATTTTGACTTGAGAGAAAAATGTGGAGAGCTATGTGTGTGTGGTAACAACTAATCTCTTAATCACATTCTTGAATATTTGAATTTCAAAATCACCAAAGATTCTTAACAAACACACCAAAGGTTTAACCAAAAGTGTATCAACCCAAGCATGCAATTGCAACTATATCCATTATCAAGAACACTTAGAGCATCCCACAGATTAGACAATCACATAAAATATTCAACATGGAATACTTTGGTAATTATTTTGCAATTTTTGAGATAAGGACAAAATTTCAATAGGCTAATATTTTAAGAAAATAATATGTCCTAAAAATTATGCCTAAGATATGACAAGAGTAGATCAGACAGAATCTAGCAAATGCAGCCACACACTTGTGAAAAATGTCTAGATTATCTGAATGTAGTTTCCAATGTAGCTGCATTGGAAGATGCATTCTCCAAAATTGTGATTTTATGTGCAAATTCTCAATTTTTGTTTATTCTAGCCATACTTATCTCCCACAAATTCCATAGGTACTTTATTTCCCTAGGAGAATAGCTTTACTTTATTTCAAGCATATTCACAGTATGCCGCTTGGACCTTTCACACTATTTACCAGGGGAAGCCACTTAACTTTTGATCAACCCATGAAATCCAAGGATTCATAGCCCCAAAATAAAGTTACCACAAACCTTGTTCATAGGTAGCTCTTTTCCATTAGGTAGCTTTCACACTTTTTCTTTTAAGGGAATTTATTTTTCTCAAGATCACCCCATGAGAACCTAAATTCCATAGTACCAAGATAAATTTCCATATCCCTAGATTTCAAAAGGTAGCTCTTTCCTTTGTGGGCTTAAAATTTTTCAACAACAAAAATTTTGGGAGAGAGAGTAGAGAATTAGAACAATGAAATCACAACAGATTTTGAATGCAAATCCCAGGCAACAAAAAGGCACAAAACATGAGAGATGAAACTAGTGTGCCCTCCTAAATACTCAATGCAGGATGCCTTTTTTTTATAATTATAAGTAAGTGAAGGGTCACATGGCACACATACCGAGAGATTTCCTAAGATTGATAAATCTCTCAAAATCTAGACTCTTAGTAAAAATATCAGCCAATTGTTTTTCAGTCCCTACATGTTCAATGCAAATAATACCTTGTTCAACCAAGTCTCTAATAAAATGGTGTCTTATATCAATGTGCTTAGTTCTAGAGTGTTGAACAAGATTTTTTGTTATGCTTATAGCACCGGTGTTGTCACAATACATGGTTAAACACTTCACTGTGTAGGCCATAATCCTTGATCATTTGGTTCATCCATAAAAGTTGTATACACCCACTACCAGCAGCAATGTATTCAGATTCAGTTGTGGAGAGGGCAACACAATTTTACTTTTTACTAAACCAAGAGATTAAGTTATTACCCAAATAAAAGTGTCCACCAGAAGTACTTCTCATGTCATCTATACTACCTGCCCAATTAGCATCACTATAACCAACAAGGTTGGTATTAGTGTGTTTTGTGTACCACAAACCCATAGTACAAGTCTCACCAACATACCTAATAATTCTTTTGACAACTTTCAAATGAGAGACTTTTGAGTTTGCTTGGTATCTAGCACACAAACACCCACTATGCATGTTGTATGGTCGAGTGGCAGTCAAATATAGCAGACTTCCTATCATGCTTCTATATAAAGTATGGTCAACACTTTCAGATTTCTCATCCTTGCAAAGTTTATTGGATGTACCCATAGGGGTTTTCTTTTTCTTTCCATTCTCAAGACTGAGTTTCTTCACCAAGTTAGTTAAGAGCATACTTGGCTTGAGAGATGAACATCTCTTCATGCAATTGCTTTATCTGGATTCCTAGAAAAAAATTTAATTCACTTACCATGCTCATTTCAAAGGTAGATGTCATGCAATGCACAAATTCTTTTTCCAAGGACTTAGAAGTGGACCCAAACATAATGTCATCAGCATAAATGTGTGCAATCAAAATGTGTTTGTCTTTCCTTTGAATAAAAAGTGTTTTGTCCACTTCTCCCCTTTTAAAACCACTTTTCAAAAGATGGCCTGTAAGTCTCCCATACCAAGCTCTAGGAGCTTGCTTGAGTCCATACAAGGCCTTCTTTAATTTAAAAACATGATTAGGTTTATGGGGGTCCTCAAATCCCTTTGGTTGTTCAACAAAAACTTCTTCCTCTAGGATGCCATTTAAAAAAGCACTCTTCACATCCATTTGTTGAAGAGTAATGTCAAGAAAGCATGCAATGTCAAGAAGAAGACATATGGACTCAATGCGGGCAACAGGAGCAAAGGTTTCACCAAGATCCACCCCCTCAACCTGTGTGTACCCTTGAGGCACAATTCTTGCTTTATTTATCATTATCTCTCCCACTTCATTTGTTTTGTTTTTGAAAATCCACTTAGTTCCAATAACATTCACAGAAGTGGATCTAGGTACAAGAAACCAAACATCATTTTTAGCAAATTGATCAAGCTCATCTTACATGGCATTGATCCAACACTCATCTTTTAGGGTTTCGTGCACATTCTTAGGTTCAATGGTAGACACAAAGCATGAAATATGAATCTCTTCATACTCAAGAGAAGACAGACAAGTCAATTTCCTATAGTCTACCTTACCTTTCCTCCTTTTTGACATTCCATCATGTACATTACCTATGACTTGTGAAGTGGGATGCACTTTCTGAATTCGGCTGAGAATGTCGTGGCTGCGATCAGTCAAACTGGATTGAGTTTCTTGCAGTTCAGGATCTATTTCTGTATCTGGCAGATTCCTGACCAATGTAGCTTCCGATGTAGCTTCTGATGCAGCTGCATCCGGAGCTACATTCGGAGCTACATCCTGAACTGCATCCTGAGTCTCATTCACTGAATTTCTAGAACTTACAGATTTTGTATCTTCTGGTGCAGGTTCTGAAGATTGTGCAGGTGATTCATGATCTCTAAAGTCAAGAAAACCTGAAACATCATCCTTAATGGTTTTGTGGCCAAGATCCGTTAGATCATCAAACACAATATTCATAGACCCCATAATAGTTTTTGTCCTAATATTAAAGACTCTATAAGCACGACTATTGGTGGAGTAACCCATGAAAGCACATTTGTCAATTTTTGAGTCAAATTTTGAAAGATAATCTCTATCATTGAAAAGATAGCATACACACCCAAAAACATGAAAATATTTTAATGTAGGCTTCTTCCCTAGTAAAATTTCATAAGGTGTCATGGTGGTACCTGTGAGGTTCCCGGGGTGCGACCCGCGCCCCGCGCGCCCTTGGATAGGGGTGCGCGTACGTGCGGATGCGGGACACCACTGCTCTCGTTCCACCCTCCCTTGTTTAGGGGAAGACGAAATCCAAAGTGAGAGGAGGTCGTCTATATTAGCACGTTGGAATGTGCCTCGGTTGCCTTGAGTGGATTTTGTATCCAAAATGGGAACTAAGGGTTTCCTCATGTCAGGTTATCCCTTATTTCGTGGATAACAGGATATGGGAATGCATTACCTTTCCATTCTCATTCTCCCCTTTTTTCTGTCAGGGGATAATAGAGAAGTGCAAGAAAAGATATTGCGACGCCCCCACTTATGGATTTATTAAAATGGCCTCATGGCCCAATCAGATCGCTATGGGAGCTATGGGTTTCCCGCATCAAGTTATCCCTTGTTTA
Organism: Codonopsis lanceolata; assembly: GCA_013146195.2. Lineage (NCBI taxonomy): Eukaryota > Viridiplantae > Streptophyta > Magnoliopsida > Asterales > Campanulaceae > Codonopsis > Codonopsis lanceolata. The sequence continues at coordinate 130,646,139 of CM028377.1, read as the reverse complement.
GGGGATACCAGGATATGAGAATACATCACTCCTCCATTCCCGTATCTCCCTTTTTTAGGGGAGAACAGGAAAGTGCAAAGAGGGAATGTTGCGAGGCCCCACTGGATCTGAAAGTTTTAGAGTCGCCACCTTTATTTTAAGGCAAAAATAAAGGAAAACCAGAAGAGAAAACCAGAGATTTTAGAAAACGGGTTCGGGGCTAAGTTACGAGTTGGGAAGGTGCTAGGCACCCAACTCGCCTTTCGATCTCAAAGCGTTTTTGGTGAAATATGCTCATTGTTATATTAATCTAGCAAATAAATAAGGTCTTATTTTGACAAGGGAAAATTAAAGATACATTCGTGGCTACATTATTTACTGGACTCGCCGCCTCCTTCCAATAATTACAAACACATTTAAGAATATTTGGCCATTATAACGGCTCTTTTACATAATTTTTCCTAATCTAATCCGGGCAGCACAACGGCTTATATTGGCTACATTGTGCCGGATTTAAAATACAACTTTTTTGAAAATAAATAAAAAGAAAGAAATATAAATGAAATAAAAATACGCCCTTAAAGGTATTACCTTTTAGAGCGGTGGTGTGTGTCCTCTCGCGGAGAGGGAGTCTTTTTGTTTTGAATTGAACTGACCGAATTGAACCGATTTGAACCGGATTTGAGGCGGGCTAGTCAACTCGAGTAGTGACTTTTATTTGGGTAGGTTTTGGCCTTTTCAGTTGGGCGGAACCTAGACTTAAGTTTTGACTTTTTTAGCTCGTTACCCGGGCAGAGTAACGGCTTATTTTGGGATTTTTGGACTGGGGTTTTAAGGTGGATACCTAACAACTAGGCTAGGGATCACTTATAACCTATGGGTTTTGGGTTTGGCGTAGTTTGGTGGGGTTTGGAGATTTTAGGGCTTCCACTCACCTATCTCGCACCTCTCGTACTAAGTTATCGGAGAAAACGAAGCAGAGCTTCGCTGCGATCTAAAAATCGCGAAGTGAAATTGTGTTGAGAACTGAGGCCGGGCATGTCTATTTATACTTGCATTTAGGGACACGGCTGGAATTCTTTCATTTCTTCTCCTGCATCAGTGAGTTGTACCTTGTGCATAAGGACTTGTACTTATTTGATTCTGTGAGAGATCATGAATGAAAGCTTGGTGCCACCAAGCTATTGCTTGGTGCGGCACCAAGCAGCCCTTAGGTGGCACCAACCCTTTTTGGAAGTTTGCAAATTTGACACTTTCCCCTCAGCTTCATCGCGATCCTGCTTTTCCTTTCGCATTTTTGACTTCGCAACTTGACATTTGTTAAGTTTTAACAGCTTTTGATATTTTATGTCGGTACATGTGGGTACGAAATTGGGGTGTCTGAGCCCCTCAACGATGGAGTTTACGGGTAACCTTTCGCCATCGAGTAGACGAACATCGTTGATTAACAAGAGACTCTCCAATTTCGCTCATTTAAGAACAGAGAATGCAATTGGTAGCGCTTATAATGCACTGAACATGCTATCCAAACTCTATAACCTAGACATTTTTAGTCGGTTATAAAAAATTATCGAAGTTTTTAAGCGATGTGAATTTAATGTGCTCGATGGTCGGACCTACTAATGTACGCCTACGTATTCCCTATTAAAGGAAATCGACCAAGCGTAGTTCAGCCAAAACCTTAAACTACAATGGAAAAAAGATTTTTGTGTTTCGAAAAGCCGTATTCTCCCGGTCCGAAACCGTTGTCAAATACGGTATGAAGATTTGAATGTTTTTCTGTTACCACCTTTCAACTAGTTGAAACGTGTTAAGAAAAATTTTCTAATTATGTCTGGGCCTTGATCGCTGTCTTGTTTCCAGACATAATCCGAAAACTTTCAAATATCAGAAAACTGTGTTTGACTAAAGATCCGTTGTCGAGCATTTCAAATCTGTTACCACAATTTCAACCGGTCAATACCTTGGCATTGAAATGTGTTAAGAAAACTTTCTAGGTATGTCTGGGCCTTGATCGCTGTCTTGTTTCCAGACATAACTCGAAAATTTTCAGATATCAGAAAATTGTGCTTGACTAAAGATCCGTCGCCGAACACGACGAATTAATCATTCTTCAAGTTTTTTCGAAAATTGTGCAGTGGAAAACATTCTTTTTCCTTCCCTTTTTTTTGTTTTTTCTTCAAATATTCCTCTTTTTTTGTGTTTTTGAAATATTCCTCTTTTTTTGTGTTTTTGAAATATTCATCTTTTTTTTTTTTTTTTGAAATATTCCTCTTTTTTTTGTGTTTTGAAAACTCATTTTGAAAAAGAGTTTTTCTTTTATTTGAAAATAAAACAATTTTTTTTTCAAATTTTTTTCAAATTTTCCTAAAAAAAGGAAATTATTCTGGAGTTAGGGTAGGAATATCAGACTGACTTACCTTTTGCTGGTGGTCGCCGCAGATTCTACCGATTCTCGACATTTCGCCACTTTGTCGGGAATTTTTTTTTTTTTTTTCTGCTTTATGATTGTGATGGTCGGACCCACCGATGTAGGCCGCCTACGTATCCTTTTCATGAATCGACCAAACGTAGTTCGGCGATGTCCGAATCTTATTCTTGCTTGTTCTTTTTTTTCTTTTCTTTTCTTTCTTTTCTTTTCTTTTCTTTTTCTTTCTTTCTTTTCTTTCTTTCCTTTTTTTTTCTTTTGATTTTTTTTTGATCTGCTGGGGATTTTTCTTTTTATCACTGTTCTGGCCTTCGCTGGAAAGTCTTTTCCCTTGTCCCACTTTGTTTTCGGCTTTAGCTGGAAAATTTTCTTGGTGCTGCTGCATTTGTTCTTGTTATTCCTTCTAACCTTGGCCAGAAGCCCCCTTTTTTTTCTTGCTGTAGCATCTTTTGGTATCAGCTGATGCCATCTTTTCTTTGCTGTTGCTTTCTTTTTGCTCCATTTTCTAGCTTCATTCGAAAATTTCTTCTTCTGCCGCCGCATTTTCCTTGTTGCATGTACCTGAAAAATTTTCTCTTCTTGTACATACATCTTCCCCTTTCCCGATTTTTTTTATTTTCTGTTTTTTTTTTTTTGAGAAATGTAAAAGAATATGGTATATATGTACAATATATACAATTTTTTTTTTTTAATGAAATCAAATGTTTATTTACATGTAAATTTTGTTCATGTATATTTACATATTTAAAAAAATGGCAAGTGTTTATTCACGTAAAGAATGACACACATTTTTTTTGTTTTTTGTTTTTTTTGTTTTGTTTGTTTTTGTTTTTGTTTTTGTTTTTGTTTTTGTTTTTGTTTTTGTCTGGATATACTTCTAATCTGCTAGATTTTGGCACTGTTTGATACTTTTGAAGCATTCCTGACTTTATTAATGATGCATGTGCATGTCCTATTTATGCCTAAATGATGTAATTGAGTGATAATGCATGTAATTTCTGTGATTTATTTTTGCGATGCATGATTTTGAAATAGTGGTCACTATTTGACCTTACTATGCATGATTTATGTTCTAAATGCAAATGAGGCTATATGATGCATGTTTTACACTAAATCACATTTTTGCATGCAATAGAATGGCGAAACGGAATATTCGGAGTATAAATTTAATTTTTCCGAAACGCTTTTTTTGGGCATATTTTCGGATAAAAACATGACAAAACAGATATTTTTCATGCCCTTAGACTTATTTTCCAAGCATGCAAATGCTGCAGGGGTATAGTAAATACCACAAAGATATTTATTTTGATGATTGGTGATATTTTACCTTCTCTTTGTCGTACCTCCATGGCAGCTTATTGGACAGATGAAATGCAAAATATGAATGCATGAATTATTTTTATGCAATGCAGATGCAATGTAGAACACGTATGAGATGATGCATGAATTTTTCACATTTTATTACGCACATGACAAATGCAGTCATAATATGTACGTTAAGATGCAAAATTAATTACATATATGAATTGCTTGTTGTTTTTTTTTTTATGGTTTTTTTATGAATGAAATTTTTTTTTATTTACACATTTTTTTTTATGAATGAATTTTTTTTTATGGATTTTGAAAAAAGAATTTTTTTTTATTTACATTTTTTTTTAATGAATGAAATTTTTTATGGATTTTGAAAAAGAATTTTTTTTACTTACATTTTTTTTTAATGAATGAAATTTTTTATGGGTTTTGTGGATTTTGAAAAAGAATGATTTTTATGTACATGTAAATTTATGCACATGTATGAAAATAGTGTGTGACTATTAAAAAAATTTTTTTTTTATTATGAACAAATTTTTTTATGAACAAGATTTTTTTTTTGTTAAATATTTTTGCTAAAAGAATTTATTGTAAAAAAAATGAAGTATAAAACATGTGATATGTTCATTGTTTACTTAAAGGACTGTACAGAGAAGGAGATAAGGGTAGAGAACTTACCCTGTTGTTGTTTTTTTTTTTTTTTCAGGTTCGCAGAGAGCAGCTCAGTGCGGCGGCCCAGATGTCGAGATGACGACGATGATGATGATAATGATGATGATGATGCTGACGGGTCAAGCCGCGGCCGGGGCGGAGGTCGAGGATTAGCAACGGGTCCCAGAGTCAGGGGTGGTGGTCTTCCCAGAAGCCATTCGTCCCGAGCACATTAGCTTTGAGTTCCTGCGAACATTAGTATCTCTTTCTTTTTTTTTTCTTTTGCATTTTTTTTTTCTGTGAAAGAAATCTGTACAAACATTATGAAATAATGCAATATAATGTATACGATGCAGTATGTTACACATGCAAAAATAAATTCACACAGAAAATAAAACTATGCCAAACATCTAAAATGTAATAGCACGCAGACTTTGCGAAAGGGTTTTTGAGAATACACCTTTGGATAAGAGCGGGCTTTTGGGTGATATTGAACGGAAAGATGGTGAATCTCTTATTCTTTCGGTGCATTGTGGGTCGTTTAGTCCGCGGGTCGTAGCTTCCTTTTGTAGGTTTTTTTTTTTTTTGCGATCGACGCAGCAGAGATGATGGTTGGAGCCGAAATATCATGGTACCAGCAAAGATCTCTATCCGGATAACGGGGACATTGATGATGAGGATGAGGACACTTCGGGGCTCTCATGCCGATGAGTCTAGGGTTTCTTCTTCGCCTCGCAGGAGTATATGGGCCCGGCTGGTGGACGCCGCAGTAATCGATGGACCACTCTGGCTATGGTCGCAAGAAAAGGATTGTTTCGGGAAACCAAAGGGGTACAGCAATAATAGATATGTACATGCCATTAATGCATAATCTAAATTTCTTTTTGTAATTATTCCTAAGTTGCACCTTAGGACCCGTAATATTATATTTTAGTATTTTATTGTGAGCTTATGTCGTGGTTTTTCTTTTTCTTCCACCGAGCCTCTTTTGCTCAAGACGAGAATAGGATGCCGAGGTTTCAAAGAGTGTCTTCCCTCTCCTTATTCTCCTCGATATATATTTTTATTTGTTTGGCTCTAACTTTTGCCTAGGCCGCTTTCGGTTTTCAACCTAGCGAGCCCTTATTTCTTTTTTTTTATTTTCATTTTTTTTTTTGTTTGCTCTAATTTTTGCCTAGACCGCCTTTCGGTTTTCAAATTTAGCGAGCCCTTATTTCTCCTTTTTATTTATTTATTTTTTTTTGAATGCCCTAACTTTTGCCTAGGCCGCCTTTCGGTTTTCAGCGGGCTTTTTTTTTTTTTTTTTTTTTCTTTTGCCCTAACTTTTGCCTAGACCGCCTCTTCGGTTTTCAAATTTAGCGGGCCGGAGAGGGAAGCACTTGTTGGATAGAACGGATCGAGCATCATACCTTTTGACTTGTTGAGATTGGAGGTTGAACAAGGTCTTCTTTCTTGGCTTCAGGAGTACGACATTTCCCGACCGGATCCCATTGACAATATACGCACATCGTGGAAGAGAGGGTAGCAGCCTTTGATAAGTAGCCCCCAAGATTTTTTTAGCCCAGCGGCATGACATGATAGCAGAGGTCCCCAAGGGATGAGGTCTTTTCTTGGTTTCCTCGCCGCTTTTGATTTGACTATAGCCCAAGATGTCGTTGTTGGATTTGGGAATGGTCACTATTTTTGGACGACCAGATCGGGTATATTTTTTTATTTCTAATTTTTTTCTCTTTTTTTTATTACTTTTTTTTTGTATTTTTGTATTTTTTTTTTTTACCCGAATGAAGTTGACGTTTCTGTTTCATGCTTTCTTTTTTTTTCAACTTGTAGTGACCATTCCGGCTTGATGCGGTGGAGCTTTTGTCTGATTGGTTGAGCATCCGGACATGTGAGGGTCCTGTTTGGCTATGGTGGGTCTACCCTTGACAATCTTTATAAAACCGTAAGTATGTCCACGAACTCGTTGATGAGATCCATGAGTGTTATCCTTGCGTGTAGTTGTCGATTCTCGACTTCTTTTGATTTCCTTGTCCAAATTGATTGATGGTGGATCGCCTTGTTGTCGATGATGTTGTCCCTAGCTCTATCGACTTTACAAGCTCAAGCAATTTTTTTTTTTTGGGTCCTATTAAATGACTCATTATTATAATTATTTAATGTGTCTTTTAATGCAGTGCAACTAAGAAATAAGCAAAGACATTTAGATTATTATTAAAAGCACAACGCATGGTTTATTACATTATTGAGGACCCGGGGTTTGAGATCCTCAATTGTAGGAGCGGATTGGTAGATGACCAACCGTAAGGCTAGGGAAAGGAATAGGGGTACTCAATTTTAAGGAATGGTAGATGACCAAACCAGGAATAGGGTAATATATCCAAAGTAGTCCACCAGATCTGCGGGTGCCAAAAGTGGGCCGGTCGTAGTATACTAGTTCTGCGGAGGTTTATTAGAAGTAGCCCCAAACTCAACAGGGAGCCCTTCATAATCAGTGTCTCCTTTTATCATACCTGTGAAGTCGTTTCTCCGAACACTTGTTGGGAAACTCCTTTATTGACCAACGATTTTACAAAGACCTTTATTCATACTTAAATAGGCTAACTTGCCTCCCTTAAACTTCCCGGGCTTGACTTGTTTCAAAGATTTTCGTGTCCCAATGAAATTTCTTTGTTGTCGATGAGGTCTTGAATGGCGTTCTTCGAGTGTATAGCATCGATCGGTAAGATGACCGCCGATTTATGATACTCACAAACCGGGCATGGTTCCAAGTTCGGGCAATGGCTTGTGGACGGTAGTTATCCATGGGTTTCAAGATCCCACGGGCACACAACGTTGTTGGAGTATTTCGATCGGGGCAAGTGCAAGTCATCGTAATGTCTTTCTTTTCTATTTCTTGGCTTTGCTAGATGGCTAGGTCGGGTTTTGGTCAGCAATGAAATGCGGGTTTTCTTTTTTTGATAAAGTTGGAGCGGATTGGCTTGTCTCGACCGGGCCCAGCTAGGAATTCCTTTTCTCGTATGCAAATGATACTTTTAAGTTTCCCCGATCATGTGGAAATAGGCATCCGATGGATCGAAAGGGGGATGATTTTCCGGGTTGTGTAATAGGCATTCAAAGCGGGAGGATCAAGGTTGATTTCTGAGAAGTTTGGGCTAGAGTCGTGGGTATTGAAATCATGTTTCCTTGACCAAGCGAGGTCATCACCGGGTTGGTAGCCGGCACTTGATGGTTTTTTGAAAGCTTGAAAAGGATATTTTCTGTGTATCGTGGGAGTTTATTTCAGAGAGTGGGAAGTATTAGGAGCATACCTGAAGTTTGGCTTTTGTGAGAAAATGGCAAGGGTTTCAAAACCGCCAAAAGGTCACTTACCACCGATCCATTATTTTCTTTGCATGGGTGTCCAGCCTTTTTTTAACCAAGCCTCAAGCTCCGTGAGGAGGTGCATACGCAGGAGTTTCCTTCAGCTCCC
>CM028377.1:130522099-130638201 GCA_013146195.2 Codonopsis lanceolata | reverse complement strand
AAACGTATGTGGCTCTCGATCACCCCGATTTTCTTCCCTTTGTAGAGTCTCAATGGAGCCGTTCGAGGGTCCGCCGTTGGAGGTTCTTTTTAGAAGCTTCACTGCTTCGAAAACAATTAAAAGACTGGAACTGGAACGTGTTTGGCCATGTTAGATGGCGTTTAAAAGCTCTTCAAGATGAGATCCTTCGCCTTGAAGTTTCGTTGCAGCAAAGCTGGTGTCAAGACATCTTTTCTAGTCTGGGGGAAGCTCGAAAAAGCTTAGCTCAGTTGGTTGCTTGGGATGAAGAGTTAGCTTGGCAGAATTCTAGACGTAAAATGGCTTGAACGCGGATAGGAATACTACATTTTTTCATGCTCGTATCAAAGATAGACATCGTCTCAATCAGGTTAAGGTTCGATTGTCGGATGGCACTCTCAGTGATAACCCTAGGGACATTGGTCCTATGGCTGTGGATTTTTTCAGTGATTTATTTTCTTCCAAGGTGCATAGCATTAATACTGATTTATTTGATGGTTTTCCGGCTAAGGTGTCAGTTTCAGATAATGATCTCCTTCGGTAAATTCCTTTAGAAGAGGAGGTTCTTTCTGCCATTAAAGAGCTCAATCCTAACAGTTCTCTTGGTACTGATGGTTTCACTGGCTGGTTTTTTCAGGGCTGTTGGTCAATTATTAAGGAAGATGTCCTTGCTGCTATTCATGATTATTTTTTGGGTCAACAGCTGCCTAGGGGAATGACGGCCACTGCTTTGGTCTTAATTCCAAAGGTAGACAGACCGGAGACTCTGGGGGATTTACGTCCTATCAGCCTTTGCAACTTTATCTGTAAAATAATTCTACGGATTCTGGCCTCTCGTCTAGCTACTTTGTTACCTAGTCTTATTTCTCCGGAACAGGCAGCTTTTGTGAAGGACCGAAGCATACATGAAAATATTTTATTGGCTGGCGATTTAGTACATCGTTTGAACTCTAAGGTCAGAGGAGGTAATGTTATTTTTAAGTTTGACATGTCGAAGGCTTACGATCGCCTTGAATGGGATTTTATTGGTCACTCTCTGCAGGCTTTTGGATTCAGTCAAAATGTTCAAGATTTATTTCTTCGGCTTCTTAATAACATTTGGTATTCGATCAGGATTAATGGGGAATCCTTTGGCTTTTTTCACTCTTCAAGGGGGGTTAGACAAGGAGATCCATTATCGTCGTTGTTGTTTCTGCTAGCCCAAGAAATTCTATCCTATAATCTCAATAGAGGTATGATGGACGGTACGTTTGTTGCCTATAATCATGGTCGGGGTGGTATTCAGATTTCGCATCTTCTTTATGCCGATGATATGCTGGTTTTCTGTAATGCGAGTAAATCTTCTATCTTGGGCCTTAGATCTATTTTTCAGAATTATGAGCAAAGTTCAGGTCAGCTCATTAACCTAGCTAAAAGTGGCTTTTATGTGTCCAAGGCTTGCTCTTCTCGTCGGTGGAATTCTATTAGTAGATGGTCAGGTTGTTCGCACCGGGCTTTGCCGATGAAATATCTGGGAGTTCCTCTTTTTACGGGTAGGGTTAAACGTCAGTATTTTGAGGATCTTGAATCTAAAATTATGAAGAAGATAAGTGGGTGGCATTCGAAGCTCCTTTCTTTTGGTGCTCGGCTCACTTTACTTAAGGCTGTCCTAAGTAGCATCCCCATTCATACCTTGTCGGTTATTCCTGTTCCTCAGTCGGTGTTGATCAGGTTGGAGAGAGCTATGGCAGAATTTCTTTGGAGCGTCAATGGTGATCATAGGGCTCATTGGGTGGCTTGGCATAAAATTTGTTGTCCTTTCGCAGAGGGTGGCCTTGGTGTTCGTTCCTTGCATCAGGTTATGGTTACTGCCCACGCTAAATTGGCTTGGAGTGCGCTGTCGGGTTCCAGCTTATGGGCTCGATACTGTAATAAAAAGTATGGAGGTGTGGGCGGTTTACATACTCCTTTGAATTCTTCGGTGGTTTGGAAGGCAGTTGCAGCTCAGTTGGACAAGGTTTGGGCATGCAGCAGATGGATTATTGGATAAGGTAAGATTTCTTTTTGGGGTGACAATTGGTGCGATACCCGTCTCCAAGGTCCTCTTCCCATGGATTATGGCCTCACAGTTAGGGAAGCTTTGTCTAATTTCGAAGAGATCAGTGATTTGGTTCCAGCCGAGTTGCATGATCAGATCAGAAAAGTTCGTTGCTTGGACATTGTTCCTGATCGTCTTGCATTTACTCTTGTCCCCTCTGGTAAATTCCAATCTTCAGCATTTTGGAATTATATCAGGCCCGTCCATGCTTCTCTTTCTTGGGCTACCAGAATTTGGCAATATTGGATACCTCCTACGGTGAGCATTTTTGTTTGGACACTCATGCAGGGGGCGCTACCGTTGGATGCTAGACTTCAAAGTCGCTTCATTCAGCTAGCCTCTCGATGCGTGTGCTGTTCTTCTAGCCCAGATTGTGAATCGGCTGAACATCTCTTTCTTTTCTCTGAAGTGGCTAAGGCTGTTTGGGAGCGGTTTGCTCAGCCTTTTAATAAACCTCATCTGTACCGTAATATTGAGCATCTTTTTCGCACTTGGTCTGGGTTCTCTCTTCGTCAGCAGCTTGGTGCTTGTCAGTTAGGTGTTTTTCTTTTTGGCTGCTGGGAGATTTGGAAAGCTAGATGTGCAGCGGTGTTTGACAATGTTCCTATGCAGTCGGAGTCAATCTTTCGAAGGATCATTCTGCATCTTCAAGATATGACCAGGATTTTTAAGCCGCGTTCAGTCAGTGGGTCTCGTGGCGTTTTAGCTCTCCAGTCTCTGAACATTCCAATCCAGTCTGCTCCAGTCCGTATTGGTCGTTGGCTAAAATGGTGTCCTCCGGCTGGTTCTTCGTTTAAGCTCAATACAGACGGTTCTTGTTTAAAAGACAATTGTTCAGGAGGGGGTATTATCCGTAACTCTAAGGGAGACTTGATTCTTGCTTTCTCCAATTTTTATGGTAGAGGCTCCAATATGTATGCGGAAATTTTAGCCCTGCTCGATGGTCTTCGTCTCTGTAAGGGTTTGGCTTTGGATAGTGTTTTGGTGGAGTCAGACTCTTTAACTGTGGTTAATTTTCTTGATGGTAAGATCTCTTCTCCTTGACTTTACGAGTATGAGCTTCGGGAATGTCGTCAGTTCAGTGTCTCTTATAGTTTGGTTCATATGTATCGAGAACAAAATTTTGTAGTTGATCGTTTAGCAGCGGAGGCCCAAATTCATCATTTGAGAAGAACCTTTTCAGATATTCGTGACCTGCCCAAATATGTTCTATTTGCCTTCAAACGTGATTTATATGGTTTTATGTCTTTTCGCCGATAAATGTATTGTATTTCCTTTTCGAGGTTAGGCTCCTTTGTCCCCCCGTTCAAAGGGTAAAGCTGGTTGTCCCCCTCAAGTTTGTATTCTTTTTCTCTTTTTAATAAATTCTCGCAGGTGCCGCCCTGCTTTCCCAAAAAAAAAAAAAAGTGAAGGTACCTCTGAATCTAAACAACCCACGCAAAATTTTCAAAATCCAAATTTCTTTGAAAAACCAAAATTAAGAAAGAAAAATTTTGTGTGTCATTTTTGCCATAAGCATGGTCATATTCAACCCACTATTATCATTCCTATTGTTTTTGTAACTAATTTAAATATGTTATTCTCCGTTAAAAGTATTTTTGGACATTTATTTTTTTTAATTAAATATGCAAAAATTCAAGTTTGGGGGAGAAAAACATCTTAATGTTGTATTTATATGTAGCTAATAAATTTTAGTTTAGAGTTTTTGTTAAGTTTTTGCAATAGATGAAAGTTAAGAAACATAACGGAAGTTAACGGAAAAGGGCTAAACTGCAAAAACCGTTGAAAAGAAAGAAAAAGAAATCAAGATGAACAATTCTGGTCACCTTGCGGACGCAAGATGTGGAGGACCTTGCGACCGCAAGGTCGCCAAATAAATGAGATCTCGTGAAAGTCTTGTCGCCGGGAATCAACGAAATTGCCAGCTTCTTGCGGCAGACCTGCGGTCGCAAGGTGTGCGCCGGGAGTGCGGTGGCACTGCTTGCGGTCGCAAGGTGTGGCGGCCTGCGTGCAAGGTCCCCATATATAAAGCGTGTCGGGTTCATTTGCAGAAATCACCAGAAATGTCTCTTCTCTCATTCAAAGCGACAAGCGCTGCCGCCATCATCTCTTTCAATTCCGGCGAAACTCTTGCAAATCTTAAAGATTCCGGCAATAATCTAGAAGATCTCCTCCCTCTTCAAATCCCTTCATCTTCTACCTCTCCACCAAACCCATTGCACTCCATTGGAAGCTTGAAGAAGCTTTGGAGCAAGGAGAAGAAATCTCAAGCCGACGCCAAGATCTCAACACTCCGGCTACTCTCTTCTCTAAAGCTACAAACAAGTAATCCTAACCCCTCTCTTCTCTAAAGCTACTCCGACGTCAAATTTTTGCATGCTAGGGTGTTAGATAATTTTTACGTAGATATAATTTTGCATGCTTTAGGAATAATTTTTATTTAAAAATTTTGAAAATTTATTTTTAACTGTTAAATATTTAGTGTTTAAATTTTTGCTCAAAAACAAAATGTTTAGAAAGCGTAGAAATATCGGTGCTTCTTCCTCCCGCCCTGTTCAGGAGGAGGAACCTAATTTTGACCATACCCGATTTATTTCCTATGAGGCATCTGAAAAATATGCGGCCAAACTCTCCAAGTCCTTGGTTCGAAAGGATTTAAAATTTGAAGAATTTGGCCTCCGTCCCAACTTCATGGCCCGTAGGTGGGGGCTATTGACCGACTCTCCGGACAAGGCAGTAGTGCCTATTGTCCGCGAGTTTTATGCCAATGGCACCATTGGCATAGATGGGGGTGTTTTAGACACCGTTAGTGTTAGGGACGTTATTGTAGATTTTCGTCCCAAAGCATTAACAACTATTTCGGCACATCCAACTTTGCGGATGGTGCCGATCATTTTAGCACACACCTCCATGCCCATGTCCCCCTCGAGGTGGTCAATGCGACCATCGCCCTCCCTGGTGTTGAGTGGATCTACAACCGTAATCCACCCTTCGGTCCACGCACCATGGAGAGTTCTTCTCGAACACGGCCAAGCCCGTGTTCAAATTTATTTGTGGTCGTCTCATGCCCTCCAGTCACCAACATACGGTGACTTGGGATAGGGCTGTCTTGACCTACACCATTATGACCGGCGGGTCTGTTGATGTTAGCCGTCTGATCAACGGCCAAATCAAGACCCTTATTAGAGATGCCACAAATGCGGGGTTCGCGTTCCCGTATTTGATCACTGAGTTGTGTAGGAGGGCAGGCGTGAGATGGCCCAGACACGCGGAGAGGCTTAAGGCTGGTCCAGCCATTACTAGGGCCATTTTGTTTGAGCACCAGCAGCAGCCGAGAGTGCGGGTTCCTCACGGGGAGGAACCCGAAGAGGAGGAGGAGGACCCACTCGTAGGGATCTCCAATAGGCTAGAAGAGGTTTCCCTTGAAGCCCAAATGGAAACTCAATAGTTCGCACAAATTCGTGCCGATCAAGAGCGGCTATTTGGGTGGTTTAACACCGTGGGACAAAATGTCTCAAATTATTATGGGCTGCCTCCTGGCACGATCCCCGAGTATCGTCCTCATTCGTTATTTCCGCCCGACTCACCGTGAGTCGAGGCCCAAGTTCCATCCTCTTTCGTTAGGTGGACCTGCTATCTCCTTTTGATATTTGTCCGTCCCCATCAATCCTCTCATATGTTCCTCAATTTTGAGGACAAAATAGAAATTAAGTTTTTGGGGGGGGGGGATTCTAAGCCCAGAGTCTTAGCAGGTCCTAGCCTAAGGAGGAATGGAGTTGGGCTACGTTTTTAGGGTGAAGAAAATTTTCTTTTCTTGATGACCATTTAACTCTTCACCCATTTTTCCTGTTTTTAATTTTTTCTTATTTTCGGAGGTGTTGCCTTGACCAGAATACACTCACATTGGTTGCTCGTGGGTTCCTCTTGTGGGGACCCAACATCAATTGTGTCATCATCATCTCCAATTAAAATAATAATAATAATAAAATAATTTTTTTCAAAATCAAAATCAAAAAAATAAAATATTTCAAAATTTTCATCCTCAAGTTTAGGTGTGGTAATGCTAGCCGTAGTCAATGAGGAGTTAATGCAATGAACCGCATAGCTAGTCCGTAGATCCCTCTGGAATTTACTTGATTTTGCAAAACTTTTACTTTTCTCCAAATTCTTCATGCACCCACACCAGTCATAATTATGGATTGATTAGAATAGTTTTATAAAGTTTATAGCACCTACTTCATTACAACTAGATATGCACAAGAATATGATGCATAGCCATTCGAACATGATTGTTGCATTAAATTGTGACTTAGGGTCAATTGCATGATAGTTAGATCCCTTGGATTTTTCTCATTTATATATCTCAAGCACACTTTCGAACCGTGTCTGCATGTTAGTCTCAATTGTCCCTACCATATGTCTTAGTGAATTCTTATGTGAAATCCAGTGATGCTAAACATTCAACCCCCAATTCCCATAGTTGATAAGATATTTTGTGTGTTTTACTTGCTTTAAAAACTACATGAGCATTTGGCATTAAGAAATGACTTAGGCCATCTTTGGATCGTTAGAGCCTAAATATTCCCTGACCTATACTAAAAATATCCCTAGTGTCCCCATTGAGCCTAATGAAAAAGAATGGAGTGTGCTAAGCACACTATTAAACCCCCATTCGACATCGTTTCTATTACCCACATTAACTTAACCCTAAAAGCCTATACACTTTTAGCCTACCCTTTGAGAGAGTAGGATGTGGGTGGGAAATTGATTTTAGAGGACCATTCTTTTCAGTTAGGCTATTTTTCTGAAGACTTCTTCTTTCCGTCGTCAAAAATAGAAAAAGAAAAGAAAAGAAAAAAAAATGTATCAACGAAAAATGCAACGGAAGAAGAAGAGTGTACCAAAGATTCAAATGGAAGCATAGCTTTCAAGAGAAAATATGTTAGAAAAATCATGCTGATAAGAATGATGTGATATTTTTAGAAGTATTTATTGCCCAAAACAAGTTTGGGGGAAAGAAGTGAAAAGTGAAAAGTACGAAAAGCACCCCCACTTGTTGGTCTTTGCAGTCCTAGCCTAAATAGGGAAAACTTCCTTTTGCTTGGAAGTATGAGGGATAAAGGGTAGTCTTACTCTCTCACTTTGAATTCCAATCCCTTTCCATCAAATCCCCCATCACCTTGGCCTTACATTACAAGCTAAATAAAGACCTAATGATCTTCTTGCCAATGCTTGTTGTGTTGCTCAAGTGAGTCATATGGAATTGATCAAACACTTCATGCTCATTATCATTAAAGCTCACCGTGTTAGCATAATCTTAGCTATTACAAGTCATTGGGATAGGAGAGCATTGTATGTCATACATAGAAGTGCATGGGATGGATGTATAAGTCTTTGAAATCCTTGGGACCTTTCTTTCTGTAATAGACCGGGTTTGGATGGTAGATCTCATAATTCTCAATGCATGATTTTCTATTAAACTTTGATTTTCATATGAATGTGGTGCTTAGCTTAATAAAACTGTTTTAGTTAAGATATTCTCTAAGACTGGTGATCACACACACACACGGAGAAATTAAAAGTAGTAGCAGTTTTAAGAAAAGATCAGTTGGTTTTATGTGACTAAGCCTGCATATATGTGGTGAGCATCGAACTGAGACTACTTTGTATGCCATGCTTTTATTACTTGAGGTTGAAGCCAAAAAGATTTTTGTTTTGTTTTAGTTAGTTTTTATCTGCTTTTGTATTTATTAGTTTTTGTATTTATCTGCTTAGTCGAGTCACTCGAAAGAGTCTCCTTGAGTTTGTGGGTTTATAGAGGAGTGTAAATAGTGTCACCCTCCAAAAAGATTTTCACTTTTGTTAATTGATTATTTATTTATGCTTTTGTATTTATAAGTATTGTTTACTCGTGGACGAGCAAAGTTTAAGTTTGGGGGTATTTGATCGATGTATTTTATACGTCGATTTTATATGCTTCTATGACTTAAATTATGCTATTTCACGAGGCTTTTCTTTCTTGATATGTTGGTGAGTTTTGTAAGTTTCAGGGTTTTTAGTGAAAATATGTAAAACTCCAGGGTTTTTATATGCAAATTCCAAGAAGGGCCCAAGATGAAAAATGAAGAAGAAACGAAGGATGTCCAATCTGGAGACCTTGCGGTCGCAAGGTACCCAGACCTTGCCCCCGCAAGGTGGGGCAGGCGGCTTGAAGAAGTCGAGAAATCAAGGCAAAGAAAGCTGGAGACCTTGCGGGCGCAAGGTACCCAACCTGCGACCGCAAGGTGGTCGAACGAACTTTTCGTATTTTCACAAAGATTCGATTGCAATACAACTCAGGGTATAAATTGAAGTCGGATGCCAAGAGCGGGGAAAAAACAGAGTTGTATAGATTTTAGATAGTTTTTAGGTTGTATAACATAGTTAGATTGTGTAATTACAAGTATTGAAGATCAAATCATGTTTCCGTTCATCTCCATGTGCTGTTCATTGTCTATGATGAACTAAATCATCCATAATCTAGGAGGTGGGAGGTAACTTGTATCGAATTTATGTTTTGATTTATATATATGTTCATTCAATTCTTGTTGATTGTGGTGTTTATCAATCCCTCTATTATTTTGCTTTGAACAAATGAATGTAATCGCAAATAATAAAGGCCTAGAGGTGCGGATAACTGCATGACCAATGTGCATATGTCGTACACTGGCTCACCATCACAATAAATTGGACCTATCGATGCACGAGAGTGATAAGTTAGGGCCAGGTTCATACATGATCTAGGTGACAGATAGATCATAATCTAGGTGACAGATAGATTACTTGTTCTTGTGCTTAGGATATAGAATGGATGAATGTTGCGGGAATGGAGGCTGAACCAATAGTTCAACATACTATATCTATTTTTAGTGAACGAACCCAAGAAATTGAATGATAATTATTATGAATTGAACATAAAGGAGATACAAGTGAAACCCGAATCCTAGATTGCTACCTACCATACGATCTTCATATCTTTAATTACTGCTGATTAGTTAAACACCTAAATATAAATAGTAGTTAGAATAAAATAATCATAAAAACCCCCTTTAGATTAATAATTTGCTATCAATAAAGTGTATTGTTCGTGATCTCTTGTCTCTGTGGGTTCGACCCTTGCTTCCAATACTATTCTATAATAGTCTTGTCCACTTGCAAGGAAAAAGATTAAATAAAACATCGATCAGTAAGCCAATCAAGGCTTCTCACCTTCCCATATCTCAGTGTTCCACATCTAGGTGCCTTGAGATGATTCACACAGATCTCATGGGTCCTATTGAAGTAGAAAGTCTAGGAAAGAAAAAGTACACCTTTGTTTGTGTTGATGATTTTTCTAGATACACATGGGTAATTTTCTTGAGAGAAAAATCTGAGACTTTTGAGGCTTTTAAAATTTGGTACACCCGTGTTATGAACTTGTATGATCTAAAGCTTATTAGAATTAGATCAGATCATGGCACGAATATGAAAATTCCTCCTTTTCTAGCTATTGTGCCTCAAATGGCATATCCCATGAATTTTCTGCTCCTAAAACTCCACAACAAAATGGAGTGGCAGAAAGAAAGAATAGGACACTTCAAGAGATGGCTAGAGTCATGTTGAGCTCTAAAAATTTGCCAAAAAGATTTTGGGCTGAAGCTTTGAACACAGCCTGTCTTATTGGAAATAGGGTCTTCTTGAGACTAGGTAGCACCATGACACCTTATGAAATCTTGCTAGGAAAGAAACCAACATTAAAATATTTTCATGTTTTTGGGTGTGTGTGTTATCTTCTCAATGATAGAGATCATCTTTCTAAATTTGATTCTAAAAGTGACAAGTGTGTTTTCATGGGTTACTCCACTAATAGTCGTGCATATAGAGTCTTTAATCTTAAGACTAAAACTATCATGGAGTCTATGAATATTGTGTTTGATGATCTAACGGATCTTGGCCACAAAACCATAGACGATGATGTTTCAGGAATTCTTGATTTTGAAGATCACAGTTCAGTAACACAACATTCGAGAACTGCGTATCGAAACCGGTGGACACGTACGTCGAGAGAACTGCATATCCGGGGAAGTTCAGTGGATGTGATTCATACTGTGACTCTGAATGTAGTTCCGAATGTAGCTACATCAGAAGCTACATCGGAAGTTACATTGTAAACTTGGCGGAATCTTTGAAACAATGTTCGAATCAAGCGAGACTTCGATCGGTTTGTGATCATGGGCATGATATTCCTAGCAAAATTCAGAAAGTGCATCCCACTTCACAAGTCATAGGTAATGTATATGATGGGGTGTCAACGAGAAGAAAAGGTAAGGTAGATTACATAAAACTTTCTTGCTTGTCTACTCTTGAGTATGAAGAAATCCATGCATCATGTTTTGTGTCTACCATTGAACCCAAAAATGTACATGAAGCCCTAAAAGATGAGTGTTGGATAAATGTCATGCAAGAATAACTTGATCAATTTGCTAAAAAATGATGTTTGGTATCTTGTTCCTAGACCCACTCCTGTGAATGTTATTGGAACAAAATGGATTTTCAAAAACAAATCAAATGAAGTGGGAGAAATAATAAGAAACAAAGCAAGACTTGTGGCTCAAGGGTATACACAGGTTGAGGGGGTGGATTTTGATGAAACATTTGCTCCTGTTGCCCGCATTGAGTCCATACGCCTGCTTCTTGCCATTGCATGCTTTCTTGATATTACTCTTCAACAAATGGACGATGAAGAGTGCCTTTTTAAATGGTATTCTTGAAGAAGAAGTTTTTGTAGAACAACCAAAAGGTTTTGAGGATCCCCATAAACCCAATCATGTTTTTAAGTTAAAAAAGGCCTTGTATGGTCTCAAACAAGCTCCTAGAGCTTGGTATGGGAGACTTACATGCCATCTTTTGAAAAGTGGGTTTAGAAGAGGAGAGGTGGACAAAACTCTTTTTATTCAAAAATAAGATAAACACATTTTAATAGCACAGATTTATGTTGATGACATTGTGTTTGGATCCACCTCCAAGTCCTTGGAAAAAGAATTTGTGAATTGCATGACTTCCACTTTTGAGATGAGTATGGTAGGAGAATTGACCTTTTTCTTAGGAATTCAGATAAAACAGTTGCATGAAGGGATGTTCATATCTCAAGCCAAGTATGCTCTTAACTTGGTGAAGAAATTCAACCTTGAGAATGGAAAACAGAAGAAAACCCCTATGGGTACATCCAATAAACTTTGCAAAGATGAAAAATCTGAAAGTGTTGACCATACATTGTATAGGAGCATGATAGAAAGTCTGTTGTATTTAACTGCCACCCGTCCAGACATCATGTATAGTGTGTGTTTGTGTGCTAGGTATCAAGCAAACCCTAAAGTCTCTCATTTGAAAGCTGCCAAAAGAATAATTAGGTATGTTGGTGAGACTTGTGCTATGGGTTTGTGGTATACAAAACACACCAATACCAATCTTGTTGGTTTTAGTGATGCTGATTGGGCTGGTAGTGTTGATGACATGAGGAGTACTTCTGGTGGGTGTTTTTATTTGGGAAACAACTTGATCTCTTGGTTTAGTAAAAAACAAAATTGTGTTGCCCTCTCAACAGTTGAATCTGAATACATTGTTGCTGGTAGTGGGTATACACAACTTTTATGGATGAACCAAATGATAAAGGATTATGGCTTACACAGCAATGTATTAACCATGTATTGTGACAACACCAGTGCCATAAGTATAGCAAAGAACCCTGTTCAACACTCTAGAACTAAGCACATTGATATAAGACACCACTTTATTAGAGACTTGGTTGAACAAGGTATTATATGCATTTAACATGTAGGATCTGAAAATCAATTGACTGATATTTTCACTAAGAGTCTAGATTTTGAGAGATTTATAAATCTTAGAAAATCTCTCGGTATGTGTGCCATGTGACCCCTCACTTAAAATTTTTTTTTTAGGCATCTTGCATTGAGTTTTTAGGGGGGCACACTAGTTTCATCTTTTATGTTTTTGTACATTTGGTTGTTGTCTTGGATTTTCATTCAAAATCTGTTGTGATTTCATTGTTCTGATTCTCCTCACTCTCTCCCAAAAATGATATAACAATTGAAAAATCTTAAGTCCACAAAGGAAAGAGCTACCTTTTGAAATTTAGGGATGTAGAAATTTATCTTGGTACTATGGAACTTAGGTTCTCATGGGTTGATCTTGAGAAAATTGACTCCCCTTAATAGAAAAAGTGTGAAAGCTACCTAACGGAAAAGATCTACCTATGAAGAAGGTTGTGGCACCTTTCTTTTGGGACTATGAATCCTCGGATTTCATGGGTTGATCAAAAAGTAAAGTGGCTTCCCTTGGTAAATAGTGTGAAAGGTTCCTAGTGGCATGTTGTGAATATGCTTGAAATAAAGTAAAGCTATTCTCCTAGGGAAATAAAGTACTTATGGTTTTTGTGGGAGTTGAGTGCTGATCTGGTGAACAAAAAAATGAGAAAGTGAACATAAAATCACAACTTTGGCGAATGTATCTTCCAATGCAACTACATTCATATGATCTAGACATTTATCACACGTGTGTGACTGCATTGGTTTCTTGTTCTTGGCATTTGATAGGCATAATTTCTAGGTCATAATCTGTTTTTGATCATATCAGCCTATTGATCTTTTTTTCCTATCTCAAATAAAGTGCAATCTATGTACCAATGTACTCCATGTTGATATTTATGTGGTTGTCTAATCTGTGTAGTGTTCCATGAGCTTTTGATCAAGATTATGCTTGTTGTTGACAGTCTAGTGTTGTGACAATTTTGGTTAGTTAAGTGATGTGTTTGTTCAAAATCCTTGATAATTTTAAAATTCAAAGATTCAAAACTAAGATTGGTTGTTATTCCCTCACTCTTAACTCACCACCTATTTCTCTTGACAGAATCAGATTTTCTATCTCTCTTAAATGTGATTTGGTCAATATTTGATTTATCATCAAATTCAAAATCTGGTTAGTTGTGTTACCATAATCCCCTCCTATTCCCTAATCTTTTGTGACTAACGGCTAATTGCAATTAGTGGTAGTTATTAGTGTGTTTTTCAGGTGGCTGGACCTTAATACTTTCTGAAACATCTCTTGCTCTTCAATTCCATAAAGGTGTGCTGCCGAAGCTTGCCCACTCTAAAATCCTTCTTCATCTTTCTCTCTCTGATTCCCTCAACGATAATCCCATGGCTTCATCATCTAGCACTGCTTCTGAGAGTTTTGAGCATAACCCCTCTATTAATGTAGCTTCCAATGAAGCTACATCGATGCCAATCTCGTCCCCAGAAAATCCTGAATCTGCAATTGTGGTAGCCCAACCTCTTCCAGAACCTCTAACCATCATACTTCCAGGAGAGAAGGGCAATGCTATTGATGTGGATAATCCAGTTGACCTGTCTGGGTTGCCCCAAATTGGGAACCCTAGCACACGAAGGTCAAAGCGACTGAGAGGTATCCCAATCAATTACGAGAATCTGAGTAAGGAAGAGATTGCTAGAGCCAAGAAACACAAAGTGTCTCCGGGCAAATTTGAAGAAGCCTTGCCCGTAGACAGTGATTCTGATGACGAGGATTTTGAAGCTGCAACAGAGACTGCTCCAGCCGCTCAAGCTTCTGCTCCCAAAACTGTCTCATCAACCTCTGTTCCTGCTGTAGACGATGTGGTCGATGAGGACTACCCGATTCCTTCACCACGGGTTGTCTTCCAAACCGATTCACCATCAAATGTCAAGGACTCTTCTAATAATGGTTCTGGCTCTCCTTCGGCCTCCAATGTTGACATTAGTTTTTCTAATGAACAGCGTACCCTGGCCGATTTTTTGTACAAATGAAGACTGCATTTTCTCAACGGTCTCCCCAAGCTTCACCACCTCCTGCTACAAATTTAGCTCAAACATCAAGCTCCTCTGAGTTTGATGATAGTTCAGACAAGGATTTTGCTAGCAAAGAAGCAACCCCTTCTGAAAGTGATGAGAGTGAGGAGACTCCCATTCGATTTACAAGAAGTCGAGCTTCAACTGCCAATGTAGCTACATCCAAAGCCACAATGGTCTCTGCATCCTCCTCTGCTTTTGTTGGTAAACCTTTCTCTGCACGATTTCTTTCCAAAGCTGCTTCCATTAGGTATAATACATCTAGAAAAATTGTTGATGAAAGAATAATTCCCTCTGCTGAATTGACAGAGCAAAACTTGAATCAATTTTTCATGGATAGAGGACTTTTAGGCACTCTCTCTTCTGCCTCACCATATTTTAGAGATCTCATTTATGAATTTTATGCAAATCTTGAAAAGAAAATCTCTTCTATGTCTGATCCTAAATTTGAAAAAGTTTTTGTTCGTGGTAAATGGTATCAGTTTTCTTCCTCCCTCATTAATAAGTTGTTTGACACTCCTAAAATTGGCTCATTTTCAATGACATCTGACCTACATACTTGTGCACTAGAACTCACTGGGGGTATTGTGCATAGATGACCTGGTAAAGGGTCAAATATCAGCACCTCACAACTTTCTTCAATGTATGCCCTTATTCACAAAATCTGCTATGCAAATTGGGCCCCTACAACAAACTCCAACACCTTAACTGAAGAACATGCCAAAGTTTTATATCAGGTTGGAACTGGAAAACCCTTTGATTTTGGGGATTTTGCCTTCAGAAAAATCATTTCCCTTGCTGAATCCGAAGGAGATTAAAGATCCATCATCTTTCCTTCTCTGATTTACAAAGTCCTAGTCTCTCAAGGTTTCACTCCAGCTGCTGGTACCAGACTTACTCCTATCCTCGAACCCCTTCATATCTCTGTCAAACTCCTAAAAGGGGACAGGATTCTCAATCTGCCCTTAGTCTATCCTTATCCTCCTGTCTCCTTAGATCCCTTTCTTTCTGCTCCTGGTCCATCATCATCTCAACCTTTTGCCCCTGTTATTCCCAATGTTGCTTGCAATGCAGCTGCATCAGTTGCTTCATCATAGTTTATTTCAGCTGATCCTTTGGCTCCTATCTATGTTGCTTTCATATCTACTCAGCTGGCTATGGTTAATTCACAATTAGCCATTCTTTCTTCTCAAACTTCTCTTCTACAATCCTTGGCTGCACAGTATTCCTCCTGGCTTGCCTTACATTCTGGCCAATTAGGGGGTGATGTTCCAAGTGTTCCTGCTGCTGCTCCAAGTGTTTCTGAACCTGCTACTGTGGAAGAAGTTGCTGAAGAAGAACGTTGAAGATGTCTACCTGGTTGTTTGTAATCAAAAACAATATTTTTTGTTTTCTTTTGGTCTGTAATAAGTTTCTTAACTACTTGGTTGGTTACTTAAGTTCCTTAGCCTTCTTAGCTGCTTTGTTGGTCTGTAATAAGTTTCTTAACTGCTTTGTGGATATTTCATTCTTAATTGACTGCCCAACATTCTTTTGTATGATACATATTTTCATGGGGTGTTTCTTTCTAACAAATGCATGTTGAAGGTTGTATTGATAATAGCAACACTTGTCATATTATTTGACCAGAAATGCTCAACAAAGGGGGTGGTCATGCCTATTTTAGCTCTTGTTTCCCCTTTCATGGTAAAATTCATATTAGACAAGTTTTGACATTTTTGGTATCTATATCTTTAATTAGATTTTGTTTTCCTTGGTCCTTAAGTTTAGGCATTATATTCGGAAATAAAATCTTGTTATAAATCCTCTTTCAACTGGGTATCTAGTCTCCTTGGTTACATGGTAAAAAAATCTAGGGATATGGTAAGAAGATTTTATTCCTTTCCTCTAATCTTTGTTCTTGTTGGAGTCGGATTATTTCATGTGTGTAGGAGATCCCGACATTATATATAGAGGAGGCTTGGACACGGCTGACGTGCAGAGATTAAGAGAGAAAACTGAAGGCAAAAGCTGTGTGCTGAAACTTTGAAGATTCAGAAGTTGTCTTTCTTTGCAGACGTGTAGCAGTTTTGATTGTAGCTTCTGATGTTATAACATTGGAAGCTACATTGAGTTCTGGATTTGTTTTTGTCTTCTTGTTAGGTATTAGGAAGTTGTTTTGTTTCTTCCCACGTTTGTTTTACCTATTTTTTGTGGGGTTTGTGTTCTCCAAGACGTGTTGTCTTGTGAGAGTGTTTTGTTTGGTGATTTCACAATATTTTTGTAAAACAATTAATCTTTTTAGTGAAATCTTTTTGGCCATAAGACTAGGTCTACAAGCATAGTCTTGTAGATCGTTTGGTAAACTTTTGAGTTCTTTTTAGTAGAACAGTGTGTTTTACTATAGATTTATTCGCCTTCCGCTGTTTTGATTGTTTTGACCATTGTGACTTCCATTGTAGCTACATCAGAAGCTACATTGGAAACTACATTGGTTTCTCTTAAGAATCCTAGCTATTGTGTTCTTTCAATATACAAATAAATATATATAAATAAAAGTTACATTAATGTTAAAAAAATTGATAGCGCATATAATATCAGACAAAGGGCAAATTGTTTATGATATACTAACATGTTTTGTCATAAAACCTTAAAAACTACATTTTTCAAAATTGATAATTTTTACAAAATAATTCAAGTATTATCGTTCAATTTAAAAATCAAACATAAAGAAAAAATAACTTAAAATAGTATATAACCAAGAAAAATAAAATGTAGGAGATGGGTCAAGGAAAATGAACCAAAAATTCAAACGATCAATGGATACACATAAGAAAATTTGGTTTAAACCGTGCTATGGATAACTTTTGGACCGCAACCCGGTAAACACTCATAAAACCACGTTGTTTTACGTTGTTTTTAGGCGATGTATATAAACAAAAGAAAAC
The DNA here is from genome assembly GCA_013146195.2 of Codonopsis lanceolata. Classification (NCBI taxonomy): domain Eukaryota; kingdom Viridiplantae; phylum Streptophyta; class Magnoliopsida; order Asterales; family Campanulaceae; genus Codonopsis; species Codonopsis lanceolata. The sequence continues at coordinate 130,621,258 of CM028377.1, read as the reverse complement.
ATTTTTTTCTTTTATCATGACCAACCCCAAGTTACCACTTAAAGAAAGTAAAACGGAAACTATGACCACCACTTATCGAAAACTTGTTGGTACATTGCAAAAAATGAAAAAGGTTACCACTTTCAAAACTATTGACCACCGACTTATCGAAAACTTTTAATTCTTTATGTTTCCAAAAATATTTCAAAAACTCGTTCAACTAACAAACAAATTCGATTTAGTTCAACTAACAAACAAATTCGATCTGAATATTAATTAATTTCATCATCAGTGCTTTTTTATATTTACATTTTTTAACATGTATAAGTAAATAAAAAATCAGAATATTAGCTGTCTCAAAAAAATGGTCTTATCCCGATTTATAGATTTTTTTTATAATAATAACTTTGATTATGATGAAATAGAGAAAAAATTAGCAGATCTTGGTATTATTATTAATTGATTGTTTGTGAATTAGTTTTACTTTAAAGTGTGTGTATATGATTTAGTTTCAAAATCGTTGTTTTATTCTATCTTTATTTTTTCTAGCCTGGATATTGATACAAAAAATTGACAAAAAAAACTTGATTTTGTTATCTCTCATGTTTCTATTATGCATATTTTTCTTGATATACTAAATAAGAATGTGAAGAGCTTTTGAAAACATTTATCCAATCAACCATAATAATAATATTTTATATTTTCACTTTCCAATGCAAAAAATGACTTACATACAAATTAGAATTGTTTCTAAATTTAAAAAATCACTTTTGGCAGAAACTTTCCAAAACTTGCTCCTCTCCTTTCATATATGTATAGATGTAAACTTAATTTTTGAATAAAGAACTTGCTAAGTGGAGCCATATTTAGATCACATAATAAACACACAAAACCACTCTGAATCAAGTTATTTCAATGCATTAAAATACAACAAAGTAAAAGTTACAATACAATTGGACTGTACACTGACATAATCTGACATGAGGGTTAGCCCTAATCTAAACTCTGTCAAAAGCCTAATGATCAAAACCTTTATCCATACTGGATAGCAGCCATCCTCAGGCCTAACTGGGTATACTTTTCAATCTCACTTGAACTAGTAATCTCCTAAACAAGCTCTGAGGAGTTCATTACAGATTTCCCATCGTCCTCTTCAACCAAAGACCTCCACTGGCGTAAAGCCACACTACAGAGTTCGTCTGGCTGGAGTTCAGACTTGTCCTCAAAAGTTCCATGGTACTGTGAGTTAGCGCAGTTTGAATGATGCGTACAACTGCAAATGGATAGGGAGACGAGTGATTGCTGAAAATCAGCTCTTCAAGAAGTTCAACGATCTTCCCCATCAAGTGCACCACAGTGACCAGAACAGCAGTGCACTGGATCCATTATTCTCCGGATACATATTGCTTCTCGAGGATACTGAACATGATCTTTAGGCGCTCTTCCAATTTTGATCGGATGTTCTTTGTGATCCTTTTCTGATGTTTAGTGCTTTTTAACCATGCAATTCCAAAGTACACTTGGACGTTACATCCGACTCTTGCAAGTTGATCCTCGATTTGGTACTTCAGGTGAAGCTGCAAATGGATCACATATCTGATGGTTAGAAACGTAAAATATTGCACATCAGGATTATATACACACCAAATAGGAAGTGGTATGCTTACAGTGAAATAGTCACCAAGTGGGACCCCATGGAGAGTCATGACTTCTTCTATGAGCCAACCATGTCTATCTGACAGGTAAGATTTTTGCTGACTGCTTGTCACCTCACCTCCATAACGGGAAATACATTTATCGAATTTGTAATAAGTTTGCCTCTGATATGCATCAGTCTTTTCGAATTCCCAAGGGCTTTGAGAATAATTGACACAACCAGCTCTTTCCATAACTCTACGCTCCAATTCATTCCCACTGAATAGCTCCATGACATAATTTGTCTGAAGCAACCACAAGAAAAGGAAAACAGATTAGATCCAAATAAATCATGACAATAATAATGAAGTAATTTATGTTTATATTGCATAATATAGATGGGTGATAACACCAATGGTCACTAACTTTGCCCTAATTTGCAGTTGGGTCATCAAACATAATTTTATTGCAATTGAATATTCAAACTCGCAATTTGCGTGCAATCGAGTCACTCGTTTGACTGCCATCCAATTTTTTTTTAACAAAGTGCATCATTAGACCTGAAGTGGCACATTTGACCAACTCATCTGCTGACTAAATAATGAAATGGAATATTTTTAAAAATTATTGAAATAGTGGAAAACATAGTTAATGACAAAAATTTAATCTTATAGTATTTCTACTCGTGTATTTAACATCATTTTTTTAAATAAAAGTTAAATAGACTATTCACCTAGCCAAAACAATGAAAAAGGAAATAACAATTACTTAAATGAGTACTTTTATGCTTTTTATTTATTAATGAGACACTATGTACTGATCCTTCTTCTTATTCGAATTTTTCCCCTCCTCCCACTCATTCTTTCACCCAAATCCTTTTATCCAGTTCTCCAAAGCCACCACCACCGTCACAGTGCCACTTCTCTCCTTTATTTATCCTATATTCCTATTTTGTTAGATTTTCCTTGTCTTCAAACAAAGCCACCCTCTATCTTTCCACACTTGAACCCCCCATCAACTCTTAACTACCATTATAACCACGAATGAAAACCAGCAGGCCACCATTTTATCCCATTGATTACCTATTAGGTCAAACCGAAATATTAAATCCAGAAAGATTGTCAAACAATATGGTTTCCTCAAAGAATTTCCAGCCTTTAACAATCTTAACTGGGTTCGGCACAAGTCTGAGTTCATCGTTGTTTGTGCGGGCTGGCGGGTATGCTTTTTCTTCAGAATGTAGCGGTGAGAGGACTATGACAATGAGACCAATTATAAGGCTTGATGAAACAGCTGACAAGGTGGGTGATGGTCAATGAGATCCCAAATTAAACAAATCTTAAATTATGTTTCAGATCTGGATTTCGATTTATTTCACTTGGATGCCTCTATGTGCAATGTTATCGAATGGAGGCAGTTGTTCATAAGGTAATGGGTTGTTCTTGGATTGGTGGCGCCATTAATGGAGTTTGAAGGCGGTGGCGATGGTGGTTCAGTATTTGTTGGTCGTCGGATTGAAGTATAAGAGACTACCTAAGAGATGGGGAGGGGTAGAAGTGTAAAATTATAACTATAAGGAAAATTGTACTCCCTCCGTCCCTAAATTATCATCCTCCTTTCCTTTTTCGTCCGTCCCAAAATAATTGTCCACTTTGAAACTTACCTTTTAGAACATCACTTTTACCACTTTACCCTTACTTTTTCACCTTACTTTAATTATGGACCACATACACATGGGCTTTAAAGGAAACTACACATTAAACCAATATTAATAATCCAGTCAAATAGGTTTTCTTAAACGATGCGCCGAGTCAACTAGGACAATAAATTAGGGACGGAGGGAGTATTTATTATCCTCCTAATCATGCCAATCAGTGGACTAGTCAATAAATAATCATCACATGTCATAGTTATGTTATCTATTTTAGACAGATGTTAGAGAGGTCACTCAATTGCATGTAAATCATTGAATTCAGATACCCAATTGCAAAAAAATAAAAATAAATTTAATGACTCAATTTCAAAGTTGGGCAAAGTTTAGCGATCCTTAAAGCTATTCACCCTATATATATATATAGAGAGAGAGAGACTTACAGGAACAGCAAGAACAGAAGAATAAAGGGTAGCCAAGCTGACATCCTCAACACCCAAGAAAGAACCACTCTCCTCACCCTGAAGGCTACTGGATTCAGATTCTTCTTCAGCTATTCCATTGTTTTTCTGAACAGATTCAGATTCTTCTTCAGCTATTTGTACCTTCTGCTCAGGGCTCAAGGATCTAGCTTTCCATAGTGCCATGATTGTCCTATTACATACGTTAAGCCAAGATCAGTGGTAGTTCCAATTTTATTTCTCACTTCCCTTGGGAGATCCTTTATTCTTAATCCAAAAAATACTAAACAAAGGCCTCCAGAGTTATCATTTTATATACCAATAAATGCCAGAAGAGCACAGGACCACAGGTCAAGTGTTTAGATGAGGGCTGCACTCCACAAGGCATATATGAACAGCAGATGACATTAATAAACCCATGGTTGTAGCCTATTGGCCATGCAATATTTGCCAAACCACATAATAAAAAACAGAGCTTCTTTATTCTTCAAGGTTAACAACTTAACATCAACCTAGTAAATTTAAAGAATGACGACTTCATTTTCACCCTAAAGCTTGGGGTCATGATTTCTGTTTAGTCCTCTTTATTGTTCTTGACGCTCATTTTTACATAATTCTTTACTTATTAAAATAATAATAATAATAATAATAAGGGGTTCACTTAATTTTACAGCTAATTAGAGAGAGTCCATTATATCTTTTTTAGGCCTAGTCCAAATTGCCCCCTCAACTACTAATTGAAGCAATGTGCCCCCCTCAACTATAACATTTTCTTTAATCGCAACTTCTGTTATGCCATCTGAGTTGACGTAAAATGCCCATTATGCCCTTTTGATATTTCAATTGATTATTTTATTTTGTTGCTCTAAGACCCTCTTTGCACCTAAAAATGGCCAATATAAATTATTACCTATCTTTTTTGAATATTATAGTAAAAATAATACTCCCTCCATTTTCAAAATATTGTCTACTTTGACCCGACACACCGTTAAGAAAAAAGTAATTGACTGTATTATAAATATTGGTGAAATGTGTGGTTTCCTTTAATGCACTCGAGTATGTAGCCATAATTAAAATAGGTAGAAAAAGTAAGAGTAAAGTGGTAAAAGTGTTTTCTTAAAAGGAAAAAAAAAGTTTTGAAAGAGGAAAATTATTTAAAAACAGATGAAAAAAAAGGTGAACGATAATTTGAAAACGGAGGGAGTACATAAAGATGGTAATGTGGGTCTTAGGTGGGAAAATTCCGTCAATATAAATCGTGGTGTCTAAACAGAAGGTGCAATTTAAGAAAATATTATAGTTGAGAGGGTATATTGCTTCAATTGATAGTTGGTGGAGCAATTCAAACTTGACTCATAACTGAAGGGGGTTATTTGTAATTACCCAGAATTTAATGATCTTTTACTGTAAGGACAAGTCCAATCGTAGGGGTCAAAACCAAATTTTGATACATATGTAATAGTAGTAGGCTCTCCAATGATTAAAGTAAAATGTATCAAAATTAGGTGTGGCACTAAGGAAGGTATCAAATTTGATGCCTCCCCTAATACCGCACCTAATTTTAATACTTTTCATTTTGACCATATATTTATGCCATAATGTGTTGGTAAATTATTGTATATTAATATTTTAATTTTGTTATTATATTATGATATGTGTCGATATAATTTTTCAAAATTATTATTATATCAAATTTTGATACTTATGTTGAAAATGATTATTTGATACCCATCAATAGACATCAAAATTTGGTTTTGATACCTATAGGCAAGTAGCACCATTGGACTTGGCCTAATAGATGCAAAAGATGCACAAAAGAAAATATGCAAATTTTCGAAATTGAGGAGCGAGAGGCTCAGATTTCCAACTAGGTAGAATGTAATAAGAGTAGCGATTCAATAGCCCTAGTAAAAGATGAGAAACAACATATAGATGGAAAATATTTCGACACGGCATTATCATCTTAAGAGCATAACTATGGAGGAATATAGTAAACTTGTCAAAACTAAAGATACTCCCTCCGTTCCGAGAAAAGAGTCCACTATTCCATTTTGAGATGTTACACTTAAAGAGTCCACTTTCAAAAATTAAGGTATAAAAGTGTTATTTTATTATTAATGGGCTACTAAAAGTGTCATTTTCTTAAAAAGTTTGACTTTCAAGTAGGGACTCTTTGCCCGGAACGGAGGGAGTATTCCATTTATGCACAATCAGTCCTGATTGCTAACAAAGATGAAAAAGAGAAAAATTCAGTATGCGTCTATACCTAGCAGGTCAACTAAGAAGCACAATTTTTTTTAATACATTTACTGAACCACACCAATTTTAAACCATTAAATCTCTGTGTTTGTCAGGGATCAATTGACTAAACATGTACACAATGACATACCATGGCGCATGTTACTTGTTAACAACACTCATCTTATTTTACAAGATGAAGATCGGAATCAACACAAAACGAGATGTAGCAGGAGGTTTAATTAAAAGATTTTTGAATTAGCAATAACAAAATTGTATATATGAATGCTACTACAGAAATGGAGGAAATACATGGGGATGAACTAGAGCTTGATGATCAAGAATCCACAAATTGATCATTCTGAACTCTAGGGCCACCTATTAATCAAGATGGAAGGGTAGGCGATGATGTTAGTCATAGTAAAAAATAGGGAGTTTTTTCTGTGATCGGGAATGGTCCATAATGTGAAGAGAAATACTTTTAAACCATGGAGTATTTCTGCGAGGGAACATCCATACTGTTGAGAGAATTTTCCTTAACCCATATACAGTCTTACTTTATGGTACGGAGGTTGGCGCCTAAGAAAGGACGTGCAAAAATCAGTGTATTGAAAGACAGTTCAGATGGAAAGGTGATAAAACTACAAAATACAACACTAGAAACATTTATAAGAGGGCAAAGTATCCCTACAGCCAATAAAATGAGAGGAAGTTGCTTCATGGAAAGAATGAATCAATCAAGTCACAACGTCTGGCCAAAAGCAGCAACATTATAAAATGAACAAGGCGCTTCACTCAAAACTCCAAGAGGGACAGCCAAAAGGCATGATTAATATGTTTGATAGCATATGAACTGTGGAAAACACAACAAAAGGCAGTAAAGAGATGAATATTGCATATAAAGTAAATCATGATAGTGAATAGTATTACCTGTGTGCGACATTGAAAGATACAAAAGACTGGAAGTGGAACTTGAGCCTGCCTTCTTCATCCTGCATCTTAGCACCATGTTTTGCTTCTCCGCCTCTGCCTGGGCGTAAAGTAATGACAACAATTGGGCTACCTATCGATGATAAAGTTGGAGGTACCACTTGAATGTCTTCTATGTACTCCCAGAGAAAAAAGAAATTTGTCTTGTGTCCAAATAAATCTGCATGGAACCCAATTATTCTTGCTGACAAAAACAGACGGCCCTGCATAGGAGCATCAGGAAGTTCAAGGGATGAGCTATAAGAGCAATGAAAAATATAAAGATAGAAATCAGGACTAACAAGTGATACTCTTCTCGAAGGTTACAGATGGATTTTTTTAAAAATCAAAATAAACTCAATCGTAAGAAGTACCTGCATGGGCATTCTGCGTTTCAGGTGACAAGTAAAATCATTTATGAGAAATTCCTCTGGTGGAAGCTTGAAGAGTTTCTGAAATGCAGAATTTGTTTGAGGAGACCGCAATTTTATCTGCGAAAATCCATTTCAAACCTTAAGCAAGCAAGCACGTAAGGAACAATCTAATAGTCTGATTGACTTTCAGATGTTGAATAGCTGCTTACCTTCTTGCCCACCTCCTTCTCCATCCTAGTCAAATATTCTTTAACAACATTGCTACCCCTCGTATTATTCAAGAAAATTCTTAAATGCAATTTTGACTGACATGCCTGAGCTAACTTCCCTTCAAGAGGAATATACACATCAGCTAAATCTGATATATTAGTTTTGACAAAATTAATTTGAGTACGTCCAAGAGATGTAGCTTCGTCAAAAGGCCCATCAAAATCATAAACCTCCACATCCAGTGTAGATGGAGGGTCGTCCATTGCATTAAACTCAAATATTTCTGCAAGTTACCAGGACTCGTCAACAAACTCGTTCAAAGGAAACACTAAAATAAAAAACAAATCAATCAACTGTATAAAATTCTAGCAATCTGTTATACTAATAATTATAATTTGGTGCATATGAAAGGAAAAAATGTTTACCATTCCACTGAGGATCAGATTTCTGAAATTTGATTGAACTGGTTCTAGTTTTACCGTTGCAAGTAAAGACTACATATGGGTCAGAGAAACCACTCGAATCAACAGATGCTAAGTTGCTTCCTTCAACCAATGCAACAGTTAGCAACCACCCATCGCCTTGTGCTTTGATTCCATGATCACTACCTAAAGCAATAACGTACATGATTAAAAATTAAAAAAAAAAAAAGAGAAATGCAGTATGTAATGATGCAAACCAACTAAAAGAAACACCGAGAAATCAAAATAGAGTGCATACATTACCTTTTTGCACCCTGGCCTGCATAAAGCGTGAAACCAAATTCATTACCCTCTCAGCTTGAAGAACCAAGACTCCACACACAATGATTTCCCCAATTGAGTCTGGCAAGTCTAGCCCACCAAATTCAAGCCCTTGAATGATGCTAGGCATGGTTAGCCAGATATGCACAAGTACATACAATCCCATTAATATAGTGGAAATCACAGTAAAATTTGCAAAATACTGAACTGCCAGCTTCCAGTCACTCTGGGGCTCCACCTCTAGAGATGCCAAGACCTGCTCCTTTTCTGAACCAATGTCTTTTGTATCAACCGGTTTCACATTCTGAGCTAATAAAGTCGCAAACTGCTGAAAGCTATCCTTTATACCTTGCCGAGCACCACCTTCTATCATACCTTTCATCATGGTACTTTGCAAGAATTTCATTCGCCACGATACGACCAAATGGGACGTCTGATCACCTGATGGTAGCTCAGGCCCAGGAGTGATACAGTAAAGCACTTCTGCTCTATAATTACTTCCATATGGAGCATCCGGTGTGTTCACGCTTCCTAAAATGGCAAAAGCCTTCCCATCAGCTTTTAGATATGTCTGATCCTCGATGGCTTTTATAGCCTTATTATCCTAGTAGCAGCCTTAACACAGGTAACCACTCTTTTCAGGCTCTCGCCATTATTCTCAAATTTCCAAGGTCCTAGTTGCAGGTCCTTACTGCCCTGAAAATCCGCTATCAATTTGGGGAAGTTTGAGTCTGGTGAAAAAAGTATGGTGTTCAACTCAGATGGTGCAATCGAATACAGCTGGTCGATGACTACACCTCCAGGTAAATTGCTTGGCATTTCACTACCTTGATCTTTCATCTCCATGGTTTTCAACAATTCTCCGAAATCGGCAGATGAGGAAGGCTCTTCAGGCCTATCCTCATAGTCCATAGACTTGGTAGATTCAGTAATCTCTGACAAGTCAGACCCTTTACTAGAGGTGGTCGATAATGTATCACCATTTTTATCACCATTTTTATTGAAAATCTGAGCAAGCCGACCTTTAAATTTACAAGGCTTGTCCTCCTTGGAAGATGTAACATCCTCTGGTTTCATTGGAGATGATGATCTCAACGAACTACTGAAAGACCGCAAAGGTGATTCAGCTTTTCCATCAGTAGACTTCCTCGATAGTGATCCATTATCAACAAGCAGTTGAGGTTGCAAGTCCACGGAAGAACTATTTTGCGAGAAACATATTGTGAGAAGAATTTCACCTATTATGTATAAAGAACAAGAATTAAAAATTCAATTAAGTACAAGCACAGACTACAAAGCTTTTGAGGTAACAGTCGTAACTTTTAAAAGGCACATACTCCCGCCGTTCCACTAAAGAGTCCTACTCTCCTTATTGAGGTGTATAATTCAAAGAGTCTAATTTCAAAAATGAAGCTCACAATCTTCATGAAATTTTAGAGGAGTTGGCCACTACACATCAAGTTTGCTATAATAGAGTACTTATATACGTTTTAAAATTAGAGCAACTCAACTCAGCCTTGCTATCATATGAATATCAATATCACAAGCTATCACGAATGTTTTCCATTTCAACCATTAAATAAGAATAACTCAAGCCTCGGTCCCAATCACTTGGGAGGCTATCCAGAGGATTTCACGAAAAAGAAACAACAATTGGTAGCACAAATCACAAAATAGCAGCAAAAAAAAAAAAGCTTCACTAAGACAAAAGATTAACGACATTCCACCAAAAGCCACACAATAGCAATAAAAATTAATAGAAACAAATTTGAAAAGTGAGTGAATATATAAATTACCACAATCTTTGTTCTTGGCTTTCTTATTATTCTTGGGAAGCAAAGTGTACCAAGCAGTACCAAGGGACTTATCATCAGCATCGAAAACTCGAGAAACGGGGACTTTAATATAACCAACAAAATCATCAATCTTGTACGCATCTTGATCCATGACAGATATGACAATCTGTTCGTTCAAATCATCCACCTTAAACGTAAATTCTTCACACCAAGATGGGTTCAAGTTCTTCTTAACAACTTTAGTCTTGTACCTCTGGTTACCAACTCTCAATCTAACATAGGGATCACTAAACCCATTTGGATCCAAGGCTGGTATATTTTTAGCTTCAATTACACGTACTAACAGCTTCATATTTGGAAATAAAAAAGAGGAAATTATTCAAGTTTGCAATCAACAAAAGTTAGTTATGGAATGACTACAGAAACAATCTACAAAACTGAATGTGGATATACAACTCAAAGGGCAAACATAATTACATTTACATTGACAGCATTATATTTATGAAATACGTGAGAAAAAATAGCTCAGAAAGATTAAAGCTTTAAAGGAAATTGGTCCATATATAGCAGAAACATAAATGGAAAAGACAATTGACCAAATGGGAATGAAAAATCAGCGATTATGGAAAAGGGTATGGAATAAAAGAATCTGGACAAATAAAAATTCGAAAGTTTGAGGATAAGATCCCGAATTGGATAAAGCGGGAGAGGGAGAGATCAAGATTAGATTTTGATTGGACAAGGAACAAATTAAAACCCAAGAAATTGCAAATAGTAAATGGAATTTGTTTGAGGTTTATGCGTGTTAAGGGAAGCAAGTCTTGAAAATAGATTTCAAGCAGTTTTCCGTGGAAGAAAGAGAAGAAGGGGGAAGGAGGGACATACATAGGTTGAATTTGTAAGCAAAAAAAAGGCTGACTTGACTTTCTATTTCTATTTCTATTTCTATTTCTTTTTAATAAATCAGATTGCGCGTACCTTTATGGACTTATTGACTCAGATCTCAGATATCCTTCCTTGCACAGCTTTTTTGTATGTATTAACTCCGTAGACCGTAATAATTACTCCACAGGTCCACCAAAAACTTAGAGTCGGTTGCACCATAAAATACCTTTCATATACCCTTTCAAAAAATTCAATTCTAATAATCACTCTCCGTAACCTTCTAAATTATTTATATTATTTGATATCTATTTTTAACTTTCTATTTTCTCTCACCATATTACAAAATCACTTCCTACAATTAATATTATAAGCAGTCACGCCCTGATATTAATTTTCTAAACCATTATCCCTTACAAAACATCAACCTTACGTTAATATAATTTCACAATAGAGCTCAATTGATTGACTGAGACTATCTGGCCATGGGAGTTAATTCCGCCGCAAAACCATAAGTTCATAGGTCAGTTATATATAACTACTTACAAATAACCCCCCTCAACTATGAGTAGAGTTCGAATAGCGCCCCTCGATTACCACTTGAAGTAATATACCCCTCAACTGTAACATTTTTTAAAATCGCACCTTCTGTTTAGACGTTGACGTTTCAATTGACGAAATCAGATATACTAGCACCGTGCTATAAGCACGTGCAAGAAGATCTAGTTTCCAACAATAGGTATCAAAATAAATGGTATTAAAATTAGGTATGGTGCTAAGTGATGTATCAAATTTGGTACTTTCCCTAATACCACACCTAATATTGATACATTTTACTTTAACCATTAGAGTGCTTAATACTCTTACATAGATATCAAATTTTGGTTTTGACCTCTACCATTGGACTTGCCCTAATGGGCTATTAAAAGTAGTATTTTCTTTAAAAGTTTAACTTTCAAACGGAGACTCTTTATCCAGAACAGATGGAGTATATACTTTAAATTTTATATATTTTTAAAAAATATTATATAATTACTTTTATTTAAATGAAATCGTGTCACACTTTTTAATATTGCTAATATACTCGTAATTTTAAGTTATAAATAATAAGAAAAGGAAATGATAAGTGAAAAAAAAACACACGCACACACCCAAATTTAATAGAAATTGGGAATGGAAAAAGATTATAAAAGCAAATCATCAAACGAAATTGTCAGATTATCATGTTCATAAAATATTCACCAATAGGAAGAATTCAGTATTCGGTAAAACTCACCCAATATTTTGGGGGTTATTAATTAGTTTATTCTAGGGATATGATGTTTGATAGGGTGTCAAATGTGGGTCTCAAGAGAGATGAAAAACTCTAAAAGGGGTTTTAGGGTGATAGTAAAGGGAACTACTGTAGTACTGTAGATGCTCTTAGAGCATCACCAATGCAACCCTGGATTTAACTCGATGTGACCGTGAATAATTCACACTCTCAATCATATGTGTCATTTTTTATCTCTTCATTCACATTTAATAAAATGGATCTCTCTAATTCAAATATGAATTTAATCTTATATGACATGCATCTCACCACTAAAATAATATTTGACAAAAAAATGGAAAAGAAAAGAGAACAACCCATAGAAATAGTTTTAAAAAGAATAATAATGATTCGATGTATCCTCACCCTCGAGTAGAATGTGAAAGCTTGACATTATTATCCACAATGTGAACAAATTTGATTGTTACATCATATACACACTCATCATCCACATTTGCATTGAAGAAGTTTTTTCTTTAAAAAATAGTGTGAATCCTAGATGACATCTAAATTATTTCACACCCACGTTAGCATTGGAGATGATCTTAGGTTCCGGTTGGCAAATCTATTCATGTTAAATGAGTCAAATATTCAAAAATTTCAGTGCAACACTCAGCTTTTGGAAATTACAGTGTCACCCTATACGTTTATAAATTACAAGTGTCACTTTTTAATATTAAAAATGTCACATTTTAACATTAAACGTGTCACTTTTTTGGCTTTAAATGTGTTATTTTTTGTCTTAAATGTATCACTTTTGCTTTGAAAAGTGTCACTTTTCATTATCAATAAAAACCGTCACTTTTGGCATAAAACGGTAAAAGTTTCACTTTTAACATAAACTCATGTATTTTTTGGCTCTAGAAGTGTTACTTTGAATTAAAAATAAAAACTGCCACCGTTGACCTTAAAAGTGTCATTTTTAATATTAAATGAGTCACTTTTTAATATTAAAAGTGTCTATTTTGGTCCTAGAAGTGTCACTTTGCATTTTAAAGAAAATTATTACTTTTTTCACTTAAAAATATCATGTTTGCCCTTAAATGTGTTATTTTTTTCATCACAAAGTGACATTTTGCATTAAAATTATAGTTAATTAAAATTTTAGGTTGATTTAGGACTAAAATGTAAAGTCTGAGTTAGTGCACGGCGCACAATTTAGAACAAGGAAGGTACCGAAACAATTAATGAAAACACTCATTAATGCATTGGCACCTCCACAGTGTGACACGTAGCTCGACAGCTAGCGCTCGACCCGTGTGTTTCTTTGTTAGGTCAAGTTCGTGGGTTTCAACCACATTTATCATATTTTTAACCTGTTTTCCTCTTTCATTCTTCTTTGATCGATTGCCCGCTAGAGAAGCTCATTTGATCATTTTTGTGACTCGGTTTTATGAATTTAGGATCCATAAGATCGTCATACACAAGTTTTTATCCAATTATTAAAAATATATAAATAGTATTATAATTGATAATAATTACAAAAATGTTTGAGTATAACAAATATGTTAATATCAAATGCATGAAGGATAAAATTGAAACATTATGGATATGATAAACTTAATTTTTTAAAAGTGAAACATCCTTAAATAGTATGGTAGACTCTTTGTCCAAGTAGAGGAAGTAAAATTTATTAAATAAACAACTTTTTTTAAATGTTTTTGCCTTATATTATTGATTTAGCTTTTGGGTATATTGGAGTAATAATTTCAAACTAAAGTCAATTGCCTTATTACTTTATAGGTTTAGCTCATGCATTGAAAAGCCAAAAGTTAAAAAATCTAAATTTTAATCTTCTTTGGTTTTCGAAAATAAAAAAAATAACTATTCATTAATAATTTTTATATTATTCTTGTTTTACCCTTTTCTCAAATATACTTTTAAACAAATATTATTTCAAGATATTTTATAAAAAAGTAATCATTTAACGTGGAATGGAGAATACAATAGATAATTTATTCATTGGTATAATTATAAATATTTTATGGGGAAAACGTTTTCAACCTCCGTATGTTTAACTACTTACATTTAAAATTGAAAATAAAATAACTAAAGAGAACAAGAAAAACTATACATACTATGTATTAAAAAAAATACATACTATGTATTAAAAAAATTAAAAAAAAAACAGAAAATTGGAAGGGGAGATATCTTATGTTTTGTATTTCATTCTGTGACTTGATAGAGAAACTGACACAAAAGTTTTCCTTTAATTATTGTTGATGATAAGGAGAATTTACCTTAATTATTTAACTAACAAAGAAATTGCAGCTCTATGTGAGCCATGTGATTCTATTTATAATTAAATCATTAGGATAAGTTCAGACTGTGTTATTCTATTATGCATTGAATTTCTTTTGTAGCAGACTAAGCCTGGTCAAAGTATTGACTTTTCATCTGGAGGGTAGTTGACAAATGATCATTATGAATTTATTACTCGGTTGAATTTTTCTCTTAGAAAAAATCTCCTTGATTCATCATTAAAATTAAATAAAATTATTCGAATATATTAAAAATATAAGTATGATGTGTTTTACAAAGATGCCCACGTGAAAGTGAGGTTAATCAATTAAAATCGAAGGTAGATTAGTACAAATCATATATACGACCTAAGAAGGAAAGATGAAATATTATTGGTTAATGGTTATAGACGCTCTACTTTAAATTTTTGTTTTCTGAGGACCGAAGAAAAATTATGAGAATTAACGAATATGTCAAAAGAAATTTCGTGCAACTTTGCCAAAGTCCAATTTAAAAGGTTAGAGCATCTCTATTGTATAAATTTTTATATACATTTTCTTAGCTGAGTCTTCCACTGCCACCTACATATTTTTATTTTTTACCTACTTAAAAATATATCTTCTTATTGCATAATTTTCTTACACAAAAAATATTAAATTTAACACCATCTCACATAATAAATACAAAACCCTTTCCCCTCCCACACACACACACCACAAAGTGGACTAGTGGTCCGACAGCCCTCTTTCTCCAAGGTGTCACTTAAGAAGATACACAATGGTGGTAAAATTTTATCTTCATAATTGAAAGAATGGGGAAAATAGAACAATGGGGATGCTCTTATGAGGTTTTTGAAACTTTCCCAAACTCTAACCCCAATTACTTACTATAAGTAGGGCTCGCCTTAACCAATTTAGAATCAACAAGTATTTGCCTTGACCTAGAAGGCTAGAAATAAGTAAACCCCAATGATTTTAGTAACTTCTTTTTGATAAATTTGTAAGATTTTTTTAACTCTTTTTTTTAAAAAAAAGATATTACGAAGTTGAGGTAATATTACAAGCTTTAATGTTAGTACCGTTAAATCAAATCTACTTAAATTTTTACACCGTTAAAAACTAACTGTTTTTTTTTCTTCCAATTAATGGATTTACATCTCAAATCATCACCGACTCAATTATCCAACAGCTCTGACACTAAAGCTTCGTAATAATAATTGGATAATCTTGCTCCTAAAATCATTAGACCAACGAATTTTGAATTAGTTAAATCAACATAATGTTATATACCATAAGTTCACTATCTACAAGGAATCGTGGGTTACCTCGTGCGAAGTTTGAACCTTGAGCGAAGCGAAAAACTTTCTCCTTGAGCTATGATCTTCGTATGTCACGAACAATAATCCTGCAAGTCTCTTTCGTCGGATTGGTATCACGTAGCACGATATCAACCTCTGGTTCACACCGCAAATCCAAGCCTCTTGATGATTATGCTAGAAGAAGTATTTGGTGAACTAGAATATGAGAGAGAGAGAGGGCGGCCAAAGTAAGAAGAGACATGTTCTCTCTTTTGGTGTTTTATCTCATTAGAATTTTATCCCTTTAGTTGTCATATTTATATTATTGTACAACAAATCCTATTTTTTAGGGGTTAAATTAAAGTCAATCCCAAACCCCTTCAGATTAGGAAACTAATTAGCCTTTAATAATATAAATACGATCCATGTGAGCGGAAGTAAATAATCGGGCCACGAGCCTAGTTGCTAACATCTCTCACTCGCACACATGAGCTCATCTCTCTTACCACATCGTATCATCAAAACCCGTTAAACACTGCCTCTTTATACTGAAAGTGAAGCGTGCGACATGACGAGAAAAATAAAGGGTGGAGTGCTATACAAAATCACCATCTGATCAGCATAGAATGTTCTCGTTAGAAAACAAAATTCGTCTGTACCCCAGACCGTATATATACATCAATTGAATTTGAATTCGTCGCTTATAATTATTTCGAAATCATGAATGTTATTCTTGTTAATCTCACATAATTATCGAGCTTCATGTGAGATGTTTGTTTGATATGAAAAGTATGATTTTTGTAATGCATAGTTTTGTAGTAACATTGAATTATTTGAAATTCTACCATGATAACTAAGCCGGTTATATGACTATCGAATTACTGATTTTATCGAACACCACTTGATTAGTAGATATGATTATTGAACAATTGAATTTATCGAATGTCACCTAGCTAGTGGTATGGTTATCCGGATATACCAAGTTCTATCTAACTATCGAGACTTTTCAGAGCTAATGTTTATTTCGCTTATGTGATCATGAGATTTTGTGAGTAATCCATTGTCCTCAGCCGGTATGGGACGGTTGATGCCAATTGGCTACTCGAGTCTACTAGTTTCATTTTTACATACATACATACATATATACATACATATATATATACATATATATATATATATATATATATATATATATATATGTATGAGATGGTTTGTGACAATTGATTACTCGAGTCATTGAATACTTATCTTTCATTTGAATTCTCGATTCTTTAAATTGACATTTGATAACTGCTTCCACTTATTGATTTTGAACAATGGATTTTGAGTTACTTGATTTATTCATATCCGATTTGATTCTGGTCAACTACTTCTTAGTAACCGGAGGAGTTGTATATGAACTAACTTACTGAGCATTGTTCGCTCACCCTTTCATACTATTTTCTCTCAAGTAATGAGTAAGATTCACTATAGAAATTTTACTTGGGTTAACCAAGATGACAGTTCCAAGATTTCTAGATCTAAACTTTTTATTTAGTTACATGATCATACCTTAACTAAGTCGTTGACTAATGTTAAGTATTTAATTTTGTATTAAATTATCATGAGTTGTTTTTTATTTGAGTTAAGGAAGTTTTAAGGTTTATCTATTATGAGTTGAGAATATTTATGATTTAAGATGTGATTTTTGGTGACGTGACCAAATTATAGGACCGCGGTGTCGGTCTCGAGTTCGGGCGTTACAAATATTCACGGTCTCGGTCAGTTCCAAAAGCTTTAAAGCTTTTATCCTTTTGATTCTCAATCTCTGCGAGAAAACACTCAAAACATTTAATAGCTTCATCGCGGTGCGAAATAAGGTAAATATAACCACAACGTGTGTAGTCATTAATAAAAGTGAGAAGGTAGGAAGCTCTATGACGTGCCTTAACATTCATTTGTCTGTAAATATCTAAATTGACTAACTCTAATGGATGTGTGACCCTTTTGCCTTACCAAAACGCTTTCGGCAAGCTTTTGCTACCAAACAAGATTTACACAAGAGTAAGTTGACTTTGGTGAGAGACCCCAATAGGCCTTCTCTAGCTAATCTAGTCATTATATTATTTCCTTATATGTTCAAGTCTAGCATGTCATAACTTTGAATTAGAATCATCATAAACCATACAAGAAGAAGAATTAACAGAAAAATTATGAGAATCCAACAAATTATCTAATTTAAAGAAATTATCTGATAAAAAACCATATCCCAAAATCTCATCACCAAAACAAATATCCAAATGATCATCACTAAAATTAAAATAATATCCATGTCCTAGCAATTGTACTACTGATAATAGATTATGTCAAATTCCAAGTGCATAAAGAACTTCATGAAGAGTCAACGTGCGTTCATTCCGCAAATGAAGTTGATATGAGCCAAATCCTTTGACTTCTACAGACGAACTGTTTTCCCATGAAAATCCTTCTTGTACCCGCACGAACTTTTCGATAATCTACAAATCCTCCTCAATCCTTCATCACATGTTTGGTTGAGCCTGAGTCTACAATCCATATAGGGAGAGATTCGGCTAGTAAAACATGAGAGCAAACACAAATTTGCGAAGAGATGAGATTTAGAGATACCTTCTTGGGCTCAATATCACATATCCGAGCTAAAAGGTATCATCACATTTGTAGCACCTTTGCTTAGCCATATTCTTTTTACCTCCAATGCGTTTAACGATCTTACATCGTTTTGGTAGATTATACGCTTGCATTCCTTTAACTTGTTTCTTACGTTGCCCGTTTGGTTTGCGTGGACCCTCAAGGGAAACAAGTGCAAGGTCATGAGTTGCAACACTCATTGTGCGACTCGCATCATAGCACTTAGCCACAAGCCCATCATTGCGATTTTGAGTTAGGGTAGAATTACCCATCTCTGGTTTAGTCATCACAGCATCTAAGTTCTCAAGAACCTCTTGCTCGTGTAGCAAGCACATGATTTTTCTTTGCCAAACACTATAGTTTGAGCAACACAATTTCTTATCATTGTTAAGGTCAACGATTACATTTTTAGAAGTCATTTCACTACAATTTGAAGAAAAAAGACATAAGCATATATATATATATATATATATATATATATATATATATATATATATATATATATATATATATATATATATATATATATAGATTCACTTTCGCTCCAAAAAATCAATTACTAAGTAAAAATATTCATAGATTGATAATTTGAACAAAAGAAATAAGATGAAACAAATCCATCAAAGCACATAACATGTACAAAATTATTTTCACTACTGAAATAAAAAAATTGGGTCTCGTATAGTCCCAATCGTAATTTTAGAGCCTAAAAGGATAATTAATCTTACGAAAAATGACTTTAAAATAATTTAAAATTCACAAAGAATTTAAACAAAATTATAAAACGGTCCCTAACAGTGTCAAACAATTACAGAATGACAAAACAATCCCTAGAAGTTATTTTTGATTTTTTAATAAATCAAAAACTTGCTTTTATACATTGAAAAAACAAAAACTGTAGAAATAAAAGAGAACTTTAACTTTTTCTCTTATCTATTGAAGTTTAGAGTGCCTATATTTATACAGGGAATTAGGATAAATTAGGATCCTGAAATCAAGGACATTTACCGAGCTAATCTTCTAACTAAGGCAAGTTCCAATTAGTTAAACCTTCCTAAAATAAAAGATTCTAATCACAGCTGTACAAATAAAATAAAATCAATTATACATAAATAGTTTCTCATTTGGATTTCCAACACTCCCCCTCAAGCTGGTGAATACAAATTTTGCATTCCGAGCTTGCTAATGTTGTCTTGAAATGCCTTGCCGCCAAGCCCCTTTGTTAACACATCTACCAACTGCAAATGTGTAGGCATATATGGGACACAGATTAGTCCTTCATGCAGCTGCTCTTTGATAAAGTGTCTATCTATCTCAATGTGTTTTGTCCGGTCATGTTGTACTGGATTATGAGCAATGCTTATTGTTGATTTGTTGTCACAAAACAATTTCATTGGCATTTTCCACTTGATCTTTAGGTCCTGTAGGATCACCTTTGTCCATAGTAGTTCATACACTCCATCAGCCATTGCCCTAAATTCAGCTTCAGCACTTAATCTTGCCACCACACTTTGCTTCTTACTCCTCCAAGTGACTAGATTTCCTCCTAGGAACGTACAATACCCTGTGGTGGATTTTCTGGCGACTTAAGAACTAGTAAAATCTACATCTGTGTACACAAAATGTCCAATTCTGGATTCTATGTTTTTGTAAACATCAATCATCTCCCTATATGAGTCTTCAAGTAGTGGAGAATCCGATAAATAGCCTGTAGATGAACTTCCCTTGGATCATGCATAAACTTACTAACTACACTTACTGGGTAGGCCAAGTTTTATCTAGTATGTGCGAGATAGATCAAACATCCAACAAGTCTTTGATACATTTCTTTGTCTACCTGACGGCTTCCATTTGCTTCTCCCAACATGTGGTTCTGTTCTATTGGTGTAATAGCTAGTTTACTAGCTCCAATCCCTTTTCCTTCAGTAGATCAATGATATACTTCTGTTGTGAAAGAAAAATACCACTTTTAGACTGAGCCACCTCAATGCCAAGAAAGTACTTTAGTTTCCCAAGTTCCTTGATGTCAAATTCTTCAGCTAACCTTTTCTTCAAGTCCCTTCTTTCCTTTTCATCATTCCCTGTTACTATGATGTCATCTACATAGACCAATAGTGATGTAACTCCTCCAGAATCTGTATGTTTAACAAACAATGTATGGTCTCCTTGGCTCTACTTATATCCACTATTCTTCATGACACTAGCCAGTCTTCCAAACCATGCACGGGGTGATTGTTTTAGACCATATAATGCTTTCCTTAACCTACAGATATTACCTTCTTCACTACAATGATACCCAGGAGGAAATGTTTATATAAATCTCTTCCTCTAATTCTCTATGGAGAAAAGCATTCTTCACATCAAAATGTTCCAACTCCCAATCAAACTGTACTGCAAGAGAAATTAGGATTCTAACCATGTTCATCTTTGCAACATGGGCAAATGTCTCGTGGTAATCTACCCCATAGGTTTGGGTATATCCCTTTGCTACTAAGCAGGCCTTGTATCTTTCTAATGTTCCATCTGCTTTGAACTTGATAGTGAAGACCCATTTACACCTTACAGGTTTCTTACCATTGGGTATATCCACCAAGTCCCATGTATGATTTTTTTCCAATGCATCAATTTCCACTTTCATAGCTTACCTCCATTCCTTCTTAGATAATGCTTCTGACAAATTCCGGGGAATCTGAAATGGTTGTAAATTGGAGAGAAATGTCCTGTGATTTTGAGAGAATTTCTGGAGTGACACAAAATTAAACAAAGGATATATGGGCCTTTTTGTGCACTCATGGGTTCCTTTCCTTAAAGCTATAGGGAGATCATTTTGAGAGGTGTTATGAGTAGGTGAGGAATTATCTGGGGATCCTTTTTCAGATTGTGGTTGTTCAGAATTGTCATTTTCAGATTTTGGGGCTCCATTTTCAGATTGTGGTAGCTCAAAGTTGTCATTTCTAGAATCTAGGAAGCCCGATTGATCTTGCTGTGGAGCTTGGTCTTGAGCTCTTCTTCTTGCATACACCTGATCAAACCCAAATTTGTCAAGGGATTTTTCTGGTCTTTCATCTTCCCCACTCGGGGTTTCAAGTGGAACAGAATCAGGGGATTTGGAATTTGGAATTTGAGTTTCAAATGATAAGGGATCAAAGGGAAGACTCTCAAGTGTCTCTTTCTGTGTTATAGGATATGTGAAGTAGGATTCTTCTTCAACAAAGGTTACATCTGCTGAGGTGTAGTATTTCCTTGTAGGTGGGTGAAAGCATTTGTAACCCTTTTGAGTGGATGAATATCCTATAAACACACATTTGACAGCTCTAGGATCGAGCTTCCCCCTCTGATGGTCATGAATATGAACAAATGAGGTACAACCAAAAACTCTGGGATGTAAGGTGAATGTATGTCTGATATCCGGATGAAACTGAGCCAAAAGATCTAGAGGACTTTTAGACCCAAGAACTTTAGAAGGCAATCTGTTAATGACATAAGTTGAGGTAAGGACAGCTTCACCCCAATATGTTTTGGGTACATTGTTTTGGAACAACAAGGCTCGGGTGGTTTCTAGAAGGTGTCTATTTTCTCCTTTCTACCACTCCATTTTGTTGGGGAGTGGAGACACAAGAGGACTGATGTATAATCCCTTCTTTTTGAAAATATGGTGTTAGAATTTGATTGAAGTAATCTCTAGCAATATCACTTCGTATGTTCTTAATTTTTGTGCCAAATTGATTTTTCACCATTTCATGGAAGACTTGAAATACTAGGCTGACTTCAGACTTGGTTTTCAGCAAGTATACCCATGAGACTCTAGTGCAATCATCAATAAATGTTACAAACCATCTTGCACCAGATATATTGGGAATTGTTGAAGGTCCCCATACATCACTATGAACAAGATAAAATGGAGAAGAAGCTCTTTTATTTATAAGTGGAAAGGAAACATGAGTATGCTTGACATACTCACAAACATCACAATGAAAAGACTTAATATCCGGTCCTTGAAACAAGGCTGGGAATACCAATCTTAAGGTTCTAAAAGACACATGACCTAAACGTTGATGATGCAACCGTATTGCATCTTTATTTGAAGAGGATAGAAAAGAGATGGATTTGGTTGGAGAAGGCTTTTCAAATGTATGCAAGTAATAGAGTCCTCCTTCCTCCTTAGCAAGCCCAATCTTCCTCTCTGATTTCTGGTCCTGAATTTCACAATAAGAAGGATAAAAGGTGACAATGCAGGACATGTCATTGGCAAGCTTTTGAATTGAGATTAAGTTGGTGGATAGCTTAGGAACATGCATGACATTTTTAAGCATCAGAGAGGGGTTAATCTGGATATCCCCAACCCCGACTACAGTGGTAGAGGTTCCATCAGCTACAATTATCTTAATTTCTATTGCCTGGGCATAGTGTATAAGTAATGTAGCTTTTTGGATTACATGTCATTTGGTCGGTGGCTCTTGAATCTAGGATCCAGAAATTCTCCTGAAATTTACCAGAAGCATTAAATCCAAAAGAGTGTGTAGGCTTACCATATAGTGTTTGGAGTTCATCAAAACTTTTAACTTGAGGTTCCTCTTCAGTCACTCGAGATGAAGATGACTTAGGCATAGTGTTTACAGCCATTTGGGGTTATTCAACAATGAAGACTGAAAACATAATTAATTTTGGTGATGAAAGGCAGCAATGAAGGCTGAAAGCAGAAATATTTTGGCGATGAAGGCCAAGAAAGAAAGATTTTGCGGAATGAGTTACTATGGCTCTGATACCATGTAGATATAAAAGAGAACTTTAACTTTTTCTCTTATCGATTGAAGTTTAGAGTGCCTATATTTTATACAGGGAATTAGGATCAATTAGGATCCTGAAATCAAGGACATTTACTAAGCTAATCTTCTAACTAAGGCAAGTTCCAATCAGTTACAACCTTCCTAAAATAAAAGATTCTAATTACAGCTATACAAATAAAATAAAATCAATTATATAGAAATAGTTTCTCATTCAAATTTCCAACACAAATACTTCCAGGCTAAATTTATAAAAAAAAAAAGGACACCATTGGACTCAGAAGGCCAAAATAAGTCCAGACGCATCGGTCATTTAAAAAACGAAGCTCCACAGATGCCGCACGCACCACCTGCGCGTGTGAGCTTCCTACGAGGGCTGACTAGATGCTAAGTTGGCACTAGGGCTGACGTGGTATGCTGATGTGGCAGGGCTAACGTCACTCTGACGTCACTGATATCATTATGTGTCACCAAAAAATGGGTCCCACTGTGATGGCGTGGCAGATGGCATCCACACATTGTGTTGACTATTGACCAATCAACAATTAACTGGTTGACTGTCGAGTCATCTTCATGCACCGAGCCGGAGCATGCCATCCACAACTGCTTCCCAATCTCCAATGAGGTCACAGATGGTGACGTTGGACTCGCTTCTTCGAGTAATTTCCAATCATGTACTGGTTATTCCCAAAGGAGTGCCACAAAAGGCACTTTTCCTGAGGTCGAGAGTGCAAGTCGTGGGACGCCTCTTTTCAAACCCAGAAAATTGGTTTCGCAAACGTGATCCACGAACCAATTTCTCGAGTCGTAGAATGTTCATTTTAAGTCCAAATTAAGCATACAATATGTCGTTGGAAAGCCCTCACGGAGTACTACAAGTACAGACTATAAAACCACAGTTTTACATAATATAAACAAGTCAAAAAAGCATGAAATGTTTTAGAAAAATCAATTTTCAACAAAACTAGGGTTTGCGATATGTTGAAAAATACATAAAAGAATTCAACGAAAATTGAGTATGTTGTTCGCCTTGTCATAGGGAACTCAAATATTTAAAATTTTCTTAAAAAATGTTTTCAACATGAAATCATAAAACCCATTTGGTTAGTTATCAGGTAAAACTTTAAACAAACTCAAAAAAACTAAAACATGCAATTTATGGCATAACGAAACGAGCAATCAAACATATATACTCTAATACCAATGAAGGTTATATACCAAAAGTTAGTTATCTACAAGGAATCATGAGTTACCTCATGCGATCTTGAACCTTGAGCGAAGCAGAAGACTTTCTGCTTGAGCTACGATCTTCGTATGTCACGAACAATAATCCTGCAAGCCTTTCACGTGTGATTAATATCACGTAGCACGAATATCAGTCTTTGGTTCATACCGCAAATCCAAGCTATTTGATGGTTAGGTTAGAGGGAGTATTTGGTGAGATATAATATGAGAGAGAGAGGGGGTGGCCAAAGCAAGAAAAGAAATGTTCTATTTGGTGTTTTATCTCATTAGGGTTTTATCCTTTTAGTTGCTCTATTTATATTATTGTACAAGAAATCCTATTTCTTGTGGGTTAAGTCAATCCCAAATCCCTTCGGATTAAGAAAATAATTAACCTTTAATAATATAAATACGATCCATGTGAGCGGAAGTAAATAATCGGGCCACGAGCCCAATTGCTAACAAAACCAATTTTGAAGTTAATTTTCTCAACATTCTATGAAGAAATATAATTCTCTTCGGCCACGTGAGAGAGATAATCAGAAAGGAAAGAGTGTTTAAGAGAGAGAGAGAGAGAGATAACTAAACCGATCATACTCAATCATAGACTAACTATTGATAAAAAATTCATTAATAAAACTCGAAACCATGAATTTTGGGGGTAAACTTGTCAATCTAGATTAAACCAAGAGAACACGAAAGTGAAATCCTTGCAATAATGCTCTTGCGGGCCTTCTGGATCGAATTGAATTGCTCCACTGGCGACAGTGGTGGGGAGGTGGGAGAGAATATTATTTCACGTGGTGGAAGGGAGGAGCCTTTCATGGAAGAACGAGGGTCAAAATAAGGCTAATAGGTTTGTAAATATGTGATGGGTAGAGTAATTAGGATTCTTACAAAACCAATTCAGAGCAACACCAATTCTTCGTTCCGTGACTTTGCAACAGTACCCAATCTTCAACTTTGGCATCAGACTTACAATATACCAAAGTACTTGATAAACAGTCCAATACCAAATATATTAGCAATCCTATATGCAAAGGTATAACCTGCAAATCAAGATTATAACAAGACAATATAGGATAAAAAGTAACGAAGTATCCTCGGCTCAACGAAGCTTAACTCGAATCTATCTAGGGCTTATAATGCCTAGGCTCAGATCCCCACAGCAATGCTATACACAGAGTATATCAATCTATCCAACCAAGAGTTCACCAATCAATAGGGACGAAAATACGATTCCAAGGATTTCAAACACAACGGGACTGCCCAGCCTTCCAACAAGAAAACCAAACCCGTAAAACACCCTTTCTCACAAAACACTCTATCGTAGAGAACTCAAACTCATAGTATTTCCCTTCATAGAAATCAACTCACAACTATAGAAGCAAAGATGAAGCAGAAGAGAAAGAATCAGAGAGAGTGATATATCAATTAGTTGTGGTCCCTAATGAAGGAGGAGAAGGGAGTATTTATAGCCTAAAGGTAATAAGGATTTAAGGATCCTTATTGCTGAAGATTAACTCGGTAGCGCTGCCAACGCGCAAAACACGGGAGGAGCAGATATCGCAATGAGGAAAAAGGGGGAAGAACCAAAACATGGCTCAACTGATTAGTCCCCAAAATGCAATAGGATTAGCCGAATAGTGAGAGCATATGTAAGTGGGCTAGGTTGGGTTTTTGGGTTGCTAGGCTTGGATCAGAAGTGGGCTGCCCATTGGAAAATGGGCCACGCCTCTACTTACAATCTCCACCTTGGAACAAGTATCAGGCCAATCACGTAGAACTCATGAACAATGGTGGGGTACTTCATAACCTATCCCAAACTTGTTCCAACACTAATAAAGAAACAAGAACGGGAGACATATTTCACAAAGAAAACTGTAAAGGGAGAAAACTCACTTTCCAAACACAAAGTAAGGAAACATGGACACGAAGCATGTAATCAACCATCACTGTCAAAATTCAAAAATTTTAAACATGTTTGAAATTTTAATACAGGTAAGCATTTTGTATTCATATCCGCAGGATTATACTAAGATGGAATTTTTTCAAGCAAGATAAAACCTTTTTCAATCAAGTCTCTTAAGTAATGAAATCGAACATCTATATGCTTGGTCCTATCATAAAAAACATGGTTCTTGCAAAGTTTAATTCCAGACTGACTATCAGAATAAACCACGACTTTATCCTTTAAAAAACCAATTTTAGTTCATAATCCTTTCAACCAAGTCACTTCCTTAAAAGCTTCAATTATAGCAACATATTCAGACTCGGTAGTAGACAATGCAACAATGGATTGTAATTGAGATTTCCAACTAACACATGAACCACACAAAGTAAACACATAAGAAGTAGTAGACTTCCTACTATCTCTATCATTAGCATAGTTATAATCCACATAACCTTTCAATTTAGCACCTTCATTGCATTTAGAGAATTTCAAGCCATAATTCACAGAATAACCAAGATATTTAAGAAGCGATTTGACCGCTTCCCAATTAAGCATACCAGGGTTGGACATGTATCTACTCAAGCAACTGATAGCATAAACTATATCAGGTCTAGTGCTAACCATAAGATACATAATTGAACCAATAGCATTAGAATAAGACACTTTCTCCATTTGTTTTCTACCAAATTCATTTCGAGGAGCCTAAGTCTTACTAAGGATGAAATGTCATCCTAAAGGCATATCGTTAGAGTTTGCATTCTTCATCCTAAATTTACTCAAAATCTTTTGCACATAAGAAATTTGATTAAGATAAATAGTGATGTTCTTTCTATCATTAACAATGTTCATTCCCAAAATCTTTTTAACATCTCTAAGATCTTTCATGTCAAAATTTACACTAAGACAATTTTCCACATTTTCAATTGATTTAATACAAGGACTGATAATTAGCATATCATCAACATAAATCAGCATGAACACAGGAGTAGAAGAGTTGACTTTAAAATACAAGAATTGATCATAAGAGCTACAAATGAATTTCAAAGACAACATACACACATCAAACTTCTTGTTCCACATTCTAGGAGTTTGTTTCAATCCATACAAAAAAATTTTCAATAAACACACGTAGTCAGGATTTCTCTTTATCAATAAAGCCTTCGGGTTGTCTCATGAATTTTTTTTCATCCAAGCCACCATGTGAAAACACGGTTTTCATATCCATTTGTTTTTATTCCTAATTAAACTGAGCAACTAAAGCAAACATGACCCTTACCATAGTAAATTTGAGAATCAGAGCAAAAATTTCTTTATAATCTATCTTATCTTTTTGAGTAAACCCTTTAGCAACTAAACATGCTTTAAATATAACAGTCTCATTCTCATTCTTAACCTTAAACAAACATTTGCTTGCAACAAGAGAACATGTTTTAGGTCTAGGGACCAATGTCCATGTTTGGTTAATATGCAACGAGTTCATTTAATCTTTTATAACATTTAGCCACTTAGCAGAATGAGAAGACTTTAAAGCATCATTGTAAGATTTAGGTTCATCACAATTGTCAAAAGATTCAAAAACACTAAACACAAAAGATTTCATATGAAAATCATTAAGTCTAGATGGTTGCCCAATTTCCCGTCTAGATCGATCCCTATCAAGTTGGTAGTCATCTAGATTTTTTATTTTCAGGACTTGCTCATTTTCCACATTTTCATCATATTCATTGTGTTCAATTTCAACATGTTCATTCTCATGATCAATTTCCACATTTTCAGTTGGCACATTAGCATCAATCACATGGGGTTGTTCCACCACAATTAGAGCCGGGGGAGGGGAAACATTATCAACATGTATAGGTTGAGCATGAATTAAGCAAGGAAATTTAAGTTCATTAAAGACAACATCCCTACTTATTATAACTTTAAAACCATGTTCCTCTTTCAACCAAAGTCTATACCCTTTCACACCCTCCGGGTACCCTAAAAACACACACCTAACAGCTCTAGGTTCAAGTTTTCATGTCTTTGATATGCATAAGCAGCAAAACCAAACACCCTCATATGTGAAATATCAATCTCTTTGCCCATAAACACCGCTTTGGGGCATCTACCATGTAATGGCATGGAGGGGGACCTATTAATGATATAGGCGGAAATCAAAACTACTTCTCCCCAAAATCGTTTGGAGAGACCCGAGGTCTCAAGCATAGCCTTAACTCTTTCCAAAAGAGTCCTATTCGTGCTTGGCCACACCATTTTGTTGCGGGTTATAGAGAACAGTTTTGTGCCGACCAATACAATTTATAGCACATAATTCATCAAACTCATGATTACAGAATTCTAACCCATTATCGGTCCTAAGCATTTTGATTTTCTTTCTTGTTTGATTTTCAATAAAAACTTTCCAAATTTTAAACTTCTCAAATGAATTAGATTTGTGTCTCATTAAGAAAATCCAGACTTTTTGTGAAAAGTCATCAATGATAGATAAAAAAATACCTATTGCCACATTGAGTGGGCACACTAGACAGCCCCCATACATCAGCATGTATGTAGTCAAAGAATTTCTTACTCGAATGCTTTCCTAGTAAAGGGGGTGGAAAACTCACTCTAAGGTGTTTGCTCTTAACACAAGTATCACAAAAAGACAAATCAGATAATTTTTTATTTTCAAAAACATCCGTTTTTTGCAAAATTTCTAACCCTTTATGTAATACCCCGATTTCTGGTTAGCTTGAATTGTGTGCGATGATCGTATTTCTTCCCTTGTTAATTGCTTGTTTGGATGGCGAGAGAGTCTAGAGAGTCGAAATGCGACGCGATTGAGAGTTTGCTTGCGTTTTGTGTTTGTGACCTCGGTTTGGTCCTAGATATTTACATGATGATTGATTAACATGTCTAGATGTATTATACTTCTATTTGATGCATTCCATAAGTCTAGTTATGTTTTGACGCTTTGAGGATAAGAATCGTTCTTATCGCGTAGTTCGAGATTAAGTCGTGTGATCGTCTTATCTTCGGAAGTCCTTATTCTCCTAGTTGTTGTTTAACTTCTTAGAAGTATTTAAGGCTATTCATTGGCCTATCTGAGAATCATGTGTAGGATTACTTCTATGATCAATGAAGTATGTTATGAAGCTTCATTTTGTAAGCTTGGACCTTGAGCATGATGGTCATATAATTTCCTAAAAACCTGGGGTTTAACATGATGCTTATGTAGTAAATGGTGTTATTGGTGATATGAATGATTTTGGGAGTTTCTATTGAATATTATGAATTATTGAAATTACTCATGGTTATGTCTTTAAGGTTTGGGAGCATGGTTGATGAACTCCTATTTTTGGTTGTAAGCATGATTAATGAATTATCATTATAAATTACATGATTGAAATGTGATGTTTGGCTTCAATGGATTAAGTTGATTTTCATGAATATAAAAGTATGTTGTTCAACTTTAATTCATGAATTTAAGGTTAAGAACATGTTAGATGAATTTATATCTTGACTATGAGCATGATTAGATGAATGACTATTTTGAGTGAAAGCATGCTAGATAAAATCTATCTTGAGATACATACTTGAAATGTGATGATTGACTCTAATTAATAAGTGTTGATCTATGAACTTTGTTTGGGATTTTGTTGGGAATGTATGGATTATTTTGGGTTACACAATGTTGTTAACGTTGAGAACTTAGCCATGAATATTAGCTAATGAATAATAGAGGGTTATGATGCAAATAGCTTCTACGCCTTCGAATTTAGAAAGAGTAGAAATGACTCAACAGAGTCAATTATGAGATTAATATGAACATAGAGAATTACATATTGAGATCCTATGGAATTTGGGGTAGTTTTGATGGAGGTTAAGCCTCCGAGTGTTTTCAAGTGTATGAAGAACACTTGGGTATTAGAGACTTGATATTATTGCTCTAATGTGTTTATGTGCTAGTTAGCATAGAAATGTATAACCATGTGATTTAAAAGTAAATATCTACTTGATTAAATTAGTGCACTATTTGGTACTTTTCCTTGGTTGAGAATTTGAGTATATATTACATGTGCTTGCGTTTGAGTCCAGCTGGTGTTGTTTTTGTTTTGAGTCTTTGGCGGGATGATGTATTGTCTTCACGAATTGTGAGATTCGTGATCGCAATGGATCATCGTGCCGGGTTGCACATACCCTTCCATCGATGGCCACGGTGGGGATGTAGCTGATCATTGTTAGAGAAATAAACCTGACTTTGATAGCTATGGAACTCGAGCGGGGATTGCCTCGGGGACATCGATACCACGAAATGGATATCGAGGACATATTTGGTTGCACATGTTTTGTAGGAGCTACACGGCGGAAGCGGAAAGGAAATCATCTTCTCTCTTATGTGGTTTATTGTACGAGCACTTATATGAATCATTGTGCTACGTGGCTAATGATATGATTTACATGAGATGATGATTGCTTGATGAAATGTTATAATAGATATATAACATGCTAATGAAATAATGATGTTATGATATAATGTTATATTAGAAATATAACATGTTATTCATGATTAGATTGGAAATCATAGTCTCCCATATATGAATTATTATATGAGTTATGTTCAATGATGAAGTATGAAATCATAGTCATGTTCCCATGATATTATGTGAAATTATTATATGATTTGGTTATGTTCAATGATGTATTATGAGTATGATGCAAGCTGCCATGGTATAATTAAGGGTTATGTGGATGGAATCCACCGAGTCATGATAAGTTACAATGTGGAGTGAAGTTATAACATCGATTGACACTTATATGTTAGTCGAATGTTGAGAATCATATGTTTAGTCGTTGAGTGTATAGACTAGAGTTGTAGACTTAGATAAATGTTGGGTTTCGGTTGTAACGTCGCCGATGACTTGGATATATTATTGTTTATAAAATTGTAACAGGTGGTTTTGTTGTATGTGTCTAACGTTGCGTCATGTGCTTTGAATTTTTTGGCCGAGGGATTTACTATCTCTTAGGTTGTTTTGTGTTTCGGAGCTTGTTAGCTCGGGTGCCATTACGTTAATTGCTTCCGCATTTGTTGAGTCGTTGGCGTATCACTGTTATAGCCTTATCCGTTGCTTGTTATTTTTGCTTTTTGGCGGCACGACCTTGGGATCTCGTATTGGAGTCCAGGTCGGGTCGTCACAGTTGGTATTAGAGCAATTGGTTAGCTGTCTGCAAGGATATGTTCCTTGGCCTAGTTTGGGTTTGGTTTTGTGTGATTTGTTGTATCTTAACGTCGAGAGCTATTGTATGTTAAGATGGTAGAAATTAGAATGGGTCCTAGCACTGGTAGAGGTGCCGGTGGTGATGAGCATAAGGTAGTATTAGTAGTGTTCATATTTGAGAGTCCACCGGGTATTGGTGGCAAGTGTTATGAAATTGTTGGGGACAACAGGATGTGCCAAAAGTGTGGAAGGACATCTTGTGGGAGTTCAGGGCACATTGTATCCTTACAGTAGTTTAGAAAAGGAGAAGATATAATTTATTATGATAGAACTGGTAGTTATGATTGCGGTTTAATATTTATTGATGTTCACGGAGTTAGCTCAGTAGAGTAGAGTACTTAGTACCAGATGAGACTAGGAAGACTCCACGGTTTGTGAAAAGATTAAGGATAAAATATTGTAGGCAGTTTATTCTATTACAGCTTGCGGATTATTGAGGGGCTGTGGACCGTACTTATGAGAAATAGTTAGATATCGAGAGATACACTCAGGAGAGGACCTCGGGGACTGTTAAGGATGAAGATGAGTTTAGAGGGCAGTAGCACCTCATAAAGTTGTATAGGCAAACCCGTAGTCTAGTAAGCGGAGTGATGCTTCTACCTATAGTCATAGATGACGAGTTGATGTATAAAATTTTGTTTGGGAACTGGAAACACCGAGCATAGGTGTTGGAGTAACGCAGGAAAGTGTTTTGCTTATGTTGGTGATTACATTCGAAATGATTGCCTTAAGTTGAGAGTTAACGGGTCTAAGAGTGATAATTAGCAGTTTGGTGACTCTAAGAGAGATGGTGATAGACGACCTAGAGTTTGAGGTTGTGTGCACGCATGGCGGTTGGCCATTGCGGAGTTTTGAGACCTACCCGAGATAGGAGGTAATTCCTTAGACATATATTATGGTTCTTATTATCGTTATTATGAGTATGCATTGTATCGGTAGCTCATATGCATTCATACATACATTGCATTGTGTGTTGAGATTTATTGATTGTTGGTTTCCCTGGTCTATTTTGTGGTCAAGGATGATATCCCGGTATGGGAATGGTTTATGGTTTTGGTTGAATCTTGATTTTTCGGTAGACAATCAATTGTGGTATGGAAATGTGGTTATGTAAGCCTAAACAAATGGCCATGTTATACATGTATGAAGCATGAATATGTGATAATGTTTACTGGTGGTATTTACTAGTGGTGCATTGAGTTTATATACTTTATGGACATATATGTAATGTTATGAGTAATATATTTATACATTATTATGTGGTTATTATGCGAGTAGGTTACGCTCGAAGCGCCTGAGGATAAATTGGTGATCATGAGATGATTTATGACTATTATGGTCGGGTATACCATTTTGTCGCGACTATTAGAGTGTCGTTACCACGTGAGGATATTACGTGTGTTTTTTTTAAGACAAAATTTTTAGTTAAGATAATACTAGATCTTATAGAGTTTTAATGGTTGAGGGTACTAGAGAGAATATCACCTATTTTTTTTGGATTTAGTATGAAATTATCATTAGGCGAGTATACTAGATATACATACCTTGTTATTTGTTAGAATTGCCATTGCTTAGTGAATTATCACGATGGAAACCTACGAGTATGTTTTCTTGGTTTTGTGTTATAAATATGTATGATTGGATTGGTAATCACATGTGTTATAGTAATTATTTGATTAACCAATATGCATGGCTATGATTTACATGAGTTGCATGAATTGCACGAGCTATGTGAAGTATATGAGTTGGAGCATGATGATACTTGTTAATTGTATATCACATTTGCATGATATACGTGTATACATGTGGCATTGTTAGTGATAGGAATTCTATCATCCACTTGATGATTAATTTATAAGTAAAAATATACACGTTGTTTACGGAGTATAAACATGACTAGTGTCGTCACATGTATTGTCTTGGTTAAGAGTATTAATATGTTTCCCTTATATGGGTATGAATAGTAAATGTATTTTGTTATGAGTAAATGTATGGTTTACAAAAGTAATAAATTTAGTTAATATATATAGTTGTATTTGATCATGAACATGCCTACGTGCATTAGTAGTAAGGATAACTTACTTAGTCTATTGCATAATATAACCTTGATTATCATTGTCTAATGATTATGCCACGTTTAAACTATTGCATTATTATGTGAGATTGTAGTGAAGGATGTTTCACATTTTCTCATGAACCTTCGCATCCTTGCAACAGAAGCTTTTGAAATCTAATTCAGTCGGTACCCTGAATTGGTGATCAAAAGATATTCGTTCGTGAACTAGGATTAATAGCAAGTAGGTTAGAAATTGACTAAACCTATTACCAAAGGGAATGAACAAAAATGAAATGAATTTTCAATCGATGCTATCAAGTGTTCTTATGTGCTTTATCCACGATTTGGAAATTGCGAGTGTGGCTTGCATGATTATGAAGGTTGGCTTGCTTGTTTTAGGAGCGTGTTGTGGAACACTCTTCTTTAGTTTGTGAATTGCTCTATCGATAATCTTTATGTCTTATGATTTAGAATTTCTTGTATTGAAGTCTCATGTTGTGGCTCCGAAGCAATTAGTTTCGGGAGATTGGTGTTTATAATGTTTTTGGATATGCTCTTGTGAAATGTTAAGGATTCACTTGGTTAATTAATTAATAATGGAACTTGTGTGTGCTTTTGCGACTCAAGTATGAGTCATGTTATTTTCGATCTCAAGTGTTTTGTACTGATGTATCTATTGGGAGTTTCGGGACATTTGAATGTGGATTTTTATAGTTTGATTCTTGACTACTTAGTTTGGTTATTATGGTAGTAGATTCGGAGATTGAGTCTAGGTTTATGGTTTTGAACATTGAGTGTTCACTCGGAATTGAGAGACACCGTAGCTGCATCTCAAGGTATTTGTTGTTGGGTGATGACCTAACGTTGGATTGTGTTACAGTTTAGAATTCAGGACGAATTCTTTTTAAGGGTAATACCCGAGATGATGTAATTTCTTCCCTTGTTATTGCTTGTTTGGATGGTGAGAGAGTCGATTTGGACCATATTAAGACCAAAAGCTAAGAGATGCCCTATAGTTGTTGATTGCGCGTAATATGAATCGCATTTGCTTGTGTTTTGTGTTTTTCTTCCCTTGTTGATTGCTTGTTTGGATGGTGAGAGAGTATATGTGTATGAGAGACCAATTGGACATTAAGACCAATGTGTATTTATTATTATTTTATTATATAAAATACTAATATAGTATAATTAATATATAATGTATATATATATATATATATATATATATATATATATATATATTAAGAGATGCCCTATATAGTTGTTGACATGCTAAAGTCACAAGTCGTAACTCGGACGTTAGCCTGAATGCGACGCGATTGAGAGTTTGTTTGCGTTTTGTGTTTGTGACCTCGGCTTTTGGTCCTAAGTCGTGTGATCTTTACATGGGTTGGGCCGTTGGGTTGCCACTTAAAAAGGTGGGTTGGGTTGATTGAACCAAAAAAGGCGGGATTCGAACCCAACATGTCTAGATGTATTATACTTCTAGTTGGATGCATTCCTTAAGTCTAGTGATGTTTTGACGCTTTGTGGATAAGAATCGTTCTTATCGCGTAGTTCGAGATTAAGTCGTGTGATCGTCTCATCTTCGGGAGTCCTTATTCTCCTAGTTGTTGTTTAACTTCTTAGAAGTATTTAAGCCTATTCATTGGCCTTTTGACTTGCTTTAAGTCTCATGGTATTGCTCGTTTGATCGCTGGTTCATTCGTCGATTCGTTAGCGAGTTGTTGTACCTTGCTCCGGTTTCGCTGCGAGTTGTTTCAGGAGTTGTTTGTGAGTATTCCGTGGGAGTTCTGGACCTACTTTGAATGGGGATTGAACCTTTTTGGTTTGGATGTGTTTGGAGTCATTTAGGGTTGAATTATAAACAATTTGGGGTCTTGGAGGCTTGCGCCCGCAAGGGTGAAGGACCTTGCCCCCGTAAGGTCACCAGAAACTTTCCAAGATGTGCAGCAGATAGGATGCGGCCGTATGGGTGAGGACCATGCAACCGCATGGTGCCCCGACTCAGCAATGCCCTGTTTTGTGATTTGAAATGAATTACCTATCCTACCCTCATTAAACCCCCTCCCTTCCTAACCTCCCATACTTAGTCTTAATCATGTCCTAACATCCTTGTATAATTAATTAAGGTTGGATTAGTGGTTGATTACTCCTAATCTTCACTAATTGTTCTAAGGAATTCCCTATTATACCTTCTTGGTTTGTGGAGGTATAAATACCCAAACCCTTTACAATTTTCAACAAATTCCCCTCAATTATCCCCTTCCTTATACGTTTTTAGAGAGAGAGATAGACAGAGAGAGAGAGAGAGAGAATCCATGAGGGCTTTGAGCCCTAGCTCTTTTTCCTCCGATCCACGAAGATCCAACCGTTGTATTGCCTTGTAACCTCGGATTCTTGAAGCCCTCGATGAGTAGAACAATTTCACCGATCCGATTTTCATTCTTTGTTGTTTTGATTCAAGCTAGGTAAGCTACTATACTCCTCCTCTTATCGATTTTGTGCTCATTGAGCCTAAGGAAAACAAAGGACTTGCTATTTGAGGTCAATGAATACACATGTATGCTTTGTGTGGTTTTATTTTGAGTTTGAAGAGTGAACTTGCTAAGACTTATGTGTAGGATAACTTCTATGATTAAAGAAGTATGTCATGAAGCTTCATTTTGTAAGCTTGGACATTGAGCATGATGGTCATATAATTTCCTAAAAACCTAGGGTTTGACATGATGCTTATGTAGTAAATGGTGTTATAGGTGATATGAATGATTTTGGGAGTTTCTATTGAATATTATGAATTATTGGAATTACTCATGGTTATGTGTTTAAGGTTTGGGAGCATGCTTGATGAACTCATATTTTTGGTTGTAAGCATGATAAATGAATTATCATTATGAATGACATGATTGAAATGTGATGTTTGGCTTCAATGGATTAAGTTGATTTTCATGAATATAAAAGTATGTTGTTCAACTTTAATTCATGAATTTAAGGTTATGAACATGTTAGATGAATTTATATCTTGACTATGAGCATGATTAGATGAATGGCTATTTTGGGTGAAAGCATGCTAGATAAAATCTATCTTGAGATACATGCTTGAAATGTGATGATTGACTCTAATTAATAAGTGTTGATCTATGAACCTTGTTTGGGATTTTGTTGGGAAGGTATGGATTATTTTGGGTTACACAATGTTGTTAATGTTGAGAACTTAGCCATGAATATTAGCTAATGAACAATAGGAGGGTTGTGATGCAAATAACTTCTACGCCTTCGAATTTAGAAAGAGTAGAAATGACTCAACGGAGTCGATTATGAGATTAATATGAACATAGAGCATTACATATTGAGATCCTACGGAATTTGTGGTAGTTTTGATGGAGGTTAAGCCTCCGAGTGTTTTCAAGTGTATGAAGAACACTTGGGTATTAGAGACTTGATATTATTGCTCTAATGTGTTTATGTGCTAGTTAGCATAGAAATGCATAACTATGTGATTTAAAAGTAAATATCCACTTGATTGAATTAGTGCGCTATATGGTACTTTTCTTGGTTGAGCATTCGAGTATATATTACATGTGCTTGCGTTTGAGTCCAGCTGGCATCGTTTTGGTTTGAGTCTTTGGCGGGACGATGCATTGTGTTCACGAATTGTGGGATTTGTGATCGCAATGGATCACCGTGCCGGGTTGCACACACCTCTCCATCGATGGCCATGGTGGGGATGTAGCTGATCATTGTTAGAGTAATAAACCTAACCTTGATAGCTATGGAACTCGAGCGGGGATTGTCTCGGGGACGTCGATTCCACGAAAGGGATATCGAGGAGACATTTGGTTGCACGTGTTTTGCAGGAGCTACACGGCGGAAGCGGAAAGGAAATCATCTTCTCTCTTATGTGGTTTATTGTACGAGCACTTATATGAATTGTTGTGCTACGTGGCTAATGATATGATTTACATGAGATGATGATTGCTTGATGAAATGTTATAATAGAAATATAACATGCTAATGAAATGATGATTTTATGATATAGTGTTATATTAGAAATATAACATGCTATTCATGATTAGATTGGAAACCATAGTCTCCCATATATATGAATTATTAAATGAGTTATGTTAAATGATGAAGTATGAAACACATGGTATAATTAGGTTATGTGGATGGTGGTTTTATGATAAGTTACAATGTGGAAATAACATGTTACACATATTGGAATTGAGAATCATATTCTATTTGATATGGGTTACTTTATGATGAATTATGTAGAACTATGCTCTATGTGACTATAGATAGAATTTGGTTTATACTGAGGATTATACCATGAAATGATATATTATGAGTATGACATGATACATGCATGTTTTACTTAAGCATAATGCCTGCCATGACATTGCATCTTTAGTAGCTTACTAATTCTTTATGACTTACTCTGTTTACTTTGTTTTCCTTAGATTCGAGCCGAGATAGTGATTCGAAGGAATCCACCGAGTCTACGATAGAACATGTGGTTCTGTGTGAAGGTTGCTATTATTAATATTTTGTAGCCTTGGTTTTGGAAAGGACGTTTGGGAAGTGAAGTTATGTAAACTTCACTATGGGTAGTAAGCCTTGTGGTTATTTAATTGATGCTTGTTTATGTTACTTAGTCTTTTGTGAGCCGATAGATGTTAGTCGAGTCATGTTCAGATAATGATATTATTTCTACCCATATCAAGTATGTATTATATTGTTGGTTATGTTGTACTTCGGCATGTTTAGCCGTTGAGTGTGTAGACTAGAGTTGCAAACTTAGTTTAATGTTGGGTTCCAGCTTGTAACGTCGTCGATGACTTGGATATATTATTGTTTATAAAATTGTAACAGGTGATTTTGTTGTACGTGTCTAATGTTGCGTCATGTGCTTTGAATTTTTGGGCCGAGAGATTTACTATCTCTTAGGTTGTTTTGTGTTTCGGAGCTTGTTAGCTCGGGTGCCATTACGTTAATTGCTTCCACATTTGTTGAGTCGTTGGCATATCGCTGTTATAACCTTACCCGTTGCTTGTTAATTGTGTGTTTTGGCAGCACGACCTTGGGATCTCGTATTGGGATCCGGGTCGGGTCGTCACCTTTATTACTTATGTGTCTTAGTCTCTTATGCCACAAACTCGTTTTTTCTTCTTTAGTGACATTAGCATAAATATCAAAATTAGACATAGGCAAAGCAGAACAAACATATAAATTTCAACGTTTTTCACATTTAACAATAACCAAAAAGCCCTTTAATATTTTCATAACACCCTTTCCTCATTTACCTTCCAAGCCATCATCTTCCAATGAGGCACATGAAATCAAATTGCTATATAATTCAGGCATATGTCTAACATTTTTCAAAAGTTAAAACATAACCAGAATTGCATTTCAAATCAATATCACCAATACCAAGTATTTGACATTTTTTCTCGTTTGCTAAGTAAACAGAACCAACATCAACTTCTTTATAAGTAGAAAACAATTATTTCAATGGTGTCATGTGATAAGTGCAGCTAGAATCTATAAGACATTCACTAGCATAAGCAGAATGCAAAGAATTCACAACATTATCACAAGAATAAATAACCATAAACACTTAGGCAAAAGTATCACTACTTGAAGCTAAGTTGCAGTCAATTTGGTTTTGGTTGTGATTTTAATTTTCCTTTTTCGGATTAGGCCACTCTTTCCTAAAGTGGCCTACTTCACCATAATTGTTACACATTATATGTCTTTGCTTTGAGTTCGACCTACTTTTGCTTCTCCCTTTATTCTTGTTGGAATTTTAATTTTGGTTTTGATGAGATTTACCATTATTCCTATGGACATATCTACCTCTAACCATATTCACCTCATTTAAACTAGACTTCCCATTTATTCACTTTTAAATCTAATTCCTTAGCCTTTAAACCGCTAATCACTGTCTCAAGCTTAATTTGATCTCTACCATACTTGATTGCAGATTTAACATTAGAGTATGATTCAGGAATAACATTTAACAAGACAATAGAAGTGTAGTTATCAATGTGCTCATCGCCAGTTTGTTTGATTTCTTGAACTATCTTAGTAAAAGCATCAACATTGTCTTCGGTATCTTTATTAAGATTTATTTTGAAACTAATTTTTTTTTCTAGAAGATAAGTTTTGTTAGGTAAATTATTTTCAAAAAAAGCTCCTCTAATCTATCCCACAAATGTTTCGCATGCAATTGTTTACCACATTTCCAAATAACAGCTTCAGACAAGTTCAAAATGATAGACGAATAAGCACTTTCATCAATCTCAATCATAGCCTCTTTAGAAATATCTTTTGGAAACTTAAAAGTTATTGCTTTAAAACATTTTTCTTTTATCAAAATTCCTTTCATCTTTTGTTGCCAAATTGAAAAATCAGATTTTCCGTTTAAAGGATCCAAATTATAACTAGTAGCCATAATAACAATATTCCAACAAGTAATTCCACAAACTACTTTCAAGAAAATCACGAGTTTCGATACGTATGCAACACAAAGAAAATAAACTATTTCTAGTAGGTAAGGAAAAATAAACTATTTCTAGTAGGCAAGGAAAAATAAACGGAATCAAAAACAGAGTAGGAAAATCACAATTGACAATAACCAAAAGACACCAAAGCCACAACCCAATTTCGATTGAAGAAAGCTCCACACACCTTTGATTCATCCAATCAAGGCTTTGATACCACTGTAGTGTAATTAGGATACTTACAGAACCAATTCAGGGTAACACCAATTCTTTGTTTCGTGACTTTGCAACAATACCCAGTCTTCAACTTTGGCAGTAGACTTACAATATACCAAAATACTTGATAAATAGTCCAATATCAAATATATTAACAATCCTATATGCAAAGGTATAACCTGCAAATCAATATTAGAACAAGACAATATAGAATATAAAGTAAGGGAGTATTCTCGGCTCAACGGAGCCTAACTCGAATCTGTCTAGGGCTTATAATGCCTAGGCTTAGATCCCCACAACAATGCTATACATAAAGTATAACAATATGTCCAACCAAGAGTTCACCGAACCGATAGGGATGAAAATACGATTCCAAGGATTTCAAGCACAACGAGACTGCCCAGTCTTCCAACAAGAAAACCCAACTCGTAAAACACCATTTCTCACAGAACACTCGATCACAGAGAACTCAAACTCACAATGTTTCCCTTCGCAGATATTAGCTCACAGCTAGAGAAGTAGAGATGAAGCAGAAGAGAAAGAATCAGAGAGAGTGATAGATCGATTAGTTACGGTCCCCGACGAAGGAGGAGAATATAGTATTTATAGCCTGAAGGTGATAAGGATTGAAGGATCCTTATCGTTGAAGATCAACTCGGCAGCGCTGCCAACATACAAAGAATGGGAGGAGCATATATTACAATGAGGAAAAAGGGGGAAGAACCAAAATAGGGCTCAATTGATTAGTCCCCAAAATGCAATAGGATTAATCGAATAGTGAGAGCATAGGTAAGTAGGTTGGGTTGGGGTTTTGGGTTGCTGGGCTTGGATTAGAAGTGGGTTGTGCATTGGCAAATGGGCCACACCTCTACTTACAGTTGAGAGAGTGAGAGATAGAGAAATTTAAGCAAGGAGACGGAAGGGGGTGGGGAAAGAATAATGACAGAATCTGGATATGATATATTGATATGTTTACCTATTTGGTAGGGACTAGGGAGGGGGAAGCGGAAGATCAGAGAAAGATAAGAAAAAATTAAATGAAATCAATCAAATGGGAAAAAAAAGATATTGTCATCTATGGAAATGACTTTTTTGCTTGAAAAATTCTAAGGTGTTGGGCACATGGTCACTTAACGGTAGATTAGCTAATACTCCCTTCATCCCCGATAAATGTTTTAGTTAACAAAACACAAGGATTGAGAAATGTAAT
The DNA here is from genome assembly GCA_013146195.2 of Codonopsis lanceolata. NCBI lineage: Eukaryota > Viridiplantae > Streptophyta > Magnoliopsida > Asterales > Campanulaceae > Codonopsis > Codonopsis lanceolata. The sequence goes on along the minus strand of CM028377.1, from coordinate 130,579,613 downwards.
TAATTATGAGTTGTAAAATATGTTGTGATTATAATACTCAATTACCCATTACACATGCCCTCCCTAATTAGTTATGTACTTATTACACTAACTCTCTCTATATAATGTGCAATAATTATAATATTAAATGAAGAACTATATTGGGAATAATGTTAGAAAATTTATAAACAATTTTTTAGGAATATTAATCGAGATATCCCAAAATAGAAAGTATGAACATTTATTCGGGACGGAGGGAGTAACATCCAACGAAGGGACCATTGACGGTAGGGGTGGCAATCCTGACCCATGACTTGAAAACCCACCCAACCCTACCCATTAATATATGTGGGTAAAAATGGGATGCCCGTATTTACCCAATAAAACTGATGGGTAAAAGGGGTCGATGTAAATTATCACTCTTTCCCAACGCTCCCTCTCCCTCTCCCTCTTCCCCTTCCCCTTCTTTGATTTGTACCAGTAAAAACCCTTACAAAGTAGGAGTAAGGGGAGAGTGAGAGAACGGCGATCCTGTTCAATTTTAACAAATCTATGTCAGATTTCAGCAAATCCACGTTGGATCTGGTGGGGGGGTTACAGATCTAGTAGTAGTTCTGGAGGTGGAGATGACAAATCTACTAATGTCCGTTGTAGATATCGTGGTGGGTTGGCCAGAGAAGAACTCATCGTCGCTGAAGAAAAAATGGTGGTGGCGGGGCTAACGGAAGAGGTAGTGGTCTGATGAAGATGGGTTGATGAAGATGGTGGTGTTGGTCCTTGAACATGGAGCCATGGAGGTGAGGACTGTACGTTTGTCATGTGAATTGTGAAGCTAGGGGGGTTTATGAGAGAAATAAAGAGAGTGGGGGGGGGTAGGTGAAGTGGGTTACGTTATGTTTATTTCACTTATTAGCTTATACGGAGTATGAATTTAATTCCAATAGGAATAACCAACAGTTCTGTCGCACCCCTTCCCAGGTAACCCGATTTTACCCAATAGTATAAGGGTTGTAATGGGTTCTGACCCAATTTAACCTATTATATGTTCTTACCCGACCCAACACAACACATCCAATTGTCAGGTCTAATTGACTTACAAAAAAAATTGTTCTCTTCATGATGTTTATTTAATAATAATAATAATAAATGTCTTTTTGAAGTGAGGACATTCTCATATGTAATGTAATGAAAGAAATTTTCAATAGGGATGTTCAATGTCTTAGTTTAATAGTTCATGATTTAAAAATAAAAAATAAATCGAATACTTGAAATTGAAAACTGAAATTAGTTTGTATTCTCATCGGAGCAATTCAATTCATTAGAGATGCTCGAATAGATGACCTTTTCAATTCATTTGTATTTTAATCGGAACAATTCCAATGGTTATTATTTCTCATGTTAATTCATGGTGATGAATTTACCAGTTACCACCATTGGTGGGTGTTACTCAAAATATATTGTTACAAATTTGTACTAAATTGAAACCGGAAAGGGTTAGAATCGAGAAAAGGTAACCCTATTAAATTCAGGGCTAATATGGCTAGCCATATAAGTTCACAACCCTATATGGTTATGATCAACTCGATTAACATATCTACTTTTACATGATTTATTTGCATTTATATAAGTGAAACCCATAAATAATGAGTGTGATATCATTTAACCGTATCATTTAAAAATGCCCAATTTCATATTGTTGCGCAACGAATACTCAAAACTCAAATTACAATATGTAATCTGTGTTTAGGTGCAAAGATAGAGTTGGACGGAGGGGGCAGATGGGAAGTTGGTTCAAAGATAGAGGGAGAGGTTGGGGGGATTGTCGGTGGTGGATCGAGAAGGTAGAGAGGAAATGGAGGCCAAAGACAAGGCATCATGTTACAGAGATGAATTCATTTTAAAACGGGGAGCAATAATGCACTCATGTATGATGGGATTGAATTTTTGAAAGGAAAGTATAATTCAAGGGGTACGTGTAGGTATCAGTAACGAAGAGATAAGACCAAGTTTTGCAACAATGCTAAAGAAGGCAACTGGTGTGTGAGAGAGAAACGATGTGGAGGGAAAGGGAGTTGTGGGCTTTTGAAAAAAGAAGATAAGATTGGTGGTAAAGTTTCGACGCAGTTCTTGATGGCTCCTACTTCAAATTTGGTAATATCTTTTTGTGTGGCTAATTTTGGTACTATCAATTATGAATTGCGATGAACAATTTTGGATCCGTGATACATAATATGAAATTAAAATACAAAAGTAAATTTTGATGCAATTAGATTTGCGATGGACCAACTGGACCCCTTATACATAAATCCGATGTACAATTTATAGTAAATCGCGATGCAAAAATTGAATTTACGATGCACATATTAGAATTGTGTGCATCAATTTAGAATTGCGATGCAGTGCGCCCCCTAGTCCAATTTCCTTTTACTCTAAAAATGTCATTTACTAGTTAAAAGCAAAAATCTTATTCTTTAGAGGTTGAAAATTGATGGAAGGGAATCAACCCGATTATCATCCATAAATTATTATTAGAGAAACACATTAAATTTACTCCATTAAAATTAGGAAGGTGTCCATTAGAAAAGGGCTAGAATAAAAACGTGCCACTAAAATAAGGATGCATATCGAAATCACGGAACCAAATCAAATCAAATCAAACAAATTCAATCGGTTTGGTTTGGGTTCGGTTTCAAAAGTTAAAAAATCGACTTGTTCGGTTCGCTTCATAGTTTTTGATATCAATATATATATATATATATATATATATTATAAAAGAGCTCAGAGTTTAACTGGTGGTCCTGATCAAATTGTGCTAAACACAACTAACGGTCCAAATTGATTCGTAAGTATGTTAGTTACAAATAAACCCTTCAGTTATAAGTTATGTTTGAATTACCTATCTGTAATTGTATATAAAACCTTCAGGTTTTGTTTGAATTACCCCATGAGTTATGAGCTTTTTTTTATCTCGATCATTCATTGAACTGATCTCATATCGACACCGTGCCTATGGCATGGGCAAATATACTAGTGTATATATATATATATATATATATATATATATAACATTTGTTAACTATTCTAAGCTATTGGATTATTGATATGCATAATTTATACCATTGATGTAGTCATTCATTCATATATATATACTACATCAATGGTATAAATATTGGGTAAAACTCTATACAATCTTACATAATTAAAAAATATAAAAGGAAAAAACGGTTAGTGTTGCTGGCAGATGGAGACTAGTGAAGCCTGCTGGTGACTTGGTATGAAGTCTGCTGGTGGCTTTGTTCCAAGTCTGCTGATGACTTGCTGCAAAGTTTGCTGGTGACTTTGGTGAAAGTCTGCTGGTGACTTGTTATGAAGTATACTGGTGAAGGTCCGCTGGTGACTTGTTATGAAGTCTGCTGGTGAAGGTCTTCTGGTGGAAGTACTGATGTCTGCTGGTGAAAGGAAGCTATGACCGAGGCCTGTGTAACACACAGTTTCCTTGAAACGTTATTCGTCCCACTCCCTGTAAGTGCTTGGAGTTCTTACTCGGGACGATCGTCTCCCATGATACAACGGTGGTATCGGATGATTTTGCACTAAAGGTCGGACGAATTGAATAAGTGCCCGTTATCTATCACCAAACAGGAGGCCAAAGAAAAGGATACACAATATGAAATGCAAACGCATGTGTATAAGAGGAAGAGAAAACTTCGTGTTTTTTCTGTTAAGTGTGTGTTTTGTGGAGAATGGTTCCATTATATAGGCCAGAAAATCAACACGTTTTAATTACTAAAACCGTTTTGATTATGCCCATTAACCACTCAATTAAAGCAGACATTAAGACATAATTAATCTGTCCATTAAAACAAACATTAATCTGCTCTTTAATGTTGAAAGAAAAATAAGCAAAAGGTGGGTTTGTCTAGGTAGCACAATTTGGTCCGACATTCGTGTCCACATGTGCAGCACATGAGTACATCGGTCCAAGCCAAATTGGACCTTGATTTGCACCCCCCCTGCGGGCGCGGGAGGGATAGTTCTTTCTATACAAGCTTACCCAAACACAAGGGTGCCTTTGTATATAAACCCTTCAAGCCTTTCATATTTTTCCAATGTGGGATAACCCACTTCCAACATTTCCAATGTCTTACTTTAAACCTCTATAACTTATACGATATCCGAATTGGACAAATAAATATAGTATTCTTATGTACTAACGAAGAAGAACATAATTCCATAATTATCATAGTCATTACATAAATGACACACAAATAAATTAGTGCCTCAAAGCCCAATTTACTTCACTTAAAAACACTAGTTTTCCAACAATCCCCCACATGAAGGAAATTGACGATAACGGTGATTGACTTCAACATTTGAAACCTGCATAGGATAGGTAGGTGTTAACCTTTGAACCTTCCCTTGCGAAAGCATGCTAACTTTATCGGCTTATCAGAAGACATGATGTCTTTGAACTGTTCTGCCTTAAGAGTAAACGATTACATACTTCACACAGGAATCTTCCTGACACAATTCAGTTCTCATAGTTATGTTCATTCATGGCCCTGAACATACGCCTGATTCTACAAGAGGGTCTAAGAATTGAGTCTCATGCGATTCTCTTCGAAGCGGCCCCACTTCTCTCTCACATAGGTGATTCTTAAGAATCATTAAAAGCCATATGCTTATCCTCTTACTTACACTCATCACTTGATAAGAGACGAATCCCCCACAGTGACTCAAAATCTTTTTACAATTAGGTTGTCCCTTTGAACCTAGATCTTGGGATCTCCAGTCAACTAGGTTGGATTTCCATTGTATAGATTTATTTTTCAAGAGGTTTGAGACCCATTCCTCTTGATGACTTTTCAACTAACTCTCGATTTAACCCTTTGGTTAACAGATCCGCTATATTATCTTTTGACTTCACGTAGTCAATAGAGATAGTACTAGTTGAGAGTAGTTGTCTAATGGTATTATGTCTACGGCGTATGTGCCTAGACTTACCATTGTACATGTTACTATGTGCCCTACCAATAGCTGATTGATTGTCACAATGTATGCAAATTGATGGCACATGTTTGTCCATCTTGGAATATCTTCTATAAATTGGCGTAGCCACTCAGCTTCTTCACCACTTTTATCTAGAGCTATAAACTCAGACTCCATCGTGGATCTAGCTATTATAGTCTGTTTAGAAGATTTTCATGATATGACTGCACCTGCCAAAATGAATACAAATCCATTAGTAGACCTTGAGTCTTTAATATCAGAGATCCAATTAGCATCTGTATAACCTTCTATTACTGCTGGATCTTTTGTATAGTGCAGTCCATAATCACGAGTATATCTTAAATACCTTAGTACTCTGACTATCGCTTTCCAGTGATCAGTCCCAGGATTACTCGTATATCTACTCAGTCTACTCACCGCATATGCAATATCTGACCTTGTACAACTCTTTAAGTACATCAGACTTCCTATGATTCTCGAGTATTCTACCTGAGAAACAGTCTCACCTCTATTCTTTGATAGATGTAGACTTGTGTCAATAGGAGTTCTAGCTATTGCAATGTCATCCTTGCTAAACTTCTCTAGAATTTTATCCACATAATGTGACTGACTTAAAGTAAGTCTACTTGAAATTCTAGAAACTTTAACACCAAGGATTATATCAGCTAACCCCATATCTTTCATGTCAAATTTCGAGTTTAACATGTCTTTTGTGGATTTAATCATATTATCATTGCTACCAATGATAAGCATGTCGTCTACGTAAAGACATAAAATGACGTAGCCATTTACAGTGTCCTTTACATATACACACTTATCACATTGATTGATCTTAAATCCACAACCCAATATGGCATTGTCAAATTTCTCATGCAATTGTTTAGGTGCTTGTTTTAAGCCATATAAAGACTTAACCAACTTGCGCACTTTGTTTTCTTGCCCTGGAGCAGAAAACCCCTCTGGTTGTTCCATGTAAATCTCCTCTTCTAAATCACCATTTAGAAAGGCAGTCTTTACATCCATTTGATGTACTTCCAGATTTCGTAATGCGGCAATAGCAAGTACTAATCTTATGGAGGTTATTCTTGTAACAGGAGAATAAGTATCAAAGTAATCAAGGCCTTCACGTTGTTTGTAACCTTTAATTACAAGTCTGGCCTTATACTTATCAATTGTTCCATCTATTTTCATTTTCTTCTTAAAAATCCACTTATACCCTAATGGTTTACTTCCTTAAGGGAGGTCCACTAGTTCCCAAGTGTGATTTTGAAGAATGGAATCAATTTCACTTTTAATGGCTTCTTTCCATTGAGGTCCCTCGGATGAACTCACGGCCTCTTTGTAGCTTTGAGGTTCACTTTCTAGCATGTAGGTAAGAAAATCTGGACCAAAAGATTTTTCTACCCTACTTCTTTTGCTACGTCGAGGTTCCACCTCTTCTTGCTCATTCTCTTCTTCTTCTTCTTCTTCTTCCGAAGCATGTACCAGTTTAGATGAGTTAGATTCATCGCTTCTCTTACAACGAAATACATTTTCGAAGAAAGAAACATTTCGAGATTCTATTATTGTATTATTGTGTATGTCTTCTATCTTAGACTCGTGCACAAGAAAACGATAAGCAGTGCTGTTATGTGCATAACCAATGAATATGCAATCAACATTTTTTGGTCCTACTTTCACCTTTTTAGGTAAAGGAACAGCAACCTTCGCAAGACACCCCTACACTCGCAAGTATTTGTAGGATGAAACTCTTCCATGCCACATCTCGTAAGGGCTTTTGTTAAGCTTCTTGCGGGGTATCTTATTTAAAAGGTAATTAGCTGACAAAACAACTTCTCCCTACATGTTCTGTGATAATCAAGAACTTAACAACATGGCATTCATCATCTTTTTAAGAGTTTGATTTTTGCGTTCTGCAATGCCATTCTGTTGAGGTGCATAAGGTGCTGTTGTTTCGTGAATTATTCCATGCTTAGCGCAAAATTTAGCGAATGGTGATTCATATTCACCTCCACGATCACTTCTTAACATCTTAATCTTCTTGTTAAGTTGATTCTCAACTTCAGTTTTGTAGAGAATAAACTTCTCTATTGCTTCATCTTTACTTTTAAGAAGATACACATAACAAAATCTTGTGCTATCATCAACAAAAGTTATGAAGTACTTGTTCCTACCACGTGATTGTGTTGATTTAAAATCACACACATCAGTGTGAATTAATCCAAGTGGTTCTCTATTTCTTTCAACAGAATGGAAGGACGTTCTTGTTAACTTTGCTTCTACACAAGTTTCACACTTGTGATTTTTATCAATTTGGAATTTTGGTATGCAATCCATGTTAATTAGTCTACGTAAAGTACCATAATTAACATGTCCTAGTCTACCATGCCATAAATTGGAAGACTCAAGCAAGTAAACAGAAGACTTGTTCTTATTATTGCTCTTAGGCTTAACAACCATTACAGATAGCTTAAACAACCCATCACTAACATACCCTTTACCTACAAACATTCCACTTTTAGCCAAAGTTACAACGTCAGACTCAAAAACAACACGGAAGCCATGCTTCACAAGCAAAGATCCGGACACTAAATTCTTCCGAATTTCAGGCACATAGAGCACGTTGTTGAGAGTCAATTCCTTCCCAGAAGTCATCTTTAAGACTACTTTCCCTTGACCTTTGATATCAGAGGTGGCAGAATTACCCATATAGAGCTTTTCCCCATTCTCAGCAGCTTCAAAGGTGCTGAACATCTCCTTATTGGAGCAGACGTGCCTAGTAGCACCAGTGTCAATCCACCATTGATTTGGGTTTGAACCCACCAAATTGACTTCAGAGATCACCGTAGCAAGGTTGATATCTGACACATCTTGAGCAATGCCATCCACAAGATTGGCTTCACGCTCCCTCTTTGGTTTCTTGCAAACTGTGAACTTATGACCCATGCCTCCAAAGTTGTAGCAGTTTCCAAGAAACTTCTTCTTCTTAGAAACTCCTCCCTTGGGACCTAAGTTTGTCCCTTTTCCATCTCTAGCAAATTTTCCCTTGCCTTTGAAGCTTTGACCATGCTCCACAACATTGGCTTTAGCAGCCATAGAAGTGACTGTTTTCTTCTCATTGCCTTTGTTGTCCTCTTCTATGCGAAGACGAACAACAAGCTGCTCAATAGTCATCTCTTTTCGTTTATGTTTGAGGTAACTATTGAAATCCTTCCAAGCTGGAGGCAATTTTTCAATGATTGTAGCCACCTTGAAGGTTTCACTAATTTCCATCCCTTCTGTCTCAATTTCAGAGTAAAGCACTTGCAACTCCTGTACTTAACTATACACAAATTTAGAATCTGTCATTTTGTAGTCCAGGAATCTACCAACTATGAACTTCTTGGCCCCAGCATATTCTGAGGTGTACTTGTGGTCAAGAGAGTTCCATAGTTCCTTTGCCGTTTTTTTTTAAACAATAAACTTCGTACAACGAGTCTTCTAACCCGTTCAGTACATAGTTTTTGCAAAGGAAATCAGCTTGATTCCATGCATCCAAAGTACTAACGGCTTGGAAATCAGCATCTTCACCAACATTTGGAGGGTCTTCTTTCAGACACCTTGCCAAATGAAGCGTGATCAAGTAAAACAACATCTTCTGCTGCCATCGCTTGAAATTCAGCCCTTTGAATTTCTCCGGTTTCTCACTATGGTTCACCGGCAGATGTGGAGCAGTCACCATTTGAGCCATAGCTGCTGCATTGGTCATAGTAGAGTTCGAGTTCGAAGGGTCTCCAGTCACTGTCTTTTCAGTTCCAATTCCAGTATTAGGAGCTAATGTATTGTTCTCGTTAGTCAAATCGTTATACGACAATAGTTCTTTCTATACAAGCTTACCCAAACAAAAGGGTGCCTTTGTATATAAACCCTTCAAGCCTTTCATATTTTTCCAATGTGAGATAGCCTACTTTCAACATTTCCAATGTCCTACTTTAAACCTCTATAACTTATTCATCTGATATCCGAATTGGACAAATAAATATAGTATTCTTATGTACTTACGGAGAAGAACATAATTCCACAATTATCATAGTAATTACATAAATGACTCACAAATAAATTAGTGCCTCAAAACCCCAATTTACTTCACTTAAAAACACTAGTTTTACAACAATAAATTATGCATATCAATGATCCAATAGCTCAGAATAGTTAACAAAATGTTATTATATATATATATATATATATGTGTGTGTGTGTGTGTGTGTGTATGTGTGTGTGTGTGTGTGTATGTGTGTGTGTATGTGTGTGTGTATACTCCCTCCGTTCCTAAATTATCGTCCTAATTGATCTGACGCACGGATTAAGAAAAAACAATTGACTTAATTATTTATATTGGTTTAGTGTGTAGTTTCCTTTAAAACCAATGTGTATGTGGCCCATAATTAAAATATAATGAAAAAGTAAGAGTAAAGTGGTAAAAGTGATGTTATAAAAAGATAAGTTTCAAACTGGACAATTATTTTAGAACGGACGAAAAAAAGGAGGACGATAATTTAGGGACGGAAGGAGTATTAGTTGCTAATCCAGTTAGACCAGTCAATTGGGTGTGTTGGGTTGAGTTGGAATGGATAATGAGTTGAAACAGTTCGAAACCTATTAGAATCCAATTGTCAAACGTGTTGAAATGGATCGGATTGAAACGAGTAACGGGTTACCCACTTCAACCCAAAAATATTAATAAATTGGGTTAAATTATGTAATTAGTGGGTTGAATTGGGTAGGTTAATGGGTAATGTGTTACAATTGCCAAACCTACTAATCCTAACTAAATTTAGATAGCTGAAAGATTTTTTTTTCTTTTCATTATTTGTGTTTATTTTGGAAATTTACATTGTTTATTTTGGATTTTTTTTCCATTGGTTTGAAAAATGTAAAAGAAATAGGGGTAATTTAGCTTGTGATTTGGGCTAAACCAAAGGGTCAGGCTAACCACACACCAACATCTTCTCTCTACACCCCAATTCTATCTACACCCCATATATTTACTCAATTTTTAAAATTTACTCTTTACCCCCCACCCTAACTTCCTATTTTACCCATCATTTATTTTTTCAATCTAACACATCCTATTCTATCTACACCCCACATTTAATTTCCAAAACAACCAAAATACCCAACACCCCACAACGGAAACCCCAAAACGCACGCCCAAAACGTACAAGCATTCATGTGGTCTGCTACGGGAAGAACAAAACCTTGTTCACAATGTCTTCTTCAAACCGAGGTATTCTCTCTCTCTCTCTCTCTATTTTTATGAACTCTTTGCTGTAACGTTGCTTGGATGAACGTCGGTTAGGCTAGAAATTCGATACACGGTGTGCGGCCCTGGTTCAGCGCACACAAGGCAGTCCGTGCGGTTAATGTCTGCCGCACACACCCAGCTCTGTGCGGTTACTTAATGTCGCACACTACCCTAACTGTGCACACAACATTAGCCGCACACTACCTTCACTGTGCACACAACATTAGCCGCACACATCCCCTCCTGTGCACTAAATCTCAACCGCACAAGCTCTCACATGTGCATCATGAATTTTCCGCACAGACCTCAAATTTGTCTAACATTCAAAATATTTATATGACTGCTCGATTTACTTATTTAGGCTTGAACTGTTTCTATATAACCTCTAATATTACTTGTTTGTTGTTGTTACAGGAGGTCCAATTGATAGGTTCTGCAATAAATATATTAGGCGTCGTGTCACCGCATCGGCCAGACGAGAAATGCAACATGCGCGTGACGTAGAAATGCCCCCGGAGCATATAGATCAAGAGCCTATACATTTTCAGCTATTCGCAATTTGACAGGACCGATAATGCGAAGATTGCGATCGGGTGATAGAAGTATAACTTATGAGGAATTATGGTCGGTTGTCTCGATAGTAGATAGCTTTGTACAAGGTCCAGGGGAGGAGGCATGATCATCTCGAGTTGAGACTCGTCGTAGGACGCAACCTTGATATTGTTATGTATTTTTAGACATGTTTAACGTATTATGTATTTTGAAGACATGTTATGTATGTTTGAGACATGTTAGTGTTATGTATGTTTGAGACGTGTTATGTATGTTTGAGACATGTTAGTGTTATATGTACGACTTATTTCAAACTAAATATCTGATGCCACAAAAATTTCAAGTTTAAATAGATTTTCATATCACTAATCCAAATATAAAATGCAACCAATATTCCAAGTTTAAATGAAAATACATATCACTCATCCAAATTGATACTGTCCGAACTTTTGAGAACAAATCGCTCATTTTCTACACTTTCACTATATGACAAAAGTTGTTGACTATAAATTGATTTCCAAGCTGCAGCACATTCCACGCATTCGATCCCATACGATTGGGACAAAAGCACCCAGCAACCCCGGCGTAAATTAACACCGCAAATGAAAGTAAGTAAATGTCAATAATGTGAATTGGACCTGGATCTACAACACTAGGCTCCGTAGGGGATGTCTTTGAATCCTGGAAAAAAAAAATTGCATGTCAATTACACACTGTGCGGCCAACACTTTGTGTACAAAGGATGGACTGTGCGGCATATGTTTTGTGCACAAATTAAAGACTGTGCGACATATGATTTGTGCACAAAAGAAGGAGTGTGCGGTAAACATTTGGTGCACATTAAGAGATGTGTGCGGAGAATGTCTTGTGCACATAAGGAGAAGTGTGCGGCAAATCATAGCCGCACACAATGAACATGCAGTTTTTGGAATTTAGACAAAATTTGATGAAAAATTAAGTTTTAATAGAATAAAATGGAAGTAATACTTACATTATTTGTTTCAATTACTTCTTTAGGCTCCATATTTGATATTTTTTAACAATATGATGTAAGGTAGGGTTGTGGAGGAACTAAACAAAAAAGAGAATGATGGGAAAAGAAGACGTAGCTACAGTAAGCATCAAATTTGGGGTATAGGTAGAATGTTTAAATATTATAGAATGAATTAAGTTGTGGGGTGTTGTTTTAAGTTGGAGGATTTATTTTGTCATTTTATATAATGTCATTTTTGTAATTTTAAAACTTGAGGTGTAGGAAGAAGATGTTGATGTGTGGTTAGCCTGGCCCTAAACCAAATCAAATGAGAACCAAATCAAATCACGTAGGCATGCACCGAAGTACTAACGATCTCCGTTTACGATTCCGCTAGTCCCAAGTCCCAACTTAAAAACCCTGAAAATGCAAACCAATAATTATCTCCTCAAATCCTATCATATTCATAATAATTGAACCATGGACGGCGAAATCAGTAGTAAAACTCCTCCTCAGCTCCTCTCTGTCCACAATGCTAAGCATCTCCTCAACTCTGTCGACGCCTTTCTCTTTGATTGCGATGGTGTTATATGGAAAGGAGATACCCTTATTGATGGAGTTCCCCAGACGTTACAATTTCTTCGCTCCAAGGTACCACTCACTCTACTTTGCTTTTCTTAATTTCATCTTTTTTATTTCCTTTAATTCCCCTCCGGCTCTTTCATGATCATGGGTATGTTTATGTACCCAAAATAGATTCAAAATTAACATAAAAGATTGTTACTTTGCAGCTTAAGTGCAATACCCAGAATGGAAAAATGCTCTGGATTCACTTTTAAATTTTTCTACTTTAGAGAGTCATGACAGAAATTTCCCAACAAGGGACTTCCTTTCTTCGCACTTTACGAACTCTGTGGTTTGTGGTACATTCATATACTGATCTTCTAGTATTTGATTTTGTAATTTCAGGGCAAGAAGCTCATATTTGTTACTAATAATTCAACAAAGTCCAGGAGGCAATATGCCAGCAAGTTCCGGTCCCTTGGAATTCCCGTTGGCGAGGTTACTTTTGTTCTGATATACTTTCAGATTTAATCTACTACTAATTTTAGAGTGCCACTAAGTTGTCAACCCAAATCTCATTCTCCCAATTTTTGTAGGAGGAGATATTTTCATCGTCATTTGCTGCGGCTATGTTCTTGAAAGTCAACAAATTTCCTAAGGAGAAGAAGGTTACTTTTTGTCCCCACATTTTCTTAGTTTTCTATAGAATTAAGGCTAGACTTCTTCGCAGACGAAACTGGGAGTCTTCCATTGTGGAGAAAAGTCTCTCAAGAGATGCGTTTCTTGCTTTTGATGTGCCACATGATTTTTTTTCCCTAAAGGTTCACCATTATTGGATATGCCTTTTATGTAACCTAGTCAGTTAATGGAGTAATGCCACTCAACTAAGACACAGTGCAAGGATATCTGGACAAGAGAAGCACAAATTAACACCTACATATGTTTTAGTCTTCAAGGAAAATTTCTTTACGAAGTACAACAACCACCTCTTCTAGTATTGCCATTCTATACCTTCACTTTTTTCAAAATACCTATTCCGGGTATTAGTATTTAATGTTGGTACGTACCTTAATAAAAACTCCCTACGGCCCTAATTGAGTGTTCATTTTTTTTGTCTTAAAACGAGCCTCCCTTTTTATAAAAAAGTTGCTAAACTCACCTTTGCTTTGTATTATCTCCAATGTGCACTTGCTAAAGGGCTTTCAAGTATATGTACTACTCAAATGGCCTAATAGTCAACTTCCTTAATTTTTGCAAAAAAACTAAAAAGGGACACTCATTAATTGGTATGCATCAGTTACTACGATTGCCTAATACTTGCAACAAACTAAATGAAAGTGCTCATATGCTGTATACATTCATGAATTTTTTTTCCATAGGGTAAGTCCATATTTATTGTTAGCATACATTAATTTGTCTAATTCCCAAAATCCTCTTGGACCGATCATGATCCAAGCTTTCTAAATCCTAGCTTTTGTCGTTCTTTCTTAAATGATTGAGCAGTTTTCTTGTAAGAAACACACATTGTAGGATGTGTCGTGCATTGTGGGATACCAATAACCATGATCTTGATTTTATACTGTTTCCGTTTGTTGTTGAATGTGTAACAACTTTCCTGGTTCTTTTCTCACTGAAATCTTTCGTCAATGTCCTCCAATCATGAAAGAATCAAGTCTTAAGTGGACTTTCTCTCACTGAATCTCATAATCCCTGTATCGCCGTCTTGTATAATATCAGCACTCGTATTTCATATGCAGGTTTATGTAATTGGTGAGGAAGGCATATTAGAAGAGCTGGAGCTTGCTGGTATAACTGGTCTTGGTGGTCCTGTAAGTTCTATTTCGAGCTTCAAGTCACAGATTCGTTGGATTTTAATTTTTAAATTTTCATTATAGCTCCCAATCTTTATTTTCTTTATCCTTCGAATTCGAGGTTCTGTTGGCTTCAGTCATTCACCATCTGTGGCTTCGGTGATTTCTCTATCCTTTCTCCATGTGTTTTTTCTCTCTGAAATCAGAGCATTTCCTGATATCATCTCACTTGCTATCTTCTTTGCATACTAATGCAACCAGCGGTCATGATGGTTTACCACAACCCTTATAATCTTCTTGCTTTCGCTAATAGTGAGTAGATTTTTTTTTGATAAGTGAGTAGATTTTGACACATATTCATCTAAAACTTCTTAAAGTTGGTTTAATTGATTTCCAAATATTGTTGATTTTTATTTATTATTATTATTATTATTGATAAAAGTATTGCTGATTTTTAATTGATTTCCAAATTGTTGATTTTTGAGTTTTAGGACATGTGTTTTTATTGAAATTTCCAAATGCACTAATTAAGATGTTTATGGATGAAATTAATATTTACTTCCAGGAAGATGGGAAAAAGACAGTGCAGCTCAAACCAAATTCTCTCTTTGAGCACGATAAGAGTGTAATGTAACATCTTGCTCATTGATTGCCTTTAGCATTATTTTGCTCAAGAATTCATGACATAACGGTTGCACTTTCTGATGCCAGGTTGGAGCTGTTGTGGTTGGACTTGACCAGTATATAAATTACTACAAGCTGCAGTAAGAAAATTTAAAAGCTATTTTCCTTCTTCCACTCTTGTTCGTCTATATTCTCCTTTAAGCTTGGCAGATGATAACAATATCCTCCAGCCATCATGATTGTTTGATCTGGTCATGATTTATTGACTGATAAACGACCTTATTGAATTTGTGGAGGTATGGAACTCTTTGCATACGAGAGAATCCTGGATGCATTTTCATTGCTACAAACCGTGATGCAGTGGGCCACATGACTAATCTACAAGAATGGCCAGGTAACATTTTAATTATAGCTCTAACTTTTCAAACCTAAGCTCAATACCGAAACATGAAACAGAGGTTGACGATGTACTCGTCATTTATTTCACTCCAGGTGCAGGGTGCATGGTTGCTGCAATATGCGGCACAACAGAAAGAGAGCCGATTGTTGTTGGAAAACCATCAACCTTTATGATGGAATTTTTACTACAGAAGTAAGTTGGTCTAACACACCATTTCATATTAAGCTATTTGAGAAAGTATTTTAACAATTTGGTTTTTATTAACTCTTGTGCAGATTTAATATCACAACCTCCAAAATGTGTATGGTGGGTGACAGATTGGACACAGATATATTATTTGGACAAAACGCTGGGTGCCAAACTCTCCTTGTTTTATCAGGTCTTAAAGCTTTTTATTTGTTAATTTATTTTTTTGTTTGTCTTGTTGATCTTTAACATGCAATGTTTCGTCTGATGATTATGTGTTTGTAAGGCATTGAGCTGTTGTTCCAGGCTCTTGACATTTCAGTTATTAATGTGGCTACTATGGTTGCAGGCGTGACAACCCAATCAAACCTTGAAGACCCATCAAATCCTATTCAACCAGATTTTTACACCAGCAAAGTGTCCGACATTCTTGATTTTGTTGAACCATGAAGTATTAGGATCACAATGACGATTTTTTATGTGCTGCAAAAATAAAAGCTGTCTGTAACCATTTTCACAGAACATCCATCAATATATCTATTTGTCATGGATCTAGTTTAAAAGAGCTAATGTCTTTCATTCCCTTTCCAAGAAGAGTTACCATACAACTTTGAAGTGCTATGTTACTGATAGATATTTGGGACCATTTGGAATACCATAGGGTGTATTCAAAGGAGAGGTTATTTAATGTTCTTCTTTGTGTGTCTTTGTATAGATATTATTCTTTTCTCTTCATAATTCTACAAAAGTTTGTGTTTGCTTTAGCAATAGAACCACCTTCTGGCAGGTGTTCTCGATGCATTCAATTCAAGGAAGTAGTAAACTACTCCCTCCGTTCCGCGCAAAGAGTTCCTGCTTGAAAGTCAAATTTTTTAAGAAAATGACACTTTTAGTAGTCCATTAGTATCAGAATGACATTTTTACGTCTTAATTTTTTTGAAAGTGAACTCTTTAAGTGAAACATCTCAAAATAGAATATCGGATTCTTTACCTGGAACAGAGGGAGCATAATACTACTATGTATTATACTACATCATTGTCATACCAAGGAGAGTTCCTAGTTCTTGAATATGAACTTTACATGAATGCCCAGTTGTAATTTAGAAAGAAACTTGAGTGAGGACTGAGGATGTTACATGAGATCTTTTGGCGAACTTGAACTATGAGATGTTCCTTCACATGGACATTTTATTTTGGAGTATATGGGCATATCTATTTACCAAGGATCCATTTCTAGCTTAGAACATTGACCCATAAATTGGTGTCCTTTATTAGGAATAATTAAAGAAATATAGCTGGAGTAATTGGATAGCCATGATATTATTTCATTACAGGTACTACAGATTTTAAGCCACAAATGATCTCTTTCTCTGTGGATTCTTACCGGACTGTACTCTCATTTCTTCAATGTTCAACTTCTTCATTGTCTATATATCTCTCCACTGCACATAATCCTTAATATTTTCTAGACCCTGAATCTCATGTCTTACTCTTATTACAGATATCTGAATGGATGAGTGGCAAAAACTTCCTTGATTTTTGGGGTAATGACGTTTGATATCAAAGGTCTATGGTCTGAAAGAAGCAGAGGACTAGTTTGATAACATTCCAAATGCATCAAGAGACTGGCAGCCTTTTGAAATGCTATTTAGAAGCAAGATCGTTGGAGAAAGCAGAGGCCACGATGCAGAAGATGAGGGAGTTGGGTTATGCTAAGCCAAATTACTACAATGTTATCCTGGCAGGGTCGGCCCAACCGTTATGGAGGCCTAAAGAGAACTATAGAATGATGTCTTTTTAAAGTAAATGATAATTTATTATTAAAATTGTTATATTTTTATTTAAAGTTTATCTTTCGTGTTTTTTGAGATGCAAAATCATTTATTAAATTATTGTAATCGATTTCACTTAACAATTCTTTTTCAATAGATGATAAAGTTAGTCCACTTAATCTTTGTTGAGACATTGTCGATCTTAAATAAGATTTTATTAATTTTAGCCTAGAAAAACTTCTTTCTGCTAAAGCAACCGTTACGGGAATTGTTAGCATTATTCTATAAGCGATCTCCGCATTTAGAAAAGAATCAACCCTCAATATGTAATTAAGTATGTCTTTTGGTGTATCATTCTTCACTTGTATAATTTCTCTTAAATTTTTTAGTTCCATAAACAGATTTAATCCTTTAATATCAGAGTTGCCATTATGCTTTAATGAATTTTCAAGGTTAAGACAAATTTTTTTAAAAAATTTTTTTATTATACAATGACCTTAATTTCTCAATGCTAAATAAAAAACCAAAAATATCTTGATACATTTTAAATTGTTCAAATCTACTTTCAAATGAAGGAGTCAATGAGATAATTAAGGAGTAAATTTAGTTTAGGAAAGTTTGGAAAGATGAAACCTAGTAGTAACAATAAATTTTTTTTGAGGCCTAAAATCATAGCTTACTCATCCTCCCCCTTGGACCAGCCCTGTATCCTGGACCTATATTCTAGGGTAAAATTCTGGCTAGTTATTTTTTAAAAGTTTTTAATCCCAAAAGTCAATCATTTTTTTTTCAACCGCAAAAGACCAATTTTTAAAATATTGTTCCGGAAATGCTATTGTCTCCTTTAACAGCTCTGATGACGCATTTTGGATTCGAAAATCACTATTGTTGCGCAACAAAACGTCAGGTCAAGGGGGCAGCGTCCCTTCGTGAGGGTTCGGGGGCAACGCCCCCTAAAGGTAAACGAGTTTTCTGAATCATTAAATACGAAACTTTAATGAAAATGTGTTCTGTTGGAGGATTTTCATAGTAGGGACTAAGGCAAACGAGGAGGAATAAAAAGGCTTACGACGGAGGAGAAGGAAAAAGAAGACTGATGAAATAGTCAGTTTCATTACAATTTTGAATCGTGGTGCAATTAGACTAGGTAGTTAAACTATTTTGAATCGCGGTGCAAAATTATAGGATTAAATTGATGAATCGCGGTGCTAATAGACTAGACAATTAAACTATTGAACCGCGGTGTAAAAAATAATGCAATAAAATTGATGAATCGCATTACAATTAGATTACACAATTAAACAATTGAACCGTTGTGCAAAAATTAATGCATATATTTTTGAATCGCGGTACATTTTCGTAGCGCGCGTTAGACTCATTAAGGGTATCACAGTCATTTCGCTCCTAAAAGTGTCATTTTCCAGTTGAAAAAAAAACACGGAACTAGAGCGAATTAAAATTTTGAAAGGTGGACCAGCCCGCAATTATTCCTAAAATTCTGGCCAGTCCCTTTTTTAAATGTTGAAACCGCAAAAGTCCACCATTCTTTTTTTCTACAGCAAAAGATCACTTTCCGAAATATTTTTTCCAAAAATGCCATCGTCTCCTTGAACAACCTACTTTGGATTCGAAAATCACAATTGTTGACCAACAAAATGGTGGGGGATCGGGGGCAACGCCTCCGAAAGGTAAACGGTTTTTTTTGATTCATGAAATATGAAACTGTGATAGATCTGTAATGAGTTGAATGATTTTTTCAGTTGGGACGAAGGCAGAAAATGAGGAGGAAGAAAAAGGTTTACGAAGGATGAGATGAAGAAGGTGGATGACGTGTTCTGGTTCATTATCATTTTGTATCGTGGTGCACAAATGAATTAGATAATATTTTATGTATCGCAGTTCAAAATTGAATTAGGTAATTACGACTTATGTATCATGGTTCAAATATTGTTTCATCACGATGCCAAAAGTGTTTTGGATTAGGTAATAAAGACTTAGTTATTGTGGTTTAAAATTGGATTATGTAAGGCAAAACACACAAATGAGCCACCCAACTTTCCCACTTTTTGCAATTCGGCCACTGAAAGTTTGAAATATCTATTTTGGTCTCTCAACTTTTTTCCAGTTGCAAGCGAGTTTATTTTTTAGATGGACGTTAGATTTAGCCGTTAAATTATGTCAAATATCTATTTTACCCCTGTAAATATCAAGAGAAGAACAATTATATTCAGAAAGGGTTTCAACTGTAAATAATAAAACTTGGGGGTTTACAGATCTGGGTGTGTTCATCACTTCATCTTCATCTTCAATTTTCAAGTCAGTTAAACAAAAAAAAAAGGTCAAACTTGAATTAATTTTTGATATCTATATTGAATCAATGGCACCTTCTCACTCTCTCCTCCTCCCTCCTCCAGATCTATTCCGGCGCCGATGACGACGACACAACCTGCGCCCCCGAGCCAAACATCTCCATACTTATCTCAGTAGATCTATCCTCTCTCGGTCTCTCCATTGCCGAAGATGGCATATAGTGTATCGTTTCAGTGTTTGTAAGGGCAAAATAGGCATGACCTATTTTGGTCTTGTTTTCACCTTTCTTGGTCATAAAGTTTTGGTGGATATTTGGTAACAAAATCTTTAGTTGCATTTTTGGAAACAAAATTTTCCTAAAGATTTTTGGTTTTCTTGATCCTAAAGTCTAGGAGTCATTTTTTGTAACAAAATATTTAATTAGATTTTGGTTTTCTTAGACCTAAATCTTAGGAGTTGTTTTTGGTAACTAAATATCTTTGTATAAATCCTAGTCTAATCATGATTATTGAGTTCTTTGATATTTGGTAATCAAATCCAATCAAATTGGTAAGTTGTTGATTTTTCCTTTATAACTAATCATTTTCCTTGTAGTAGATGGACTGTTTTGCGTGTGTGTAGGAGATCACATAACTATAAATAAAGGTGCAAGGATTCGTGCTGTGTGTAGAGCTCCAGAGAGAGAATAAAAGCCATACAGCCGTGGTCTGAAGTTTGGAGTTTTAGAAGAAGTTTTCCGAACCGCAGCTAGCCACCAAGTCTGCCAATGTAGCTACATCGGCAGAACATCGTAATTCTCGAAAATCGCTTGTGCTTCCTATTTCGCTTAGGAAGTCGTTTTTATTTCTTCCCACGTTTTGTTTAACTTGTTTATGTGGGGTTTTTGTTCTCCAAGACTTGTTGTCTTATGAGAATATTTTTGTGTGTGATTTCACAATCTTTTTGTAAAACAATTAATCTTTTTAGTGAAATCTTTTTGGCCATGAGGCTAGATCTACAAGTATAAGCTTGTAGATTGTTTGGTAAACTTTTGTGATTAATTTCGTGCTTTTGTATGAAGTCTTCCGCTGTTTTTGCTATTTTTCTGTCTATTGTGACTTCCATTGTAGCTGTTTCACAAGCTACATTGGAAACTGCATTAGGCAGTTTGGAGAATCCTAGCTACTTGTGTTCTTTCAGTCTTCATTGCCGGTGAAGTGAGACCAAGCTTCTCCGATCTTTCTTTGTCACCGGGTTTCATCAACAGCACCCATCATGCTCACTCTGCCGCCTCAGCAACTCACTTCTGCCCCTCCGCCTTCTCCTTTTTAAGTGAACTGCAAATCAAGATCCCTATTTTGAGTAAATTAAGAACACTGAAATCTATACAACCCATTTACAAAAGAGCATAAATTCATAAACCTAGCTAAACCAACCATTTATAGATCCAAAACAAGAACAATTACAACTCCAAATCACTCACTACTCAATTTATGTGAAAAATCACAATGTGAGAGAGATCGAAAGCCCAACAAGACAAGTATGTGGACTGAACAACATACCAATTACAGTAAATACGAGATCCAAAAAATATTGGGATTTTCCAAGAAAATCTAAAACCCAGGAAGCAAATCGAGAAAGTAGACATACCCACATTTTCAATTTTTGAGTGGAATGAGAGAGATCAATGAAAAGCCCTAGAGGGTAGTTAAGCCAGAATTGGGGAAAAAATGACAAATGATGGAGAAAAAAAAGAGGCAGGCATGTGTTTTGTGTGTGTGTGTGTGTGTGAAAGAGAGTGATTGCACACCTGGAGGTTGAAACTTGAACAACTGCAGACATGATTGATCATAGGGGGAGAGAGAGAGAGAGAGAGAGAGAGAGAGAGAGAGAGAGAGAGGGAGAGTAAATGGGTGGGTGTTTGATTGCTGAAAAGAATTGTGAGCGAAACTTAATTAAAAGATGGACTATGATATATCACTCCGGGAAGGGAAAAAAAGTTTTGGAAACTGAAACACACACACATGCACTTCACCTTCCTCCTTAAAGATGAAGATGAAGTGATGAAGACACCCAGGTCCGTAAAAACCCCCTAATTTCTATTATTTACAGTTGAAACCCTTTCTGAATATAATTGTTCTTTCCTTGATATTTACAGAGTTAAAATAGACATTTGACATAACTTAACGGCTCAATCTAACGTCCATCTAAAAAAATGGGCTCGCTTGCAACTTGACAAAAGTTGGGTGGCCAAAATAGATATTTCAAATTTTCGGTGGCCGAATTGCAAAAAATGGGAAAGTTGGGTGGCCCATTTGCGTGTTTTTCTATTATGTAATTAAGACTTACGTATCGCAGTTCAAAAATTGTTTCATCGCGGTGCAAAAAATGGTGCAATAAAACTGATGTATCTCGGTGCAAAATTTAACCTCCATAGCGCGCCTTCGGCTCATTAAGGGTATCGTAGTCATTTTGCCTTCAAAAGTGGCTTTTTCGGGTTGAAAAAAAGAGTACTTTAGCGATGATAAACTTCAAAAAGTGAACCGGCTCGTAATTTTTCCTATATTTTAAAATGAAAAAAACACGAGAAACTTGACCTTTTAATAAATTCATAAATTCACGTACTGTATTAGATTATATATGTTAGTAATTAGGGTCGTGGCTCGATTATTTACTTCCGCTCACATGGACCATAATTATATTATTAAAGGTTAATTAGTTTCCTAATCCGAAGGAGTTTGAGATTGACTTAACTTAATCTACAAGAAATAGAATTTCTTGGTAATAATATAAATATGACAAGTAAATGGATTAAAACATGAGTTGTCCAAAAGAGAAGAACACGTCTTCTCCTTGACCGCTAAGGGTGTAAATTGGAACCATCGAACCACCGAACCGAACCATACCAGTCGGTTTGGTTCGAATATTGTTGAAGACGGTTCAGTTTCAGTTTCAAGAGTTGGAAAACAGCTATGTTCGGTTCGGTTCACGGTTTTTAGTATCGAACCAAACCAACATATATATTTTTATTTACTTATTATACAATATTTATTATATTACATTTGTTAACTATTTTGAACATTTGGATCATCTTATATGCATAATCTAGGCCTTTGATTTAGTCATAATATATTGAAGAACTATTATTTCTTCAATTATTTGTGTTTATTTTAGAATTTGCATTGTTTTCCTTATGATAATTTGTTGTTAGTTGGTTATTTCCTAATTTTGATGTTAATTCTAAATTAAAATCTTATTTTTATTGTTATTTTTAATGCCGATTAATTTGATTAAAAACAATTTATATAAACCACAAAACCGAACCAAACCAAACGAAACCGAGTGGTTCGGTTCGGTTTGGTTTGAGATTTTTGGAACCAATAGGGGCGGTTCAGTTTGTGGTTTTGGCATAAACCAAATCGAACCACTTATACCCCTATTGGCCGCCGCCCTTCTCTCTCTCCTATATTCTATCTCTTAGAATTGGAGGCCCAATGTGGCAGCCTTCTACCAATTCCAAGCCAAACCCAAAGCCTGGCCCATCCTCCTGGTGACCTAAATCGTCCAGCCCCTTCCTTGGTGACTTGGGGAGCCGGTTTCCTCATTCCTTGTCTTGTTCCTTGATTGGCTCTATGATTGACTTTTCCTTGGTATATATACTCCCTCATTCACCGCCTTCCTTGCAGAGTGTGGGCAGTGAGCAATTTTGTGAGAAAAGCTACAACAATCCTCTTCCTCTTCTTCTTCTTCTTCTTCTTCTTTGTGAAAGACGTGACTCTCTCTCTCTCTCTCTCTCTATGAGTTAGTTGTCCTTTCCGTTTGTCTCTTTCTTTGTGAATAGAGACTGTTGGCCAGATTAATCTCCGGTTGTCTCCTTCGTGGGTGTTATCGGACTGAGTTTTGAGGGCTTTCTCCTTGGTTAATACTTGTTGGTATTACAATGATCTCACTGATGGACTTAGGTCGGTGAAAGGTGTTTGAGCCGAAGAGTTTGTAGCCTAGACCTTCGTGGTCAATGAAGGCGAGTTGTGCTTGGGTCATGACGTTATAACAATACTCTTCGTGTTTTTTTTTCCCTCCGTTCAATTACTCTTATTTCTCTAGACTACTATTTGTTTTGCAGGAACACAACTTGTTGGTGAGAAAGTTCAGGGTGATACTAATTAATTAGCTATTTGTATTAATAGGCTAGTTGTTAGGAGGTTGTAATTTTGATTTATTCAAAATCCCCGTTTTTGTACGGGTTCGATCCGGGCAGTGTGATAGAAAATCACAACAGTGGTATCAGAGCCCGCGTTCCGTACCGTGAAACGATAGAGCCTCATTTGATCCAAAATCGGTAAATCTAAAAATTTATTGGGTGAGTTTCTTTCATATCGAAATAATTACGTTATTATTATTTTTATTTTTTTGGTGTTTAATCTTAAAAAAAATGTCTCGTAATTTATTTGTTTGATTGTTGCTCTATTTAAAATGCTACTGTTTGGTTGGAATTTGCTTGCTTGAATTTTTTGGTGATTAAAAAAATTCTTAATTTTTTATAAATTCTGATTTGGTTTAATTGGTTGGTTTTGTGTTTGTTTCTTTAAATTGGTTCTTCATCCATCTAATTATAGTTTGGAACCTTTTAATGAGAAAACTGATTTTTCTATGTGGCAAACGAAGATAAAAAGATATTTTAATTAAAGAAAAAGGTTTTCAAAGTCATAACTTTTAAATATGATAAAGACACTTCCGAAGATGCAATAACTGAAATATATGAATCTGCCTACTCCTCGATTATCTTAAACATGTCTGAATCAATTATTTAGAAATGTGGTGAACATGCACATGCTAAGAGTCTTTGGGAAAAATTGGAACAAATTTATTTTGGAAAAACATTGCCAAATAAAATTTATCTCCTAGAATTTTTTTTCAATTTTAAATTAGATCTTAGCAAAGACATGGAAGATAATATTGATGCTTTTACCAAATTGGTTGAAGATATTAAACAAATCGGTGATGAACACATTGATAATTATTATTCGATTGTGCTTTTAAATGCTATACATGATTCTTATGCTGACGTGAAATCTGCTATTAAGTATGGTAGGGATAAGATCACACTTGATACGGTGATATCTAGTTTAAAAGGTAAAAAATTAGATTTGAAAGCTAACAATGGTAAATCAAACACCGGTGAGGTTCATATGGTAAAGGGTATGACGCTTGAGAGAAACAATGGGCAAAAACATTATTTAAAAAAAAACCAAGAGAAAAAACAGAATTTTGAAAATGAAGAAGGTGAAAGCAAGGGTAGATCAGTTTTTAGACGACGACATAAAACTTGTTACAATTGTGGTGAAACTGGGTATTTTAAAAGGGATTGTACTAATCCAAAAGAGAAAAGTCAAAATTGGAATTCGAATATGCAAAGTGATTGTAATTTGGCCTCTTCGAGTGAGGATCATTGTGATGTTTTTATGGTAACGGACATATGTGATACTTTGAATAATTTTGTGTCTTCTATTGATGTAAGTGAAAATGAGAGGCTAATTGATTCTGCACGTATGTCTCACATGACACCTTATAAAAACATGTTTTCGTCATACAAAGAGGTTAAAACTGAAAAAGTTTCTTTGGCTAATAAGGAAACATGTCAAGTTGCTGGAATTGTCGATATTTGATTGAAATTTGAATATGGAAATATTTTGATTTTGAAAAATGTAAGACATGCTCCTGATTTAAATACCAATTTGATGTCTTGTGCATGTTTAGAAGATGATGGTTTAAAGGGCAGATGGGGTTAGAGTTTGATGAAAATTACAAAGGGAAATTTGGTGATTTTCAAAACTGAAAACAAAAGAGTTTGTATGTTTGCAATGCGGTCCCGGTGTCGTTTACTAAAAATCAAACAAATGTTTTAAAGAATGAAAATTCAAATTTGTTTCATAAAAAACTTGGACATTTGAGTTTTAAGGGCTTAGAAAATTTTCACAAAAATGAATCTTTTGTTGATGATGTAATTTCTTGTGTGCCTTTGTGTGATACCTCTATGACTTGTAGATATCAAAGAGTTAGTTTTTCACCTCCCCCTCTTGAAAAATTCTCTTTCAAAAATCATCTTGAATTAATTCATGCGGATGTGTGGGGGTCATATATATGTGTGTGCCTTCACATGGTGGGAATAAATATTGTTTGTCTATTATTGATGACTTTTCAAGGAAAGTCTGAGTTTTTCATATGCAAGAAAAGTTTAAAACTTAGAAACTTTTGATCGAAAATCAAACTGGTAAGAATATCAAGAAACTTAGGACGGATAAAGGGTTAGAGTTCTGTAATGGTGAGTTCGAGAGATTCTGCGTTGAGTGTGGGATTGACCATGAAAAATCTTTCCCTTGCAATTTGGTCGAGCGTATGAATAGAATTCTGTTAGAATGGGTAAGGATCATGCTTGCTTCGACGGGTCTTCCCATAGGCTTTTGGGGAGAGGCGGTTGTTACTGCCGCCTATGTGATTAATAGGTCCCCTTCTATCCCGACCGCTTAATGGTAGATGTCCTGAAGTTGTGTTTTATGGTAGTGAAATTGATTTTTCAAACTTGCATGTTTTCAGTTGTGCTGCTTATATTCATCGAGAGAATAACAAACTTGAACCTCGGTCGGTTCGTTGTGTTTTCTTAGGGTACTCGGAGAGGGTGAGAGAGTATAGATTGTGGTTGAGAGATGAAAATGATGAGAGACTTGTCATTTGTAGGGATGTAGTGTTTGACGAAACAAAATTTCCTTACTTGCTACCTGCTCAACCTTTAAATGCTATTGATGCACCCCCTCCCCCGATTCCAATTGTGGTGGAGCAATCCTATGTGTCGTGTTCTCTTGATGTAAAACCTTGTATGCAAACTAAAATTGTGGAAAATCTTGAAACTAGGCTTGCTAATCCTGAAATTGTTGTTAAAGAATGTAAACAAAATGGTGAGGAAGAAAATGTGATTGAAAATTTAGGTGAGTATCAACTTGCTAGGGGTAGGTCTAGACCTTTTGTTAGGAGACTGCCTAGTTTTGATAACAATTTTCACATTGATAACAATTTTCACATTTTCTCATTTGTGTTTTGTATGCTTGATTCTTAATTTTAACAATTTGCATGAACCCAAAATTTACAACAATGATGCTTTAAAATGTGGATATCCTAATGATTGGTTAAATGCTTTAATGGATAATGTTAATGCGTTGCATGTGAACCATTATTGGACTTTGGTGCCCTTTCGTGTGGCTGAATTTGTTTCTTTTAAAGTTAGATTGGCTGTAAAAAGGTTTTCTCGAAAACAAGATGTTGTGATTAAACTTGCTCTAATTGCCCAATTCGATTGGGAGGTAAAACCTTTGGTAGTAACAAAAATTCAAGCTTGTTTTAAAATGCTGGATTTTGATTCATGTGATTGATGCATAGTTTTTTGGTTACCCGAAAATCCTCGACATAATTGGTGTGTGTCGTGGTATATTTCTTTTTCTTATTGTGGTGTTAGAATAAGTTAGATTTGCTTTCTTTGTGTTGGCGGTGGTGATTTCTTTGAAATCCATGGGCAGTTCTTTGTGAACAATCATGGTGTACAGTCTTGACTGATTATGCTTTGTGTTTAATTAGTTAAGTGTTTTTCTTTGCTTTGGTCTTACTTTGTGTTCGATCAAGTGCAGAGATAGGCGATGATGAAACCTTTCTTTATATATGTCCTTGTGAGTCCATGTATGTGTACTAGCATTTGTTCCAAGGTGGAGAATGTTAGCATTTGAGGCCCAATGTGGCAGCCTTCTACCAATTCCAAGCCAAGCCCAAAGACCTGGCCCATCCTCCTGGTGACCTAAATCGTCCAGCCCCTTCCTTGGTGACTTGAGGAGCCAGTTTCTTCCTTCTTTTTCTTGTTCCTTGATTGGATCCTTGATTGACTTTTCATTGGTATATATACAACATCCTTCAGCGCCTTCTTTGCAAAGTGTGGGCAGTGAGCAATTTTGTGAGAAAAGCTACAACAATCCGCTTCCTTCTTCTTCTTCTTCTTTGTGAAAGACGCGACTCTCTCTCTCTCTCTGTGAGTTAGTTGTCCTTTCCGTTTGTCTCTTTCTTTGTGAATATAGACTGTTGACCGGATTAATCTCCGGTTGTCTCCTTCGTGGGTGTTGTTGGAGTGTGTTGGTCGGACTGAGTTTTGGGGGCTTTCTCCTTGGTTAATACTTGCTGGTATTACAGTGGTCTCACTGGTGGACTTGGGTCGGTGAAAGGTGTCTGAGCCGAAGAGTTTGTAGCCTAGACTTTCGTGGTCAATGAAGGTGAGTCGTGCTTGGGTCACGGCGTTATAACAATACTCTTCGTGTCCTTTCTTCCCTCCATTCAGTTACTCTTATTTCTCTAGACTAATATTTGTTTTGCAGGAACACAGCTTGTTGGTGAGAAAGTTCAGGATGATACTAATTAATTAACTATTTGTATTAATAGACTAGTTGTTAGGTGGTTGTAATTTTGATTTATTCAAAAGTCCCGTTTTTGCACAGGTTCGATCCGGACAGTGTGATAGAAAATCACAACACTATCTCACCAGATAGTCCCTCTAACCTAACCATCGAGAGGCTTAGATTTGCTGTGTGAATCAGAGGTTAATATTCATGCTACGTGATATCAATCCGACGAGAGAGACTTGCAAGATTACTGTGCGTGACATACGAAGATCGTAACTCAAGTTGAAAGTATTCCACTTCGCTCAAGATTCAAGTTTGCACAAGGTAACTCGTGATTCCTCGTGGATAACGACCTTATAGTATATAACATTGATGCAACTTCTGCGAAAAATGAAAATAGAACAAATAGAAAAAGCTCCTAATAGAGATGGAAGATGATCTTGGATTCACTATACGCCAGAAAGACTATATATATACTGTAGCTGACAGTTTCTACCATTGTCGTTGTTTTAATATATGCCAACTTATTGAAGAGATTTTTCATTGTTATTAGCTTCTGAATTGATACAATAATAGTTTTCTTAAGGTATTTTCTGTGACGCTCCCGAAAAAATCCGTTCCACCCCATCACACGTCGACCCAAAAATTTATGATAAGGATAATATTGGTGTCCAAAAGTTGTGTGTGACCACTTTATAAAACACATTTGAATCCTACATCTATTCGATGTGGGATTGGGGTATTACATTTTCATTCTTGAGCGTCAACATAAAATAGAAGAACAATTCATGTGTATGGATTAGTTTTAAGCAAGGTTCTAAAAATCGTTAGGCGGTCGCTAGGCGGTACACTAGCGCCTAGCGCCTAGGGGACTAGTCGGGGTGTAATCGGGGCCTAGGCGGGGCCTATAATTAAGACATAATTACCATTTTTTGATAATTTACATCAAATATCAAACACATTGAATACAATTTTTTTTTATGTTTGTCATTTTATCAAACACTTATCTATATTTATAAAATGAACAAAATATACAAACCTACCATTAATCTCAATTCTCAACAATCCTAAAACAATAAACAAATCAAGTTTATAACTAAAAACAAAAAAAATATTACTCTAGTTCGCCTCCCATTACCTCCCTCTCTGCCTCACCATTACCACTCCACTTTCCATCTCCAGTTCGCCCCCTTTTCCTTTTCTGGTCACCACATACCACAAAATCAAAGCTACAAAAATAAATTAAGGTCAGTGAGTGGTCGATTAGGCGGCGACTAAGAAAGTCGCGGTAGATAGGCCTAGCGCTGCCTTGAGTTTTAAACACCTGGTTTTAAGAATGGGAGCCAAAGTATATGAAATTGTTTATAAAATGAGTGTGACTGGTATAGGTATTGTGGCAGCAAAGTATAATATCATGTGTGTCCTTTCCATTTGTATATTCTTTCTAGTTGTGAAACTTCACTTGTCAGAATATCTGGATATGTGTGTGATGTTGTTGTAGACTTGTAGTTGAGTCAAGCTATGCCATAAAGTATGAAGGAGCAGTGGCAGCTGGCATGGAATGTGTGCATCTTAATTGTATGCATGCCTTTTCTAGTTCCAATATTACCGAGTGATCAAAGCTGAGGCTGATGGTGGTGACAGAGCATTAGAGCAACAGTGATCTTGTTTTAGAATGGGAAAAGCCAAGTGGAGACATGGCAGCATATGATTGGTGGAACATGGATTAGGATAGCATGACCATAAAGCCATATTTCCTCCAAAACCCTGCACCATGGTCATTGCAAGTTGACAGTACCAATCATAGTCATATCGCCATCAGCGGTTATCTTTGAATATTGACTTTCAAGTCTACCACAAATTCAACAAAATTCTATCTCATTTTCAACGCGTATATATGTATGGTTGGAGCCTTGGAGGTGTGACACGTGAACGGAAGAGGCAGGCGACCTGTGTTGACTACCTAGCTGTTGTTAACTCTGGTTGTGTGTATATATATATGCAGGCTTTCATTTTTGTTAAAGACACTGACAAACAGCAATAACATACTATTTGGGTGGGATATTTGTTAGTTAGCAAAATTAATTAAGATGAAGGCAGCTGTAAGGAGTTGGAGTAGTGTGGTGATGATTATGATTATGATTATCCTTTTTCTAACCTCATCAACCGCTGCTAGACGGGGTGGTGGTGGCAGCAGTGGAACTCGAAGTAGTGGTGGGAGTCATGGAAGGGGATACATACCGGTGGTTGTGCCGCGTAGTCAAAACAGACACCATTCGGAAAGCAGCAAGGCGAATTCGAAACCGGTTTCTTATTATGGGTGGTCATCCTTTATGATCACCTCTTTCTTAATAATGTCATTCTCTTTTAACACTTACTGATTTTGTAATGTAATCACACTGTATAGAATGCATTTGCCAGAAGTAGACTGCGCGATATGATTCAACAAAAACAAAAATTGTTAACAGTCTTTGTTTGTTTGTGGATAAGTATAAAGAAAATAGAGTGATATCCAATATAGGCATTTCTAGTTGATTAGCTGCCTATCAACTAATTATAACATGCTTTTAATATGATTTTGATTCATTTCTAGTCAAAAAACGACTTACTTGCCCAACAACGGAAGCAAGCTTCCAAAGGGTGGTTGTGAAGGGGACTCTTCGACCCTTGACTCAACAATTGGGAACCTTGGCACAAGCCTCAACCTACAATTAAATGAAATCTAAGAACCTAAATATTATGAAAAACGCCACAATTGGTGTGACAACCCAATTGATCAATAAGTCACACTTGAAAGTTCACAATCAATCAACACGTTTCAAAGATTATTACAATATCTAGCTATTATTAATGAGTGATAACCGAGTCGGTACCTTTTGACGAAATATTAACCATTCCGATGCAACATAATATTATTTAACCCAGTGTTTTCGCCCAAATTTGGGAATCACAATGCAAAAATTAGGCATAGATAATTAATTTTTGGTATTGATAATTAATTTTGTGTATAAAAAAATTGTGGGGATTTAATTATCCACCGCTTCGTCATCTACCTTAAGCAGAGGGAGCGTCATTCGGTTCTTGAAGATACGGAGCCATGGAAGAGAAAAAGCCAATACTGATCATTATCCAATAGGTACATCTTTTTCTTTGCTCACTGTGCATCCCAGTTCAAGCTTTAATGTGACAGCAGGAGAAAAAACTTTTGTTTGCACTTTCTTCATCTAGTCGTCCGTACGTCTTGTTTCGGCTCTCAGTCTTCTCTCTCCCAAGAAGGTAAATGGAGCTACGGTTCCTTGAGACATGATTTGAACCTCCTTGCATCTATGTGCTGCTGTGAAGAAATTCGATGCGAGCACCGGAGAAATGAGGAACCTAGTTGTTGTCCTGTGGAAGAGGCGACGGAATCGGGAAAGCTCCAATTTTGATCACCTCCGTATGTTCAAGATGAAGTTGGCCATGTGGCTATGATACTCGCATTGGAGGCAAAGATGCTTTGGAATCCATCTTCAAAGTAGGGGCCTACTATACTTCTCGTTTCATTGAATTACAGAGAAGAATGAGTTTGATGTTTCCAGGAAGAGGCAGCGGTGTAGTGAAGTGGGTGGGTTTAGAGGACCAAATTTATTGCAACACCAGTGGCTCACCGTTTCGACCCGTTTCAAGAGATTGTTCTCCAATGCATGTGAGATAGAGCTAGATCTGGAAATAGTCTGCGACAGAGCTCACAGAGATGACGATGCGAGTAATTTCTGCAATTAGGTAAAAAGATAAATCTAATGTTAAATCTACGGCGGCTCCAAATCGTCTATCCCACTCTCTATCAAATAAAATATACGATCGAGATTCAAAAAATATAAAATGTGATAGAGAGATGAGATAGACGATTTGGAGCCAGAGATTTTTCTCGTTTAGAATGGAATGCAAATCAATGAAGGTTGGTGGAAGGGGCGAAGGGCATTTAATGAAAAATTAATGAAAGTAGATTTTTAAGGTTTTTAAAAAGATACTGGAGTGGTTGAGTTTCTCCGAAAAGATATCGACCCGAATTATTCAATTATTAATCTTAGGTCCAGTTTACAATAATAGAGAAGCCTATATATATATATAGACATTCAAAATAAAATCTAATAAAAATAAAAGGAAACAATTTAGGAATCACCAAAACTAAGTAAGAAAAAAACTAAGAAAGCTACCTAAGCTAATTAGGAAATAAAATCCCGTTTTTATTTTTAGGGTAAAATTATGGCTAATCCTTTTTCTAAAGTTTTTAACCTCAAAAGTTCAATGTTCTTTTTTTCAATTGCAATAATCACTTTTCAAAATATTATTCAAAAAATATCATCGTCTCTTTCAACAGTTCCGACAATATACTTTGGATTCAAAAATCACAATTGTTGCGTAACGAAACGGGAATCGAAACTGTAATAGATATGTGTTGGATTGAATGATTTTTCAATATGACGAAGGCGGAGGAGAAGCGGGAAGAAGAAGGTTTGCAGTGGAGGATACGATCTGGTTAATTATCATTTTGTATTGCGGTGCAAAAATGGATTAATAATATTTTATATATCGCGGTTCAAAAACTAATACATTGCAGTACATAAAAGTTGATACTGTGGTGCAACTTGGATTATGTATATGTATCGCGGTTCAAAAATTAATTTATCGCGGTGCATTAGGACTAGACAATTAAACTATTAAACTATGATACAAAAATTAATGCAATAAAATTGATGAATTATAGTTCAATAATCAATGCAACACGATTCATTTATGTATCGCGTCTCATGCTCATTAAGGGTATGGGAAAGGAAAATCTTTCTTCGAGTCCCTTTACCAGTGTAACCCATTACTAAGTGGAGTAGGGAAGAAAATCTTTGGTCAACCCTTTTTTTTTAGTAGCTACTTTGGAAATGGAAAAGCAGAAGCAACGAGCGCCTCATTGAATGAATTGAATCAGTCCCACCCAAATCACGAACCCTAACTAATCCCTTAGCCCCAATTCTCATAGCTGAAATCGGAGGGTTTTTGACTGTAATTATAATTATGTGAAAATCAAAGTGGGGGAAGAAGATGAATTTATGGAAGAAAAAAAAAAATAATGGGGGTATTTTGGGGGTTTTAGAAATATTATATACGGTTTATCCATAAAAACAGACTGAGTGATTAATATGATACTTTTGGTAAAGTATAATTACTAAACTGTAAAAAAATGATCAAATTAAGAATTAAGTCAAACTAGAATTACAATTTTCAAATTTAAAAATTGTTGAAAATAGAGTAAAAAATTAACAAATTATCGGATTAGGGATATATCCTAATCTGTTAAGAGTTAAGAGTCCAAAACTATTCTACTGTATTCTAATTCAGTTCCCAGAAATCAGAATTGGTGTGAGAGAGAACATACAAATGCAATGATGGTACGTAAAGCAGCATCCTCAACCTCATCGTCCTGAACGATTCATCAGGTAATAATGCTATTTCATCCTCAAATATTATTAGGATATTATATATAAATTGATGGGAGGGACTTATATATTGTGAATCTGTGATGGAGACCTTTTTTTTTTTTTTTTTTTTTTTTTTTTGCCTAAGGGGCTGTGATGGAGACCTAGGAGAAGGATTAAATATTATATGAGGGGTTAAAAGAATTTGTTATTGATTTTACATATTTGCTCATGTGAGCCTTAATTTGTGCTTCCTTTTTTTTTTTTTTTTTGATCTCTACTTTGTAACCTATATTATATATACTTTCTTAAATCTTTTGTTTAGACACATAATTTCATACACCAAATCTCAAATTATCAAAACGATGTCTCAAATTATTACTTAATTGGTTAATAATATAATTATCAGCATGTATAAGTTTAGGATATGAAATGAGACAGATCCAGTCGTCCAAATAATTTGATCAATATACTTACTTTATGGTAATTCTGCACCACTAAATCATACTTCTTAGGAAAAGAATGTAACATTCTGAGCTCGAAAGTTCACTCTGGCCTACTAATCATGCAGTACTTTAGGTTATTAGAGCACGAACAACAGAGCTTCCCACTTGGGGAGCTTAAGTTTCATTTTTTTTTCCTATTTTATTATAAAAATGTCATTAAACTCTCCACTTAAATTCTTCACCAAAAACACTCTTCCAACAATGCACATATTCCAACATTTTTACATACCTCACCATCTTTATCTCCATTAAGTTAATATTTTTATATCTTACTTATATCAACCAATAATTTTGTTTATACAATTTTATTTACATATTTCTTACATTAATATATTAAATAATAAAAAAAATTTCGAAATTAGTAATAAATAAATAATTATTAATAAATTATTTAATAATTATGTTTATAATTTTAAAAATAGTAAAACAAGTACAATAATTAAGTAAATAATATTTTTTTTCTCAAATAAGTACAATAATTAGAATAGTAAATACAAATAATAATAACAACAACAATACTACTTAAATAAGAACAATATCAATGGAAATAGTAATTACACTAATATTAATATCTATTAGCAACATTAATTATAAAAAATTATTTAAGAACGGGAGCCTATTTTGCTCCTGAAATTGCTTTATGCTTAATTAAGCATCCGAAGGAACCACCGTTGTTTTGGATAATCTCGTGGAATCTCCTAAGCTCAATGCGAAGCACCTCTGTTGTTCCTACTCTTAGGTGACCCAAAAATCAACGGATAATGTTGATGTCCAGAGTCTAGAAGTAGTGTGTGACCACCTTATAAATCAAATACAAGTCTAACATCTACCTGATGTGGGATGGGGAGTCACAAAGAGTTTACTATTTCATTTTGGGATGTTTCACTTAAAGAGTTCACTTTCAAAAATTAAGACATAAAATTATCATTTTATTACTAATTGACGATTAAAAGAGTCATTTTCTTAAATAGTTTAACTTTTAAACGGGGATTCTTTGCTTGAAACAGAGAGAATATATTATATTACGCCAACCTTACTAACAAATCCTAGTAACATGAAATTTTAACTTGGAACTTAATTGGTTTATTTCTTGTGTAATAAATAGGAGTACTAACTACTAAATAATAACCCTTTGCAGATATAAGAGGTAGGAATCCTCAAGACAGACGTGCCAGAGTGTTGTAAACTTGGAAGAAGATGATGAACAAGAAGCTACTCATTCCATTTGTATTTGTGATCGTTACCCTAGTTTTAATGTCCAACTTTGCTGCTGCTGGTTTTGGTGGGGGAAGTTCTAGTGGTCGTGGTGCAGGAGGAAGTTTTAGTGGCAGCCGTGGTGGTTCAGGAAGTTCTAGTGGCAGTCGTGGTGGAGGAAGTTCTCGTGGTAGCCGTGGTGGAGGAAGTTTTAGTGGCGGTCGTGGTGGTTTTGTTGGTGGTGTTGGCGGGTTTCCACACGGCCAAGATTCATGGTCATGGGCAGAGTCGCCATCATACTCCTATTATTTAGGAACTTGTTTGCTCATGTACCTGATCATTGCTCAAATATAACTCCTTCACTTACTTGATAGAAGCATGACTAGCTACCATCCCAGTCCCAGAGATAGATTTGATGCTTGCAACTTGAACCATGGTCATGGTTTTCTTTTTATTTTTTTGTTTGTTTCGGTTAGAGATTTTCCTAATTGATGGTACCATGGTGGGAAGTCAATTCATGATTTACCCGGCCTAGTGACAAATGCTGGTTTTTGGTTAACGTTCTGTGATCTTAATGTGAATAAAATGGTGCATGTATGAAATCCTTTGTGTTTGTCTTAGACTAGCTTCTTTAAGGTAAAAATTTGGTAAAACAGTTTTATAAATATTTTTTATTAGATGGACCTTGTTTAATTATTTCTCAAACTTAATTAGACAACGATTCCCCTCGTCACCTCTAAAATTCTCCGTCCCAAAATTATTAATTTTTTTTCACCTTCGTTTCAAAATAATTGTTTTTTTGAAAATTTCTTTTTTAGAATATCATTTTTATCACTTTACCACTTTACTCTTATTTTTTTCTTCTTACTTTAATTTTGAATCACATATTCATGAACTTTAAACAAAACCACACATTATTTTAATATTAATTATTTAATTAAATATATATTTTTAAATCATATGTCAATTCAACCCAGATAATAATTATCCGACTAAAGAATAAGTAATATTTTAGCCTTAACAATATTAAAACTCACTCTTTCATATCATAGGTGAAATATGACCAAGAAAAGGAGTAAGTGACTCCAGAATAGTGGGCCCTCCATCGAGGCTTTGTTGGAATGCGCAAAAACTGGGGCACAGAAGACAAAATTGCGTAAATAGTTTGGATGTCGGCAAAATACACAAATGGGTCATCCAATTTTGCCCTTTTTTGCAATTCGGTCGCTGAAAGTTTGAATCATCTATTTTGGTCACCCTACTTTCATTCTGTTGCAAGCGAGCGCATTTTCTAACGCCCGTTAGACAAGGACGTTAAGTTTAAGTCAAAATTTCTATTTTACCCCTGTTAATATCAAAAAGGGGGACTGTTCATCTTCATCCTCTCCCAAAACCCAGAAAAAATAAATTCAACCGCTCATTATCAAATCTGCAGGAAGGAACCCAGTTGTCCAACCCACCCTATTTTCTCCAGGCCGTCTCTGCTCCATCCTGTTCTCACACCGCCCCAGACCTGCTTGCCCCAATCGCTTCCACAACAGCAGCCGGCGTCCCCCTTCTCTTTGTGTGTGAACGTCTGCAGCGTCACCGGAAATCCGGCTACCAACAACATGTGCCAGAAGTGTTTCAACGCCACTACGAAAACGTCAACGTCCAGCGCCGGCGGGATTAAATTCACCGAGAAAAGTCGTAGATCTAGCTCGTTGAGGTCTCCGGTGAGGTCGTTTGAGCCTAGCGGGACCTCGATCGCAGATCTGAGCTTAGCGGCTGATGAAGCGAAGGAGACGACCGCGACGATGGCGGTGCTGATGAAGAGGGAGGTGAATCGGTGCTCCGGATGCCGGAGGAAGGTTGGATTGACCGGATTTTGGTGCCGGTGTGGAGATCATGTTTTGTTCCGACCATCGGTACTCGGACCGACACGATTGCAGCTATGATTACAAAGTGGCCGGTCGTGAGTCGATCACGAGGGAGAATCCCGTTGTCAAAGCTGCGAAGATCGTTAGAATTCGAATTGCGTATATATAATTTTTATTAAATTATGTGTTTGGAATTTAGAAATTTCACATGAATTGGGAATCTACGGATCGTCGGAGATGGACGCTCGATCTCTGATCATCAAATGGAAACCGAAATGGAAGGTTCTTTCTAGGATGAGAGATTTGGAGAGAGAGAATGGGAGAGAAAACATGATTTCATCAACTAGTTAAAGAAGATATTGTGATGAAAATTTTCTCAGATTGTTACGATTTTTAGTTTGAATTTAGTTTTTAAAATTTTAATTTATTAAAAAAGTTGATCGTGGGGTAAAATAGGAATTTTGACTTAAACTTAACGTCCTTGTCTAACGGGCGTTAGAAAATGGACTCGCTTGCAACAGAATGAAAGTAGGGTGGCCAAAATAGATGAT
Source organism: Codonopsis lanceolata (assembly GCA_013146195.2). Taxonomy (NCBI): domain Eukaryota; kingdom Viridiplantae; phylum Streptophyta; class Magnoliopsida; order Asterales; family Campanulaceae; genus Codonopsis; species Codonopsis lanceolata. The sequence goes on along the minus strand of CM028377.1, from coordinate 130,542,177 downwards.
TCCAACTTTCGGTGACCGAATTGCAAAAATGGGTAAAGTTTGGTGGCCCATAAGACAAAACTGAATATTTTGGAATGCGCAAAAACTGGGGCACATAAGACAAAACTGCGTAAATAGTTTGGATGTCTAATAATCTTGTTCCAAAAGAGGAAACTCTCCCCACGAGAGCTGATGTCTAATAATCTTGGATACTATTATGTGAGAGTTTATACCCTTCGTTAATTTATCCATTACATTCATTAATGTTTAATGAAATTTCCCTTCAACTACTTTATTTAAAAATGAAAAATATTTCATAGTTCACTAATTTATTTGCAAGAAATTGAATGAATATTGGATGATGGATAAATTTTTTTAATATTTACAAATAAATAGATTTTTTTTAAAATTTTTGTTTTTGTTTTATGTACTTCGACTTGTCTACACGTAAGCTCATCCTTGGAACAATAAAATTATACTAGATCAAGATATTATGATGAAAACCCTAAGCCCTAATTTTAAGTATAAACATGATATGGTGGCGTTCGTGGTGGTTTTGTTGGTGGAAGTGGTATGTACCCGCACCAGTCGTTATAATCGTCATTATTTTTTTATGCGTAAATTATAAATAACACCTCTTAACTATGAGTTAAATTTGAATTATCCCCTTCAACTATCAATTGAATTGAATTACATCCCTCAACTATAATATTTTCTTAAATTGCACATTTTGTTTAGGCACTGCTACTTGAATTGACAGAATTTTCCCACCTTCGACTCACATGACCATGTTTATGTATTATAATTACCATAATATTCAAAATAAATATAAGAAATTATATATTAACCATTTTTAGGTATAATGGGGGTTATAGAGCAACGAGGGTGAAATCGTCAACTGAAATACCAAAAAGACATTATGGTAGAAAAAAACCTAAAGATGGTAACAACTCACACGAGTCACATGTGTATATTTTACATCAACTCAAATAACGGTGCTTAAACAAAAGTTGTGATTTAAGAAAATGTTATAATTGAGGGGGTCACACTACTTCAATTGCTAGTTGATTGGGGTAATATATATATATTAGTGAACCTTCAAAAGTAGTCTCTAAAATTTTGAAAGATAAATCTAATTTAATCATTTTGATATTTTCACATTACTTTTTACCGAAAATACTATGTCGTTGATCATTGTTGATGTCGAGGTAAATATAAAACTTATACTCCTATATATTATGATTTTCTCTTTTATTGATTATCTAATCTAAAAATATAACTTATATTGCTGTATTTGCTAAATGATAAATAAACAAATTATTTGTTTATACTACATATCAAATGTTTCAATGTTTGATAGTCATGACGGATACATATATCACAAGAAGCAACTACAAATTACAATTTACGTCTACAATTGATGTGATCTAAATTGGTGACAAAAACTTCCACAAAACAAATTTACAAATATTTTATGGTGGTAAAATTAATTCACCATATTTGTTTATCAATTTCTATTTTTTGGTTGAAGTACTTAAAACACAAATGGTACAAAATTTAGTATCGTTTTTGGTAAAAATAAAAATAAAAATTAGTTTATAGTGTTAAGGTTAATTAATCATATTTGTTTATCAAATTTATATTTTTTTTTGTTCAAGTACATCCAAAACAAATTGAGAAAATTTAGTTCATGTTTTTGGTAAACTACTTACTACATTTTCGTGTGTGTATATCTATATTCATGTGTGTATAACCCTTCTATTTATGAAAGTTTCCCGCCTAAACTAATTAACTTTCTAAAAATGTATCTTCATAAAATTATTATAATCAACAACATTTAATAACAATTGATGTTCTATATATAAAAAATACATCTTCTGAAACTCTCTGTATTCTGTCCAGATTCTTAATATTTTTTGCATTCTATTCCTTCATATTTCCACCCATATATATATATATATATATATATATATATATATATATATATATATATATATATATATATATATATATATATATATATATATTAGTACTTATTAGTGAACTTTTAAAAGTAGTCTCAAAGTTTTGAAAGATAATTCTAATTTAATCATTTGGATATTTTTACATTATATATTTTTTACCGAAAATACTATGACGTTGATCATTGTTGATGTCGAGGTAAGTATAAAACTTATACTCCTATATATTATGATTTTCTCTTTTATTAATTATCTAATCTAAAAATATAACTTCTATTGTTGTATTTGTAAAGTGATAAATAGACAAATCATTTGTTTATACTACATATAAAATGTTTCAGTGTTTGATAGTCATGAAAGATACATATATCACAACAATAAACTATAAATTACAATTTATGTCTACAATTGATGTGATCTAAATTGATGACAAAAACTTCTACAAAAAAAATTTAAAAATAGTTTATGGTGATAAAATTAATTTGCCATATTTGTTTATCAATTTTCATTTTTTGGTTGAAGTACTTAAAACACTAATGGTGCAAATTTTAGTACGTTTTCGGTTAAAAAAAATAAAAAAAGTTTATAGTGTTAATGTTAATTAATCATATTTGTTTATCAAAATTCCATTCTTTTGTTCATGTACATCCTAAACAAATGTTGGAAATTTAGTTCATGTTTTTGGTAAACTACTTACTACATATTCATGCGTGTGTAGTCCCCTAAGGGGGTGGCCCAGTGGTAGACATGTGGCTTCACAAACTGTGAGGTCTCAGGTTCGATCCCTTCCCATGCCCCCCCTTAGGAAGAAAAAAAAAGTTAAAAAAATATATTCATGTGTGTGTATAGAGACACATAAATGACAAATAATTTTTGAAATAGCTACAGAATACTATAATATAAAAATCATGTTTATTAATAAATTGAACATGTGAAATAAGAGATAATTATCCTATATGATTTCAAAGGTTGAAATATTGATGTATATTCATGCATCGTAATAATTAATAACATCTTTTACCGGCTATTTAGTAGATGTATATGTCAAATGATTTATATACAACACACAATGATTCACAAGTACCAAAATATATAATAGCATTTTAATCATATTTCATTATATCAAGAACATTGATACATAAGGTGCAACAAGATAGTGCAAACAAACTTGCAAAATCACGAAAGAATTGAAGCAATTTTTATTGTAAAAATTCAAAATAATTTGATTTTCATTTCATAACACATGTTGATCGATTTTGATTTCAAGATATGTGCTCTTCTTATAATCTTGTTTTTTCGATTTATTTTGTTTATATATAGTTTAATTTAAAAATATATATGTCGTGCATTTAACGCACGGGTGCAAAAACTAGTTTGAACCTAATGTTACAGCTTTTCTTACAACTTCATTGCTCAAATGACATTATTGTATCAATCGTGTATAAATTTTGTGTGAACTTATATGATGAAATAATTATATTTGGCTTTATAGTTATACATATTATACAAAAACACTACTAGAAACCAGTCGATTACCGACATAATGTTAACAATTACTGATAGACATTCGTCAGTAAATAAGCGTCATATTTACTACGGACATTTCATCGGTAATACAAAAATTTCCGTCAGTAAAACAAAAAAGTCCCGTTAGTAAATTCAATGGAAAATAGAGTCATATTTACCAACGAACGTCCCGTCAGTAATTTTCAATTTCCGTCGGTGATTACCGACAAATAATGTTTGTCAGTAATTACCGACAAAGGTTTTCGTAAGTGATTACAAAATAAAAAATAAATTAACTCTCTCAAACCTTCTGAAATTTACTCGGTCTCTTTCTCTTCCTCTTCGCAGTACGCTCCCTCCTTTGGCTCCCTCCAACTGCGCCTCCGACGCTCCCTGCCAAACGGTCAGTGTGACGACCCGACCTGGATTCCAACACGGAATCCTAAGGTCGTTCCGTTAAACAAAGACAAAAAGAGGATAAGCACAAAGTTAAAAATAGTGCAAGTCAAACAATAGAGCTATCAAGCTCTAAACTTGAATGTGCAATCGTACAAAAATACGAGTCAACAAAAATCGAAGATGCGAACAGGACCGACCCAATCGTTATGGAGGCTTAAAGTGAACTATAGAATGAGACCTTTTTAAAGTAAATAATAATTTATTATTAAAATTATTATATTTTTATTTAAAGTTTATCTTTCGTGCTTTTTGAGATGAAAAATTATTTATTAAATTATTGTAATCGATTTCACTTAACAATTCTTTTTCAATAGATAATAAAGCTAGTCAACTTAATCTTTGTTGAGACATTGTCGATCTTAGATAAAATTTTATTAATTTTAGCTTAGAAAAACTTCTTTTTGACGAAACAACATCTACTGAAATTGTTAGCATTATTCTATAAGCGATCTCCACATTTGGAAATTAAAGAATCAACCCTTAATATATAATTATGTCCTTTTGTGTATCATTCTTCACTTGTATAATTTCTCTTAAAATTTTTAGTTCTATAAATAGATTTAATCCCTCAATATCAGAGTTGTCATTATGTTTTAATGAATTTTCAAGGTTAAGACAATTTTGTTTTAAATTTTCATTATTCAATGACCTTAATTTTTCAATACTAAATAAAAACCAAAAATATCTTGATACATTTTAAATTGTTCAAATCTACTTTGAAAAATAATTTGAGTTGATAATTATTTTTATAATTTTTGTTTACTATCATGTGCTAACAAGTTTATCAATTCATTTAGTTTAGGAAACCTAGTATTAATAGTAATAGTAAAAAAAAAATTTGAGGCTTCCTATTGGTTGAGGCCTAAAGCCCTTGTTTACCCATCTTTTCCCTTGGGCCGACCCTGGATGCGGAAGCGTTAACAGAGTGAAGCCCCAAGCTAATAAACTCGAAATCAACATCAATTGAAACCAAGAGAGACTATTGTCTTAAGAGGAGAAAAAGACAAAACTCGTGTGCCGCAACATTGCAGACGCAGAACAAACCATCGGCACTCTATGCCGACTTTTCAACAAGAATCCAACCTGATATAACAATTACCCAATGGCTAAAACATACCAGGGTTATTAACAACAATAACAGGGAGACAACTGAATAAATACCATGAAGTGAATTATACACACCCGACTACAAAAATCGGTGACAGGAAAGTACAACAAGACTAAGAATGCTATCCAACTGTAAAATTTATATAACTTTACTCAAAATGTCCTTAACAGAAAAGAAGGACAAAAGAATATAAATAACACAATGCTAGAAGGGACTCCGCGAGCTACGACTCGGAAGAAGCTGAAACCACGACAATCACGAACACACGATCTCAACTCAACTATCGATCCATTGAGCACAGCTACAGATAGGATCCACACGACCTCAACACGCCTAACGGATAACTGCAAACTAGAAACAAGGCACGAAGTGAGTCATAAAGACTCAGTACACTACTACAAACGACAATATAACTTAATATGAAACATTATTATAAAGAATCATGTAATCACGTTACTACGAGGAAAAAACATAGAGACGTGTCATATACAAGATACTTCAAAAGATAAGTTTTCCTTCTCACATACTAAACCGACCAAATGAACCAGGGTGAAATTCCATGTTCAACACAAACCAAATGAATTAGAAAGTAATTCTCATGAAAACATAATATGTAAGTATGTATAACTATATATATATCCATCAAGTCATTCATATAATTATCATGTATTACTATGTATACCTACAGATATACACACCAAGTATTCAATAATTGCGCAATCAAGATAAATGTGGTCACTTTCGATCCCATGTCTTAATTCACACTTTATTGTCACAAAAGTGCTTGAAATAAATCACATAAGAGGAGGATATGTTATAGAGCCGCTGCCGTAATGTAGATCCTGAAATGAAAACAGTTATCTTGAATGTTGGTTGTCGGATGCACGTAATTGATACATCGACCCTGAACACGATAGCATTATTCCAAGTGCCCTAATTGTTAAGACAAGATACTCTTCTCCACTGTGATCAAATAGTGAAGGGTGTGTGCATGATCTGGTACGGCGATGCATCGTCTACCAGCGAGACAAGACAAGTATGCAAACTGGACTAATGGAATGATAAGTAGATGTTTACTTGACATTAAAATTGTAAGGGTAAAATAGGCATGGCCTATTTTGTTTTTTGTTTCTCCTTTCTTGGCCTTAAAGTTTAGACATTTTTGGTAACAAAATAATTCATTGAATTATGGGTTTCTTAGTCCTAAATCTTAGGAGTTATTTTGGAAACAAAATCTATGCAAAAATCCTTCCTAATGCCGTGCCTTGGAGTCCTTGTCAAATTGGTAAGAGAATCTAGTAAATAAGGAAGTTGATTTTATTACTAAATCTAAGCCTTTTCCATATTGGAGTTTGTTTCCTTTTTGATGTCTAGGTCTCCTTTGTGGTATATACATGGGTCTTGAGCAGCGGCTGAACACACACACTTTGAGAGAGAACAAAAGAGTAGAAAATTCAGAGTTTCAGAAGCAGTTCATAGTTCCAGTTTGTTGCAGAATTTGAATGCAGCTTCGGATGCAGCAACTAGAGAAGCTACATTGAAAACTGCTGGAACAATTTGTCTTCCTAGCTGTTCTAGGAAGCTTATTTTTTTCTTCCCACGTTTTTTGTACCTGTTTTTCTATGGATTTTTGTTCTCCAAGACTTGTTTTCTTGTAAGAGTATTTGTTTGGTGATTTCACACTCTTTTTGTAAAACAAATCATATTATTTAGTGAAACCTTTTTGGCCATGAGGCTAGATCTACAAGCATAGGCTTATAGATTGTTTGGTAACTGTTTGTGCGTCTTTTCTGCTTTAGAAACAAAAGTCTTCCGCTGTTTTAATTTTTCTGACCATTGTATCTTCCATTGTAGCTTCTATACAAGCTACATTGGAAACTACATTGGCAGTTTGGTGAATCCTAGCTACTTGTGTTCCAACAATTGGTATCAGAGCTTTCTCTTGACGTTACTAAGAGAAGATTCTGGTTGTAGTCGTGATGGATTCTCAATATGAGAATGTTGTTCGTCCTCCAACTTTGACTAATACAAATTATTCTATTTGGAAAGTGAAGATGCGTATCTTCATCAAATCAATTGATGAAAGAGCGTGGCTTGCTGTTCTAAATGGTTGAACTCCTCAAAAAAACGACTGATAATGATGGTGATGTTAAGATCACTAAAGAGGCTGATTGGTCTAATGAAGATCGAAATACTGTCTCTTTCAATTCTAAAGCTTTGTCTGCTATATACAAAGCCTTAGATGCCAACACCTTTAGGGTTATAGCTAATTATGAGTCTGCTATAGATGTATGGGGGGCCCTTCAAACCTTATGTGAAGGACCTGCCAGTGTTCGTGCTTCTAAATTAAGATTGCTTACCACACAGTTTGAAAACACAAGAATGAATGAATCTGAAGATATCATGTCATATTGTGGTAGGCTTCTTGATATGTCTAACTCTACTTTGACTTTAGGTGATCCTATCACTAATGATCGCCTTGTTAGTAAAATGATGTGTACTTTGCCTAAAATGTTTAATGTAAAAATCTGTGCTATTGATGAGGAAGCACATGACATTGACAAAATGGGTTTTGAAAGATTGGCTGGTATCCTTCAAAATTTTGAATTAATCCTAAATGATCAAATCAAGCAAAAGGGCAAAGGTGCATCATCTTCTACTCATCTTGTGAAAAACATTGCTTTGCCATATGCTGTTGATGTCTCTTCTGATTTGCTTGCTTTACAAAAGGAAATTGATGAGTCTGATTTTGGAGAAGAATCCATGGCTTTTTTGACTACTAAGTTTAAAAATTTCTTGAAAGCCAAGAGTCAAAACAAAACTCCATCATCAAGCTCCAAAACCTTTTTTAAGCCTGATTATGGTAAATTTACTCCTAAGGAAAATTCTTTTCACATACTAGAAAAACCTTTTACCAATCCTTTTGTTTCAAAAACTTCTTACAGTGGAAAGAATATTGATTCTATTCATTTTAGGGAGTGTCAAGGATTTGGTCACTATGCAAATCAATGTGCAAATACCTTGAGAAAGAAAGGTTTAAATTTTTCTGCAACGTTGAGTGATAGTGATGATGAAGATCCAGGATATCTCATCACTCTCACTGTTGTATACGACTCTGAATCTGATTGTGCAGGTCCTTCGGCCAATGTACCTCCGAATGTAGCTTCTTAAGAAACTACATCAGAAGCTACATTGGACAGAAGCTGGGAAGATCTTTGTTGTTTTAACTCCTCTATCACAGAAGATGGTAGAGAATCAGAATCAGACTTGCTGGAAGGTTACAAGGAGTTGTATAAGGATTGGGAAAAGGGGCTCTTCAAGTTACATTTCTTGAAAAGACAAACGATATGCTAAAGAAGGTAAATGAATAGCAAAATGAGTGTATCACAAGGCTGGAATGTTTGTTGAGTAAGAAAGACGTGGAGATTGAAGAACTGAAAGAAGAACTCATCCAAGCTAATGAAACTATGGCAAAATGGAACTCAAGCCAACACAAAATGGATGATATGCTGAAATCTGGGAATTCTAGTAAGTCCGGAATTGGATTCAGGCCAAAGACGTTTGTTAAAAAAGGTGAAGGTATTTCTGAACCAAAACAACCCACACAAATTTTTCAAAATCCAAACTTCTTTGAAAAACCCAAAACAAGAAAGAAAAATTGTGTGTGTCACTATTATGACAAGCCTGGTCATATTCAACCATTTTGTTTTCTTAAAAAGGATGTCTATGAGGAAGAGGTTAGGCAAGCTTACTTGGTTCGTAATTAGATGTAGCATCAAATACAGCATCCAATGCAACAACATCAGAAGCTGTATTCGAAGCTACATCAAAAGGTACATCCTAAGAAACATCAGCCAAAAACCTTTAAAAAGATGTGGGCTCCCAAAGGCAGTTACAGGAATGATAAAGCCAAATACTGTGAGCCTTTTGATATATGTCCCGGTGCAAAGTGGTCTGATGATGAACAATGCAATGTAACCTTCACATCTTTAAAGTCACACATAGCTGGTTCCTGGTACTTTGCTAGTGGGTGTTCTAGACACATGACATGGTATGTTGAGAACTTGAAGGACTATGTGAGTATCAATTGTGGGTCTGTGACATATGGAGGAGGAGCCAAAGGTAAGATAATTGGTAAGGGAACCTTGAATGTAGATGGACTTCCAAAGCTTACTAATTAATGTCTACCATGTTGAAGGCCTTAAGACCAACCTCATTAGCATCAGTCAGCTATGTGATGATGACCTACAGGTTAGGTTTGATAAGAATTCTTGTGAAGTTTTTGATCAATCTAACAAGTGTCTTTTGACAGGTACTAGATCTTCTGACAATTGCTATATGTTCAACAATGCACAAACCTGTCACAATGTAAGTATTGATATCACAGATCTATGGCATCAAAAACTAGGGCACATGAGTTTTCGTAAACTTCATGAGCTTGTAAAGCATGATGTAGTGAAAGGATTGCCTAGTCTGGATAAGAACTTTACAAAGGTATGTGGTCCATGTCAAAAAGGTAAACAAATCAAGGCCTCTCATCTTCCCATATCTCAGTGTTCCACATCTAGATGCCTTGAAATGATCCACACGGATCTCATGGGACCCATTGAAGTAGAAAGTCTAGGAAAGAAAAAGTACACCTTTGTCTGTGTTGACGATTTTTCTAGATATACATGGGTTGTTTTCTTGAGAGAGAAATCTGAAATTTTGAGGCTTTTAAAATATGGTACACCCGTGTTATGAACTTGTATGATCTAAAGCTTACTAGAATTAGATCAGATCATGACACGGAATATGAAAATTCATCCTTTTCTAGCTATTGTGCCTTAAATGGCATAACCCATGAATTCTCAGCTCCTAAAACTCCACAACAAAATGGAGTGGCAGAAAGAAAGAATAGAACACTTCAAGAAATGGCTAGAGTCATGTTGAGCTCCAAGAATTTGGCTAAAAGATTTTGGGCATAAGCCTTAAACACTGCTTGTCATATAGGAAATAGGGTATTCTTGCGACCAGGTACTGTAGACACCCCAATTTCGTACCCCTGGCATGTAACTGACATAAAATATCAAAAACTGTTAAAACTTAACAAATGTCAAGTTGCAGAAGTCAAAAATGCGAAAGGAAAAGCAGGATGCGCGAAACAGTGAACTGCAGGGGGGAAAGTGTCAAATTTGCAAACTTCCAAAAAGGGTTGGTGCCACCTAAGGGCTGCTTGGTGCCGCACCAAGCAATAGCTTGGTGGCACCAAGCTTTCATTCATGATCTCTCACAGAATCAAATAAGTACAAGTCCTTATGCACAAGGTACAACTCACTGATGCAGGAGAAGAAATGAAAGAATTCCAGCCGTGTCCCTAAATGCAAGTATAAATAGACATGCCCGGCCTCAGTTCTCAACACAATTTCACTTCGCGATTTTTAGATCGCAGCGAAGCTCTGCTTCGTTTTCTCCGATAACTTAGTACGAGAGGTGCGAGATAGGTGAGTGGAAGCCCCTAAAATCTCCAAACCCCAGCCAAACTCTGCCAAACCAAAAACCCATAGGTTATAAGTGATCCCTAGCCTAGTTGTTAGGTATCCACCTTAAAACCCCAGTCCAAAAATCCCAAAATAAGCCGTTACTCTGCCCGGGTAACGAGCTAAAAAAGTCAAAACTTAAGTCTAGGTTCCGCCCAACTGAAAAGGCCAAAACCTACCCAAATAAAGCTGTCACTCTGCCCGAGTTGACTAGCCCCAGTCTCAAATCCAGTTCAAATCCAGTTCAATTCCAGTCCAGTTCAATTCAAAACAAAAAAAGACTCCCTCTCCCGCAGAGGACAGAGCGAGCACACCACCGCTCTAAAAGGTAATACCTTTAAGGGCGTATTTTTATTTCATTTATATTTCTTTCTTTTTATTTATTTTCAAAAAGTTGTATTTTAAATCCGGCACAATGTAGCCAATATAAGCCGTTGTGCTGCCCGGATTAGATTAGGAAAAATTATGTAAAAGAGCCGTTATAATGGCCAAATATTCTTAAATGTGTTTGTAATTATTGGAAGGAGGCGGGCGAGTCAGTAAATAATGTAGCCACGAATGTATCTGTTTAATTTTCCCTTGTCAAAATAAGACCTTATTTATTTGCTAGATTAATATAACAATGAGCATATTTCAGCCAAAAACGCTTTGAGACCGAAAGGGCGAGTTGGGTGCCTAGCACCTTCCCAACTCGTAACTTAGGCCCCGAACCCGTTTTCTAAAATCTACGGTTTTCCTTTATTTTTGCCTTAAAATAAAGGTGGCGACTCTAAAACTTTCGAGATCGGTGGGGCCTCGCAACATTCCCTCTTTGCACTTTTCTGTTCTCCCCAAAAAGGGAGATCACGGGAATGGAGGAGTGATGTATTCCCATATCCTGGTATCCCCTAAACAAGGGATAACTTGATGCGGGAAACCCATAGCTCCCATAGCGATCTGATTGGGCCATAAGGCCATTTTAATAAATCCATAAGTGGGGGCGTCGCAATATCTTTTCTTGCACTTCTCTATTATCCCTGACGAGAAAAAGGGGAGAATGAGAATGGAAAGGTAATGCATTCCCATATCCTGTTATCCACGAAATAAGGGATAACGACATGAGGAAACCCTTAGTTCCCATTTTGGATACAAAATCCACTCAAGGCAACCAGAGGCACATTCCAACGTGCTAATATAGACGACACTCCTCTCGCACTTTGGATTTCGTCTTCCCTAAACAAGGGAGGGTGGAGCGAGGCGGTGGTGTCCCGCATCCGCACGTCGCGCACCCTATCCAAGGCGCGCGGGCGCGGTCGCAGGAACCTCACAGTGGCGACTCTGCTGGGGAGTTGTTTTATTTTAAATAAAATGGAGGGCTAGACTCATAAAATAAAACCTTTTTTTGGCTTTTCTTTGTTTCTGGCTGCAATATGCTCGTTATATTAATTTACGCATTTCAATAAAGTGTTCCCATTACGGTAGTGGACTATATTTGTGGATATGATCCTCCATCGCGGCGATCTCGTTCAGATATACATTCTGAGGCATGTTCGAGTATTGAAAAAAAATCAATCAAATAAAAAAATTTCGAAAATATACATATAATAAAAAAAAAAAAAAAAAAAAAAATATATATATATATATATATATATATATATATATATATATAAGGCGGTCTAAGTATATTGGCTGGAAACTCCATTGATACCCCAAAAGCATTCTGAATAGGGTGTGGTATCGCCGGAGCATACAACGCCGCGTACTTGGCCGATCAAAAGCCTTCAAACACTATTATATATATATAATAAAAAAAAATTTCGAAAAATCAAAAAAGGAAAATATATATATATATATTATATATTTTACAAATAAATTCCGGGCAGCACAACAAAAGAGCTGGGGCTTTACTTCCAGCTCTATTTTCTTTCATTTATTTCTTTCAGTTCATTTTTCTTTTTCACTTTATTCTGTAAATCTGTATATTTGTACATCTCTGCATTCATTATGTCATTTTATTTTGGGGGCATAGGACCAAAATTTGTAATTAATAGGGATAGATAGTTTCCCCACTTTTCTTTCTATTTCTTAATGTGATGTGCTTGCTTGCTCGCGCTCAAACTAAACAAGCCGAGAAAATCCACACAAACAGCAAGACAGGCCATAACTGTTTTATTTTTCTGTTACATATCTGTAAAATAAATAAAGACTTTACTGCTTTCTAGATACCGCACACACGTGCACGCATGTAAATATATTCCGAACTGTTACCCTACACCATGGCCAACCTACCCCCTGCATAAGCCAACGTTAGAATGCATATAGTTTTTCAGGACACTTCCGACCGGTTTTGCATTTTTGAATTGTGGGTCTGTCAAAAAAAAAATCATCAAAAAAAAAAATCAAAAATACATATATGTAAAAAAAATAAATAAAAATGCGCACGTTCAGAAAAAATATATATACATAGTAATTGCGCACAAAAAAAAATAATAGACAATAAACAATAAACAGGGGCTGACTTATAATTCTCAAATGCTCGACCTAGACCATTTCGGATGGTGGATCCTGGAAAGAGTATAGGCCCTTCGCTGGGACGATCCGATCTGGGAGTCGAAAGCGAGGTGGAATACGTTGGTCCTATACTGCGGAGAAAGAATCCACTATTCGGGAAAAGTCTGAGGCTGTCAAAATAAAGCAGTGCTTATCAGGTCAATTGTAGGGAACATGGAAATAATAAATTAATAATAAAATATTAATAAAAAGGCACGTACTTCAAGCCCATATAGCCTCCATCCGACCTTCGATACCTACCAAACCCCATTTTCCTCGAAACGGCCCGAATTTGGAAAGCAAAAGCGATCTTGGCCGATTAATTCAGGAAGCCGATCTGTAAATCGAATCAAAAGGTATCGGTTCGAATCGGACGAGGCGAGAATCGGCTCGAGCAAATCCAAGCGGTATGGCGGCAAAAGAACAAACAAGGCGGAAGCAATAGCAAGGGCGGCTGGAAGGGAAACTCCTTCGTATGCACCTCCTCCTGGGCTTGAGGCTTGGTTAAAAAAGGAACTAGACACCCATGCAAAGAAAATAATGGATCGGTGGTAAGTGACCTTTTGGCGATTTTGAAACCCACCATTTTCTCACAAAAGCCAAACTTCAGGGTATGCTCCTAATACTTCCCACTCTCTGAAATAAACTCCCACGATACCACGAAAATATCCTCTTCCAAGCTTTCAAAAAACCATCAAGTGCCAGCTACCAACCCAGTGATGACCTCCTTGGTCAAGGAAACATGATTTCCAATACCCCTGACTCTAGCCCAAACTCTCCAGAAATCAACCTTGATCCTCCCCACCTGAATGCCTATTACCACAACCCAGAAAATCATCCCCTTTTCGATCCATCAGATGCCTATTTCCACATGATCGGGGAACTTAAAAGTATCATTTGCATACGAAAAGGAATCCCTGGGGGCCAGTCGAGACAAGCCAATCCGCTCAACTTTATCAAAAAAAAACCCGCTCGGCTCACGACCAAAACCCGACCTAGCCATCTAGCAAAGCCAAGAAATAGAAAAGAAAGACATTACGATGACTTGCACGCCCCACAATCGAAATACTCCAAACAACGTGTGCCCGTGGGATCTTTGAAACCCATGGATAACTACAATCCACCCAAGCCATTGCCGAACTTGGAACCATGCCCGGTTTGTGAGTATCATAAATCACGGTGGTCATCTTACCGATCGATGCTATACACTCAGAAACGCCATTCAAGACCTCATCGACAACAAAGAAATTTCATTGGCAGGCACGAAAATCTTTGAAACAAGTCAAGCCCAGGAAGTTTAAGGGAGGCAAGTTAGCCTATTTAAGTATGAATAAAAGGTGCTGTAAAATACGTTGATCAATAAAGGAGTTTCCCCAACAAGTGTTCGGAGAAGCGACTTCACAGGTATGATAGAAGGAGACACGATTATGAAGGGCTCCTGTTGAGTTTGGGGCTACTTCTAATAAACCTCTGAGAACTAGTATACTACGACCGGCCCACTTTTGGCGCCGCGGATCCGGTGGACTACTTTGGATATATTACCCCTATTCCTTAGTTTGGTCATCTACCAATCCGCTCCCTAAAATTGAGTACCCCTATTCCTTTCCCTAGCCTTACGGATTGGTCATCTACCAATCCGCTCCCTACAATTGAGGATCTCAAACCCCAGGTCCTCAATAATGTAATAAACCCTGTACGTTGTGCTTTTAATAATAATCTAAATGTCTTTGCTTATTTCTTAGTTGCACCTGCATTAAAAGACACATTAAATAATTATAATAATGAGTCATTTAAAAGGACCCAAAAGAAAAGAAAATTCTTGAGCTTGTAAAGTCGGTAGAGCGGGACATCATCAACAACAAGCGCGATCCACCATCAATGGGGGTTTGGACAAGGAAATCAAAAGAAGTCGAGAATCGGACAACTACTGCAAGGATAACACTCATGGATCTCATCAAAGAGTTCGTGGACATGCTTACGGTCCTATAAAGATGTGTCAAGGGTAGACCCGACCATAGCCAAACAGGACCCTCATATGTCGGATGCTCGATAATCGGACAAAAGCTCCTTGCATCAAGTCGAATGGTCACTACAAGTTGAAAAAAAAAAAAAAGCATGAAACAGCCGAACGTCAACTTCATTCGGGTAAAAAAAAAAATACAAAAATACAAAAAAAAAAGTAATAAAAAAAAAGAGAAGAAAAATTCGAGAGAAATAAAAAAAATATACCCGATCTGGCTGTCCAAAAATAGTGACCATTCCCAAATCCAACAACAGCATGCTGGGCTATAGTCAAATCAAAAGCAGCAGGAAACCAAGAAAAGACCTCATCCCTTGGGGGACCTACTGCTATCATGTCATGCCGCCTGGGCTAAAAATCTTTGGGGCTACTTATCAAAGGCTGCTACCCCTCTCTTCCACAATGTGCCGTATATTGTCAATGGGATCCGGTCAGGAAATGTCGTACTCCCTACAAGCCAAGAAAGAAGACCTTGTTCAACCTCCAATCTCAACAAGTCAAAAGGTATGATGCTCGATCCGTTCTATCCAACAAGTGCTTCCCTCTCCAGCCCGCTAGGCTGAAAACCCGAAAGGGCGGTCTAGGCAAAAGTTAGGGCAAAAGAAAAAAAAAAAAAAAAAAAAAAGCCCGCTAGGCTGAAAACCCGAAAGGGCGGCCTAGGCAAAAGTTAGGGCATTCAAAAAAAATAAATAAATAAAAAGGAGAAATAAGGGCTCGCTAGGCTAAAAACCCGAAAGGGCGGTCTAGGCAAAAATTAGAGCAAACAAAAAAAAAATGAAAATTAAAAAAAAAAAAAAAGGAAATAAGGGCTCGCTAGGTTGAAAACCCGAAAGGGCGGCCTAGGCAAAAGTTAGAGCCAAACAAATAAAAATATATATCAGGAGAATAAGGAGAGGGAAGACACTCTTTGAAACCTCGGCATCCTATTCTCGTCTTGGCAAAAAGAGGCTCGGTGACAGAAGAAAAAGAAAAACCACGACATAAGCTCACAATAAAATACTAAAATATAATATTACGGGTCCTAAGGTGCAACTTAGGAATAATTGCAAAAGACATTTATATTATACATTACTTGCATTTGTACATATCTATATATTGCCTGTACCCCCTTTGGTTTCCCCAGAAACAATCCTTTTCTTGCAGCCATAGCCCCGAGTGGTCCATCAGTGCCTGCGGCGTCCACCAAGCCGGGCCCATATACTCCTTCTGCGAGGCGAAGAAGAAACCCTAGACTCATCAGCATGAGAGCCCCCAGAAGTGTCCTCATCCTCATCATCAATGTCCCCATTATCCGGATAGAATCTTTGGTACCATGATATTTCGGCTCCAACCATCGTCTACTGCTGCGTCTGATCGCAAAAAAAAAAACCTACAAAAGGAAGCTACGACCCACGGACTAAGCAGCCACAATGCACCGAAAGAATAAGAGATTCAGCCATCTTTCCGTTCCAATATCACCCAAAAAGCCCGCTCTTATCCAAAGGTGTATTCTCAAAAAACCCTTTCTGCAAAGTACAGCGTGCTATTACATTTTAGATGTTTGGCATAGTTTTATTTTCTGTGTGAATTTATTTTTGCATGTGTAACATACTGCATCGTATACATTATATTGCATTATTTCATAATGTTTGTACAGATTTCTTTCACAGAAAAAAAAATGCAAAAGAAAAAAAAAAAGAGATACTAATGTTCGCAGGAACTCAAAGCTAATGTGCTCGGGACGAATGGCTTCTGGGAAGACCACCACCCCTGACTCTGGGACCCGTTGCTAATCCTCGACCTCTGCCCCGGCCGCGGCTTGACCCATCATCATCATCATCATTATCATCATCATCGTCGTCATCTCGACATCCGCTGCGAACTGAAAAAAAAAAAAAAACAACAACAGGGTAAGTTCTCTACCCTTATCTCCTTCTCTGTACAGTCCTTTAAGTAAACAATGAACATATCACATGTTTTATACTTCATTTTTTTTACAATAAATTCTTTTAGCAAAAATATTTAACAAAAAAAAAAAATCTTGTTCATAAAAAAATTTGTTCATAATAAAAAAAGAAAATTTTTTTAATAGTCACACACTATTTTCATACATGTGCATAAATTTACATGTACATAAAAATCATTCTTTTTCAAAATCCACAAAACCCATAAAAAATTTCATTCATTAAAAAAAAAATGTAAGTAAAAAAAATTCTTTCAAAATCCATAAAAATTTCATTCATTAAAAAAATGTAAATAAAAAAATTCTTTTTCAAAATCCATAAAAAAAATTCATTCATAAAAAAAATTGTGTAAATAAAAAAAATTTCATTCATAAAAAACCATAAAAAAAAAAAAACAAGCAATTCATATATGTAATTAATTTTGCATCTTAATGTACATATTATAACTGCATTTGTCATGTGCGTAATAAAATGTGAAAAATTCATGCATCATCTCATAAATGTTCTACATTGCATCTGCATTGCATAAAAATAATTCATGCATTCATATTTTGCATTTCATCTGTCCAATAAGCTGCCATGGAGGTACGACAAAGAGAAGGTAAAATATCACCAATCATCAAAATAAATATCTTTGTGGTATTTACTATACCCCTGCAGCATTTGCATGCTTGGAAAATAAGTCTAAGGGCATGAAAAATATCTGTTTTGTCATGTTTTTATCCGAAAATATGCCCAAAAAGCGTTTCGGAAAAATTAAATTTATACTCCGAATATTCCGTTTCGCCATTCTATTGCATGCAAAAATGTGATTTAGTGTAAAACATGCATCATATAGCCTCATTTGCATTTAGAACATAAATCATGCATAGTAAGGTCAAATAGTGACCACTATTTCAAATCATGCATCGCAAAAATAAATCACAGAAATTACATGCATTATCACTCAATTACATCATTTAGGCATAAATAGGACATGCACATGCATCATTAATAAAGTCAGGAATGCTTCAAAAGTACCAAACAGTGCCAAAATCTAGCAGATTAGAAGTATATCCAGACAAAAACAAAAACAAAAACAAAACAAACAAAACAAAAAAACAAAAACAAAAAAATGTGTGTCATTCTTTACGTGAATAAACACTTGCCATTTTTAAATATGTAAATATACATGAACAAAATTTACATGTAAATAAACATTTGATTTCATTAAAAAAATTGTATATATTGTACATATATACCATATTCTTTACATTTCTCAAAAAAAGAAAATAAAAAAATCGGGAAAGGGAAGATGTATGTACAAGAAGAAAAAATTTTCGGTACATGCAACAAGGAAAATGCGGCGGAAGAAGAAATTTTCGGAATGAAGCTAGAAAATGGAGCAAAAAAAAGCAACAACAAAGAAAAGATGGCATCAGCTGATACCAAAAGATGCTGACAAGAAAAAAAAGGGGGCTTCGGCCAAGGTTAGAAGGAATAACAAGAACAAATCTGGCGACATCAAGAGAAAATTTTCGACCGAAAGCCGAAAACAAAGTGGGACAAAGGAAAAGACTTTCAGCGAAGGCGAGAAGCAGTGGATAAAAAGAAAAAATCCCCAGATCAAAAAAAAATCAAAAGAAAAAAAAAGGAAAGAAAGAAAAGAAAGAAAGAAAAAAGAAAGAAAAGAAAAAAAAGAAAAAAAAAGAACAAGCAAGAATAAGATTGCGACATCGTGGGCGACCTACATCGTTTGATGGATCCGATCACAATCATAAAACAGAAAAAAAAATTCCCAAAGAAAGAGCGAAGAATGTCGGAATCAGTGAATCTGCTGGCGCCACCGGCATAAAAAGGTAAGTCGGTATAGTATTCTATCTTGACTCGAATAATTTCCTTTTTTAAAAAAAAATTTTGAAAAAAAATGGTTTTATTTTCAAATAAAAGAAAAGCTCTTTTTCAAATTGAGTTTTGATTTCAAAAAAAAAAACACAAAAAAGAGGAATATTGCAAAAAAAAAAAAAAAAAGAGGAATATTTCAAAAATACAAAAAAGAAGAATATTTCAAAAACACAAAAAAAAGAGGAAAAAAAACAAAAAAAAAGGGAAGGAAAAAGAATGTTTTCCACTGCACAATTTTCGAAAATACTTGAAGAATGATCAATTCGTCGTGTTCGGCGAGATCTTTAGTCAAGCACAATTTTCGATATCGAAAATTTTCGAGTTATGCGGAAACAAAGGCGATGATCAAGGCCGGACGGATACCTAGAAAGTTTTCTTAACACATTTCAATGCCAAGGTATTGGACCGGTTGAAATTGTGGTAGCAGATTTGAAATGCTCGACAACGGATGCAGCGAGAACCAAAACCCGTTACTTGTATTACTTGTTCTATGCCACAATAACGTGCTTGTTTCATGCGTTAACATGATTAGATATCTCTTTTAGCCCATGCGACTCGTATTATCGTTATTGCATTCCTTATCGCTTGATTTCCTTATGCTTAGCATACCTTCCCGTTACGCCTCGTGTGTTGCCTTAGCCTGGTTTGCACTCAACCGAGACTTGTTAGGGTTCGATTGTCTCTCATAGCGACCTAGAGCGCTCACCTTGACCATAGTAAGCTTGTTGGGAAGTTTAGAAACTTTCTTGCCTTGTTTTGGCCTTAGCGATTTCACCTCGGTTTTTGCGCGTATTTCGGCGATGTGGTGTTCCTTGAGTTCCCGGACTTGTATTCAAGTCATAACCATGATTTAACAAGCCTATTCCATGCCCAAGTTACCCTAGTTTAATTGACGTTTAATCAGAGTTTGATTCGTCAACCAATCGTCGCTTGAACTCGAGCCTTGTCCCTACCATTAGGATTGATGTCAGGTGTGTTTCGGACATGTTTTTGAGTTGTGTTAGACCAGAATGGTTACCCATGAGCTTGGGACCATTTAGGACTTGTTTAGGTCTAGTTTTGAGGCCCAGTTGTGAGCCATTCTAGCGGCTCTTTAACCAAACTGTTCCTTTACCGACATCACCAGTGGGAAAGCTCAATCAGCGGCTGTGTTGACGGTGGCGCGTCAGT